>VMYD01000042.1:0-600000 GCA_007663325.1 Eucalyptus pauciflora
TATAAGGGGAAGTGTTTGCTAACCTTTGTTTTGTAGGGATGTGTAGGAATGAATGGTTTACTTGCACATATGAAGTGTTGCTTTATATAAATTATTGTGCATGCCTTGCATCTTACACTACACTTTTGCACACACAACCTGCCGCCGGACCTGGGCCGCATAGGATCATTTAGGATGGTGTTGAGATGGATACCACTCCGATCGCATGCTCGCGGTACGAGTCGCCCATCTCAATTCCGAAATTTCTTTCATGGTGTCAAGAGTACCCACCTCGGTCTGCATGCCCGCGACCCGGGTCGGCTCTTTGACCAAGCCGGAGTCATGAGGACCCGACATAGTCCACAAGCCCGTGGCTAGTCCGATCATCCTTGTGGCTTCACCTTGATAAGCCTTATAGAGTAGAAATCGAGTCACTTACCATGCGCATGTCTGTGTGATTGCCGTCGATTTATCTTGGTGAAGTAAGTCTTCTATCCCTATACTAATGCAATTTACTTACTTTGTCCTACTCTTGGTTCGTCCATGACAATCTAGGTCAATCATTGATTTAATTCATTTGTCAATTAGAAATGAAATGAGGAAATTGCCATGCAATGAATCATTTGGAAAATAATAATAAAAACTTTGGAAAATTTGTCTGCAATTCATGCCTAGGACATTTGATCTCACTAGGGTGTCTATTTTTCCAACTCTCTTTAGGAAATGCCCTTCTTGTATGAATTTTTCATGAAGAAATGAAAAAATGGAAAAATCGATTAGATCATTGTCATGGATTGACTTTCTAATTACCCTCATGCTTACATGTTCCTATTCATTTGAATTAGGTGATTATGGAGTGATCTCGCTCACCCATCCGTTCATGATCAAGAGCTAAAATGACGGATAAAAAAGAGCTTATCTCGTCAAGTAAAAGTGCTGCGATCTATCTTTAATGAGAAATTGCGACTCCAAGAAGAGAGCCAAGAGGACTTTTGAACCGTCTCATTTTCCTGAGGTAGCCGAATTTGACGCCGCCATCAAGAGACTAGTGACATATCTGGAGGAAGAACTCAGGCACACATGATTCATGATCCTAAGTAGTTCAATTTCCTTATTTAATTGGGGCATGTTCAATTGTGTCTTCCCCTACGTGGGGATTTTTATTGTTTTTAGAGATTGTTTTCAATTTCTTCAAGTTTCGCTTGGATATCACATTTTTCATTCCAATAAATGTTTTGAGGACATGATTGGGTACACCAAACTGGCCCAATGATGATATCTAACGATGAAAAGAAAATATCATCCAAGGAGAATTTTGAAGACTGGGTTTCTTCATGCTTCCTCATATAAAAAAAATTATTTTTGAAGCCATTTCCAAAATCATGCATTAGTTTATCTTTGTTTGTTTTTTCTAACTCATTTACATCATGTCTCAGAGCATAACAAAGAAGCGTTTGAAAATAATGCGTCAATTTTCAGTGATAGTGGGCTCGTTGATTTGGGAACGTACATCCGAAGGAAAAATAGGCGTGGGGGCAAGGGATCATTTCCTAGCTGACATCTCCCAAGAGTGAAGAAAATCATCTTGATTCCAAAATGAAGAATTGGGGCACTACAGATTCTAGTAATGACATGACTGAGACAAAATCTCGATCCGAGCCAAAATGGTTGTACAATTTGAATTTACTGTGATGTTGCATAGTATTCTATTCATGCACGTTCTCTTGTGCAGGGGCAAAAGCGGGTCTCCACTTTTGATGGATAGAGACGATCCAAGGACATCCATTGCTGAGGCAATTCTTTTGTGGAGCAATTCCCCTAAACGAGTGCTTAAAACCATGTTTTGAGTGCAATAAATTGTTTGTTTTGAAGTAACAAACTCTTTTCATGCTTAAAGTTGCTAGACTCTTTTGAAAATGGAATTTTCATATTGATTTAGCTCACCAATTTCATGTGGAGATTTGTCAAGATAGACAATTCAATAGAATGACATCAATGATTGAGCATACTAAATGAGACGAGTCGGGATGATGAAATGCAAACCTTGTCCTATACACAGTCCCATATTCATACACTTGTGAGATGAGTGTAGGAAAGTTCATATCCATAAGGTAAAGAGTTCTCTCGCAAAAGGTACGGCAACCGGAATGATGAGGGGCAATTCATTTTTCTATCCCAAACACTACAGGTGATCCATTGCTTAACCTTTTTGAGCCTATACACTTATGGATATTCCTTCAAATTATCCTTGTCAAGAATCACCCCACATCGGGGCAACTAAGAGATCAAATGGCACCATGAGGTAAAAGAAAATGAATTGAAATTTTCTTGCTCTCACTTGCATCAATCTTCAAGTTATGCTATTACATTGAATTCATGTGTTAATTTAAGTGCATTAGGATGACGAAGAGCATTTCTTTCTATATCCTATACACTTATATCCTTTGCATAGCCCACTCGAGCCTGCAATTTCATTTCTTTAAACCCAGTTGATGATCATCCCCCACACTGGGGCAAGGCAAAAGGCAGATGAAGACTCTTGAAAAGTTCTAGTGTCATTTAAAGTGTAATTGCTTGACGCATACATTATGCGCAAGAATTGAATTCAAAATAGAACTAAGGAGCATGAAAAAGCAGTGTGCCTGGTAAAAGCAAGGCCGATGCCCATGAAAAAAGAAGTGAAGAAAAAATGCATGAGAACTAGGGGCATAAAAAGCAGTGTGCCTGGTAAAAGTAAGGCCAATGCCCATAGATGAAAAAGAGAGTCAAAATAGGTGACTGTCAATTGCAAGAATTGAATCCTAATGGAGCAATACTCAAAGAACTCAAATGCTAAGTTTTTACAATCAATGGGGCACTTCATGAAGACAATCCTCGATGGTGAAAAAGAAAAGTGGTGGCAATGCCAAGATGATCATCAACTCTCATCTTTTACACACATTTTGAGCCTAATGATCCTTTCATTTCTCAACCCATGAACCCACCTACGTTACGTCCCTTACAAAGTCTCTTCAGATTAGGGCACTTGAATTAACGTAGGAATTCATATGTTTATAAGCATCGCTCGAAGAAGTGCGAGCAAGATGATTTCTTTCTCATTTTTGCAGGGTTCTTGACTTATAAACCCGGAAATGATTACAAGACTATTCATTCAATAGCCTTGACTCAAAGAGTCCCCTTTGTTAAGCCGCTGTCCAAACCCACATTATGGTCCCTGTTAAAGACCTCTCAGATTGGTAAGATCGTACCGCTTGCGAGAATACTCGGACCCATGTCGATATGATGAAATTGAATGATTCTCATAAAATAGCCATTCTAAATGAGAGTGAGTGAAAGTCCTTTCTAACCGAAAGTCTCTCATTTAGTATGCTTAAGAAATCCATGTCATGAGTGAAAATTGTCTTGAATGATAATTCTCTTTAGTAGAAATTCGGATGATGCAAAAGTCATTATGCATGAATCTTGATTGAATTAATAAAAGCTTCAATAGATTTTAAAGTTTGCATTCCAGAATAGCCTTAATTGCTTATCTCTTTGGTGAATGCATTTTTGCTCTAATCATGTCTGACAAATAATGTTTTTTCAAAGACTCAAGAGCTCCTAACATTCAGGTTCTTTTCAAGATGCCTCATGATATGAGGAGATGAGAAACCATCATGAGCATTCAAGGTGCATCCTTAGTGTTCCAAAATTTATTTCTACCAAGAGGTGAGAGGCCTCCACAGGATATCTAAGTTCCATAAGACATATCCCAAAGAATCAGAGATATCATCAGGTAAGTATATCTCTGCCCATTCTCGACACTTGACTCGGTCAAGATGTTCCTTTAAAATTGACCTGGCATGCTTTTGTAGCCCGGTGTCCTTTAAAATTGACCTGACATGCTTTCGTAGTCCAGAGTCCCTCCTTTAAAATTGACCTGGCGTGCTTTCGTAACCCAGAGTCTTTTTATATTATCCTGGCGTGCTTTCATAGCCCAAGGCCCAGGAGACATATCTCTAATGAGCAGAGATGTCACCAAGTAAGTATATCTCTATCTATACCTGTCATTGTACAGGTATTTTCACTTTAAGTAATTTGACACTCGATGAAGTTGTCCCTAAAGATTTTTCTCCAGATTGCGACGCCGGGCGACCGAAGAATGGTTCGGGTCCTAGCCAAGTAAACCACCGTTTAGGCGACCGTAGAATGGTACGGGTCCTAGACAAAATCTTTATTTCCCTATTCAGGCAACCGTAGAGTAATGGTACGGGTCCTGGAAGGTAATAATGCGTGTTTATTTGTAAACACAAGTACATGTTGCATCTCCTACAATCATGTTTTATAGGACACATATCCCTAATGAGCAGAGATGTCACCAGGTAAGTGTATCTCTATCTATACCTTAAATACTTGTCATTATACAGGTATTTTCGCTTTTAAGTAATTTAACACTCGATAGAGTTGTCCCTAAAGATTTTTCTCCAGATCGCGATGCCAGGCGACCGAAGAATGGTTCGGGTCCTAGCCAAGCAAAACCCCCGTTTAGGCGACCGTAGAATGGTACGAGTCATAGACAAAACTTTATTTCCCTATTCAGGCGACCGTAGAGTAATGTACGGGTCCTGGAAGGTAAATCCCCGTTTAGGCGACCGTAGAGTAATGTACGGGTCCTAGACAAAACTTTATTTCCCTATTCAAGCGACCGTAGAGTAATGGTACGGGTCTTGGAAGGTAAATCCCCGTTTAGGCGACCGTAGAATGGTACGGGTCCTAGACACAACCAAATTCTGTTATACTAGGCGACCGTAGAATGGTACGAGTCCTAGGAAAGCAGTTTTCTTTATAAAGTCATGTTACTATTCTAGGCGACCGTAAAATGGTACGGGTCCTAGGAAAGCACTTTTCTTTATAAAGTAATGTTATTATTCTGGGCGACCGTAGAATGGTACGGGTCCTGGACGTATAACACCAATCTATCTTGAATCATTTTACCCTCCTTGAAGGTAAGATATTTCGGGTAGGTTATTTTGACATCTCAGTTTGGATCTAGATGTCTTAATTCTTGTCGTTGAACATTTCATTTTAATGTTTTTCTCGATCTCAATGTTTCAATTTATTACCTGTTTGACTCTTCAAGGAACATGAGTGAGAGTTGGGTACTTGTAAAGTAAATAGGGATTTATCATGTACCTCAAGATGCTTTACCGCACTGACTGGTAAGTAATTGCAGGTATGTTCCTTCCTTTCGCATCATGCATTTGCATTAGCATTTCCATGCATCATATAAATTGCATTTTAAAATGGGATTAACTTTCCGACAAAAAAAAAAAATCAGAAAAAATCAACAAAAAAAAAAATCATTCAATGCATATGCCTAGTCAAATTTAGGTCTCAATTTATCTTTGAAGGCAACCTCTTTGAGCTCACCTCCAAAGAGGGGCAGCTGTTGACACCTAAATTTTGGCGGTCCATTTAGTCATTAGAAGAGTAATTTTATTTTATTTTTTTGAAATATTATAATTGCGTAGCATTAATTTTAGGTGTGTTTATTTTTAATTTACATGTTTTGCATTTTTATTTTTAGGACGGCGGATGGGTTGAATTAATGGTTTTGAGTTTCAAATTAGATGGACTAAGCCCACGAAAAAGCAAAATTGGCCCGAGCCCGTTTTCTTTTAATGACAAAAATTACCTAAATCGAGATTTGATATTGCAGTGGTTTTTCAAATTTAAGAGAATCGGGTTGAAGTCTTATCTTTAGTCTTTAGATGATAACATTTTTGAAAATATTAAGGAGATAATGATTTTTGTGATTCGGATGATATAAGGAATTTTCGAAATATTTTGTTAAAGATCACATAATTTTTTGGCTATAAAAGGTGGACGTAGGGTTTAGTTTCGGGGGCCACGCAATGCGCATACGGCCACATTGAGTTTTTTTATCACGTCGAAGGGGTTTCTCTCGGTTTTGGAGGTAAAAAAAAAATTCAACGCAAAAAGGAAAAGAAAAGCTTTTCGAAGAGAGCAACACAAAATAAATAAAAGAAAAGCTGCTGAAGGAGAAAAAGGAAGCCGGTCGGAAGGTTTTGCTTTTCTTGAAAAAAGCAAAAAGCAAAAGCGAGGAAACGAGAGTGGAGAGGAGGCGTGCAGCAGGTTGCTTTCTGAGGAAAAAGTAAAAAAGAAGGGCAAAGAAGATCAATGTTCTTCTTCTTCAAAGACATGCTGCGCCCGGTCTCCCCCTGTGGCTACTTTTGCCTTCCCCGCAGCTTCCATCCACGGCGCCATCACCACCAACTCCACCGCCCGCTCCATGGGCATCCGGCCGACCCATGGCGTTGCTGCTTGACCTTGCCGCTGGAAGCTGAAACCCGACCGCGACCACTGGCTTGAAGCAGCCGTGTCCGCCCGAAACTCTCTGGAGTGCCTTGTAGGCCGATTCAGCCGACGCGTTGCGGCCCAGAACATCCGTGGCGACCTCGCCCGAGCACGAGCTCCCGGAGTCTTACGGCGTGTGCGCCCGGCGCTTTCCGCACCCGATTATTTGGAGCTTTGTCCTGACGGCGTCTCCTCCGCGAGCCGCCACTGTGCCGAGAAATCCGGACCCGATCGAGACCCGTTCCAGCAGATTCTCGCGGTGACCCGGCATCAACACAGCCCCTGCTTAGCTCGGTTGACTCCGCGGCGCTCCATCGAGGGCCGAGTTTCTGCAGCGAAGCGACGCCGCTGCGCCGGCCACCTCACAACACGAGCCTCTCGGCTGGCAGCTCTTTCTGCCCGAGCCGGTGACCCTCTGCCCACGGTGACCTGCTTCCCTTGGAAACCAGCTGCACAGCACGTGACCTAGAAGAAAAAAAAAACAAAACAAAAAATCAGATTAGGTAGTTTTCTATTATTTTATCTTTGTTATTTTTATTTAGTTTATAGTTTGTTTCTTTATAGTTTTTTTAGTGTGATCATTCATTGATACATGATTGAGATTTCAAACATGAGAGTGCCCCCCTCAAATTAGGGATTGACAGTCCGATTTTCGCGCCCGAAATCCGACTCGCAATCCCTTATAAAAAATCGACAATCCGATCTTATGCCCGAGATTCGATTCACGATTTAATTTTAAAATTGGACAGCCCGATCTCATGCGCGAGATATGGTTCGCCGATTTTCGAATATCAATTTTATCTTGTTTGATTTGATGTCATGATGTTTGAGTCAATTTTATTTTCGTAAAAGGGAAAATCCAAAAAAAAAGTTTGATTTAGGATTAGGTTGTTTTTTTATTATCTTGTATGATTAGAATAGGGATTTTTATTTTTGAGTCATGAAAAAAAAGGAAAAAGTGCATTCATTTAGGATTGTTAGTTTTTCTTTTATTATCTGAATTGCATGTTTGATCTTAATTTCGAATTTCATAAAAAATTAGGAATTAATACATTATATATTAGAATAAATTGCATGTTTTATTGATTTTTGCATCTTAAGTTAGAGCTGGCTAGGTTAAGGTAATATGTTAGTTTAAATTAGGATTTAGTCTGACCCGATCCTTAATATAAACTAGATAGAATCTTAATCTAGATAATTATATTTTGCATTTTCCTTAATTTCGAATTTCATACAAATTTGTTTTAGGATAAATTAGTTTCAATTTCTAGAATATGTTGCATTGTTCTAGAATAGAAAATTCATGTGCACGTCATGTAGAATTAGGTTCATGAAATGCATGTCATTTAGTAATTATTATTAGGTTCATTTAATTAGAAGTTGCCTATCATTAGAGTTAGGTTATTTGATTAATTTAGATTGCATATTTAATTATTGCATTTCTTTAGAAATTACCTTTACTCATGTCATATAGTTTAGGTCATGTTACCATGTCATATCAGCTCATGTTAGATTAATAACATTGCATCGCATGATTCTCATTGAATAAATGAAAACAAAAAAGATTGAGTGATTGCTTGTTAATTAGAAATCATATCTAGGATTGCTGATGTGAATTTTGATCTAACAACGCAGATGCTTTCGTTGCTTTGAGGTAAGTTTGTAATTTATTCATTGCTTTCTTGGGTGTTAAATTGATGGATTGCGCACCTGCATGATCACCTCACATGTTAGAGAAATAAAATTTAAAATTAATTCAAGCTGCTTGCCAAACATTTTTTCTAAAGAATGGTACCGAAAGGGCATTAGAGAAATCTAGTGTAACCAAGTCCCCGTACCCATAGTCTCTCGTTCGTAGGAGTAAAGTAATCTCCCGTTGCTTTACTTGGGTTTCTAATCGACCCACCAAAAATAGATTAGTGGCGACTCCTAATTGAAAATCATTTGCATGTTAAGAACTCAAACCTAAGTCGCGAATTGGTATGGGCTTGGGAGAGCCCGAGCTAAGCTTAAAGGCTTAGTAGTTCATCAACCTAGTTTTAGGTGGCAAACCCGAAAAATTGGTCGCGACAGAATCCCCTTCGCTATTGCGACCTTCGTTCGCTGCTGTTACTCCTTCGACGTTCATCAGTCTCGTGATGAGCTGCAATTTCCAAAGGACGCGCTGTTCTAACCCGTACCTGTGACACAGCAAGCCGACCTCGACGATCTTGTTGCTGCAGCAACGTTTTTTCGAGTTTGAGTTGCCATCCCCGACACTGTACCTGAGGAGCACCACGTCTTTACCTACATTGGTGTGTGGACATGTCTTGCACTGCACCGCTCCCCGATAGCCATGCCTGCAAGTAACTGGCAATACTGACGTCTCCCTGGTTTCTCCGGTGTTCTAATTCGCCACAACCCTTCGCTGGCACACGTTCAAGTCTACGGCCACAACATTATTTTCTTTTGCATCTTTGTGTCCGCGAAACCCAATTCAAGGTCAACTAAGGATTTTGTCCTCACTCTGACAAGTTTTGCAGGTTTGTCGAAGGTCTCTTTTACGGCTAGCAAGCTTTTGTTTTCTTTGGTGAATATCGGAGCACCCATCCCATATTGCGGCATCATCAATGGCTGAGAGTTGGTAGAAAAGAAAAATACAAAAGGAAGAATCAAGACACAAGGAGAGAGAGGGACCCAAGGAAAGTATACGACAAAAAAGTTGAGCAAAACACGTGAGAATCAAGCGAAAAGGTGGATCGTGAGGGAGAAATTGATATCGAACAAAGTTCGACCTTTTTGCTTGCGGTAGAGCCTCAATCAAGAGCCACCACTGAGAATTCCACTCCATCGTGAACCATCCATCCGTCCGAGCCAATTTCGTTGATTTCGAATTTGGTAACATTATTTGCAAAATTAGGTAATTATCTTATCTAAATTTGATTTGGATATTTTATTGCCTTAATGCACGCTTTCTGATATCTTACATGCATATTTGAATTATCGGCGTATTCCCAATTATGATTTATTACCTAATTCGCAACCGCGCCAAGGTTTTTTTATTTCATCTATAAGGCTTTAGATGAAATAATTAATTAAGTGGGAATAAAATTGATATTTTGATCTTTAAGGCTTAAGATCAATTTATTGATTTTACTAGCGAAATATTATCCCTTGATTTGAATGATGATTTGAATGATGTGTGATATCCTTTTTGAGATAATTTTGAATGAACTTGATTGTTTTTATTTGTCTTGAGATATGCCTGAATTAGGATATTGCACGCTTTAGGGTTATTTGCATATTTAGACTAAGCATTTTATTTATCATGAATTTTCGAAATAAAAAACAAAAAAAAAAGTACATTCATTTAGGAAGCTAGTTTTATTATCATTTGAATTGCATGTTAAATTTTAATTTTGGAAAAAAAGGAAAAAAAAAAAAAAAACCATCATGTATATATCATATAGGATTAGGGCATCTTTTGCATGTTATTGCATATTAGGGTAAGATTGCATGTTTAATTTTACTTCCTAATTAATTTTAAGTTTAGATAGATTTTTTTAGATATATTGCATTCTGGGATTATTTGGGTTAAGACAATATTTTAGTTTAAATTAGGATTTAGTTTAACCTAATTCCTAATATAAATTGAATAGGATCTTAATCTAATTAGATAATTTTCACATGTTGTTTTAATTCCGAATTTCATAAAAAAAAATACAAAAATGCCTTAGGCTAAATTAGTTTCATTATTTAAGATAAAATGCATTCTTTTAGGAAAAAGAAAAAATGTCATATGCAGGTCATTATGGTTAGATTCATTGAGATGCATGCCATTTAGTATTTTTGCTAGGCCCATTTAATTAGAAATTACATGTCATTTGAATTAGGTCATTTAATTAATATTGCATTGCATATTGTATGATTTTCATTAATTAAGTGAAAACAAAACAAAAATTGCGTGTTAATTAGAAACCATATTTAGGGTTGTTAATGTGGATTTTAATTAACATTGCAGATGCTTTCGTTGCTTTGAGGTAAGTTTGCGATTTATTTATTGTTTATCTGGGTGTTAAATTGGTGGATTGCGCACCCGCATGATTACCTCATATGTTAAGGAAATAGATTTAAAACCAATCCAAGCTGCTTGCCAAACATTTTTTTTAAATAAAGAATGGTACCGAAAGGGCATTAGAGAAATCTAGTGTAACCAAGTCCCCGTATCCATAGTCTCTGGTTCGTAGGAGTAAAGTAAAACTCCCATTATTTTACTTAGGTGTCTAATCGACCTACCATAAACTGATTAGTGGCGACTCCTAGATAAAATCCATTTGCATGTTAAGAAATTTGAACATAAGTTGCGAATTGGTATGGGCTTGGGAGAGCCCGAGTTAAGTTTAGGCTTAACAATTCATTAGCCAAACCCTAGGTGGTACACCGAAAAAAATTGGTCGCGACAACCTCGAAACTGAGGTCCACATGAAGTCTACTCTATTGCTAAAATAAAGGCTTCTTCCAATAGATAGTCTGTCACTCCCTAATTAGAGGATCTTCATGCCATTTTTCGAGGATTTGGTACTTCTAGCTTCTTGTTTCTTCTTTTATTTTTGTCACTTAATGTAAATAAATTATTGGTTTTTTTACTCAGCTTGTTGCAATCGTATGATTTCTAATTCTAATTCATCTTAGTCAAAGTCATTCATTGCCCATGCCCTACTATTCACACACATGATAATTCCCCAAACGAGAGTTAGCCATATAGGAAACATTTCAACATCTACATTATCCTTGCCTAAGACCTTTATAGTTGCCAACCCGTCCTTAATTAATTAGAGCCTCTCGGTCACGCCTCTCCATGGACAATAACAATAGTCGCCGACTGTGTTGGAGACCCACAGGAGGTAGAGTCGGAACTGAAAGAGGGCTGAGTAGTGAGAAGGTGTGTCACGGCTATGATGCACGAAAGGAGATGAAGCCAAGCGAGGGAAAACTGGAGGTGACGAAGATGGTGGCGATGGAGAAGATGGATGGGTCAATTGGAATGACAGTCGTTTGGTTGAGAGAGAGAGAGAGGCTAGAATTTCCTAGTTGGCTTTTCTTTTTCATAAAAAAAAAAAGCCTTGAAATTGTGCATTACTAATTAAAATAGCCACGTTGGAATAATTAAAAAAGCCACATAAGACTTTTGGTTGAAATTTGTCATTAGAGGCACTTAAGTGATCATTTTTTTCTCCAAGTTGACTCTTGACCGACCCATCGAAAAGTTTTGATACGAAAGTAAACGCTATACAAAAGTTATAGTACTGCTAATGTCATTTCCCATTTTAGTCTTATAATTTTGTAAACCTATGTAGATGCCACATTAGAAAAATTGCTACTGGTCTTCTCCCGCAATCGGCCATTGTGGGAGAAGAAGGCCAAAAGGAAGAAGAGGAAAAAGAAAAGGAAAATGAAAAAAATAATTAAAAAAATTCAAAAACAAATAAAAAACTATTGAAAAATTACCATTTCAGCGTTTACTAGTTGGCCGCCACCGGCCGACATTCATATCAGCACCGTCAGCTAAATTTGTTTGGATAGACTGAAGTGGTACTAATGTGAAAATGTTTAGGACTAAATGGGTCCAATTGAAAGATTTGTGACTAAATTGGTACCAATGCCATATGTTTAGGACTTTTTTGGTACTTTTCTCCTTTCTAGAGCAGACATAGAAGCAATTGAAAGAGTGTGTTGAGGTCATCGGGAAGTTGGCAAACCAAGCTCGCCAGTGTTACTTGGATGAGATCGATCTCGACCATGAGTTCATCACAACGGTTCTTGTAGATGGTGACATCATCATTGAGCTGTTCTTGTCGAACCCTTTCCCAGAAGGGAGGGCCACGAATGATGTCATCTTCAACAAGCAAAAAGAGGGGATGATCTCCAACGTGAGAAGGGACATGAGTTTGATGGAGAATCAACTCCCATTTTTTTGTTCTTGATAAGCTATTCAATTTCGCATTCGAAAGTCAATTGGAAGAACTCTTACCGTTAGAGCTCACCTATGATTTCTTCGGCTCCGAAGTGATTCTCAAAGCAGAAAGTCCAAGGACATCCGACTCCAGTGTCAAGCATTTATTGGATACGTTAAGGTTGTGGCACTTACCTGCCACGCAAGATGCACAAGGTGACGGATGGAAGAACGTAGAAGCAATACCTAGGGCATCGCACCTTCGAGCAGCAGGAATGAAGGTTAGGATGATCGAGAGCAACTGCTTATTCGACATTGAATTCTCAGAGGGTGTTCTTCATATCCCATGTTTCAGGCTATTTCCTGCGACCGAGTCTTTCCTCAGGAATATCACAGCTTTTGAGCAGTCCAATCATAAACATGATAGTTACTTCATTGACTACGTAGCATTCTTGGGGAATCTCATCGACACTGAAGCCAATGCGAATCTGCTGATCAAGAAACACATAATCAATATTGATAACCGGTTGGGGCATGATGAGACGTCGGCAAAGGTTGATGAGGCATTGGCAAAACTTTTCAACAGTTTTAGAAAGGAGAGCCGGTTTTGGACCAGGAACACCATGTTCTGCAGTGTCCGGCAGAATCTGAACGCTTATTACAGAAGTCATTGGCACTGGTTGAAGGTTAGCATGAAACGCATTTCCGTGTCCAAGAAGAAGCTCTAAGTTTGATACTAGGCGTTAGAAATATATTTGGAGCATATGTCTGATTCTGAGTATATGTTGGATTCTGAATATCTCTCATATCATAATCGCATTATTCTGAATTATTGTAATATTATATTACTATTGATAGCTATTCTGTAAATTCTATAGGATCATGTATACTTTGATATAATATAGAGAAAATTCCACAACTTTATTTTCACTTTATGTTTATCACTAGGAATGTACTTTCAAAGGGGATTTCTTTTCTTGCTGAATAAATCCTGTAGTGTCTTTTAATTTCCTGTGGTATCATGACTTCAAAAGGAAAGAAGAAGAAGGTGCTGGCTTCTGAACTCTAGGGTACTTCTATCTCACCCCTTCTGACCTTCCGTCTTCTCTCTTCTTTTTTACGTGTAAACGATTCTTTCATATTTCGTCGCGGAACCCTGCCAAACCCTAAGATTAGACAACGATGTGTCTGCTCTTCTCTTTTCTCTTTATATTCATTTGAAAGAAAAGGCATTTATAGGCATCCTCTCATCAGAGGACGTGTTCATGGTCAATCATGAGAAGGTAAGATCATATTCTTTGTGATATACATGGGAAATTGTTCTGAGATGAGTGATGACACAGGTCATATCTCATCCTCAAGAGTTACATATATGTTTATTGGGAAAAGTACCAAAAAAGTCTTAAACCTTTTGTATTGGTACCAATTTAGTTCTAAACTTTTCAATTTAACCAATTCAGTCTTAAACATTTTTATATTGATATCAATTCAGTTCATCCGGCTAATTTAAGCCGCAA
Organism: Eucalyptus pauciflora; assembly: GCA_007663325.1. Taxonomy (NCBI): domain Eukaryota; kingdom Viridiplantae; phylum Streptophyta; class Magnoliopsida; order Myrtales; family Myrtaceae; genus Eucalyptus; species Eucalyptus pauciflora. The sequence continues at coordinate 13,786 of VMYD01000042.1, forward strand.
ATTGCTAACATGGCCACCGGCGGTCTTGTGTGACGTCATGTGAACACATTTTATAATTTTATTTTTTCAGATTTTTTAAATTATTTTTGATTTTTTTTCCTTTTTCTCTCTTTCTCTCTCTTTTTCTTTTTCCTTTCTCCTTACCCTTGGCTGGCGAGGCTGCTAGTCGATCATTGTCGGCCACAGGCTGGTTGAGGCAAGGGCCCCCGCAACCTCGCCGGCCACAAGCGAAAGGCGTCAGCCCTTGCCCAAATCCAGGCGAGGGACGAAACCCTTACCAGTTGGCCGATGAGGGCCTCTGCGCCCTCGTTGTCCACGAGCGAGGGCACGATGGCCCTAGCTCGTGGCCAATGAGGGTGCAGCGGCCCTCGCCCAAATCCAGGCGAGGGCCACGACGCCCTCGCTCGCCATGAGCGAGGGCATCGTGCCCTCGCCTGAGGCGTCGCAGCTCTCACCCGCCACGAGCGTGGGCCTTTGCACCCTCACCTATGGCTGGCAAGGGTGCGGAGGCCCTCGCCCTTGGCCGGCGAGGGCGCGGCGCTCATCGGCTAAGGGGTGAGGGTTTGGGCCCTCACCTGTATCTAGGCGGGGGTTGACGTCCTCGCTTGTGGCTGGTGAGGGCGTGGTGGCCCTTGCTAGTGGCCGGCTAGGGCGTGGGGGCCCTCACCCCGACCAGCCTGTGGCCAGCAATGGTCGGCTGATGACCTCGCCGACCAAGGGGTAAGGAGAAAGGAAAAAACAAAAACAAAAAAGAGAAAAAACAGGAGAAAAAGAAAAAATAATTTAAAAAATCTGAAAAAATTATCAAATGTGTCCACGTGGCGCCACATAAGACTGTCGGTACCCGCGTCAGCAATTTCCGACTTAAATTAGTCGGAATAACTGAATTGGCATCAATGTAAAAATGTATATGACTAAATTGGTCCAATTAAAAAGTTTAGGACTGACTTGGTACTAATGGAAAATGTTTATAATTCTTTTGGTACTTTTCCCATGTTCATGTTATGTTATGCCACTGACACAAATTGTACCTGACTTGCGTTATTCAACAACTCTCCATTCTTATCTTTTTTTGAATATATATATTTGTTTGGTCGGAACTCTCTATCTTATCTTACTTAACATATTTCTTGGCTTGATTCCTTCTGTCGTCTTTACTCATTTTACGTCTGGTTATTATTAAACTCGTGGTGGCGAGCCATAACAATTATTCATCGGAATGTCTGCAAATTTCTTTTAATGAGAAAATTATTTTTTCGCGAGTAAAAATCAATTTAAATAGTCAATATAAAATCAAGGTCGGATCCACTTATAAATTACTTTCCCTTCCCTTTAACATTGAACGATGATCATCCAGTTCACGAGGGTTCGACAAAATTAATCAAAATGGTCCTGCAGTCAATTAAGAAACTAAAAGCTGTGATTCCTAGAGAGAGATATCGTGCTTTCTCAATTAGGCGGGGAGGACTCGACCCTTATGAATTGATTCAATGAAAGGGGACTTCGTGCTTTTGGCGTGCGATTCAGTGGAGTCACTGTATCTTTCCTTCAATGTCGTGAATGCTCGTCATCTTTTTTCGTGCTGCGACTTTCTTCAATCTTCATAACTCAGCTTACTAATCAAAACCTTCTGCAAATACACCTTGCTGTGGATGAGGAACGCCTACTTCTACAGCCTCAGGCACATGCTCGGCACGCATTGCCGGACACCTTATAACAAGTGGAAGGCGATGTTCAAGCAGGATTGCTGCAGTAGCCCGTGGGTGGTCCTCTCGGTTGTCGTTGCGATGGTGTTGCTTGCACTGATGTAGAACAGACCATGTGCTCACTCCCATCTCTCAAATGCCTTTTGAAGGGTAAACTGCCACCATAATCCTTGACAAGTGAGAATTGTGGGTACATTCAGTGCGTACGAGTATAATGCACTCCAATTATAAGTTCAAATGAATCCTACGCGAAATCTCCCAACATCAAGAGCTTTGGGCCCATATTTGATCATTTAAGAATTTTTCATGTGTACGTGACAAAAGAGAGAGAGTGAGGAAACAAAAAGATGTCATGTCTGATGAAAAAGGTAATTAAGTGACAAAATTACATGTATATGTATCCATAATTTTCTTTTAAGCGAGAGATTTCGTTTTTGATCTCTTAACCAAAATAGCTCCAGAATCGCAGAATCAAATTCATCATAATTTGAAATAATTGTAAATGAATCTACCGATTATTTTCGTCATTTAACTTTTAAAAGTGAATACCATCATTAACTGCTCCAGTCTACTGTGTAGATATATGTAGTCGATTGCCATATAAAATTATAAACACGTGTTCTTCTTAATAGTATATCTAAATAGAGTTGGTAATACCAATTGAATAGAATGGGTGTGTCGGGTTCACCAAAAAGTCCGCCAAAACCTCCATACGAACATGCAAATTTAGCGGCCTATATAAGTCTATCGGCCCGCATTAAGTTGACTTAGGCCCTCTTTGATAACTAGCCAATTCCTCATTATTTTTGTTGTTTTGTTCATTGGAACAAAAAAAGAATAGAAATTCATTTAGTACCGTTAGCTAATTGTTCTATTCCTGAGAATAGATCAATGGTCGGAAATATATTTGAAATAAAAATAAGATGTAGGAAAAAGTTACTTGTTTGTTTTGAGAACACTTTCTGAAACAAACATTTTTTCTTTTTCTTCTTTTCTTCTTCCTCCTCCTCTAGCCGGTTGCCCGACCTTCGTGATCGCTGGTGGGCGAGGGCGAGGCTCAACGTCGCTAGCTAGGCTCTCCCGAGGCCGGCGAGGTCATCAGCTCTCATCTCTAAGAAAGATAAAAAGAGGAAAAAAAAAAAACCTATGAAAATTATTAAAGAAATTTAAAGAAATTCTGTGTCATAAAAAAAATTAGAATCATACCAAACTTATTCCTATTTTTTTTATTCTGGAAATAGAAATTTTTTACGGTTACTAAATACATTCAAATGCTCAAACACTTGTCTAAGGAATACAAATTTTTAAAAATATATATATTTATATATATATATATATATATTTCTGAACAGAAATTGTTCACAGAAATAAAAACATTACCAAATGTGCACTTAAACACCTAGAGCCTACCTCAAGAAAATGCAAATGAGTTTAGAATGACTTGTGCATTAATTATAAATGTGAAAATACAGAGAGTACGAGGACGGAACCTTATCATCATCAGGGGTCTCCACTTCCGGGCCCGCCTAAAGGTCAGACCAACCAAACCCTACGTCTGAATTCCTGCTCCTTCTTTGCTTGTGTTAAATTTTAGTTTTTTAGCTAATTCCTTGATGGCTCTGCGTTAAAGAGAACTCATCTAATTCGTGGGCTTATTCCGGCGCAGAATACCCTTTTCTTGCTCTGAATTTTGTTCGAACCTTTGCTTTTCTTGATTGACTGAGTAGGGAAATTTTTCTCTAGGGTTGAGAAAAAACAGAAGATGGCAGGAACAGGGCCAACATCTACAAGTGATGATCATCATGTTGAACTCGTAACTTCAATAAGCAACAGATTGAAGCACCTATCTGAAACATCCGTCCACTGTTGCATCTACACCGTTCCAAAGAAGCTCCGGCAGGGCTACGAAGAGACCTACAAACCCCGTGTCATCACAATCGGACCTTATCACCGTGGCAATGGTAGCCTCCAGCCGATGGAAGATCAGAAGCTGCGGTACTTGAAAAGCTTCCTCCACTACAACAAGAAGTGGGGCCTCAAGGACTACATCAAGAGGATCAAGTCCTGGGAGGGTCGGGCCCGGAAGTGCTACAACAAGCCAATCATCCTCGACTCCGACGAGTTTGCGCAGATGATGCTCCTCGATGGCATCTTCATGATCCAGCTCTTCCTGATGTACTGGAACTATAAGTGGAGGCTGTCTGGCGATCCAATCTTTGGCAAGCCTTGGATGCTTAATGACGTCCGCCGCGACACGTGGCTGCTGGAGAACCAGATACCATTCTTCGCTGTCCAAGAGCTGTTCGAGATGGTGTTTGGATCGCACCAAAAGCACACTCCGGGGTTGCTCGAGCTTGCGTACGGGTTCTTTCACCCAGCAATTAAAATGGAGGAGCTGCCGGAGGGGCTGAGGGAGTCAGAGGTAAAGCACTTCCTCGATATGATCAGGCTCTTGCATTTGCCATCGGTGAGGAAGGCGCCATACGAGAGCCATGAAGAGTTCAAGTTCATCCCAAGCGCAACTGACCTGGTGGCGGCCGGAGTCAAGCTGAGAAGAGGTGAGAGTAGACCTGTGTCATTTTGTTTTCTGAACTTGGTTCTGTTTCTCTATTTATTTCCTTATCTTTTACTAACCATGCTCCCAGGTAAAAGCCAGTGCTTGTTAGACATCAAATTCAAGAATGGAGTGCTCGAAATCCCGTGCCTCAGTCTTTACCACTCAACAGAATCCTATTTTCGGAACATTATTGCCTTCGAGCAATGTTACTACCGGGATGACAGTTATCTGATCGACTACATGGCCTTCATGGATCACCTGGTCAATACCCCTGCCGATGCAAAGTTGCTGATTGACAAAGAAATCTTGGAGAACTGGCTTGGCAATGAAGATGCTGCTACACGCCTACTCAACACCTTCTGTGACGAAGCTTATGTGTGGACAAGAAACGCCTACTTCTACGACCTCAGGCACCAGCTTGTCGCACACTGCCAAAAGCCTTATAATAAGTGGAAGGCAACACTCAAGCGGGATTACTGCAGTAACCCGTGGGCAGTCCTCTCAGTTATTGCTGCAGTGGTGTTGCTTGTCCTGACCATAGTGCAGACCATGTGCTCGCTCCTCTCTCTCAAATAACTTTGCTTTCTGAATGGTATATTGCAACTGTAATGCTCTGAGTTTTCATTGAATTATGTGTGATCTTCAGTTACTTTCTATCAAAACCAGCAGACATCCATTTATGTATGTTAGTCCAGGTACAGAATTATTAGCTTCTCCCCATCCAATACATTTTATGACAACCATGATGAATGAATGGGATATGGCGATTCAGCCCCGAAATTAGCTTGTAAGCTCTTATCAGCATTTGGCAATTAATAAACTCGAGTCATGTTGAGGAGATTGTTGAATATTTCACAAGTTTTTTTAATAAAAGCACTCCTGCAGAAGACGGTGTATCAGAGACAAGGAATTAAAGCCTAGGCTAAGTGAACCCCAACTTGCATAGCTAGAATCTTACAATAATGCCTACACCTTTCAGATGCCATAGAAGTCTATGATTACACGGTGCAAGAATTTGGCTGAGATTGAGACATTCTCATCAGGTAACTTGAAAGTCAACTGCAGCAATCTGCATTATGCATTAGATTGTATCCACGCCGTAATATTCTATCATCAGATATATGCAAGTTTTTGGTGGACTCTTTACAAAGTTATAAAACTAGTTCTCCCAAAAATGAAGCAACCAAACCTGATCATGATAGATGCCTCTTCACTACCCTATGCAACAGATGCTAGGAGGTGATGCTGACAAGTGAAACGCCAAGCAGACAATGATAATACTAATGACAATCCTGATAGTAATAACAATATAAAAACTAATGATTGTACATGTTGATAGAGCCTGGATTGAGGACTTGCATACCTACGGGTTGTGGATATTTTTGGATCCATTATACCTTGCAAATTAGAGATTTTAGACACGCTGATTTCATAGTTGTACAAATAAATATGCAGTTGACAGTGCTTGACAATTTCATTCACTACATAGTGCTCCAAATAATAACAGCTTCTGTCAGTCTGTTGTACACCTCAAACTATAGTGCGTCCAAAGAAAGAATCGTGAATCTTTTCCATTTACAAATTGCATTTATGCTGGGTGTATGGAGCTTTCCAATAAAATTCTTCCAGAAATAAGCAATCTAATTATCGTTTACATACTCCTTGGCGTGACTCTCCATGTGGTTGATGTGAAGTTACTGATCCTCCCAGTCCATGGAGTTGCCATTTTATGCCACACAACAATACAAAGCATCCCACTCACCCAGACAAATGTCAGCTCTTTAACCACCAAGAAAGTGAAGTATGATCCCTCGTACTTTATGAATAATTAATAGTCTACAAACACAATTAGTTCAAACACAGAAATGGTAAAGATCAACCAATCACAACATGACTCCAGTTACATAATATGGATTTTCTTTATATGTTAATGTCTTATCCTCAGCTCCCAGGCACCATGAATGGCCTTGCAATTTCAATACTCCTTCCACTCCTGCTGTTTCCCACACTAACCTGAAAAGTCCAAGAAACTCATGTAAACGTTTTACCCTGTTCCAGACGATATTTACCTCATCTGATGCCAAAATCCTTTGCACATGCAAACAACATTTGCTATCTTCACCATCTCCCCATTTCCCACCAGAAAGATCTACCTCTAGGCTTGAATATCCATAAAGATAATACAAAAGAATAGTAAACAAGCATGGAAATGAGTATCTGAGTCTCTTGGTAAGTTCCATTTGCACTAGGCTTTCCTGATGTCGAGCATCTTGATACCCAATACATCTGTCAACTAACACATCCCTGATTTGAGACAACCCTTCCTTCATTGCCTCAAGCTTCTTTGAATGGACAAGCAATTCTTTGTATTATAAACATCTAATGAGGTCATCAAACATCTGAAGGACATCTTCCCACTTTCTTGAGGTGGATGAGTCAGCCTTCACAGCCAGTGAAACGCGCATCCATGCAGATGAGTTGGGATGAAAGGAACTTGAAGTTCCATTTAAGAACTCTAGGCAAACAGAAAAAATATGCCCACCCATCTTAGTGGTATGTCTTGGGAATTGGCCATTCATATAGTCCAACTCGTATTTCAAGCCATTTAGTATATCCTCAAGCGTAGGGGTCCATATCTGATGTTGTGTCACCAGCAGATACATGTGACGCACCGATTTCCTTTTCTGAGCGGTAGCGTTAATGATGTGTCCCCTATCTCAGACAGGAAATTTATGACCATAGCTTTCTTTCACTTACTTTACTGAAACAAACATGGGATGTTGACTTTGCATCTGCAGAAGATGCTGGAATACATCTCTTCAGTGTCAGCTGGGTCAACGGACACCCAATAAGAGCTCTAGCAACCGATCTATCTTTAACATGAGCCATCTTTAACATTCACAACTCTGTCCATGAACTGAATCCGCATCCTTTAAGCAGTCGCTCAATTTTTTAATTTCGTGAAACGCCTTTTTCATACCATCTAGCAGGCAAAGTCACCCCACAGGCTTCACCGAAACCATGATAAAACATCACATTCCAAGGCACGAATCCATATGTTCGTCAAGATGCTTTCCCCAGGAGAGGCTGTTCCACACATTCTTGTGAGCCATTGTTAGCAAGCTCTAACAACTCCTATTGATCCTTGGATTTTTTACCAGCTTGATTCTCAATCTAATCTTCAAGAAACTCCACACGAAACACAGACTTGATCGGTGCGTTCATCCATACTATTACTTCACTCAGAGAAACGATCGAACAGGGGGGTGGCTGTGGCCACGCTCTACAAACATCTAATTTTTTTCCATGATCACATTTATTTGTGGAATGGCAGTGTATACGATCTTGTCGCGACCTTGCAAGTTTCAGAAACTTGGCGACAATAGAATTAGAAAATCACAACCGCTAACATTAATGAGAAGAATGCGGAAATCGATGACATACCTCTGTTCGAGCAAAAGAAGAGGCACCCCTCTCGATCCTGGTTCTTCACAAGAAATGAGGAATCTTTCGACCACATCAAATTGCAATTTGACAGTCGGTGATTGACAAATGACAAAGAGTAGTTGGGGGCGAGAATTTGTGCATGGACTTTGTTGGGCTTGAGTTTGCCCAAAATTGCAGGCGCTTGATTTAGAATGAAGTAGCCATGCCATTCTAGAGCTTGCAAATGCGTGGTTTAAACCAGCGAGGAGGCGTAATCGTGGATGGATAATGTGAACAGGAAGGAATTCATTTTTTTTTAAACGAATTGAGTGATTATTCAATCAAGTGGACGGGTGAATTGAGCAGTAACAAGGACTAATCGATGTCTGGTCCAGGCCGATTCGGAGGTGAAATTGGGAATCAAATTGACCAGTCCTGGAATCGGGAACCGAACAAACCAACCGGTTCAGTTTGGAACTGGTAAATTTGCTGTTTTAGGTCAAAAATATATATCAATTCATATGTAGTTGGCAGGAGTTGCAGCAGCCAAACGCAGGCGAAAAACGCAAAAGCTCCAGGATAGTAGAATGGAGATATGATTGGAAAAAAAGAACAACTAGTGGGATTGAACTTTTTTTTTTTTTTTTTGGTCGAAGGTAAAGAAATATTATATACTGTTACGAAAGGGGACATTGTTCGGCATTTCCGAGTACATAAGATCTAGCAAGAGGGGAGGAGGGTGTTGAGCCCAATATGAGGAAATAAGGGAGGCCCGGTGGGCTTTCGCGGCCCGGTCCGCGACGACATTTGCTTTCCGACTGCAGTAGGCAATTGTAAAATTAGGGCACCAGAGATGCAGCCATCGCGCCTCTTGGATGATGCTCCTGTATTCCCATGGCGTTGAAGTCGGATCGTGGATAGCTGCGGCAAGAGTGAGACAATCTGTTTCCACCTGGACGTGATCCCAGCGACTTCCTCTCTGAAGCAAGAAATGCAGCGCATGAGTTAAACCAAGCGCCTCGGCCTGCAATGCCGAAGAAGCAGTCACCATCCGCGCGAAGCCATCGATTAGAAGGCCAGATGAATCGCGGCACACGCAGGCAATGGAAGCGTCTTGATGATTAGGTAAGTAAGCTGCATCAAAATTTACTTTAAGAGATCCCCTGACTGGTGGGTTCCAAATCTGATGTGCATCGTGGTTTTGGGTGCAACATCGCCGCCCGTCTTGTCCAAGGCGCGAAGACAAATGAACCGCTGTCAATGCCGAAGATACAACTTGGTCGACATTAGGACGCTAATTTCTAAAGAGGAAGTTGTTTCTGGCTTTCCAGATAAACCAGAGGAGATATGCCCCAAGATCAAAACCAGGTACACTGTCCTGAGTCTCTATAATGCCGAGTAACCATTGTTCTATACGAGTAACAGCTGTAGGGTCATAGCGAAAGTTGATCTCGTTATGTAACCATACCTGTAAAGTCCACAGACATAGGAGAAACAGATGCTCGAGTGTTTCGGGTTTCTGTGTATGACACAAACAGCATATTGGGTTGGAGACGATGTGTCGTCGATATAAGTTATCTCTCGTCGGCAACGCGTTGTTGCAAATTGCCCATAGAAAGGGGCGTAGCTTAGGCATGGTATTGAGTTTCCATACGGCGGTCCATAGCTTGCGGGGCGGTTGATATGAGGAAGATGCTTGAGTGTGGATAAATTTTAGTTGCTGGGTTCTAATGAGGTTGTAGCAACTTTTCACCTGAAATCATCCATTATGTTGTCCTGTCCAGACAAGTTGGTTTGACGTGTGGTGCGGCCGAATAGGAATGTTGAGAATTTTTGCTACTAATTGAGGGTCAAAACTCTGAGTAAGCCTTGGTTGGTTCCAAGTTTGCTGTTCCTGTAATATAAAGGCAGCAACTCTGTGAGGTTCATCCCGAGGCGCAGGTCCGCCTATGACACCCCTGGCCAGCCACTTATCCTCCCTTATGTTGATTTGTGTGCCGTCCCCAACTGACCATAAAACCTTATCAGCAATAGTATCACGTCCTAGCAGAACACTTTGCCAACCCCAAGAGGGTCGAGACCCTCTCGTAGCATTCCAGAAAATGGTAGAATGAAAATAGAGCCCTTTTAGGATTCTGCTAGGGAGGGAGTGAGGGTGCTGAGCAAGGCGCCAAGCTTGCTTGCCCAGTAAAGCACGGTTAAAAGTAAGCAAATCACGAAATCCTAGCCCCCCTTCATCTTTCCGACGTTTAAGAGATTCCCAATGCTTCCAATGAACACCCTGCCGGCTGGTATTAGATTGCCACCAAAACCGAGCGATCTGCCTTTCAATCGTCTTGCACAATGTGATAGGTATTTTGAAAATAGACATAGCAAATTGGGGTATAGCTTGCACTATAGATTTTAGTAGGATTTCCTTACCCCCTTTCGAGATCAATTTCTCCTTCCAACCTTCAAGCTTAGAATGGACCCGGCTCAGAATCCATGAAAACATTTCTCGTTTAGAAGTCCCCCAGTCTGACAGAATGCCCAGATACTTGCCAGGTTTATACAAGATAGGGACTCTAAGTTCATGGGCAAGATTAGCTTTCAAACTCCAAGGACAGCTAGGACTAAACAACAAACCAGACTTATTTATGTTCATGGCTTGACCTGTAGCGAGGCAATATTCATTTAAAATAGAAGCTAAGTTCTGACATTCAGTAAGCTTGGCATCCAAGAAAAAGATCGCATCATCTGCAAAGAATAAATGTGATAGGACTGGACACCAACGGTTGAGTTGAATTCCTGTTATATTTCCAACCGTGACTGCGTTGTTGATTAAGGTTGTCAAGACGTTGGCCAACAAGATAAACAAGTAGGGTGAGAGAGGGTCACCTTGTCGCAGTCCTCTAGATGGCGAAAAGGAGGGTAGAGATTCACCATTGAACTTCACACTATAAGAAACTGTTGTCACACACTGAAGAATCCAATTTACCCAGGTCGCATGAAAACCCAGCTTGAGAAGATAGGCGCCTAGAAAGTCCCACTCGACCCGATCATAAGCCTTTGCCATATCAAGTTTTAAGACTGCCTGAAAAGGTTTCTTTCTTTTGCTAATGCGAAGTTGATGGAGGACCTCCTGAACGACAAGAATATTATCCTGAATCTGCCGTCCCCCTACGAAAGCACTTTGTTCTGGAGCTATTAGATCTGGCAGCCATGTTTTGAGTCGATTGGCCAGAGTTTTAGAAATGATTTTATAAATATAGTTACAAAGGCTTATAGGTCGGAAATGATCTAAACATTATGGGTGAGGAATCTTCGGAATTAAAGAAATATAGGTATGATTGAATTCCGGTGGCATGACTCTTGTAGCAAAGAATTGTTGCACTGTTTCAACAATATTAGCTTGTAGAATATCCTAATGCGACTGAAAAAATAGACCATTTAAACCGTCGAGGCCCGGCGCCTTAGTAGCACCTAGCTGGAAAGCTGTTGTTCGGATTTCTTCAAAAGTAACCTCAGCAATAAGTGTAGTATTCATGTCTGGAGTGACCACACGCTGACAAATACTTAGAGTCGGTCGAAAATCTCTAGCCCCTGCGGTTATGTAGAGGTTCATAAAAAAACGAGAGGTCATGGCCTTAAGAGAGATTGGATCACGAACCCATAAGTTGTGTTCATCTCAGAGCATGCTGATTTTATTTTGTTGTCGTCGTTGCACAGTCGTTGCATGGAAAAACTTGGTGTTTCTATCCCCCCATGTGAGCCACTTTACACGTGATCGCATGGCCCAAAAGGCCTCTTCCTGTTGCCATAAGCTATAAATTGTCTCTTTCAGGTCTGAAATTTCAACAACATCAGATGCGGCAGGGACCTAGTTTGTTATAGTCTGAAGCTGATTCTTGAGGTAAGATAGCTGAACCTTGGCATTACGATATCTAGATTTGCTCCATCGTAGAAGGGCTGTTGAAACAGAATTTAGTTTGTAATGGAGAGTGACCTCGCCAAGTTTATGCGTTGTCTAGGAGTCGTAAATGGTGGTGCGACATTGATGGTTGTGTACCCAATATGCTTCAAAATAGAAAGATTTTTTCTTTGTATACTGCTGCTAGGCTACAGTGGATAATACAATAGGACTGTGGTCCGATCCTAGGGCAGGTAGTGTGAACACTTCTGCCGACGGGTAGGTTAGTCTCCACTCCTTTGTGCACAACATTCTGTCAAGTCTTTCATTTACCATAGCATCACCCGGCCGATTATTAGACCAAGTGAATGCGCAACCCTTGTGCCCCAAGTCCAGGAAAGAATAGTCATTTAGTAATCCACGAAACGAATGCATACGATAATGCATAGCAGGTCGCTGCCCTAATTTTTCCCAAGGATATAACACCTCATTGAAATCGCCAAAACATAACCAGGGCAAGGTATTGAAGTGATTGACCTGCCTTATTGTTGTCCACAGATGCTGACGGAGCTGATAATTCACTGGAGCATGGAGACAAGTAAGGCGCATGGTGGTCCCCAAGTGTAGATCAGTACAAAAGGAGTCTATCATGTCTCCGGAAGTAAAAAGCACTTTCACATTCAAATGAGTAGTCCAAAAAAGTCCAAGACCACCTGCAAGTCCCTCAGAATTAACAAAATAGCTAGCTGAGAAACCAAGTTTCCTCTGCAAAGGTAAAAGTTGTTGTTCCTGCTGTTTCATTTCCATGAGAAAAACAAGATTAGGCCTTTCTTGGGTCACCAAGACCCTAAGTGCGCGAACTGTCAATGGGTTGCCTAGCCCCTGACAGTTCCAACTGATAATTTTCATGGCATCCCTGGTGGCTTTTTAGGGCCAGCCACCAGGGCCCAAGAAGTAGAGTCTTCCACTTCATAGATAGGGGTGTCCTGCAACACAGAATCGTTCAGATCTTCTTGAATTTGATTACAAACTTCAGGACTCATAAGTTTCTTTGCCTTTTTAATAGGACCAGATCGTGCTTGAAGACGAGGATGCTTAAGTTTTTTGGACTGAATAATATTGGCTGCGATACTACTAGCCAAAAATTTCTGCTGAGCTGTGGAATTGTCTGATGTATGTGATTTCAAGGACTGCCATTTAAGAGGAGTAGTTGCTATGATAGGCTCAGTCGATTCCAATGCTGCCATGGTTGCCTTACCTTTGTCTTTGGGTGCAGGGACAATAGCCGAAGGGGATGGAGGAGTCTCCGGAATAGTCTCTTCAACAACTACAGGAGGAATATTCTGCTGGTAAAAGGTATGCCAATACGGGCTATGCTCCCGGACCTCCGCTCGTAACCATGAGCCGTATAAAAAACAATCATCTTGGTCCAATTTACTCTCATCATAGGGAAATAGGGCACAATGCGTGGCATAGTGACCAAGCTTGCCACATGAATAGCAATAATGAGAGAAGCGTTCATATTTGAAGTCCAACCAGAAACTTTTACCTTCAATTTTGATTAATAGTCCTGACAGAAGCTCTTGTTGAAGGTTAAATTCGACCTGGACTCACCCTGTTTTAAGCATGGACCCTTCCTTATTCTCAATGCGCACTGCTATTACTCTGCCTAAGTGAGCAGCAACCTTAGTAAGCATAGGTTCAGTACACCTTTCTAAGGGAAGGCCAAAGATTTGAACCCAAAACTCGCAAGTATCGAAATTGTAACAGTGCAAAGGGGTATTCGCTTGCCAGGGCTGTAGCATGACCAGGTGATTAGCAAAGAGCCAAGGTCCATTCTCATACACCTGTGTTTCACTTCCTCTGTTTTAAATTTGACAATATATAAACCCGAGTCGCCCATAGAGATGTCCACTAGTTCAGTTCGCCATGCCCTTTTCATAGAGTTCTGAAAAGCCTAAAAATTAATTGCGGGATTGTTTAAAATCTTACCAACCAAAACTAACCAACACTCCTCAATTTTATCCCCAGGTATTGCTTCGTCCCAAACCTCCAGCGGCTGTGTCGACTAGAGACGACCCATGCGAGAACAGAGTGCCCCCAGTCGAGCTTCATCTACAGCAGCCGATCAATCCATCCGCAAAAGGAGTATCCAAATAGAAGCCAAGGAGGCTCAGACACCCAGCATCCAACAATGCGCGAGAAGGACAGCAAGGCAGAAGCACCGCGCATCAACCATCCAAGAACTAAGAAGAGAAATGAAATGAAAAGGAGGCTAGTAGACTCCCCGATCGTGACATGCAAAGCTCCAAACACAGTCAAAGACAGCCATGGAAACGGAGAATAACCAGAGAGAAAGATTGGGAAGGGAAAAGGGTTGCGATGAAGAGAAGAGCCGAGTGGTTAATAAGAAGGTAGAGCAAATGGAGAAACCCAAGTAAGAAAACTACCAAAGGGTAGAAGAACTCTACATTCCGTAGAGAGAAAACCCGAAGGATCAGCCTTTAGTGGGATTGAACTCGCGTTTCGGTTTTTTCAAGCTTTGCTCTTTTCTCTCTCCTTTATTTATTCTTTTTTGGTGGTGCATAACGAGTGGGATTGAACTTGCAGCTCCCATTTCACGTCCACATCGATTACACTCCTAATTTAGGGTTTATTTTTTAAGAAATTTAAAAATATATATTATATATATATAATTAATTAGTCCGGTCAGTCCAGTTCCCACCTTAAAACCAAGAACTGGACCAACCTGGTTCCAAGAATGGGAACTAAGAACCGCCCAAAACCGACTAGTCCGGTTCGGTTCGGGCAATTCTCTATTCGAGAGGTTTCTAATGCACACCCCTAACAGTAACTTGATGAAAGAGAGGAGAGGAGTATTTTTCTAATTTTGATGGAAGGGTAATTTTTAAATATTAAAAGTGAGACTAATGATAAATCTGACTTAAATATATGGAATATTGTAGGGAGAAATACACTAAAAGTACCGAAAATTGTGTATAATACTCACTTTAGTGCCAAAAGTTTTTTTTTTTTCCGGATCATTTTGGTGTCACTTTTAAAAAAAAATGATCACAACTCCAATTTAGTTGCCAGAAATTTGATGTGGTCATATTTTATTAATTTCTCACTTTACGCGACTCACTAGCGTGCCTAGTCAGCATATAACCCCTAAACGACGTCATCTAGAAGTCATAAATAGTGATCATTTTAGTGCCAAATTAGGATTAAAGTGATCACTTCAATGTTAGTTATTATTGAAAAGCGACCACTTCAATGCCAAGCACGCTACACGAAAATGCTGCATGATTGGATTTCTTAAATAATATGTCATGCCATATAAAATTTTGAATACCACATATTATTTTTGGTTTGAATTCACACAATTGGCACTTAAATGATCATTTTTTTCTCCAATTTGGCACTTGAAACTTTTAGCACTATTGTAAACACCTTATATAACTTTTTTGGCACTTCTAATATTATTTTGCCAATATTGTTCCTTGTCCTGACGGTTATCATGGGGCAACAATATGATGCGAAATTTCATTGACAATATAAATTATGCAAGACATGTGATTGACCGATTACATTACGTTAGCCACATAATCCATAGATAAAACACCTTGCTGTGATAAGACTCTAGGTATATATTATCAAAAACCCTAAATTGGTATCCCTTTGACATATAGGCCCTTAATTACTTTTTCATTCATAATGTTGTGCTTGTACTTTTGTCATTCTTATGGAAACCTCTCTTTGATACACCTATTCATTTAAGCCAGACTGTCTAGTGGCTTTGCAGACACATTCTGGTTTTATAATCACATAGATCTGCATTTGTACAGACACAAAGGAAGGAGAAGAGTGCCGTAGTATGCACCCACTTAGAACCAATCTAGGCCAAGGATATAAGATGTTCATATTCACAGACCCTGTCTGTTGCTTATTTGCATGTGTTTTAAGATGAGAAAAATGCACATCCATCCATCACAAAGATTTCATTTTGGGACTCAAAACTATGAGATAACTGCAGCAATCGACCAGTCATTTTAAATGTTCTCTTCGAATTTCTTCATCCATGCTGATAAATTTCAATAAATGTCAATCAATGTTAAAAAAAAAAAACTCTTGATAATTAAAATAATCGATGACTTCTGTTTATGGTAACTTGTTCGTAAATTATCACCCTTTTTATGAAATTAACAACTATTTTGATAGTTTGTCAATTGGCAATTTTTTATGTATTAACTTACCAACTTTTATTTGCATAATTTACCATCATTTCGAACTTATCAACTCTTATATGAAATTGCAAATCTAAGTTAAAGCAATTTACCAACTTTTGTCATATTAAATTACCAACTAGTTTTGGGATACAAAATTTCATTTAAGTTACTTATAGTTTAATTGTTTTTTTCTCAAAATTTCAACTTTTTTACTAAGTTCACAATTTTTATTAGGCTTGATTAGTAACCCTTTTCACTAAACAGCTCCTTTTTGAGATTCCCAATCTAAATTAGCATGACTCATCACTAAATTTTCTCCTATTAAATTACCACATATCTTGACCCCAAAAAAACAAAAAAATACCACATAGTATTAAGTTAACAACTCTCATTTAAATTTATTGCCAACATTTATTTATTAAACTTCCCAACTTTTAATATCGTTTGCAACAATTTATTTGCATTTCTTAGCAACACCAAACAGCAAATTACTAGACGAGGTTGATTTTCACCTTACTCCATCGAGAGGCAGGTCTCTGCCAATTCTCTTTTTGGGGTGCACTTGCAAAAAAGTATCTATTTGTTGATTGCTCTGCATATCCATGTACCGCGAGTCACCTTGAGGCTACTCAGGTGAAAACATGAACTATGGAGGTATCTATTTCTAATGCCGAGAACTCCAAAACTTCATGTAATTGTGAGCAATAACACTCGATTTTCATCGGCCTTCCCCTACATGCAAATACATACATTAAGTGCACAAGGCAATGGCACAATCTGTACAGGGCTAAGGCAAGAATAAACATTTATACCCCATTCATCAGTTGACACTATATTGGGTAAACCAATCATGCTCAAAATCAAGATTTTGTACATCTGATAGAAAAATGTAAAGAAAAGTTGCAGCCACGTCAAGCATATTTGGCAAACTTTGTAATCAATGTATTACTAAGACAGCCTTAACGAGGAGAATAAAACATCTTTGCTGCGATAAGAGTTTGGGTAAATATTATAAAAAACCCCAAATTATGCAAGACATGTGATTGACCGATTACACCACATCAGCTGTGTAATCTATAGATCAAACACTTTGCTGCGATAAGAGTTTGGGTAAATATTATCAAAAACCCCAAATAGATATCCCTTCACCACATTTACCTCTAATTACATTTTCACTCATAATGCTGTGCTTGTACTTTTCTCATCCTTATGAAAGCCTCTATTTGATACACCCATTCATTTAATTCAGACTGTGGAATGACTTTACAGACACAATCTGGTTTATAATCTCATGGATCTAAACTAATGCAGACACAGAGGAAGGATAAGAGTACTGTCGTATGCAGCCACTTAGAACCAATCCAGGCCAAGGATACAAGATGTTGATATTCCCAGACCTGTATGTTGCTTATTTGCATGTGTTTCATGATGAGAAAAATGCACATCCATCCATCCCAAAGATTTCATTTTGGGACTTAAAACCATGAGATAAGACGCAATTGTATATGAGCAATCGACAGTCATTAGCCAACAGAATTTAAATTTTTGAATTTCTTTATCCATGCTGATAAATTTCAATAAATGCTAGTCAATGTTAAAAAAACTGTTAATAAATAAAATGATCGGTGACTTTTGTTTATGGTAACTTGTTCATAAATTACCATTCTTTTTTATGAAATTAACGACTTTTTGACAGTTCGTAAATTGGCAATTTTTTACTTACTAACTTACCAACTTTTATTTGCATAATTTACCATCATTACGAACTTATCAACTCTTATATGAAATTACAAATCTAAATTATAATAATTTACCAAATTTTGTCATATTAAATTGAGTTACAAAATTTCATTTGAGTTACATATAGTTTAATTGTTTTTCTCAATTTTACAACTTTTTTATGAACATACCAATTTTCATTAGGCTTGATTAATAACTTTTTTCACTTAACAACTCCATTTTGACATTCCCAGTCTAAATTAGTATGACTCATCACTAACTATTAAATTACCACATAGTTCAACCAAAAAAAAATAAAAATTACCCGATAGTATTAATTTAAACAACTCTCATTTGAATTTATTGCCAACATTTATTTATTTACTAAACTTCCCAACTTTTAATATCGTTTGCAAAAATTTATTTGCATTTCTTAGCATCACCAACGAGCAAATTACTAGTCGAGGTTGATTTTCACCTTACTCCAACGAGAGGCAGGTCTCAGCCTGAATTTAAACAATTCTCTTATTGGGTTGCACACGTAAAACTATGACAGCCTGAATTTTCAGAATTTTTTTTCGATTAAATAAATCAGGCATTTTATCGACTATTCTCTGAGTTGTCCACTCACGAGATAACTGGTCTATCTGGGGAAATAATTATGGAATCTAAATGCAATGGACTTGAGAATTCGAACAGGAATCGACTGCTCAACCATGTCGGTCTACAAGGGTCATTGCGGCACTATCAGAATTGATCAGAGATCAAAGATAAGTCGATTTGGCTGAGATATGTGATCAGAATGTGGGTGATTCCACTTGATTTCAAAATTTTCACCGATCGGCACTAAATTGATTTTCTAACGTTTTGGGTACCCTGTGTCCGTATTTGAAACCTCGAGATTTTCACGACAACTGAGAGTCGCCAATGTGTCGAAGATGCACTATGTGACTCGAGATAAATCAATCACAGGTCAATTGCACCAAAAATTCCTAAAAACTACATGGTAGACTAGGTCACGCTAAAAGCGCATCGGATTGAAATTAACCATGAATTTGAACTCGATTTCAGAAATTGAAAGTTCTATGGTGTTACGATCTATTTTAGGACCGTCGACTCATCCTCCGAATAATTTTCGGAGATTCCGAGATTTTTACGGAAAATCGAATCAGACGCCGCGAAAAATTAGTGGAAATTCGTACCAGCCGAATTGAAGAGATTTTCAACTTGCAAGCCGAGCTATATGGTATTGGGGACTTATAGAAAATTATTTGAGATTTTTCTACCGTGAAATTGGACCTCAATTTGGGAAATTGAGTGAGGAAATTGAAGACAAAAAAAAAAAATTGGAAATTCGGAGCTTGGGAAGAGGTGGGATTTTTGGATACCAAAAGTGAATTATTTGTTGATTAAATAGCAAATAATAAATATGGGGGACAAAGGGATAAACATGAAGACATTTTGGACCAAAATCATGATGAATATTAGATATTTTGGCCTTGGTTAATTAAGTTTGGTTTTCTCTCTCCTCCTCCTCCCTTTGTGCGACAAGCTGGTCTTCCGCTTCACTTTCATTTTCATTTTTGAGCTTCTTCATCGAATTCCCCATTTAACCGACCCACTGAAGTTGCTTCTCGTCCTCGCCGGTCAACACATGCCTCCAGCAAATCCAACTCCTTCGGTCAACACTCCTCAACGTTGAAGACCCCTCCATCCACGCGGCCAACGTCCGAGCCTCCATCTCCCAAGTTCGGTCAACCTTGTTCTTCTTCTTAGGCGCCTTGTTGACCGCAAGCCAGCGAAGCCGCACGCCCCGACGCCAGCTACACCATCTTCGGTCCACCTCTGCCGAATTGCCAGCGCCTGCTTCCATCTCCGCGTGGCTTCATCGTGCAGCCCTTCCCACCGAGGCAGCTTCCTCACCCAGCGAATTCAGCCCACAGATCGGTCCAGCAGCTCAGCCCATCTCCATTTCCAGCGAAGCCTGACGTTAAGCCCAGCAAAACTTCGGCCCAGCAGATTTTCATTGGCCCAGCAAGCGTTTTCTTCAGCCCATGAAAGCCTAGCCAATTTCAGTCTTGAAGTAAGCCCAAGAAAGCAGCCCGTCTTGAAGCCCTGTAGTAGTTCGGCCCAACTTGCAGCAGCCCATTTTCAGCCCATCTTGGGCCTGCAAAGCCCGTGACCAGCAGCCCCGAAGAAACCCAAGACCAAAACTCTGCCTTGTTGAGTTGTGTTGGGTCGGTCCTAGGCCCGTTCCAAGTTTCTTCGATGCTGCCGTAATTTAAGTTTCGGCCGTCGTCGCGGTGATCCGATCTTCATTTTGCGCCGGTGAGTTTATTCTCTAAACTCTTCTTAGTAGGCATTGATGCTAAGGGGTGTTTAGATTTATTTAATTAGGAATTAGGTGGTTAGTTAGATTAAATTAATGATTTAATTATTAAATTGAGCATGTTAGGTGGTTAGCATGGTTTAGCTAAGGCCTAATTAAATTGTGATATTTATCTAGAAGGGTTCGGGAATTTTTCCGAGTCCATATTGTTATTTAATTTAATAATTTTGGCCTAGGTTAGTATTTTTAGAAAGTGTATTGAATTAATTAATTAATTTTCCAGAAATTAGGCCGGGATAGCCGGTGATCGGAATTTCGTGCTGATTGCGATGGTGTAATTAATTTCTGCAATTGAGTGTTAAATTATGCAAATTGAGTGATGATTGGATTTTTTATATTTAATTCCAAAAATTGTGGATTTCCAATATTTATTCAGAAAATCCCGAGTATCGGATTTTAACACCGAAAAATAGTGGGATTTTAAAAAGGAAGAATGTCAATTTTTCTGGGTTGAGTTGACCGTGTACCCACACACAACTATTTTCATGCGTATTTCTAATATAAAGAAAAAGGTCAAGTTCACCATTTTAATTGAAGTATTTGAGTGCAATGCACGGTGCCTTAGGCCATATTTAAGTGATCGTGTGATGATTAAGAGAAATCGTCCCGGGCTGTTGAGCTGGACGTTATTCCTATATGGGATACCCCTTGACAAAGAGAAGCCGGTCGCAGTAGATTCTGGACCTTATGCTCATTCGGGAAAGCCATCGACGTAGTGACGTGTTGTGCTCAATGGGGTGAGACGATGCCTGGCAATGCCAAAAGACCGCCGAACAGAGAGTAGGCCGTGCTATATGCCGAGATCAAATCTAGGAACGCATGATGAACTGAGTATTGTGTTCTAGTTAATTGAGCTTAAGTGATGCTCTGATTTATGATATGAACTGCGCTGACCTACAGGGTGGAACTGAGACGAGGTAAGTCTCCTTGATTGTGTGATTGCGTGCTTAGGACGCTTCTTAGCGTCTTTCCCTCCTAGTTGAAGTTTAGAGTATGGACTTGCTAAGACATTGTCTCACTGGTTATTGTATAACCACTTTCAAGGTCATCGAGTGGAGGACTTGGAACAGAGAGGAGGTGATCTGAAGTATAGGTCGGATAGGACCGCTTCTTTTGGAGAACAGTCTTTTGTAGTCTTTTGACCATAGACTCTTGTATGTGACTCAACATATGTTTATAAAGGCATGTTTGTTTGTGAAATTGTTATTCCGCTTTTCTATCCCGAGATGGTTACTGTCAGGAGATTTATAATCCGCTTCCGCATGTGAAATAAAATGAAAGGGTCGGCGACTCGTCCTGGGAAGTCGCAAAATATTATTGATCAGAGAGGGATGGGCACGCACTCGGGGTTCGGGGCATGACAAAAACAGTATCTATTGGTCGATTGTACTGCACACACACTCAGCCAATTCTCTTATTGGGTTGCACACGTAAAACAATATCTATTGGTCGATTGTACTGCACATATATATACCGCAATTCACCTTGAGGCTACTCAGGTTGAAACATGAAATATGGAGGTATTGATTTCTATTGGCAAGAACTCCAAAACTTCATGTAATTGTGAGCAAAAACACTCTGATTTTCATCGGCCTTCCCTGGACGTGCAAATACATACATTAAGTGCACAAAGCAATGGCACGATCTGTACATGGCTAAGACAAGAATAAACATTTATGAAAGTAATGAAATCTGCTATTCATCAGTTGACAATATAATTGTTAAACCAATCATGCTCAAAATGAAGATTTTATACTTATGATAGAAAAATATAAAGAAAAGTTGCAGCCGCATCAAGCATATTTGGCAAACTTCGTAATCAATGTATTACTAAGACAGCCTTAAAGAGGAGAATAAAGCATCTTCGCCAAAAAGGCAACTACTGCGCTAATTTTCGTAAAGAAAATCAAACTGTCCATAAATTTACCGAGATTAGTCTTATGAAGATCTCTGACCTTGACCAAAATTAAGAATCCTTATCCATCCATAAATACCACCGAATCAGCAGATTTACTACTAACTATGGATATCATATGGCTATTTGAATAGCCGCTGGAAAGAAGACTTGCTTGGTCCAAAATGATACTATCTCAATGCTTTCCTTCTCCTCCTCCTCCTACTCCATCTCCTCAATTGAAAAATTACATGTCAATCTATCCAATCTTACCTGCATCAGTCCTCCAAAAGCATGAAAAAGGATGACTACGTTTGCTATCACTGTTTTCCCTTGAGCCTGTGATTGTATGCCACCTTTGCTTTTATCCCCTTCATCGCAACATCGGTCACGTTCTCCTTCTTGACGTCAATTTCTTTTCCATTAATTGTTTTCCCATTTTCTGCGAGTTCTTTTTCCTTTGACTTTCCAGTATCAACAAACAAGTGCTCCTTGATGTATAAGCATGGCCTTGCATCTCTCCTCCCTGAACTCGCATTACCACTTGAAGAAGCTCCAAAGGTGTGAGTGCAAGATCAATCTCCTAGCCTCCAATAGGAGCATCTGTAAATTCCTAACCGATAAGCAAGTGAGCGGGGACCAGATGAGGGAAACAAAACATTTCCCCTCTTGGAATTGTGCATAATTTATTTGGATCTGAATGCTTTTGAAACACAATCCTGAAGCCACAAATATGAGTGTAGCAATGGCTACACCACGTTCCTCAATGCAATCTTCAATCACGTAGCTGTGTATTAGCTCATTCAGGCTAAACTCATTCCAATCGAGAGACCAATTCTTATGCAGAGCCCAAACATATCCTTTTAGGGGATAAATCTGAACTAAGCCCCTTGTTCCTTGTTGCGTTTTAGTGCTCAGATTTAAATTGGGATAGATAAGATAAAATCCTCTGGATCATAAAAAATTCCATCATATGTTTGGTGCAACCTAAGATAGGATTAAAAATCTCTAAAAGTACTCTGTTTTGTCAAGCACACCAAAGGGGTCGTGATTCTTCATCCAAAGTCTCAGGTTTGAACAAAAAGTTCTCTCTCTAACGCACTTGCTCGAACTCAATCAGATTGCGGTTACTCTTTTCTTTGCTTGAATTTACCCTTCATTCAACAGTTTGAGATACTAGGAAATGTGCAACAATGGGCAAAAACGAAGGACATGTGCTCTACGAGATTCATTGTCATACATCAGGGCCTTGGTTTTCTATTATCCTCCTAAACAGGTCCAATCCAATTCTTTTAACTCCATTTCTCATAAATTCAACGCCTTTACAGTTTCTGATCTTCTTCTCCGTTTGCTTCTGAATTCAGGTGAATGAGGCTTCGAGTGGAAACTTCCTCTCCTTAATTTCAGGTACGTCTTCGTTTTCATATAAAAGTCTCATTTGAACCTTTTTTAAGCTGTTGTGAGAGTGAGTGAGTAATGGTCATCCTTGAGTTTTTTAATGCATCGCTATGCTTCTCGAGTTATAGCTTGGCTCTGTTGAGATTTTGCAAGGGTCAATTAATGTTCCTGTTTTATGTGTCATGAAGGTGTGAGTTGACTTCGATAGAAATAAAGCACAGAGCAACAACAATAAGAGCAACGAAGCATGGACCAGATCGACTTTAGATTCCTTTTCACCTTTGGTTGTTGGAATGCGATTGGCGATGGTCGGAGGCAACGACGATTGCACAGTGATTGGAAGTGACAACAATCAGCTGTTGTGGTGGTGGTCGTCGCTCGGTGGCCGACAGCAATATCCACATGCTCCATCGCTCCATCTTTGGAAGATGACAAGGTTTGCTTGTTCATCTTGTTTTGATACGTTTTTTTTTTAAACTTTTTTATTCAATGATGGTTTATCGCATCCGGTTTCCCGATTTTTTATCCAGCATTTTATCCAAATACTTTTGGGTCAAGAGGATGTTACTAAACACTAAATATCTAGAATCAAATCTAGACCATCAAAGATTTCCCTATCCGCATATACCCACAGGTTTTGGCAAAGCCAGATCCAACCCATTGCAGAGAGCGCGGTTCTTGGTTACTTTTAGATGAAGCCAACTTATGCGCAACTTGAATGGTTTCAATGTTATGACATTCTGGATCAAAGCATAGGAACAGGGCATCCCATCATCATCATCATCATAAGTAGCCCAGACTTGATTATTACCAATTGAAAACTCTGTCCAATCATTGTCAAAACAAAACAAAAAATGAAAGTATGGGTCTGCAATGAGTGTTTGCTTTGGGACTACGTTCTCCACTTCAGATTCAACATTAGAAATAGCATGGGAAATTTTTTTTATCCGACTTTTGTCTTTTCGGTCCATGGGCTTCCTATGCTTAGCTGCAGCAGAATTTGGACCATTTGTAGGAGCTTTCTGCTCCACGTTGTACTCTTCCTTGCTGTTTCCTTATGAAGAATTTAGTCCATCTGCAAGTTCATTCTCACTACAAGCTTCTTAAGAATTTTCTTCTTTGCTATATGTATTAACATATTTGGTGTTAACATATGATGCAGGTGGGGGGACACTTCCCTCAGTTGACGCGATCAAAGATTGCAGTGAGGACTGTGGTGTTACTGTTGTTCTACTCATCAAAGTTCGTGGCTTCAAGACTGGGTCTCATAGGCATCTGAATCCAAGTAAAGTATGGATGATTCCAAGAGAGAAACGTTTGGTTCTCTCATCTGGGCCCCACTCACTTACTTACAAGTCAAGAAGGTGCAAATGCTCCTATTGGATGCTGAAAGCATAATCCTGCATCCACACCTTTGCAGCTTCTTCAAGTGGTGACACAAGTTGAGGGAGGAGAAACTTGTTCTCGGGGCACTGCTGATACAATTAACGAGCACTTGTTTGCCGGTACTGGAAAGTCGAATGAAAAAGAACTCCCAGAAAATGGCAAAACAATTGATGGAAAAGAAATGGAAGTCAAGATGGACAGCGTGATCGATGTTGCGATAAAGGGGATGAAAACAGGTGTACTAACGCAAACTTAAGGGAAAGCAATGATGAAGAAAATAGTCATCCTTTTGCTTACTTTTGGAGCATTGCAACCGGTTAGATAAAATAGACTGAAATGTGGTTTTTGATTTGAGGAGATGGAGGAGGAGGAGGAGGAGGGAAGCATCCAGACAGTACCATTTCGGACTAAGTCAATCTTCTTTTCAGTGTTTGTTCAAATAGCCGTATGAAATCCATAGTTAGTACTTAATATGTGGATTTGGCTGGTATTTATGGGTGGATAAAGAATCTTAATTTTGGTCAAGGTTGGAGATCTTCAGAAGACTAATTTAAGCATTATAGATAACTTTGCAGACAGTTTCGATTTTCTTTACTAGGTGTAGCAAAGTAGTTCTTTTTCTGTTGAAGATGCCCTATTCTCTTCATTAATTTTATCATGGTGATACATGGAAAACAAAGTTGGCCGGATCTGTGTTATGTGGCTGAGACTTTTCTTTACATTTTCATATCATATGTATAAGATTTTTGTTACGAGCGTGATTAGTTTCGGCATTATTTGTCAAGGATGAATGGTGGATTTCATTGCTTGCATAAATCTTTATTCTTTTCTTAGCCCTCTACAGATTGTGTAATTGCCTTGCTCTCTTAATGTACGTATTGGCATATATGGGCTGAGATTCTACTCACAATTTCATTAAGTTTAGGAGTTCTTGGCGATGGAAATTTATACCTCCATACATCATGTTGTAGCCTGAGTATCCTCAAGGTCAAAGAATTCATTTCGGGTGAGAAGCCGCGAGATTGAGAAAAAGCCAGAAGCCAATCCGAAAACAATTGGAAAAAGGCATCACGGTCAAACTGTGAGATTGAGTCGAGAACAAGAGAAGCACGGTGAGAGCTTGATATAAAAGGAAAAGCACACACTCACGCACGGCCAAAAGAGAATGAAAAGAGGTGTGCATTCAATGATAAATTCGATCAAGCAAGAAGAATTCGATATTCGTCATGATCTCAAGGAATAAATCAAAACTTTTATTTCTATCTTTTGATTGATTCGATTCCTTGAGCCTACTAATGTTTCACTTTGGTTTCATCCGAGCATTGATTCCAGAACCAGTAGCAATCCGAATCAGAAACACGAAAGGACTCATCCTGAATTTGACTTAATCCAATAATTCCCTTGCGTTTAATTAAGATTCGCCGTTCTTATATTATATATATTTATATATTTTCAATTGACATTGTAGCTTGCACCTTTCTAGTTTATCTTTTTTTGCGTTATCTAGCACGTTTCCCTCGCATTTAGATTCTCTTTTTTTGCATTAAAATCTAGTATGTGTAGTGTTTATTATTTGTGTTTTTGGAGGTGTTCCAACCTTTGTTTTTACAAATATCTAGAAAAAATTGAATAAATTTCACCATGTTTTCTTCTGCCAAAAATTGGATATTTTACTAGTTTTGTTCCAGCATATTATAGTTTAGTTCTTGTCTCATTCATAAGCAATTAGTTTACATAACGAAATGAAAAAAAGAATAAAATTGAAAAAATTGAAAACGAACTAGTTAATTCAAATTAGATCAATCTCATCTAGTTTAGTACTTATCTTTTAACACTTATGGTTCGTTCGTTTCGCTGAAAATGAGCCATTTTCGGAAAATATTTTCCCAGAAGTCATTTTTCAGGAAAATAACAATATTTTCTTGTGTTCAGCTAAAACCTAAAAATGTTTCGGAAAATATTTTCTAGTATTCAGTAAGGAAAATATTTTCCGCTTGCCAGATTGGCGAGCGCGAGCGTCAAGCTCGAGGCTCGCCAGATCGACGAGCGCGAGTTTGAGATCGACGAGCTTAAGGTTCACTTGGTCTGACGACTAGCAAAGAAAGAAAAAGATGAGAAACGAAAAATAAAGAAAAAAAAATAAAAAAAATAAAAAAAAAAAGAAAAAAGGAAAAGGAAAGAAAAAAGAAATTAAAAATAATTCGAATTAAAAAAAGAAAACGAAAATTAAAAGATAATTCGAATGAAAAAAGAAAAGAAGAAAAAGAAAGGGGAGGAGGAAGTGATGATTTGTAGAAGTGTGAGATAAGAGAGATCAAGTGAGGAAAATGTTTTCCACTTTTCAAAAGTGGAAAATATTTTCCCCTACTTTAGAAGACTTTTTTCTTTTGATGGAAAACATTTTCCTCAATGAATTCATTTTCCGTAAAACAAACACCGGAAAATTTGGAAAACGTTTTTCCGGAAGTTATTTTCTGCGAAACGAATGGACCCTTAGATTTGAGAATTCACATTTATTAGCTTGCACATTTACTCATTATGTATTGCTCATGGAATCCTATTCTGAGGTCATTTCTTTTTTCGTATGTCACTTGCTTTATTATTGCTTGGTTTGATCATTCGTTATTTGAATGTACACGCATATGATAAAATATAAGACCGATCGTATGCAAAGCCTTTTATAAAAAGGGAAAAGGTAATGAATCTAGACTAAGTCTCCGGACCCACAAATATTTGGTTTGTAGAAGCAGACACCCATATCTTACTTGGCCCTAGCCTCACTTTGACTCCTAAGTAAAATCAATAGGTATAATCAATGAGAAAACCAATTGCGACCGATAGGGTTTGTGAGAGTCCGTGTTAAGTGCACGCACCATTATTTAGTAACTCGTCAAAAAACACCACAGACTATTGCAAGAAAATGAACACTAGAAGCCCGTCTAGATCATGTGACACTTGATGCTGTGAATTTGTAAAACCAGCGGCTTTATTAGCAAAAAATCTAGAGGGCTCCAGGCTCCTATTAGAAGCCAAGCCAATGGTGAGATCAAAATTTCACATTATGCTTATTGGTAAAGTTGAGCCTTTCATACTTTCGGCCATAAAAGGGTTGAGTTGAGTTGATAAATCTTATGCAACATTGCGATATTCCGAAGAACTTTGAGCTTAGGTTCCTTATTACCGAATCCAAAGCAAAACCCGAAGCGGAACCATCGCCACTATCATGAAGAAACGGCGGCACACCTACAGCTCCGGGGTGACAATGGGAGAGATCTGCAGACAACCACGTATCGATCAATATTGAAAGCCTCAACATTGAAAATCTCAACAACGACAAATTCAACTCCAGAAGAGGGAATCCAAATCTGGCATTTTCGATCCAAGAGAAGCTCAGGTCCTTACCTACGCTATCCTCCGAATGCAGCATCTTCCGCGTACTGGAGAAGCTCTGACATAACTACGAAGAGGCCTACATGCTGCGCGTCATCGCAATCGGACCTCATCACCGTCACAGCCAAAGCGTCATGCAGATGGAAGATCACAAGCTGTGGTACTTGCAGAGCTTCCTCGGGCACAACCAGAACTGCCGCCTCGAGGACTACATCGAGAGGATCAGATCCTGGAAGGACCGCACCCGGAGTTGCTATGACAAGCGGATCGACCTCAGCTCTGACGAGTTCGCCAAGATGATGCTCTGCAATGCCATCTTTGTGATCCAGGTCTTCCTGATGTACCGGAACCCAGCGACAAGATCTTTCACAAGCCGTGGAAGCTCAATGACGTCCGCCACGACATGAAGCTGCTGGAGAACCAGATGCAACGGCTGTTCCAGATGGCCTTTGGATCACACCAGAAGCACACGCCGGTGCTGCTTGAGCTCACATATGGGTTCTTCGGGTCAGGGATGAAGATGCAGGAGGTGCCAGAGGCAGTGATGGAGTCAGAGGCGAAGCGCTTCCTCGATGCTATCAGGCTCTCGTACTTGCCGGCGGCAAGGAAGGTGCCATACAACATACAGGAGGAGGTTAAGCTCATCCGAAGTGTGACGGTGCTGGTGGTGGCCAGAGTCGAGCTGAAAAGAGATGAGAGTTGATTGTGTCATTTCGATTTTCTAAATTTGAATATCTATTGTTCTATTTTCTATTTATTTCCTTATCTTTTATTAACATGCTCTCAGGTAAAAGCAATAGATTGTTCGACATCGGATTCAAGAATGGAGTGCCTGAAATCCCACGCCTCCATCTTTACCACACGAGGAATCCTATTTCTGGAGCCTAATCACCTTCGAGCAAATTTACTACCGGGGCGATAGTTGTCTGATCGACTACATTGTCTTCATGGATCACCTAGTCAACAACCCAGCCGACTCAAAGTTGCTGATCGACCTGGGAATTATCGAGACCTGGCTTGGTAATGAAGATGCTGCTGCGAATCTAATCAACAGCTTCTGCAAGGAAAGGCATCTTTGAAGTGCGATTACTGCAGTAGCCCATGGGCGGTCCTCTCGATTATCACTGTGGTGGTGTTGCTTACGCTGACTGTAGTACAGACAGCGTGCTCTCTCCTATCTCTCAAATAACTTTGCTTTTTGAATGGTACATTGCCACTGTAATGCTCTAACTTCCGATTAAAATATGTGCGATCATCAGTTACTTTCTATCAGGATCAGCAGATCATCCATCTATGTGTGTTTGTCTGGGGCGCAGAATAATTAGCTTTTCCCTGTCCAAAGCATTTTACAATGAAGACCCGGCTAAAATTAAGGGGACGTGGCTATTCAGCCTCTATACCAATTATGGTTTGCCCTAGAAATGTCGCCACAACTGAGTTTAGCTTGTAGACCCTTATCCGCAGCAATTCCTTGAGGCATGTTGAGAAGGAATTCTTGAATATTTAACAAAGTTTATGTTGAAAGCACGCCTTCAGAAGATGGTGCATCAGAGACAGAGGCAATGAAAGGCTATCCTAAGGGAACCTGACCTTGCATAGCTAGTTTCTTATAATATTGCCTTCAATTTTCAGATGCCATCGAAGTCGTCGCCACGTGAGACTTTGGCCAAGATCAAGACGTTCTCATAATGTAACTTGAAAATCAACTGCAGCAATCTGCATTATGCATAAGACTGTATCCACGCCGTAATATTCTATCTAGCGGTAGATATAGAAAAGTTTTGATGGATTTTTTACAAAGTTGCAGATTGAGTTCTTCCAAACATGAAGCAACCGAATGTGAACATGATAGATGCCCCTTCACTACCCTGTGTAACAGATGCAGTCGATTTTGAAGTCAATGGGAGCTCAGAAATTCACATAGTAGTGAAAAAGGGGAAAAGTACACTAGAAGTACTAAAAGCTGTGTATAACGTTTATTTTAGTGCTAAAAATTTTCGAGAGCTCATTTTTTGAAAAACAATCCTTTTAGTATCAATTGATCTGTTTGACCAAAAATCCGACGTGGCCTTTTTGTATTAATTTTTTAAGCTGACTCGCTGGAGGGTCTAGTTAGCATTTGAAGCATGAAATGTAGTAGCCTTCCCTAAAAAAAACCCTAAATCGTCAAATTGAAAGAAAGCCCCAATTTGGAACCCTAACCGGTCATTGAATGAGTCCTTCCACCTTGATCTGCCATGTTCCGGCAAGCCACGAGAAGCTGCTCCACCAGCTCATCCCGACCTACACCACCGTGAGGACCTATCCCACCCCTTCTTGAGAAAAGAGAAGATCAAATCTCAGCTTCAACTTTGGTCTGAACAGAACAAAATGGGGAGTCGGACACTAACTGGTATATGGACGATGACGGAGTTGCAATCTGTGATGAGATCAAGGACAGAAAGTTCAGCTATAACCGCCGGTGGGAATCAAAGTGAATGAATAGATTTCGGGAGCAATTTCATCAATTCGTAACCGGCTGCAAAGCAGAGTAAAACAGAGTGTACCTCACACTCTTGCGGAATCAATTGTTGGTGGCGGCAAACAAAGGTCAGATCAACGGGGAAGATTCTCAGTGACGAAAACGCCGAGAATCAAAGCCAGCAATGGTGTGTTGAGCCGGATCCGAGTTCTTTAAGCACTCCGATCGCAGAAATGGAGAGTAGAGCAGGACAATTCATGGTACATCAATAATATTCTGACGACTGAGAGTGGATGACTATTTGGGAGCTCCATAACATCAGAGCTTTTGCTTCCTTTTTCATGCAAAAAAATGTGTTTTTGGAGATTGTACTGTACCCCTCCATCCTTCTAAGTTCTCGTCGGACATACTTAAGTGATCGTTTTTTCTCCAATTTAGCACTTAAGTGAGCTGACGGAGATTTTTGACACTAAAGTGAATGCCGTACATAACTTTTGATATTTTTAATGTATTTATCCCAACGAAAAACAATAATCTAAGGAAGTGATGAAGCGAAAATTGAACAGACAAGGACAATACATAAAACTAATACTAACAATAATACCAACAAAATTGAATTGACAATGACAATACTACAATACTAATACTAACAACAATGCCAAAATGGTACTACCAAAACAGCAGTACTCATCACTCAACTGTGCTAATGAGCAAACATGTCGGTAGGGCCCGGATTGAACATGAGCATAGTTTCTATTCCCGTTGCATGTTTTGTATATAATTGGATATATTATACCTTGCTAATTATACAAATTATAGCCGTTGATTTCACAATTGGACAAACACTAATTAATATTGTAATTTACCATTTTATAGGATTGATCTAATATGGTGAGATATAAAGATTATTAATTAATATAATATGAGCTTGGCTAATATGGGCCAAGTAAAGCCCAACTTGTGATGAGAGAGCCTGTGACTTAAAACTTTATAAATAGTACTCAGGTTTCTTATCTAATCTTAATGCATGAATATCCTCACATACTAAGCATTTACTGAAAGATGAGGGAAATAGGGAGTGTCACGCCCTGCACCTCGAGCATGCGCACATCCCACTGTGGTCAATAGAAAAGCGACTTCCCAGGACACCTCGCCGACCAATTCATTTTAATGCACATGCGGAAGCAGGTAAATAATCCCCAGACAAAAACTCAATTGGGATAGAAAAGTAGGATAACATTTTCACAACCAAACCACACATCTATTAACACATCAAACCAGTTCATTTACAGGACTAGGCTATTAACAAAAGATCTATAGAAGATCAGTCCTAAAAAAGAAAGAACTAAGCTGTCCTAAGACCAGCTAGTCGGATCCAAGCGCCGGCTCATCAATCTTCATAGGCACCAGGGGCGTCGGGTCTTCCAGCAACCCATCTGGAGGATCTACAACGCTCTCACCTAGAGCGGCGGCTATAATACTAGGGGGAATATCAAAGCACCTGAGAGGGCCATCTAGGAATCCATAAGGTCTATAGCAATACCACACTCTAAATCAATGAGGGACCTTATCAAGGAGGTTCTCATCGACCCAGACAGTAGTCACCACAAGCTCATAGACCCAATGACTTTTGAGATCAGCATAGTAAAAAATCCTCTCAGTGACCCTCACTAGTCTACCAAAAAGCTCCGGAGGATCCGCCATTTAGGGACCTGAAAATATTATCCCACAACGGGGTGAGACAATGTCTCAGCGAGTCCTACTCTCTAAGACTCGATTAGAAAGACAATATGCCCCAGGGTGCTCTAGCGACACAAAGAGGATAGAGGACTTACCTCACCTCAGTCCTTCCTACACGTTAGTACAATTCAAATATCAATCAATCCATTCACTATAAAACACGGTCCAAAGGACACGACCTATCTTTAGGTGGTAATCACAGCCCAACGGGCGCAACCTTTAATAGGTGGCAGATCACGGCCATAATAGGCACGACCTTTAATAGGTGGTAAATCATGGCCCTAGTGGGCACGACCGATTCCAAGATTCGATGGTAAATCACGGTCCAACAGGGCACAATCGAACTTTGATGATTTTCTAGGTTCACTCACAACCTTTCACGATCAAAAATCCAATCGAAAATCGATACTAAACATCCTTGGGATAAATCCCCACATAAATATCCATTCAATCAATTGATACCAACTGGCCCTACAAACCAAATATGGTGCCAAAAATCGACACTGGGTATTTTCAAGTTAAATACCAAAACTTCTCCAATTTCACACAATTCCACACTTTTGTAATAATTAACCATAATCATCAATTTACACAATTCCTCAATTAAACATACAATTGGCACAAACTGACCGCACTGCTGCGATCAGCGCGAAATTCTAATGACCGGCCATCACGGCAAAATTTTCGAAATTATTAAATAATTAAATTTAATTCCGAAAATTAAATAATTAAATATTATATTATAATAAAATAATATTTAAAAATTCAAAATAATTAATTAATTAAAAAAATAATGAATTAGGGCTTAAACTAGATTATACTAATTTAAACATACAATTAGCCCTAATTAAACATCCAATAAACTAATCATACAACTAATCTAATTTACATTAAAATAATCTAATCTAACCACCTAAACCTAATTAGACTAATCTAAACACCCCTTAATGCATAATCAACTCACTAAGCAAGGATTAGAGGATAAACTCACCGGTTTTGCGCGCCGGTGAGTTCACGGCGACCATGACGCCAAGGCGGTCGATAAATCCCAAAGCGGCGACACCAACGGAGGCCAGGAAGAGCCCGGAAACACTCCTCGAAGCCTCACGGACTTGCTAGCCGGAGGTTGCTGCTCGAGCTCGGATGGAGGCACGCCGGCGACTGGTTGGGTGGAGAAACGATCGAGATGGGTGGCGGTAGCTCGAAGGTGACTGGCGGCAGCTCCGGCGGGTCTTGGACGGCGGCGGTGCAGCTTCGAAGATGGCAAGAGGAGGCTCGGGGATGCTCGGGTTGCGGCGGAACAGCGAGCCGGCCGGCGAGGCACGCACAGGCCTTTTCGCATGGACGAGCGTCGACGGCGACGGCAACGGCAACGAGCGGCAGCAAGCTGGTGACCGAGCAGGCAAGGGGTGGCGTTGGGGCTGCTATTCTGGTCGCTCCTCTCCCTCTCTCCTCCAAGTTCAAACTCCAAGTAGCCAAGGTTGAAGATGGAGTTACTTGGTGAAGTGATGTCCAACCTTTTCCAAGAACCAATAAACACATGCCACTTGTCAAATTCTTCTCCACTTTGGCCCCACACCATGACATCACTTGATGTTGTCACACTCCACTATCTCAAACTCTCAAAACCTTATTCCAATAGGTTCAATTTTATTTTCCGCCGGGGTATGAAATCTTGTATCAATTTCATTCAATTCTCTTCTAATCGAACCAAGTTGAAGTCCATAAAATTAATCCAATGTCACCACACTTTAATTCACATCTTCACTTGTCCATAAAACCTTCTTGAGTCTCAAAAGCATGACCAAAAGCGGGCCTACTAATTTCTCGAGCCAAATTAACTATTCTTTGATTAATCTGCTGAAAAGCTCTGATTGCATGAAAAATCCTCCGAAGATGAGTCGATGTTCTTAAAATGAATTGTGACATGACAGAACTTTCAATTTTTGAATTCGGGTTTAAAAATCACGGTTAATTTCAATCTGGTGTGATTTGAGCGCGTCCTAATCTACCGGGTAGCTTTTAGGAATTTTCAGTGCAATTTTGATTAATTTCAAGCCATGACATAATCTTCGACACATTGGCGACTCTCGGTTGTCGTGAAAATCTCGAGATTTCAATTACAGACACAAGGTACCCAAAACGACAGAAGAATCGGTTTAGTGTCGGTCAACGAAGATATTGAAATCAGGTGGAATCACCCACACTCTAATCACATATCTCAGTTGAATCGACCTATTACTAATCTCTATTCGATTCTTACAGTGTTGTAATGATCCTTGCAGATTAACACAGTTGAGCAGTCGATTCATATTCAGATTCTCAAGCCTATTGCATTTAATTTCCTTAACGGCTTTACCTAATAGACTAGTTATCTCGTGAGTGATCAGCTCGGAGAATCGAACTATAAGCGCGTCGATGAAAATCCCGTCTCATTTAATTGAAAATAGAATCAGAAATTTGGGATGTCATAGGCAGTGTCATTAAGCCAGTGATATAGAAGACAATAGAGGAAAAATGCTTGAAAGCACTTGAACTTTGGATCATCTTTGTACCGCATTAAAAACAATGGATTCTAAATCATGTGTTTATATATCTTTTACTCGATTATAGGTTGTCTTGATTCTAGCTATAGAGATCTTAGGTACCATAGCTTATATGTGGTATTAGAGCTTTTCATAGCCCAGAACTTGAAAGTACGAATTTGGCATTTTTCGGAATTTTTTGTCAAGTGAAGATTGATTTTAATTGCATAAAAGGTAAGAGATTGTTAAGACGAGCATTTTAAGTGGTTGCGCGCAACTAGGGGACATTACACATGCCCCCACGCATTGCCACACTCCGATGGGTGACGGCATGCATTGAGCACGTACATCCATGCACTCTTACGCGTAGGTGCTACCCACACACATGCTTGGGCTGACGTCATGCTAACATAAGCGACCAGCAAAGTGGGTTAACCTAGGTGACCCCAACCAACTCGATCTAGGACTCGACTTGTTAACTCACCCGACCCGGTTCTCTGTTGACTAGACCAATCAACTATGAAACCAATTAAACCTTAATTGAATCGGCGGTTCATGTCAGTTCAAGCACTCTAGCACGTACGTTAAGTGTGCCACACACTCTAGTGGCAAATGAGGACATGTCCGGTATCTGATTGGAGTGTTCTTGGAGCCTATAGGCTCGTTTTGAGATTCTTTACATTGTGATATATTTATTTTATATGTTTGATGATTTTATTAATGTGAAAATACATATAGAACCCTAAATATGTGTATTTTTAAGGTATTTTTCATATATTCCTATAATTTTATATGATATTGGAAATACAAATACTAGCCTCACATGTATATCAGAGCATCATTCATTGATAATATGCATAAATTAAAATGTATCAATAAATAAAGTAATGCAATTGGTATGACATGTGATTTTAGTGACAAATTGCCCATGTCTTCTACTCTAAAATTACATGTATATGGTGAATGTAAGACATAAAATTTATATACCTAATATAAGAAAGTTTAAAAAATTCAACCGGGTTATGACCATGAAAATGACACACTTGATTGGGTTTTGAGAAATATCTGTCTCATACTATGATGTCATGTCTCCTATTCTGCTGTGTAGTCATTCTCCCAAAGAAGATGATTGTTTATTGGTTCATGGAGGATTACATGAACAACTTATGTGTTGATACCTATATTTGCCTAACCATTTAGAAATTAGTTGCATAAAAATTAAGGATTAATATCTAACCCCTATATACAAATATTAATTACATATAGATATTGGGAGTATTTGCATTAATCGTTACGTTCATCGGACCGACGGATGGATTTAAATGGATGGGTCTGGACAAATTGTGCTAAACCCGTGGCAAGAGGAAATTTGGCCTAGCCCATAAACATTGTTAGTGGCCAAAAATCTCATATAGATCGAAGCGTGGAATTAAGAAAAATGGATTTCTCAATGAGCAATTAGGCTATACGTGATTGATTTTTTGGCAATTGACAGACAAGATGAGGAAGATATAGTCAATATCTTTATAGAATCGAATCACTAGTCTGACCAAATTGGGAATGTGGTTCGCGGCCAATGGGTGAGAAAGAAAGAAAATCGATTTCAACACATGCAAAGTCAAAGAAGGGGAAAGAATAACACAAGCGAGGAAGAGAAAAATATTATAATATATTAAGCACTCCCAAGAGGAGCGAAGATATGCTCTCTTCCCTTGAAAGCCTCAGTTGTCCCATCTATCAAAAAGACCCATTACAAGACAAAGAGGAGGCCATACAATTGATACACACGGCCACACTGGGCCGGATCCGTTCACAAGAACATGTCCACAATAGTGATGGAGAGAATATATGGCCACATTAGGAGAAGGGGAGTCGTTCCCAATGCACAAATAAGAGAGGGAGAGAGAAGATTTATTTTCTTTTGACTACAGGCTACACTAGCCCCCGGTTGCTGCTTCCTCTTCCAAGAAGCTGTTGTCATCGGAAAATACATCCGGCCACCACAGTGCAAGTCTACTTGAACCATCAACGACTTGCACAGCTCTGTCCAACCCCTTGCAGAGCACCTTCAAGTTCCTGCTCCCTTTACCAACGCGGATGGTGCCCTGACGAAGCTGATCCAACCTGCAACGACGACTTGCTGGTCCGTCTCACCAGCCACGACTTGGGATCCTAGCACACGGTTGCTGGGTTCCCGTCGAAATTGCTGATTGCTTCGTGACTCATGCAATCTTTTCGGCCATTATAAATCCAAGAGTTCTCTACAGTCCTCCGCATCAACTTCGGCGAGACAATCCCCAGCACTCCTCTCCTCACCAACGAGTTTCCCAGCAGGCACTATCATGCTTAACGTGTTCTTTTCTTATAGGTCCCTTGTGATTGCAGCGCATTCAATGATCACTTGCATCAGCTTTAAAAATATTGGATTTTCCTGTGAGACCCCACCATCACTAATCATCAGTCTAGTGCCAAGTGGAGGGAAGACTCGGTGGAGATCACAAAGTGTAGAGGACAAGAACAAAAGCCACCGAAAAAAAGAAGATGAATCCACTTGGGAGGTTATGAAGTTCTATTTGTTGACGTGCAACGAGAGTCCAGCTTACTCGACGACCCACAACCCGCACTGCACCTTGACCCACCTAAGCCGCCGGCCATCCACCATGCAAAACCACCACATGATTGCTTAGTTTAGGATAAACGGTCATGAAAAATTAAAGAAGAAATGCATGGACACCTTACGTAAACACAATATACCGTTAAGTATCAAAAGGGTGCTAATTGAATATTAGTGTAACCCAAGTCCCTGAACCTAGATATCTGGTTACGTAGGAATTAAGGAAACACTCCTGACCCTCGATTGAATTTTCTTGCCGACTCCCCAAAAACGAGATTAGTGGCGACTCCCGTCTTCTTTCTAGGTTGTTTTAAACAACTAGGCCGTATAAATGAATTCGTAGCGAAGAGTATGAACCTTAAGAAAAGGTTTACAATTGTGATTTAACATACTCGAGATGGTGAAGCCGATAAAGATGAAGTGATGCCATCTTTGGTGGCTGTACATCTTGAGAGGAATACAGGGTTGTTAAAAATACCCTTAAACTCACTTTTACATCTAGATTCCTCTCAGCTTTAAAACCGTCGATTGGCTATCACGCAAGATACGAGCTTGGGAGAGGTTACGATTATGATTAAGTGAACTCACACGAGATTCATCCAAGGGGTGAGATGATAACATCCTTGTGGTTGAGAACCGTGAGAGAACTTTTGTGGTCAAGTATCCCTAAACCCGACCTTTCCCTTTCCCTTCCTCATGAGGGGATTGGCGGCGAGATCGGGTCGCAACAACCACAAAGGTATATTGTTGACACCTAAATTTTGACGATCCAGTTGTTTATTCATTGCATAAAAATTAGGGATTAATTTTACGCCTAAAAAAAATAGAATTAAAATTGCAGCATATAGATTTAGGAGCATCCATTTTATATTATTCCATTTTCGCATTGGACCGACGGCGAGCGTTGATTTTTTTTACAACGGAAGATTTTTCACATATTCAGGCAATATACACTGAAAGATATATATTATGGTGGAAAGGAAAGTTTCAAGTGGAATATCAGGAAAAAAAAGAAGAAGATAATATTGCACGTGGGGGCATATATTGAGTAATATATTCTTTCATTCGAAATAAGAAATATTACATAATAGAAGGGAATCGTGCATAATTCAGTAAAGGAAAGTGGAAGTTTAATTTTTGTCTTGGAGCTCAATCTTCTCATGAATATAAAAGAAAGACAATTAGACGTCTTGGAGGAGGCCACGCAATAGAAATACACGGCCACATTGTTTTTATTTTTTTATTTTTGGAGAGGTTGAAGGTATTTTTATTTTGATGAGGTCGAGGGGCTTCTCACTTGATTTCTAGGTCAAAGGAAAGAACACCAAAAAAGGGCTCTTCCCATTGGCTTGTCTTTGCTCGGTTAAAAAAAAAGAAAAAGTGAACACAAAAGGAGAAAAGCAAAAAGCAAGGTGAAGGTGTGTGAAAAAAGAAAGGGAACAGAGGAGGAGAAGTGACATACAGCAGAGAAGAAAGAAATCAAAAAGAAAAGAAAAGAGGATTGTTTACCATCTTTTTCTCCAGTCACCCGACGCACAGCACCTGCAACCCGTGACCGCCCCCTCCGTCCATCACCGGAGCGCCATCGCGCCTCTGCCTGAGCAGCACCTCCACCCGCCGTCTTCCTCCTTCCGGAGAGCTCCGACGCTGGTCCCCTCCGCCCGGTGCCCGACGTCTGTGCAGCCCCCTACTGTTGCACCTGGCACCTCCATGGATACCCGAGCCGAATCTGCACCTCTGCCTGATCCATAGGAGCTCACGCTGCTGCTCCAACCGCATCCGCCAGCCACCTCCGACACCTCCGCTTACGCACCGCTCGGAGCCCAAGCTCTGCCTTGCGGATCGCCGTTCGTGAAGCCCGACGTCGGAGCCGCTCCTGACCTGTTCCGCTACTCATTCGTGACTGCCCAGCACAGATCTCGCCTTCGCCGAGTCCCTCGCTGCCCGAACCTTCCACCCAAATGCAGCAATGCCGCCTCGCCTTCTTCAATGATCCGTTTTAGCGAGTCCTCCACTCGTGACGCTCGCACTAGGAGTCCTCCGCCCGAGCGATGAGCCGTTGTCCCTGATCCGAGCCCGCTACTATCCATGCTGTGCCATCAGCTACTGCCCGAGCGATCCACTGTTTTGTTGCAGGTCTACCTTCGCCAGACCTCGTCGGAGTTCTGACAACCGTGCCCATCACCCTCACCGAAGCCTTTGGGTGACCTACCACCACAGCCGTTGCCCTTGCACCGTCCTTAGCTGTGTCATCCCGAATCTCAATCGTCATCCATTCGATCGGATTTTTTTTGGAGAAAATTCAAATTTCGGTAGATTTTGTTATTTTCTTAGGTTATTTTCTTTTATTATGTTGATTTAATAGGTAAATTTATTAGGTAAGTTTATTTTATTTTGTTTGAATTTTTGATATTCTGTCTCATTATTTGAAATGTTTATCTGTACAAAATTGAAAAGATGATATAGAATCCAAATCGCAACCGCACGAATTTTTATTCTATCTATAAGGCTTTAGATAGAATAATTATTCACACGGGAGTAAAATTGATATCTTGATCTTTAAGGCTTAAGATCAATTTATTGATTTTATTAGCGAAACAATTAAGTTTGAATTTCAATTTGAGTGGTGGATAATATTTTCAATGATCATGGATGATTTAGTGTTTATCTTTTAATTATTCCATTTATCCCGAAAATACAAAAAAAATAAAATTGCATTTGTATCCCATGTAGATTAGAATTGATTGCATGATAGGTTAGTTAGTCATTTTTTTTTTTAAATGCATGTTTAGATGATATCTTTGGATTAAATTGCATATCTAGGATAGGAAGTTTACTTATTTCAAATTTTTAAATAAAAATTCCAAAAAAAATACATTCATTTAGGATGTTAGATTTTAATTTTAATTTCATGTTTAATTATTTGACAATTTTAAATTTCGAATGTTATAAAAAACACAAAAAAAAAATCGTCATGCATATTAGGTTAGAATTGCATGTTTCATTTTAAATTTAGATCATTTTTTAGATAGATTGCATCTTAGATTAAGATAATGTCTTAGTTTAAATTAGAATTTAATATGACTTAATCCTTAGTTTAAATTAGATAGAATCTTAATATGGCTAGATCATTTTTGCATTTTTCTTAAATTTCGAATTTCATGAAAAGATAAAAAAAATTTGTCTTTGCATAAATTAGTTTCAATTTTTAGGATAGGTTGCATTTTTAAGAATAGAAATATCAAATGTACGTCATTTAGTTTTTATTAGGTTCATTTTATTAGAAATTGCCCATCATTAGAATTAGGTCATTTAGATTGCATTTAATTATTGCATTTCTTCATGTCATATAGTTTAGGTCGTGTTTCCATCTCATATTAGATTATTAGCATACATCGCATGACTTTCATTAAATAAAGTGAAAGCAAAAATTGAAATTGCGTGTTAATTAGAAATCATATCTAGGATTGTTGATATGAATTCTTATCTAACATTGCAGATGCTTTCGTTGCTATGAGGCAAATCCTGCATCTTTTTATTTGCTTTTCTTGGATGTTAAATTGGTGGTTTGTGCACCCGTATAATCACCTCATATGTTTGGAAAGTGAAATTAATTCAAGCTACTTGCCAAACATTTTTGAAAATAAAAGAAATGGTACCGAAAGGGCATTAGAGAAATCTAGTGTAACCAAGTCCCCGTACCCAAAATCTCTGGTTCGTAGAAGTAAAATGATTCTCCAATTATTTTACTTAGGTGTCTAATCGACCTATCGAAAATAAATTAGTGGCGACTCCTAATTGAAAATCAATTGCATGTTAAGAATTTGAACCCAAAGTCGTGAGTTGGTATGGGCTGGGGAGAGCCCGAGTTAAGTCTAACCTTAACAATCCATTAGCCAAACCCTAGATGGTTTACCGAAAAATTAGTTGCGACAGCTTGGCGACTTCGCTGGGAACTTGAGTTGAAACTCTTAATGGACTTAGGCTAATTTTCCTTTTTAAAAAATGTTTTTGTTTGGCAGCGAGGTTCCCAGGTACGTCCCTAACATTTTAGGTGTTAAATATTTTTGCAAATGGGAAGATATAAGGGGAGTAGTCTTTGCTAACCCTTGTCTTGCAGGTTGGAGTTGGGGATGAATGTTTTAAATTCAAGTTATTGAAGTGTTGCTTGATTTAAATTGTTGTGCATGCCTTGTATTTAACACTTCATTATTGCACACACAACCTACCGCTGGACCTGGGCCGCACTAGGATATTTAGAATGGTATTGAGTTGGAGACGACTTCGACCGCGAGGCCGTGTAGTAGAGGTTGCCCAACTCAATCCCGAAAGTTTTTCTTGGTGTTAAGAATGTTTACCTTTGCCCGCGAGGCTGTGTCGCATTGGGGTATCATTCTTGACTGAGCCGGAGTTAGGAGGACTTGACTTAGTATGCGAGGCTACAACTAAGTCATCCCACCCTTTTAACTCCACTTTACTTAACCTTCCTAGTTAGAAATCAAACCTCACTTACCATACGCATGTCTATGTGATTGCTATTGATTTTCCTTGGTGAAGTAAGTCTTCTATCCCTATACTATGCAATTTACTTTTGGTCAGTCCATGACAATCTAGGTTAGTCGGTTGATCTAATTCATTTTTCAATTAGAAATGAAATGAGGAAATTGACATGCAATGAATCATTTGCAAAAAAAAAAAAAAAAAAAAATCTTTGTAGAATTTGCTTTCAATTCATGTCTAGGGAATTTAGTCTTGCTAGGGTGTCTATCTTTATTTTCCTTGTCCATTTTTAGGAAATGCCCTTCTTGTATGAACTTTTCATGAATAAATAAAAAAAATGGAAAAATCAATTAGATCATTGTCATGGATTGACTTTCTATTTACACATCATGCTTACATGTTCCCGTTCATTTGAATTAGGTTATTATGGAACGATCCCACTCACCCATCCGTTCACGATAAAGAGCTAAACGACGAATCAAAAAGAGCTTATCTTGTCAAGCAAAAGTGCTGCGATCTATCTTCAGTGAGAAATTGCGACTCCAAGAAGAGAGCCAAGAAGACCTTTTGAACCGTCTCATCTTCCTGAGGTGGCTGAATTTGATGCCATCATGAAAAGACTAGTGACACATCTAGAGGGAAGAAAATCTGACCTGAAAGGTTCGTATCATAAGATCAAGGAGGATAAAGAATTAAAGTACACATGATTCATGATCCTAAGTAGTTCGATTTCCTCATTTAATTAAGGGCATACACCTTCCCCTGCGTGAGAATTTTTATCGCTTTTAGGATTTGATTTCAATTTCTTCTGTACTTGAACATCATATTCCAATAAATGTAATTCGATTGATGAATATCAATAAAATTACAAGTTTTGTTTTGAGGACATGATGGGGTACACCAAAACAGCCCGGTGACGATATCCAACAATGAAAAGAAAATATCATCCATGGAGAAAATCTGAGGATTGAGCTTCTTCATGCTTCCTCATAAAAAAATTCCCAAAAAAGGAGAAGAAAAAAAAAATTTCAAGCCATTTCCAAAAGCATGCATATGTTAGCTCTGTTTAATTTTCTGACTCATTTACTTGATGTTTTAGAGCATTACTTTTTCAGTCTGATGAGAAAACATTTGGAAAAGGCACATTAGGTTGCAACGATAGATCAATTGGCTCAACTGTTATTTTTGGGAGCACTATAGATTCTAGTAGTGACATGACTGAGATAAAATCTCGATCTGAGCCAAAATGGATGTGCAATTTGAATTCATTTTAATGTCGCATAGTATCATATTCATGCACGTTCTCTTGCGCAAGGGCAAAGGCAGATTTTCAATCTTGACTGATAGAAACAATCCAAGGATATCCACTGCTGAGGCAATCCCTTTGTGGAGCAATCCCTTGAATGAATGCATAAAATCATGTTTTGAGTGCGACAAATTGTTTGTTTTGAAGTCACAAAAGCTTTTCATGCTTAAAGTTGTTAGACTCTTTTGAAAAGAGAATTTTCATATTGATTTAACTCACCAATTTCATGTGGAAATTTGTCAAGATAGACAACTCAATGGAGTGACATCAATGCTTAAGAATGCTGAATGAGACATATCAGGATGATGAAAGGCAAGCCATATCCTATACATAGTCCCTTACTTATACACTTGTGAGATAAGTGTAGGAAATTACATAACCGCAAGATAAAGAGTTCTCTCGCAAAAGGTACAGAAACCGAAATGATGAGAGGCAATTCATTTCTGTATCCCAAACACTACAGATGATTCATTGGTTAATCCTTTTGAGCCCATACACTTATGGATATTCTTTTTAAATCACCCCTGTCAAGAATCACCCCACATCGGGGCAACTAGGAGATAAAATGGCATCA
Organism: Eucalyptus pauciflora; assembly: GCA_007663325.1. NCBI lineage: Eukaryota > Viridiplantae > Streptophyta > Magnoliopsida > Myrtales > Myrtaceae > Eucalyptus > Eucalyptus pauciflora. The sequence goes on from VMYD01000042.1 coordinate 57,489, forward strand.
TGAGGTGAGGAAAATGAATTGAAATTTTCTTGCTCTCACTTGCATTAATCTTCAAGTCGTGCTATTACATTAAATTCATGTGTTAATTTAAGTGCCTTAGGATGACGAAGAGCATTTCTTTCTCTATCCTATACACTTATATCCTTTGCATAGCCCACTTGAGCCTACAATTTCATTTCTTTAAACCCAGTTGGTGATCATCCCCCACACTGGGGCAAGGCAAAAGGCAGATGAAGACTTTTGAAAAGTTCGAGTGTCATTCAAAGTATAATTGCTTGACGCATGCATTGTGCGCAATAATTGAATTCAAAATAGAACTAAGGGGCATGAAAAAGTAGTGTGCCTAGTAAAAGCAAGGCCAATGCCCATGAAAAGAATTGAAGAAAAAAAAAGCATGAGAACTAGGGGACATGAAAAAGCGGTGTGACTGATAAAAGTAAGGCCAATGCCCATAGATGAAAAAGAGAGTCAAGATAAGGTGACTGTCAATTGCAAGAATTAAATCCCGATGGAGCAATACTCAAAGAACTCAAAAGTTGAGTTTTTACAATCAATGGGGCATCTCATGAAGACAATCCTTGATGATGAAAACGAAAACCGGTGGCAATGCTAAGATGATCACCAACTCTCACAATTCACACACATTTTGAGCCTAATGATCATTTCATTTCTCAACCCATGAACCCAGCCTACGTTATGTCCTTTATAAAGTCTCTTCAGATTAGGGCACTTGAATTAACATAGGAGTTCATATGTTTATAAGTATCGCTTGAAGAAGTGCGAGCAAGACTATTTCTTTCTCACTTTGTAAGGTTCTTGATTTGTAAACCCGAAGATGATTACATAATTGTTCTTTCAATTGCCTTGACTTGAAGAGTCCCTTTATTAAACCATTGACCAAGCCCACGGTCCCGTTAAAGACCTCTCAAATTGATAAGGTCGTACTGCTTGTGAGAATACTCGGACCCTTGTTGGTATGATGATAGTGAGATTGAGTGATTCTCATAAAATAGCCATTCTGAATGAGAGGGAGTGAAAGTCTTTTCTAACTGAAAGTCTCTCATTTAGTATTCTTAGAAAACTCATGTCATAAAAATTGTCATGAGTGATAATTCTCTCTAGTGGAAATTTGGGTGATGCAAAGGTCATTATGTATGAACCCCGATTGAATTAATAAAAACTTTAGTGAATTTCGAAGTATGCATTCCAAAATAGTCTTAATTGCTTATTTCTTTGGTAAATGCATTTTTGCTCTAAATCATGTTTGACAGGTAATGTTTTCTCAAAGATCCAAGAGCTCCTGACATTCAGGTTTCTTTCAGAATGCCTCATGATGTTAGGAGATGAGAAACCTTCACGAACATTCAAGGTTCCTTGATGTTCCAAAATTTATTTCTACCAGGAGGTGAGAGACCTCCACGGATATCTAAATTCCAAAAGACATATCCCCATGAATCAGAGATATCATCATGTACGTATATCTTTGTCCATATACTTGTCATTATGCAAGTAATCCCTCTCAAGTGCATTGACACTTGACTCGGTCAAGCTGTCCACTTATATTGACCTGGCGTGCTTTCGTAGCTCGGAGTCCCTTTCATCGATCCGGCGTGCTTCCATAGCCCGGTGTCCTTTATAATTGACCCGACGTGCTTTCATAGCCTAGTGTCCATTTTCATCGACTCGACGTGCTTCCGTAGCCCGATGTCCCTTTATAATGACTTGGTGTGCTTTCATAGCCTAGAGTCCCTTTCATCGACTCGGTGTGCTTCTATAGCCCGATGTCCCACATGATCGACTCGGCGTGCTTCCGTAGCCCGGTGTCCATTTTAATAGATCTGGTGTGCTTCTATAGCCTAGAATTTCTGACCTGGCATGCTTTCGTAGCCTAGAGTCCCTTTTATCGAACTAGCGTGCTTTCGTAGCCCAGAGTCACCTTCATCGACCTGGCGTGCTTCTATAGCCATAGTTCCTTACTTGGCATGCTTTTATAGCCCAGAGTCCTTCTTTATCTACCCGGCATATTTTCGTAGCCCGGTATCCATTTATATTGACCTGACGTGCTTTCATAGCCCAGAGTCCTTTATACTAACACTCGATTGAGTTGTCCCCCAAAGATTTTTCTCTAGATTAAGTCTAATTAAGGTGACTGAAGAAAGGTTCAAGTCCTAGAAAAGCAATCTATGTTGCAACGTTGGGCGACCGAAGAATGGTTCAAGTCCTAGAAAAGCAATCTCCCCATTCAGGCGACCGTAGAATGGTACAAGTCCTAGAAGGAGAACCTCAGTTTAGGCGACCGTAAAATGGTACGGGTCCTGGACAACATTTATTTCCCTATTCAGGCGACTGTAAAATGATACGAGCCTTGGAAGGTGAATCCCCATTTAGGCGACCATAGAATGGTACAGGTCTTAGACAACACCTATTCCCCTATTCAGTCGACCGTAAAATGGTACGGGTCTTGGAAAATGAATCCCTGTTTAGGCGACCGTAAAAGGGTACGGGTCCTAGACACAACCAAACACTATCATACTAGGCGACCGTAGAATGGTACAGGTCCTAGGAAAGAAGTCTCTTTGTAAAGCCATGTTATTATTCTAGGCGACCATAGATTGATACGGGTTCTGGACATGTAACACAAACTATCTCGAATTAGTCTATCCTCCTTGAAGGTAAGTTATTCTAGGTAGGTTCATTTATCATTTACATTAGCATTTCCATGCTAATAAAAATTGCATTAAAAAATGGAATTCATTTTCCAACAAAAAAATCATTCATGGCACGTGCATAGTCAAAATTTAGGTCTCAATTTGTCTTTAAATGTAACCTCTACGAGCTCACCTTCAAAGAGGGGCAGTTTTTTACATCTAAATTTTGACGATCCAGTTGTTTATTCATTGCATAAAAATTAGGGATTAATTTTACCCCTAAAACAAATAGAATTAAAATTGCAGCATATAGATTTAGGCGCTTCCATTTTATATTATTCCATTTTCGCATTGGACTGACAGTGAGCGTTGATTTTTTTTACGACGGGAGATTTTTCACATATTTAGGCAATATACACCGAAAGATATATTTTTTTGGCGGAAAGGAAAGTTTCAAGTGGAATATCAGAAAAAAAAAATGAAGAGAATATTGCACGTGGGGGCATATATTGAGTAATATATTCTTTGATTCAAAATAAGAAATATTACATAATAGAAGGGAATCATGCATAATTCAGTAACGGAAAGTGGAAGTTTAATTTTTGTCTTGGAGCTCAATCTTCTCATGAATATAAAAGAAAGACAATGAGACGTCTTGGAGGAGGCCACACGGTAGAAATACACGGCCACATTGTTTTTTTTATTTTTGGAGAGGTCGAAGGTTTTTTTATTTTGATGAGGTCAAGGGGCTTCTCACTTGATTTCTAGGTTAAAGGAAAGAACACCAAAAAAGGGCTCTTCCCATTGGCTTGTCTTCGCTCGGATAAAAAAGAAAAAGAAAAAGTGAACACAAAAGGAGAAAAGCAAAAAGCAAGGTGAAGGTGTGTGAAAAAAGAAAGGGAACAGAGGAGGAGAAGTGACGTACAATAGAGAAGAAAGAAATAGAAAAGAGGATTGTTCACCGTCTTCTTCTCCAATCGCCCGACGCACAGCACCTGTAACCCGCGACCACCCCCTCCGTCCATCGCCGAAGCGTCATCGCGCCTTTGCCTGAGCAGCACCTCCACCTGCCGTCTTCCTCCTTCCGGAGAGCTCTGACGTTGGTCCCCTCCACCCGACGCCCGACGTCCGTGCAACCCCTTGCTACCACGCTTGCTGCCTTCGCAGATGCCCGAGCTGAATCTGCATCTCTACCTGATCCATAGGAGCTCACGTTGCTACTCCAACCGCATCAGCCAGCCACCTTCGACGCCTCCGCCTACGCACCGTTCGAAGCCCAAGCTCTCCCTTGCCGGCCACCGTCCGTGAAGCCCAACGCCGGAGCTGCTCCTGCCCTATTCTGCTACTCGTTCGTGACTGCCCGACACAAATCTCGCCTTCACCGAGTCCCTCGCTGCCCGAACCTTCTGCCCAAATGCAACAACGCCGCCCCGCCTTCATCGATGATCCATTTCAGCGTGCCCTCCGCCCGTAACGCTTGCACCCAGAGTCCTCCACCTGAGCGACGAGCCACTGTCCCTGATCTGACCCCGCTACTGTCCACGCTACGCCATCAGCTATTGCCCGAGCGATCCACTTTTTGTTGCAGGTCTACCTTCGCCGGACCTCGTCGGAGTTCCGACCACCACAGCCGCTGCCCTTGCACCGTCGTTACCCGTGCCGTCCCAAATCTCAATCGTGATCCATTCGATCAGATTTTTTCGAAGAAAATTCAACTTTCGGTAGATTTTGTTATTTTCTTAGGTAAGTTTATTTTATTTTGTTTGAATTTTTGATATTTTGTCTCGTTATTTGAAATGTTTATCCGTACAAAATTGAAAAGATGATATAGAATCCAAATCGCAACCGCACTAATTTTTATTCTATCTATAAGGCTTTAGATAGAATAATTATTCACGTGGGAGTAAAATTAATATCTTGATCTTTAAGGCTTAAGATCAATTTATCGATTTTATTAGCGAAACAATTAAGTTTGAATTTCAATTTGAGTGGTGGATAATATTTTCAATGATCGTGGATGATTTAGTGTTTATCTTTTAATTGTTCCATTTATGTCGAAAATACAAAAAAAAAAAAATTGCATTTGTATCCCATGTAGATTAGGATTGATTGCATGATAGGTTAGTTAGTCATTTTTTTTTTAAATGCATGTTTAGATGATATCTTTGGATTAAATTGCATGTCTAGGATTGGAAGTTTACCTATTTCGAATTTTTTAAATAAAATGTCCAAAAAAAAAATGCATTCATTTGGGATGTTAGTTTTTAATTTAAATTGCATGTTTAATTATTTGACAATTTTAAATTTCAAATTTTATAAAAAAACACAAAAAAAAATAAAAAATCGTCATGCATATTAGGTTAGAATTGCATGTTTCGTTTTAAATTTAGATCAATTTTTAGATAGATTGCATCTTAGATTAAGATAATGTCTTAGTTTAAATTAGATTGAATCTTAATCTAACTAGATCATTTTTGCATTTTTCTTAAATTTCGAATTTCATGAAAAGATAAAAAAAAAAATTGTCTTTGCATAAATTAGTTTCAATTTTTAGGATAGGTTGCATTTTTAAGAATAAAAATATCAAATGTACGTCATTTAGTTTTTATTAGGTTCATTTAATTAGAAATTGCCCATCATTAGAATTAGGTCATTTAGATTGCATTTAATTATTGCATTTCTTCATGTCATATAGTTTAGGTTGTGTTTCCATCTCATATTAGATTATTAGCATACATCACATGACTTTCATTAAATAAAGTGAAAGCAAAAATTGAAATTGCGTGTTAATTAGAAATCATATCTAGGATTGTCGATATGAATTCTTATCTAACATTGCAGATGCTTTCGTTGCTATGAGATAAGTCCTGCATCTTTTTATTTGCTTTTCTTGGATGTTAAATTGGTGGTTTGTGCACCCGTATAATCACCTCACATGTTAGGAAAGTGAAATTAATTCAAGCTGCTTGCCAAACATTTTTGAAAATAAAAGAAATGGTACCGAAAGGGCATTAGAGAAATCTAGTGTAACCAAATCCCCGTACCTAACATCTCTAGTTCGTAGAAGTAAAATGATTTTCTCTCATTATTTTACTTAGTTGTTTAATCGACCTACCGAAAATAGATTAGTGGCAAGTCCTAATTGAAAATCAATTGCATGTTAAGAATTTGAACCCAAAGTCGTGAATTGGTATGGGCTTGGAAGAGCCCGAGTTAAGTCTAACCTTAACAATCCATTAGCCAAACGCTAGGTGGTTCACCGAAAAATTGGTCGTGACATATATGAACTTAAAAAAAAGCAAAATAAAATAAAATATCTAACTACTACTGTTGTTGTGCTCGATGGGGCGAGACGACGCCCGGCTATGCCGGAAGACCGCCAATGTTGTCATGCTCGATGGGCCGTAATTAATTGGAACACTTGTTTGAGTGAGATATAACCATGCCTAATTATGGGACAAAATTGTGTAGCATGGAAAGGGACGTGTCATAATGATTTGGCCTTATAATTGGGACCCCTGTGATTGATTGAGATATAAGTGGAAGTGTTTCAATTATTGAGTGCATTTACTGCATATATATGTTATATGAGTTGTACTAACGTGTAGGGAGGTGCTGAGGCGAGGTAAGTCTTCTGTGATATGTGATTAGACTGCCTCTAGGCATATTACCTTCCTAATTGGGGTTTAGGGTGTGAACTCGCTAAGACATCGTCTCACCCCATCGTGGGTTTCAATTTTTACAGGTCCCTAGATGGAAGTCTGTCCAGTTCATTTTGGGTAGCCACGAGGGTATAGCGAGCAGAGTATCGTCTTCCCTATCCCTGGGAATCCCTGGACTCGTGAGCTCGTTGTGACCACAATCTTGGTCGATGAGGGCCTACCTCATTGATTCAAGGCGTGGTTTCGTCATGGGCCTAATGGGGAACGGGAAGTGTCACGCCCCAATCCTCGAGCGTGTGCCCATCCCTCGATGGTAGATTAAATTAGGACATCCCAAGACATGTCGTCAACCCTTTCATTTTAATGTGCATGCGGAAGCGAATAAATAAATCCCCAAACAACACAAAGATGGGATAGAAAAGAAGCTTTACAGAATTATTATGAAGCTATGCGACTAGAAATTGATCCCTATGATCGAAGCTATATACTCTATAACATAGGCCTTATCCACACAAGTAACGGAGAACATACGAAAGCTATACCTATGAATTCCATTGGACCCAGAAATGATACATTGGAAGAATCTTTTGGGTCTTCCAATATCAATAGGTTGATTGTTTCGCTCCTCTATCTTCCAAAAGGAAAAACGATCTCTTTCCTTTTCCTTATTTTATAAGTTAATGATCTAGTGATATTTCATAGAGTCATTCGGTCTGAATGCTACATGAAGAATAGACACAGGTCTACCAAAAACAGAAAGGCTATAAGTCCTCTAAGCGTTCGAACCCTCAGTCGAAAACTCTGAGGTCTCTTGGGGACTCGAGTCCACCACTGCACCACCAGGACGGTTAGTTGTACCCTCGCCAAAAACGATCTCTAACACTGACATAGGGATCTCAGACTCCGGTAAGGGACATTCTCTGGGTCCATCTCACCCACGACGATACGACAATCTGAATTAATAGGATACCCTTCGAGGTAGACCCGCATCAACCCAAATAATGGATCTCACAAGTTCATAGACCCAGGCTCCTTGGCCCCTAGGAAGAGGAATCAGAGAGACCTGTTCAGTGACCTTCTTGGGTTGGCCAAAACACTCAGGAGGATTCGCCATCTAAAAGGACCTGAAAATGTTGAGCCCACGATGGGGTGAGACAATGCCTCAGCAAGTTCACCCCCTAAACTCCAACTAGAAAGAAAATACGCCTAAAGGCCGTCTATGCACACACAAGACAGAGGACTTACCTTTGCCGCAGTTTCTTCTTGCAAGTCAGTACAGTTCATATTCTCAACCAATCAATTCAATTCAAGTCATCGATCAGCTCAGTCAATTCAACCAACGATCAATCGATCCACTCAAATCGATACCATTAGTGCTATCTATCAATTCGATATGACCACTACTCACACAAGATAAAATAGACGGCCTGTGCTCTCACAAGCTGCAATATATGATTATAGCTCTCACAAGCTGATATAGATAGATAGTAGCTCGCCTAAGTTAATAAATATAGATCGTGCTCCCACAAGCTAACGATCTTAGCTCACACAAGCTGATAAGGTATACTGCTCTCATAAGCTGACGTATCAAAACACATAGGTTGATACAGTATACTGCTCTCACAAGTTGACGTGCAAAGGGTAAATGTATACTACTCTCACAAGTTGACATATCGAGCTCACAGGCTGATATAGTATACTGCTCTCACAAGCTGACATGCAAAGGGCCACAAAAGTTGACGATAAATATGCTCGCACAAGTTGATAATATATGTTATATCACCAAGTTAAAAGTACCCGATACAAATAATCGTGTGTATACACGATCGGCCTGAGCCAAAATTTCAATATCTTTCTTTTATAAAATCCTACTAATTATAATAGTCCACAAGGAAATTTTTGGCATTGTCAACCGATGCCTGGTACTTTCTAATTAAAATACTGAAATTACTAAATTTTGAGATAAATACCCAAAATTACGATTCCCACTCAATTTGCACAAATTAACACTCAATTAAATAAATTAAGCACATAATTGCAATCAGCATGAAATTCTGATCACCGGCTATCCCGGTATTATTTTCGGAAAATAATAAATAATTAAATAAATACAAAAAATAATTAAATAAATACAATTAAATGCCATAAATAGAAACTTAGGCCGGAAAAGCCTAATTAAACAACGAAACGGGCTCGGAAAATTTCCGAACCTATCTAGATAAATAATACAACCTATCTAGTCTCTAATTAAGCCGATCTAACCAACTAACATGCACAAACGAATATTTAAATCGCTAATCCGTTCTAACTAACCACCTAAACCATACTTAGCCTAAACTAATCAATTATTAAGCATCATTAACTCCCTAAGTATAGTTGAGTGAGTAAACTCACCGGTTTTGCGATCCGATGAGTCCACTACGACAGCAACACGGAGACAGGTAACAAACTCCGAAGCGGCGACATCCGACGAGGCTCGGAAGTGGCCCAAAATGAGCCTAGAAGGCCCATGGCTAGTTGGGTTGCACAGTTCTGCCCAAGAACCGAACTTGCTGACCCGGGGTTGGAATGGCAAACGAAGGAGGATCGCCGGCTAGGCGGGCGAGCAAGGGGGCAGGCGAGGCTTCGCAGTAGCGAAGGCAAGTTGGACGGTGGCTTGAGGAGCTCGACAACAACTAGGAATGGCTCGGGGGACGAGCTGGGCTCGCGGGACAACAAGCTAGAGGTGGGCAGGCAGATGGCACACAACGGGGGCGCGATGGTGACGCAGCGGGGGTAAGGGGTCCAGTGGGCATGCGATAACCAAGGGGGGTGGCTGACTCGGTTCTTTGCAGCTTTGAAGCTTCAAATTGGTTGGAAATGGAGAAAGTGAGCTACTGAAGAAGAAAGGGGACAACATCAACTTGGAAGGGGGGCCACAAAGCCTTCTGGAAGCAAAAGTTTCTTTTGAGCTCATCCATTAAGCCCCACCACTCCAGCCTTGGTCAGCAGCCCCTATCCACTTCAAAGCTTCCCCAACACACTTGTCAAAGGGTCTAAAAGGTTGTGCACCAAGTCCCCTACGAATTTGGTACCAAGTTCCCCAAGTTGAACCAAGTCCCTCTCCAATTGGATGCAATTCAGTCCCCATAAATTCCACCAAGGTGGCCTCAACCAAATTGACATTTTTCCTTGTCAATAGAACTAACTTGCTTCCCAAAAAACGCGATCCAAAATGGTCCTCTGAATTTTCCGGTCGAAAACGACCCCATTTTGAATTTTTGCCAAAAATCTCGGCTTGTAGAAAAATCTTCAGAGGATGAGTCAACATTCCTAAAATGAATCGTGGCATGAAAAAAATTTTAATTTCTGAAATCGGATTTAAATTCGTGGTTTATTTCAGTTTGGCGTGATTTTAGCATGACTTAGCCTAAAGGGTAGCTTTCAAGAATTTTTAGCGCAATTGACCCGTGGTCAATCATTTTCGAGCTATAATGTACGTCTTCAATACATTGGCGACTCTCGGTTGTCATGAAATCTCGAGATTTCAAATACGAGCACAAGGTACCAAACCGACAGAAAAATCAGTCTAGTGCTGATTGATGAGAATTTTGCAATTTAGTGGAATCACCCACACTTTATGACATATCTCAGTCGAATCGACATATTTTTTTATCTTTGATCGATTTTTAACTGTGCCGTAATGACCCTTGCAAACTAGCACGATCGAGCAGTCGAATTCTCAAGTCTATTGCATTAAAATCCCTTAACAGCTTCCTCAGATAGATTAATTATCTCGTGAGTGATCAGCTTAGAGAATAGAACTATAGGCACGTCGATGAAAAGCTTGATTCATTGAATTGAAAATAGAACTTGAAATTCAAAATGTCACAAGAAGGTCCCGTGAATGGTTTCGATGGACCCGCCGTTGAGAGTGAGGGTGAGGTAGTACTCGACATTGTCGTGGACACTGATGTCATAGCCGACATCGCGGCAAACCAGTTGCCTGAGGATGAGCAGGAGCCCGAAGTTGAGGAGCCCGAAGTTGAGGAAGTAGCTGACCTGCTAAATATCGACATTCCAAATGGTGTTGTGGTGGACTCGGATCCCAAGTAAGAGGGTCCGGGGTAGGGTTAGCTAGATAGTCCTTTTTGGGGCCTGGACTTTTGTATATAACCTTGTAGGCTAATCTGGTTTGTTATAAAGTATGTTTGGTTTGATTCGGTTGTCCTGCTTTTCTATCTTATGTTTGTTGTTGTTATGAGATTGTTTAATTCGCTTACGCATGTGCATAATCGATTGGGTCGACGACGCGTCCTAGGAACGTCGCAAATTTTATCAACCACCGAGGGATGTGCATGCGCTCGAGGTTCAAGACGTGACAGTGGTAGCCAGTCAATTATGATATTAAGTCATCACAATTTCAAAAAAAGCAATGTCCCCACTTGTGGTGTGCTCCCATGAAGTAGCATCAAAGCTGATGATAGATTGGTGGACCACCCAATCAATTTAGCGTTTGATGAATATCTCTAGGAATAAATCTCATGACCAATGCATGGTCTAGCGCTACAATCTTGATAGCAGCCTCCATACTTCGATTTAGAGAGAGAGACCACACTGAAGGTGGGCATTTGAGATTCAAGAATTAAATGGGAATCAATCCCATTATTCCTACAATATAAACCCTAAAGCAGTAAAAACAACACCTACAAATTTTACGTTAAAAAACCCAATGTGGGAAAAACCAATGGACCTCAGCAAGAATAAAGGAATATACAATAATCATCTCGAGTTGCACAACTAGAAGCTCTTCACATCAACAAAATATCGATATATCATTGCCACAAAGGTGGATTAACTTAAAAATGCGAGATACATCTAACCACTACTAGAGAAACTGAGAGACAATTTGAAGAAGGATTTCCACAAACAATGTGACATCCTGATTTTCAGGTTCTGATTTCGATCGGATAAGTTTGGTTTTTTCCATCACGATTATAGTGTTTTTTTCTAAGATGACCACTCACGAGATAACTAGACAGTCTAGGGAAGCCATTAAGGGATTTTAATGCAATAGACTTGAGAATTCGACTAGGAATCGACTCCTCGATCGTGTTCATCTACCGAGATCATTACGGCACAGTAAAATTGATTGGAAATCAGAGATAGGGCAGTTTGACTGAGATATGTGGTTAAACGTGGGTGATTTCACTAAATTGCCCCCGAGATTTTCATGACCACCGAGAGTCACCAATGTGTCGAAGGGGTTCATTGTGGCTAGAAGAAAATCGACCACGGGTCTTTTCTACTAAAAAATCCTAAAAGCTACCGGGTCGCTTGGGTCACGCTAAAATCACGTCGGATTGAAATTAACTGCGAATTTGAATCCGATTTCAGAAATTGAAAATTCCGTCATGTCACAGGTCATGTTAAGAACGTCAACACAATCTCCGAAGATTTTTTTGCAAATCAAAACTTTTTGGGAAAAAGTCAAGGTAAGGCCATTTTTGTCCAAAAAATATCAATGGCCGTTTTTTATCGCGAAATTGGGATGCATGTAGGATCGATTGGTGAGGAAAAATATCAATTGGATCAATGAGGTGTTGGTTGAAATTATATAGGCCAAATTGGGTTCATTTAAGAATGAGTGAGTGTCCAATTGGAGAAAAATCTAAGCAAATTTGTAGCCCCCCACCACCCACAACCTTTAAACCATCCCTAGCTTCTAGAATGGAGCATTAGTGGCTGAATTGTGGCCAAGGGACCAGCTAGTGGTGGGCAATGGTCAAGCGAGACAAGAAGATGAGATAGGAAGCAAAGGTAGAATCCTATTTTCCCTCTGTTTTCTCCTCGTTCCAGGTTCTACTCCAACTGACATTTCGGTGAAAAACCGAGTTAAAAATTATCTTCCCCTGAGAATTAGCCAACGCTCCACCCACCACCATGACTAGCACATCCAGACTGTTTAAGGGCACTTCGTTGTTCGTTGGAACGACTCAACGGTCGTCCCATACGATTGCGGCAAGCCGCTGGTTGCCGATCCGCCGACCTGCTACCCGCCCGCACTGCTTCGTGTTTTCCTTCATTTTTCTCTCATTTCAGCCCTTCCTTTGCCCGTTCCATCCACCAACAAAACCCTTGACCCCCGTGAGCCTCCAATTGCCAACCACCTGCTTGCTGGAGCTCCGATCGGCCCGTTTCCTCGCCGTTCAGTCGTTAGTTCTCTCTCTGCAGTCAACCCATAATAGAAGCAAAAACTAGCAAGCTGTGAGCCACTCTAATCAGCCCAAACATAACCCAAATTAGTGGGTTTCCAGCAGCTTCTTTGGCCCATTTTGGAGGTTTTCTCGACCCCGAAAGCTAGGCCCGCTTTGGAGAGAAGTGAGCCCCATCGCGTCCCCGTTTATTTGTACCAACCGGATCTCCTAACAATTATGTTTAACAACTAATCCTCGCTTAGTAGGTTAATTATGCTTAGAGATTGATTAGACTCAATTAAGCATGGTTTAGGTGGATAGATTATATTAGATTAGTTAATTTAATTATCTGTCGATGCATGTTAGGTGGTTAGTTAGTGCAATTAGGGCCTAGACGAGCTATAAAATTTATCTAGAGTAACTCGGAAATTTTCCAGGTCTGTTTCGGCTTCCAATTAGGCGTTACGGGCCTAAGTTGGATTTATTGATATTTATTTAATATTTTTCGTAATTATTTAATTATTTAATTATTTTCCGAAAATTAGACCGAGATAGCCGGTGACCATAATTTTACGCCGATTGCAGTGGTGCAATCTATTTATTTAATTGGGTTTTAATTTGGGTTGATTGTGCATGAATTGCATTTCTGGAATTTATTCTTAAATTGATTTAATTTCAGCAATTGTTTGGAAAATAATCGAGCGTCGGTTTACAACGCCAAAAATATTTTGGTGGACCATATGAAATGGTGGGATTTATGGAAAGAAAATTATTATATTTTGGCTAAGGTCAACCGTGTACCCACACACGGCTATTTTATCGGGTATGATAAAAAAGTGAGAATTTGTTGGAGAACAAACGCTGGCTTGATGACTCGGTATATCATCTTGGAGAAAGGCGTATATTATGTCGGCTCGATGACTGGGTATGTCATCTCGGAGAAAGACATTATACTATGTCGACTCAATGACTCGGTATGTCATCTCAAAGAAAGACATTATATTATGTTCAGCTCGATGACTTGATATGTTATCTCAAAGAAAGAACACTATACTAGTTCGGCTCGATGACTCGGTATGTCATCTCAAAGAAAGAATGCTATATTAGTTCAGCTCGATGACTCGGTATGTCATCTCGGAGAAAGAACGCTATATTATGTCGACTCGATGACTAAGTATGTCATCTCGGAGAAAGACATTATATTATATTAGTTTGGTAACTTGGTACGTCATTTTGGAGAATGCACGTGGGCTCGGTGACTAGGTATGTCATCGTGGAGAATGCACATGGGCTTGATGATTAGATATATCATCTTGGAGAATGCACATGGGCTCGGTGGCTAGGTATGTCATCTTGGAGAATGCACGTGGGCTTGATGATTATATATGTTATCTTGGAGAATGCATGGTATTGATTAGAATGACCGAGGAATGGTCTGATTGACATGTAATCGACTAGGTCGATTGATTGATAAGTCAATCTGAGTGAATGATTTAATGTGTTGATATGACTTGATGAAATTATGAATTGTGTTGAATTGTAGGGAGGAACTGAGGCCAAGGTAAGCCATTTGAAGCCTGATTGTGCTTAGGCAGCCCTTAGGGCGTATTTTCTTCCTAATCGAGTCTTAGGGGATAGAACTCGCTGAGACATTGTCTAACTGGTTATTGTATAACCATTTTCAGGTCCTTAGGTGGTGTAGGTGAATGACCGGAAGACTCGGAGTTTAAGAGGTGAAGCCCGAAGAATCGACAATCATGTTCGGCTAGCTAGTCGTAGGACAATTCTCTTTTATTGGGAGCTGATCCCTTTTGTAAACCCTTGTGTATAGAACTATGTGTATATAAAAAGGTATTTTGTGAAAAGTTGGTCCTACTTTTCTAACCCATTGTTTTATTGTCTGTGGATTATTTATATGCTTCCGCATTCGTATTAAAATGAATGGGTTGGCGATGCGTCCTGGGACATCGCTATTTAATCGACTAGTGAGGGATGGGTTCGTGCCCGTGGATTGGGGCGCGAGATCCCCATTTAAGTGGTATCAGAGCAAGTTTGTATTTGGAGTGATAAGGTGCGAATGAGTCATGAGATATTTAGTAGGAATGACCTCTATTTCATGATGGCGTATGTGATTGGTAGCTTGGTTGTGTTGGTTACTCAAATTCCATTATGATATTGGAATTAGAAAAACAGGTTTCTATAATGACCATGTAGTTTGAGTGATCAGGAGTTGAGAACTCCTAGTAGAGGACAGTAGCCTCTATGTCTCGGGGTGGAACGCCGACAAGGATCGATGCCCAAGGTGGTTGTGACAGAGCGCGGGCTCAAGCCAACGCGAGTGTAAGAGTACCGCTTTAGGCCAGTACTAGTGTAGCAGCATCAAGCAATCCTAGGTTCGATGGGATCCTTCAGGTGCTAGTGTTCCTTGGGAACTGGTTGAGCCAACAAGCTCAGGATTGAACCGATGTTGTTGTCGCCTTTGCTGAGGTCCAACCTGGAATTGTGATCAGGGAATAGACTTCAGTATCTGAGTAAAGATTCAGTTTAGGTAGAAATGGAAATTGGTTAAGGAAAAAGACCGATGTCGAGAGGAGTATTCTATTCTGCTCAATAGGAAGGGTGGGATAGTTAGGTCAACACCAAGACCAAATGGAACATGTTGTCCCCGTGTGTGACAACGGAGATCAGCCTTATGTCTTTCCTAGGACAATAATTTGTTTTGAGTGTAGCCAACAAGGTTACTTGGCCATAAATGGTCCTAGAAGGCCGATGCAACAGATCAGAAAGAGTGCGACATTGAATGCACCGCGGGGTTTTTAGAACAGACCTCCAATACAAGAAAGAGTGCATGTTGTCACCTAACAAGAGATAAAGGACTCACCAGATGGGTGTAGAATTTATGGAAGGAGGTATGGATGAATCCAGTGTCTGGGTATGGCTAGAACGTGCTGTGATTGTGACCAGCACGGCCATCAGGCGAGGGACTGTCAGTGAGAATCCAAGGGAGTATAGACACCGCTACTTTAGTTAGGACGCCCCTAGGATGGCGAAAGGAACATGAATGGAACCGATGCTGCATCGATCAGAGGAAGAATGTTTTGGGGAGATTTTATTAGAGCAGCGCAGCTTTGCAGAGTTTTAGTGAAGTTTGGGGGACTTCAGTTCGTTGAAATAAAGTAGAAGAAATAGGAATCTCTAGCTATAGTTGTACTCGACTAGTTGCTGAGATATAACTTGACGTCACATATAAACAGAGTTGACTCAAGGAGGCTCTCGTAGTGGTGGATTATTGACGTGAAATAATCTAGTCTAATCTGTTGGCATGTGAAAGTGTCAGGTGTATTGGAAGTCGAAAAGAATCTTCGATTTCATTAATCTCGTTGGTTGAAGGCAACCCATTAGTTAAACAGAGGTTACCAAGGTTACTTGGCGGTTGTCATAGATAAGACAGATTGAAGAACTGAAGATGGAGGACATCTCAATAGTTTAAGAATTTCTAGATGTTTTTCCGCAAGAATTGTCAGGCCTGTCGTTAGAGAAAGAGATAAAACTTGTGATGGAATTAGCACTCGAGACAGAGCCGCTCCCTAAGGCTTCTTACTAGTTGTCGTTGTCTGAATTGATAGAACCGAAAGTGCATATGTGAGGATTGTTGAATAAGGGATTTGTTCATATCAGTGCATTACTTTAGGGAGCACCAGTTTCATTTGTGAGAAAGAAAGATGGTTCGTTGTGAGTATGCATCAACTATCGTCAACTCAATCAGGTGACGATCAAGAGCAAGTGTTCATTTGTCGAAGATCGATGAATTGTGTGACTAGTTATAAAGAGTGTCGATGTTTTAAAGGTCAACTTGAGGATAGGTTATCATCAGTTGAGCACCAAGATGGAGGTTATACCGAAGACAGTGTTTCGTACTCAATATGGCTCTTGTGAGAGTAATGTAATACCATTGGGCCTTGCGAACGCTCCAACTATTGTCATGGATTTGGTAAATCGAGTGTTCGAAGAATATCTAGATCAATTGTGATCGTGTCTTTCAATGATATTCCGGAGTATTAGAGGAATGCTAAGGAGCATGAGAAACATATGAGAATGGTGAAGGAATCCCCATGGACCCGACCAAGATCGAAATAGTTATCAGTGGACCAAGACCGATAACAGTATCAGAGATCAGAAGTCGTCTGGATTGAACAGGGTACTACAAAAGGTCTGTAGTAGGATTTTCAGCATCAGTGTCACCATGGACTTGACTCTTGAAGAAAGGAGAGAAATTCATATGGACAGACAAATGCAAGGATAATTTCCCAAAGCTTAAGTAGGAACTGGCTACCGCACTTGTGTTGATCATTCTATATGGTTCTAGAGGATGCAAAATCGATAGTGATGTGTCATTTAGAGGATTAGGTTGTGTGTTGATGTAACGTGGTAGAGTGTTACACATGTGTCCCATCAGTTGAGACCTCATGAGTTGAATTACCTGACGCATGACTTGGAACTTGCAGCAATAATTTTCGCTTTGAAGATTTGGAGATATAATTTGTGGGGAGAAAGACTCCAGATCTTCGTTGAACGCTAAAGTCTCAAAGTGTTTATTCTCTCAGAAGGAGTTGAAGATGAGACAATGTTATGAGTTAGAATTTTGGAAGAACTGTGATTGTGATGTCTTGTGTCACCTTGGAAAGACGGATTAAGCCGCAGGTGCACTAAGTCGGAAGTCTTCAATTGCACAGATGGTGATCAAGGAGTGGAAATTACTCGAGAGAGCTTGAGATTTGGTTTTCAAGTTTGAGGTAGGCCACCTTTTGAATCTTATAGCCACCCTCAGAATTGAACCGAAGGTCTAGTTTAGGATTAAGACGTTTTAGTTGAAAGACTTAGATGTTCAAGAAATCCTACAAGAGGATACCGATAAGGGAAAGGTTGACTTTTAAATTTCGAAAGATGAAATGCTGAAGTATCGTGGGTGATGATAGGTGTCAGAAAGTACGAAGCTTAAGGAAGAGATCTCATTAGTAATTCACTGTAGCAGTTGTAGTATTTGACCAGACAATACAACTAGGTTAGAATTAGTGTCAACTTGAATGGTAGACCATATAAAGATAGATATCGTCGGGCAGGTTGCAAGTGTCAGATGTGTCAATAAGTGGAAGTTCAGTAATGCAAATCGGGAGGACTTTTACAATCACTCGAGAGTCCCGAGTGGGAATGGAAGTATATCACAATGGAACATTGTGATAGGCTTACCAAGGAGTCAGAGGAGTAATGATTCCATTTGGGGTTGTGGTCGACGGATTGACAAAGTCGACTCAGTTCTTGGTAGTACGAAAGGATCTGGGCTTAGACAGACATGCAAAGTTGTATGTGCACTAGATAGTTCGTCTACATGGAGTGTTAGTGATGGATCTATATCAAATCTAGATCAAAGGTTCCCAATTTCAACAGAACAATCAGATGGTTCCTTTTGAAGCATCGCATAGTAGAGTGTGTTGACACTTAAATTTTTTCCAAAAAAATCATTTCCAAAAAAAATGGGAACTTGTTTTTCCACAAAAATATTTCAAATTAAATTCTTGCATATAGATTATCTAGGCATTTAATATAGTGTTTTAAATGGAATATGGTTTTCCTTCAAAAAAAATTAAAAAATTAAATTAAATATATGAAAAAAGATTAAAAAAAAAGATAAAAAATAAAAAGAAAAAAAAGGTTGGGGCCAATGATCTAAATGTGACTAGCCAAGCCCGGGTGGTCAGATTGGAATTAAAATGGCAAATTGAGGCCAAAATGCAATTTCCAAAAAGTTGAGGGACCAATTCGCAAATTTTGCAAAATTTTGCCCGAACCCTTAAATCATCATCTTGGTCACCAATTAAGTTGAAATTAAACTTGGGCCAACTCGAATCAATTAAATCGGGCCAAAAAGACCAAGTTTGTATTGAAATGGGTATTTTTGGATAAGAAAATGACCAACTTTGAGGGACTTTCTTGCAAAATTGAGTGAGTACAATTGTGAAAAATG
Source organism: Eucalyptus pauciflora (assembly GCA_007663325.1). Classification (NCBI taxonomy): domain Eukaryota; kingdom Viridiplantae; phylum Streptophyta; class Magnoliopsida; order Myrtales; family Myrtaceae; genus Eucalyptus; species Eucalyptus pauciflora. Next base: position 75,997 of record VMYD01000042.1, read on the forward strand.
GTCAAGATCTTAAACTACTATACATGAGCTTGCTAATTGATCACAAAACGCAGCCAAATTGATGGATTAAAGCACTCAAACGAGCTACCAAAACCCAGCCCACGGTTTGGTCTGATTTCAAAGTTGCTGAGTAAGCAACTTGGTGGCCCCACCATATCCCACTCAGCCGCCCATCCAGCCTGATCTTTGCACGTGATTGAAGACCATAATGAGTAGTGTCAGTGGACAGAAATTGGCCAGGGATAAGCTGCTGAAGGCACGGGAAAATCGCACCAAATCCGGACACTCAACAGCTGCAGAAATTGGAAAAATTGGCTAAGTCAGAGAGTGGGTGAACTAGCTCAGTTGACAGGCTTGGTAGGTGGACAAAAGACCGACCAAAACTCTTCTAATTCAGTGGATAACATCTAAGAAGCAAGATATTTCAGGGGATGAGAGATAGGAGATGAGGGAGAGAGGAGAGAGCTCGGAATCGTTCCCCAAAGACACCTTCAGAAGCAACTCCAGAAAGCAAAAACCCATAAATTCCAGACCGACCTTGAGAGAGAAAAGTGCAATTTTCACAAACTTGCAGCCAAAATTAGCCAAAACCTTCAACAAGAGAGTGAAACTTCACTCAAAGATCTTTCCAACCATAGGTCGCACGTCCCAAATGGAGATAGGGAAGGCCTCCTAAAGCCCCCCGAAAAACTACCCTCTTGGCGGACCAAAGAAAGCCTGAATTTTTCCAAGTGTTGAGCCCGGTTGGTCACGAGTGAGAGAAAGTGAGTGTTTTTGAGAAAGTTGAGAGATAAATGAGGAAAAACATGAGTTCAAAACCAAAGTAGAATACATATAGCTTTGTTTGGTGTTTATTTTTCCAACAAAAAAAGTCACGGAGTCTAATTTTGGAGGTTAATGAAAACCTTCGTTATCAGTTCTTTCTTTGCAGATCTGGTTTTCCAGTTGAAGAAGCCAACTTCCACGTGCCTCCCGAGGATAATTTCTTGGTTTCCTTGGCCAAGAGTCACTTGAAAGGGAAACTAGGAAGCAAGGTAAGCATCCTAGATGTATTTTGGTTTAATTTTGAACATGTTTTGATCACGAAAATCAAGAGGAAAACTAGTCCGGAGGACTGATTTTCGAGGTGGAAATTGTTCTAAGTGTTGGAATCTCTTCAAGAGTTTTGCATGTGTGCTTCTTGGAGAGGTCGTTTTGATGTCTTTCGGTGGGCCATTCTCTATGATTTTTGTTGCATTTGAAAGCTCATGTTACCTACTTTCACTTGGATTAAGTATTGTTTCCCTTAGATCTTGCATGTGATAAGTGTCGGGGCTTGAACATGGGCATGCAACCTGTTTGCTTGACTTGGGTTCAAACCCAGATTTGCAAAATCAGCTCAAACCCGTGTATTTGAGGACGATTTTAGCTGGGTTCTTCTGTGTTGTAGGCTATGATTTCTATCTAATATTGCTCATTGCATGTGGTAGTATAATCTTGATGTTTTAGTTCCACATAATATTGCTCATGGGTGAAGATTGAAGGCTGCAAACATGGCCCGCGGAGCTGTTTTGGGGTGATTTAATGCACGCCAAGTGTTCGATGAAATGCGCAAACCAAGTTTCGATCTTGAAACGGTCGATTTGAGCCCGGTTATTGTGATATTCATGTGCTGTGTTACTCCATGTTAGCATATATCGGTTTAAGGAATTATTATTAATATTTTAAAAAATAATAATAAAAAAAAAGAAAAATATGAAAATTTCAAAAATATCAAAAAATGTTGGATGTTATCAAATTAAGCCAAAAATGACATCTAGGAGATTTTCCTAATTTTATAAAGTCATTTTTCCTAATTAAATGATATTTTTGTAAACAATCTATTATGCGTAGATTAAAATTAATTAGAGTAATTGCATGCATCTAGAGTAATTCCATGCATATTTAAATTCTCATTTTGCTCACGGGGGTCCTGTCCCGGGGCGTGATAACAAGGCCATGTAATATTATTTGCCCGACTTGTATCGGGTTTTCATTTTCCGCATTTATTTTCAAGTTATTTCAATTTCTTGGATGTTTACTTATGCACCGCTTTTCATTAATTTGGGTGTAAATTTCTCTTCTAAATTATGTTAGGATTAGTCTAGACATTAAAAAAAAACTACAAAAACATTTGCATGGACACTTAGCGGTTTTGTAAGGATTATAATTGATAATCAAGATTGTGTGGCCATTTAGATTAAAACCTTCCAAGTTAGTGGTACCGCAAGGGCGCTAATAGAAACATTGGCGTAAACAAGTCCCCATTCCTAGAAATCTCTGGTTGCGTAGGAATTGAGACAACACTCCCGTGTCTTGATTGGTTTCTAGCCGACCCCAATAGGCTAGTGGCGACTCCTAGAAATACATAGGTTGTTAAGAATTAAAAAACAAAATCCAATGTCGCGCGAGGTATGGGCTTGGGAGAGCCCGCGCCTAGTCTAGGGCCGTTGGTCCGCCTCTTTAGGCAAATACCCCTAAACCATTCTTTCTTTTCCCCTGAACGGAAAAAAGAGGTCGTGACAGAGTGTGTAGAACTTCAGTTGTGGGAAGGAAGTTAGATGAAGAAAGATCACAGGCCCGGAGTCAGTGATTGCAGTTGCCGTGATCAGTGCCAGAGTAAAGACCGCTCAGAACCGCTAGAAGAGTTGAATCGTTGAGCATTGAAGGCCCTTAGAGTTCCAAATTGGTGATTGCATCTTTTGGAATGTGTCACCAAAGAGGAATACCTTGCACTTTGGCAAGGAGGGAAAAACTAAAATCGAGGTACGTAGGTTCCTTTGAGATTCTAGAAAGAAAATCAGGATCCTAACGTATCATCTTGCATTGTCGCCAAGGTTGGCGCAAATGCATGACGTCTTTCACGTGTCGATATTGGGACATATGAGCCTGACCCGACCCATGTGCTAAATCTCAAATAGTTAGACGTGGATGACAGAGTGTTGTACGTGAAAGTCTAGTTCAGACTGTGGATTAGAAAGATCGGATTCTGTGAACCAAGAAGGTCCCCTTGGTCAAAGTGGTCTGATAATACCAAAGGACTAAAGAAGCAATCAGGAAAAGTGAGACTCGATGAGACGACGATAACCCCCACCTTTTTGTTTAAGGACAGGTAAAGGTTTAAATTTCGAGGACCAAATTTGTATAAGAGGGGAAGAGTTGTGACATCCTGATTTTCAGGTTCTGATTTCGATCGGATAAGTTGGGTTTTTCATCGACGTGACTATAGTGCTTTTCTCTGAGATGACCATTCATGAGATAACTAGACGGTCTAGGTAAGCCATTAAAGGATTTTAATGCAATAAACTTGAGAATTCGACCAGGAACCGACTCCTCGATCGTGTTCATCTACCGGTATCATTACGGCATAGTGAGATCGATTGGAAATCAGAGATAGGCTAGTTTGACTGAGATATGTGGTTAAACGTGGGTGATTCCACTAAATTGCAAAATTCTCGTCGATCGCCACTATACTGATTTTTCTGTCATTTTGGTACTCTGTGTTCGTATTTGAAACCTCGAGATTTTCATGACCATCAAGAGTCGCCAATGTGTCGAAGGGGTTCATTGTGGCTTGACAAAAATCAACCACGGGTCTTTTGCACTAAAAATTCCTGAAAGCTATCGAGTCGCCTAGGTCAGGCTAAAATCCCGTCAGATCGAAATTAACTGTGAATTTGAATCCAATTTTAGAAATTGAAAGTTCTGTCATGTCACAAGTCATGTTAGGAATGTCGACTCAGTCTCCAAAGATTTTTCTGCAAATAGAGACTTTTTAGGAAAAAGTCAAGGTAAGGCCGTTTTTGTCTAGAAAATGTCAAGGACCATTTTTTATCACAAAATTGGAATGCATGTAGTATCAATTGGTGAGGAAAAATACCTATTGGATCACTGAGGTGTTGGTTAAAATTATAGAGGCCAAATTGGGTTCATTTAAGGAGTGAGTGTCCAATTGGACAAAAATCTAAGCAAATTCGTAGCCCCCCACCACCCACAACCTTTAGATCATCCCTAGCTTCTAGAATGGAGCATTGGTGGTTGAATTGTGACCAAGGGACTAGCTAGTGGTGGGCAATGGTCAAGGGGGACAAGAAGATGAGATAGGAAGCCAAGGTAGGCCCCTTGCTCCCTCCCTCTTTCCTCTTTCCCCCTCATTTCTCCATTGTTGAGGCTTGAGAGACCTTAGAGAAACCAGAGAAAGAAAGCCAGCAGCCCCCCTAGCCAGTCACACGCCCATCCAAGTCGTAGAACCCCATTTTCCTTCTGTTTTCTCCTCGTTCTAGTTTCTGCTCCAACAGACCTTTCGGTAAAAAATTGAGTTAAAAGTTATCTTCCCATGAGAATCAGCCAACCCTCCACCCACCACCATGACCAGCACATCCAAACCGTTCAGGGGCACTTCGCTATTCGCTGGAACGACTCGCCGGTCCGACGGTCTGCTGCCCACCTTAACTGTTTTGCATTTTTCTTCATTTTTCTCCCATTCCAGCCCTTCCTTTGCCTGTTCCATCCACCAGTAAGACCCCCTTGACCCCCGAGAGCCTCCGGTTGCCAACCACCCACTCGCTGGAGCTCCGATCAGCCCGTTTCCTCACCATTCAGCCGCTTGTTCTCTCTCTGCAGAACAGAAGCAGAAACTAGCAAGCCATGAGCCACTCCGATCAACCCAAATAGAACCCGAATTAGTGGGTTTCCAACAGCATCTTTGGCGCGTTTTGGAGGTGTTCCCGACCCCGAAAGTTAGGCCCGCGTTTGAGATAAGTGAGCCCCGTCGTGTCCCCGTTGATTTGCACCGATCGGATCGCTGAACAAGTGAGTTTAACTCACTAATCATCACTTAGTAGGTTAATTATACTTAGGGGTTGATTAGATTAAATTAAGCATGATTTAGGTGGATAGATTAGATTAGAATAGTTAATTTAATTATCTGCCGATGCATGTTAGGTGGTTAGTTAGTGCAATTAGGGCCTAAACAAGCTCTAGTATTTATCTAGAGTAACTCGGAAATTTCCTGGGTCCGTTTCGGCATCCAATTAGGCATTATGGGCCTAAGTTAGATTTATTGGCATTTATTTAATATTTTTCGTAATTATTTATTTATTTATTTATTTTCCTAAAATTAGAAAGGGATAGCCGGTGACTGGAATTTTACTGATTGCAGTGGTGCAATCTGTTTATTTAATTGGGCTTTAATCTGTGCTGATTGTGCATGAATTGCATTTCTGGAATTTATTCTTAAATTGATTTAATTTCAGTAATTGTTTGGGAAATAACCAAGCGTCGGTTTACAATGCCAAAAATATTTTAGTGGACCATATGAAATGGTAGGATTTGTGGAAAGAAAATTATTATATTTTGGTTAAGGCCAATTGTGTACCAACACATGGCTATTTTATCAGGTATGATAAAAAGAGAATTTGTTGGAGAACGAACACCTGCTCGATGACTTGTTATATCATCTCAGAGAAAGGCAAATATTATGTTGGCTCGATGACTTGGTATGTCATCTCGGAAAAAGACATTATACTATGTCGGCTCAATGACTCGGTATGTCATCTCAGAGAAAGACATTATATTATGTTCGGCTCGATGACTTAATATGTCATCTCGGAGAAAGAACGCTATACTAGTTCGGCTCGATGACTCGGTATGTCATATCGGAGAAAGAATGCTATACTAGTTCGGCTCGATGACTCGGTATGTCATATCGGAGAAAGAACGCTATATTATGTCGGCTCAATGACTAAATATGTCATCTCGGAGAAAGACATTATATTATATTGGTTCGGTACCTTGGTACGTCATTTTGGAACATGCACATGGGCTCGGTGACTAGGTATGTCATCGTGGAGAATGCACGTGGGCTCGGTGACTAGGTATGTCATCTTGGAGAATGCACGTGGGCTCGGTGGCTAGGTATGTCATCTTGGAGAATGCATGTGGGCTCGATGATTAGATATGTCATCTTGGAGAATGCATGGTATTGATTAGAATGATCGAGGAATGGTCTGATTGGCATGTAATCGACTAGGTCGATTGATCGATAAGTCCATCTGAGTGAATGATTTGCTGCGTTGATGTGACTCGATGAAATTATGAATTGTGTTAAATTGCAGGGAGAAATTGAGGCCAAGGTAAGCGCTCTAACGCCTGATTGTGCTTAGGCAGCCCTCAGGGCATATTTTCTTCCTAATCGAGTCTTAAGGGGTAGAACTCACTGAGACATTATCTCACTGGTTATTGTATAACCATTTTCAGGTCCTTATGTGGTGTTGGTGAAGGACCCAAAGCCCCGGAGTTTAAAAGGTGAAGCTCGAAGAATCGGCGATCTTGTCTGGTTAGCTAGTCGTAGGATAGTTCTCATTTGTTGGGAGCTGATCCCTTTTGTAAACCTTTGTGTATAGACCCGTGTGTTTATAAAAAAGTATTTTTGTGAAAAGTTGGTCTTACTTTTCTATCATATTGTTTTATTGTTTGGGGATTATTTATATGCTTCCACATGCGTATTAAAATGAATGGGTCGGCGATGTGTCCTGGGACGTCGCTATTTAATCGACTAGTGAGGGATGAACACGTGCCTGAAGATCGGGGCATGACAAACAAAACCAATCAACTTGTAGATCTTAATTCTTATAATGACCTCAGGCACTTCTTACTGGGGCAGTGCCTACATGAACGACTCTTTGGATGCTCATGTTTTGTTCATATTCCACACGGTTAAGAGAAAAATAAGTCCCCAAGGCAACTGCGTGCTTAAATATGCCTTGTCCGGATATAAATGCTAAGCATACCATACAAAATGAAAAACTAGTTTAAAATGACTGGTGAATTATTGTGAACTATTAGAGTAACTCTGTATATTAAGTCATTACAAATGTGAAAATACTAAATTATTTTACAATGACTTGTGTATTTGAACCGTAATAGCTAGTCAATCATGATATTAGGTCATTATAAATTCAGAAAAATAGAGTCTTCACTTCTTGCCATGCCTGAATATCAAACCAAACCTATCCCTACTTCATAAACTTCTCTACCTTCTTCGCCTGCATGAAGGTGACTCGAGGGGGAATAGAAAAACCTGTGGAGCATACCTTGGAAAAATAGAAGTTAATTTAGAATAGAATGACTTGTGTATTCATTGTGAGTTGTAATAGCTAGTCAATCATGATATGAGGTCATTATAAATGTGAAAATACATACAATACGAATACGAATCCATTTCACCAGAGCGGTCTCCACTTCCTGCCCTGCCTAAAAGACAAATCAGCCAACCACTGTTTCAAATACTTGTTTTCCTTCACTCCCCAATTTCTGAATTCCCGCTTCGTTTTTTATGCTTTCAAATTCCATGATTGCTCAGCCTAAAAGTGACCAAATCCAATTCCAAGATTGTTCAGCTTACCACTCTTTCAGATACTTACCTTCCTCTTCGTAGATTGGATATTGCTAAAACCTTTGCTCTTGATAGACTAAGGGGCATCTTTTTTTCCGAGGTTGAGAAGAAACAGAGGATGGCCGGAGCAGGGACAACATTTGCAAGAGACAATATCACAATCAACTCATAACTTCAAAACTATAAACACGTGCTTTGGTTACTAGTATACCAAAATGGATTTGGTAATACCAATTGAATAGAATGGGTGCGTCGGGTTCACCAAAAAGTCCCTCAAAACTTCCTTATGAACATGCAAATTTTAGCGGCCTATATGACTCGCCCGCATAAAGCTGACTTAATAAGGGGTATAAAAGAACACCTGGAACCTATCTCAAGAAAATGCAAATTAGGCTAGAATGACTTGTGTATCAATTATAAATGTGAAAATACAGATGGTACGATGACGAAACCATATCATCATCAGTGATCTCCACTTCCAGCCATGCCTAACAGTCAGATCAACCAACCCTTCGTCTGAATTTCCGCTCCTTTGTTTGTGTTCATTTTATTTTTTATTTTTGAATAATTCCTTGATGGCTCTGCGTTAAGAGGCCACATCTAATTTATGGGCTTCTTCTGGCACAGAATACCCTTTTCTTGCACTGAAGTTTGCTCAAACCCTTGCTCTTCTTGATTCACTGAAGAGGGAAATTTTTCTTTAAGGTTGAGAGGAAACGGAGGATGGCAGGAGCAGGGCCAACATCTGCAAGTGATGATCAGTACCATGAGCTCGTAACTTCAATAAGCAAAAGAATGGAGCAACTATCTGACACATCCTTTGACTGTCGCCTGTTGACTGTTCCAGACAAGCTCCGCAACACCCACAAGGAAGCCTTCTTGCCGAAGCAAGTCTCCATCGGACCATTCTACCATCATGGCAAACAGTGGAAGGCCATGGAAGACCAGAAATGGAGATACCTGCAAAGCTTTCTGCAGCAGACACAGAAGCAATTGAAAGAGTGCGTTGAGGTCATCGGGAAGTCGGAAAACCAAGCTCGCCAATGTTACTTGGCTGAGATCGATCTCGACCATGATGAGTTCATCAAAATGGTTCTTGTAGATGGTGCGTTCATCATTGAGCTGTTCTTGTTGAACCATAAACCAGACAGGAGGGCCGAGAATGATGTCATCTTCAACAAGCAAAAAGAGTGGATGATCTCCAACGTGAGAAGGGACATGAGTTTGATGGAGAATCAGCTCCCTTTTTTCGTTCTTGATAAGCTGTTCACATTCGCACTTGAAAGTCAATTGAGAGAACTCCCACCCTTATTGGAGCTCGCCTATGATTTCTTTGGCTCCGAAGTGATTCTCAAAGCAGAAAAGCCAAGGAAATTCGACTCCAATGTCAAGCATTTATTGGATGCTTTAAGGTTGTGGCACTTGCCTGCCATGCAAGATGCGCAAGGTGAGGGATGGAAGAATGTAAAAGCAATACCTAGGGCATCGCACCTTCAAGCAGCAGGAGTGAAGTTTAAGATGATTGAGAGCGATTGCTTATTTGACATTAAATTCTCAAAGGGTGTTCTTTCTATCCCATGTCTCAAGCTGTTTCCTGCAACCGAGTCTTTCCTCAGGAATATGACAGCTCTTGAGCATTCCTATTATAAACATGATAGTTACTTCATTGATTATGTAGCATTCTTGGGGAGTCTCATCAATACTAGAGCTGATGCGAAGCTGCTGATCAAGAAAGGCATAATCAATATTGATAAGTGGTTGGGGCATGATTGGGTGTCGGCAAAGGTTGATGAGGCATTGGCAAAACTTTTCAACAGTTTTGGAAAGGAAAGCCAATTTTGGACCAGGAACGTCAGGTTCTGCAGCATCCGGCAGAAGCTGAAAGCATATTACAGAAGTCATTGGCACTGGTTGAAGGTTAGAATGAAACACATTTCCGTGTCCAAGAGGAAGCTTTAAATTTGATACTAGGAATGTACTTTCGAAGGGGATTTCTTTTCTTTTCTTGCTGAATAAATCCTGTAATGTCTTTTAATTTCCTCTGATATCATGACTTCAAAAGGAAATAAGAAGAAAGTGCTCGCTTCTGAACTCAAGTGTGCTTCTATCTCACCCCTTCCGGCCTTCCCTCTTCTCTCTTCCTCTTTATGTGTAAACGATTCTTTCATATCTTGTTGCGAAACCCCAACAAACCCTAAGATTAGGCAACAAAGTGTCTGCTCTTCCCTTTTCTCTTCATATTCATTTGAAAGAAAAGGCATTTTTAGGCATCCACTCATTAGAGCATAAGTTCATTATCGATCATGGGAAGGGTTAGATCATATTCGTTGTGCTATACACAGGAAATTGTTCTGAGATGAGTGATGACGCAGATCATATCTTATCCTCAAGAGTTACATATATGTTCATGCTGTGCCACTGACACAAATTGTACCTGATTTGCGTTATTCAACAACTCTCCCATCTCTCGAATGCCTTCTGAAGGGTAAACCGCCACCATAATCTTCTAAGTCTTAGCAAGTGATATTTGTGGGTACAATCAGTGCGTATGAGTGTAATGCATTCTAATTATAAGTTCATGTGAATCTCACATGAAATCTACCAATATCAGCAGCTTTGGGCTCATATTTGATCATATAAGAATTTTTCATGTATACATGGCTAAAGAGAGAGAGCGAGGGGACGAAAAGATGTCATTTCTTTGAAAAAGGTAATTGCGTGACAAAATTATGTATGTGTGTGTATATATATTTGTTGACACCTAAATTTTGGCAATTTAATTAGTTTATTTATAGCATAGGAAATTAGGAGGTTAATTTTATTAATTGCATAGCGCATAGATTTAGGTTGAATTTATTTTTTTATTTGCATTTTTTACTTTTTATGTAATCGGTGGTGGATAAATTCAAATTAGTTGGCCAAGCCTATTTTTAATGATTAAAAATTATCTTGTGAGAAAATAAAAATTTGAAATTTTCCGGGATAGGGCAAGTGAAAAAAACGAATATTACGAAATATTGCGATTTGGCTTTTTAGAATTTGGAATTAATGAGTAATCTTATAAAAAATCTTGGATCGTTATCAATAGGTGAAAAAATTTGTGAAAAAATTTGCGAAGATTGATTCGAGGAAAATTTTGAAAATCCAATTCCTCTCCCTATAAAAGGCCATGTGTACGAGAGGTTTAGCGGGGGGGCTTTTCTTTTTTCACTCGGTCTTCGAAAGGAAAAGTAAAAAGGGAGAAGTGAGAAAGAGAGGTTCCGTCCGTGGGGGTTCTTGGTTTTTTTAGGGTTTGGTTTGTTTTTTTTCTTTGTTGGGTGAAAAACAAACACAAAAAGTAAAAAGCAAAAGCAAAACAAGGGAGAAAGGACCGTGCGCAGCAACAAAAAGGAAAAAAAGGGGAAAGCACTATTCATCTTCCTCGGAGGTTGCTGTGGCCGCCCCTTTTGCGCTGCCAATCTCCTCACCGGCGCACCAGCAGCCAAGCTTCCATTGCGGCGGCCGCACACCGCACCGCCGCGCCAGATCCTCACGCCAGAAGCCCCCCGCCGCTGATCTAAGCCGCGCCAAACGCCAGCACCACCGACCTGCTCGACACCGGAGCCCTGCTGCTCGAAGCCGTCCCTGCACCCGCGAGCCGTCCGAGCTTCCCTTTGCCGGACATCGCCTCCCAGAAGCCAAAGCAGCGAGCCGCGCCCGCTTCGCCCGCTGCACCGACTGCGAGTGACGCCCAGCTCCGCGCCCACGCCGTTCGTCTGCCCACGAGCCCCGCGCCTCTGCCGTGACCCAGCCCGGACGACCCGACGTCCGAGCGATCCGCTTGCTGCCGCCCACCGCTTGCCGCCGCCGGATCACCGATCTGCCCTTGCCGGAGCTTCGACCGGCTGCCCCCTTGGAGACCCACGGTCACACGTGGGAAAGAAAGAACAAAAAAAAAAACAAAAAAAAAGAAAAGGGAAATTAGGTAGTTTTCTTTTATCTTTTTACTTTTACTTTTACTTATTTTTTATATAGTTTTGTTTGTTTTTTTTTTTATGTGTTAGGTTATGTTTTGGTTATGTTATTTGATAGTTTTTTTAGTCTAGGAATTTAAATTGTGATAATGGGTGCGATATTTGCAAAATCTTGTAGGCATTATCCTTAAGGTGTTGCCCAAAATTATGTAATTTTTAATTTGGTCCGTAAGACGTCGGATCATTTTTTTGATTATACTAATTTTTGGGCATTTTGATGATATTTTAATTGCTAAATCATTATAGTTATTAATTTGATCCGTAAGATTTCGGATTAGATTTTTAATTATTTTGATTTCTTGTCTGATGTTTAGGGTTAAAAATAATCGTTAATTTGACCCGTGAGACAATGGGTTATTTTTTCGTTTATTTTAATCCTTTATCTGTTTGAATATCTTGCTTGTTAGATTTAATATTTGTTTTAGAAAAATCACTAAGAAAAATCAAAAAGACATTTGGATTAGAATTTCATTTCGTTTTAGAATATTTCTGGTTGTTTTGCATATCTAGAATAGGGACTTTGTTTTGAATTTGAAAGATTTAAAAAAAAAACAAAAAAAAATGCATTCATTTAGGTTGTTAGTTTTTATTCGAATTGCACGTTTAATTATGTGTTAATTTCGAATTTCATAAAGAAAAGCAAAAAAAAAAAAATCATTGTGCATATTAGGTTAGAATTGCATGTTTCATCTTTAATTTAAATCATTTTTAGATAAGTTGCATTTTAGATTAAGATAATGTCTCAATTTAAATTAGGATTTAATATGATCTAATCCTTAGTTTAAATTAGATAGAATTTTAATCTGGCTAAATCATTTTTGCATTCGAATTTCATGAAAAAAAAAATACAAAATTTGTCTTTGCATAAGTTAATTTCAATTTTTAGGACAGATTGCATTTTTAAAAATAGGAACATCAAATGCACGTCATTTAGTTTATTTAAGTTCATTTAATTAGAACTTTCATGTCATTAGATTAAGCCATTTAATAAATGTCACGTGACATATAGCTTGCATATTAAATTGCATGAAGCATGTCATTTTAGTTTAAATAATTTAGTATGTCATTGCATCACATTGCATGTCATTATAATTAGATCATTTAGATTGCATTTAATTATTGCATTTCTTCATGTCATATAGTTTTAGGTCATGTCGTCATTTCATGTTTGAATAGTAATAATGCATTGCATAAGTCATGATTTTTAAAGCAGAAACAAAAAAATTGATTGCTTGTTAATTAGGAATCATATCTAGGATTGTTGATGTGAATTCTAAGTTAACATTGCAGATGCTTTCGTTGCTTTAAGGTATGTTTTTGCATTATTTAATTGCTTTCTTGATGTGTTAAATTGGTGGTATGCGCACATGTATGATCACCTCACATGTTAGGAAGCTCAATTAAAATCAAATCAAGCTGCCTGCAAAACATTTTTAAAAATTGAAAAGAAATGGTACCGAAAGGGCACTAGGGTAGTCTAGTGTAACCAAATCCCCGTACCCAAAATCTCTGGTTCGTAGGAGTAAGATAATCCTCCCGTTATTTTACTTAGGTGTCTAATCGACCTACCCTAAACCGATTAGTGGCGACTCCTAGATAATGATCTTTTGCATGCTAAATCCTAAGTCGCAATTTGGTATGGGTTTGGGAGAGCCCGAGCTAAGCTTAAAGGCTTAGTAGTCCATCAGCCTAGTTTTAGGTGGCAAACCCGAAAAATTGGGTCGCAACAGCTTGGCGACTCCGCTGGGGACTTGTGTTAAAACACTTAGTGGACTTAGGCCAATTTTTCTTTAAAAATGTTTTTGTTTGGCAGCAAGGATCCCAGGTACGTCCCTAACATTTTTAAGGTGTTAAATGTTTTTGCAGATGGGAGGTATAAGGGGAATAGTCTTTGCTAACCTTTGTCATGTAGGTTGGAGTGTGGGATGAATGCTTTATTTTTCCCAATTAGAAGTGTTGTTTGCATTTAAATTGTTGTGCATGCTTTATTACTTTAGCACTACACTATTTGCACACACAACCTGCGGTCCAACCTGGGCTGCGATAGGATTTCTAGGATGGTGTTGAGAAGTATTCTTCCTCCAAAGCGAGACTGCTATGTAGAGGTTGACGTTCTCTTCCCCGAAAGTTTTTCATGGTGTCGAAATGTGTTTTGTCCATATCCGCGAGACTGCGTGACTATTGGACATTCCATTCGACTGAGCCCGGAGATAAGGGGACCTGAAGTTAATGCGAGACTGCAACGCTCAGATCACCCTCTTAGCTCCACTTTGTTAAGCCATTTAGATAGAAATCGAGCCTCACGTTTCATGCGCGTGTCTATGTGATTGCCATTGATTTTCCTTGGTGAAGTAAGTCTTCTATCCCTATATTATGCAATTTACTTACTTTGTCAGATTTTTGGTCCGTCAATGACAATCTAGGTGAGGCATTTGATCTAATTCTTTTGTCAATTAGAAATGAAATGAGGAAATTGTCATGCAACAAATCATTTGGGAAAAGAAACTGGAAATTTGTTTTCAATTCATGTCTTGACTCTTCTTAGTTCATGTTTTAAAAAAAAATTGCATCCCTACTATGGCATCCCATGTCTTTGTCCATTTTTAGAAAATCCTTTTCATATGTGGACTTTTCTTGAAAAAAAAAAGATTGTTGTCATGGATTGGTGTTCTCATCACGCCTCATTCTTACATATCTCTATTTTTTTTAGGTGATCAAGAACTAGAATGGCCGACCAAACTGAAATGTGTGATCATATCTCCACTATGGAAGACCAACTCCGACAGTTGCTCGCCTCTATGCAATTCATGACAGCTCAAATCCAATCTCTCCGAGCGGATTTGACTCTTACACCTGCTCTCTCAGAGACAGTAGTCCTGAAGTAGTCAGGCAAGACCCAAATGAGTAATAATGATATGCCTGACCTGGAAGATAATCCACTGTTGGTCACTGCTGAAAAAACTAAGCCTGACAATGTCCCTAAGATGAGACAAGATGAAGTGGAAGTGATGGACACTCTGGGGCAGCCTAGTGGCAAGTTTGATTACCTAGTGAAGTATTCGGCTCCTCCCAGCTTTTACTTTGACTCCCGCAACATAATTCCAAGTGGATGGGATGACTTGGACGATTTGACACCTCCAAAGACAGAGAACTTTGATGACGCCCTGGAAGGAATCACAGAGCATAACAGGGAGGCATTTGAAAATAATGCGTCAATTTCCAGTGATAGTTCGCCCGTTGATTTTGGGAACATACATCCGAAGGAAAATAGACATGAGGGCAAATGATCATTTCCTAGTCGATTGTAATGACATCTCCCAAGAGTGAAGAAAATCATTTTGATTCCAAAGTGTGATATGTGGCACATCTCATAACAATTTGTGTGAGATGTCATTCTCGAAGGCCAAATGAAGTTTCTCGTTTCCATAAGAAAATAATGGAACAAATCAAAAGAAGATCATCCGTCTTGGATGAAATGGATACATTGCGTTCATGAATATAATTAATTTCGGAATTGACACTCTTGTTCTTTTTCTTGCAGATGAAGAATTGGGGCACTACAGATTCTAGTAATGACATGATTAAGACAAAATCTCTATCCGAGCCAAAATGGTTGTGCAATTTGAATTTACTCTGATGTTGCATAGTATCATATTCATGCATGTTCTCTTGTGCAGGGGCAAAAGCGGGTTTCCACTTTTGATGGATAGAGACGATCCAAGGACATCCATTGCTAAGGCAATTCTTTTGTGAAGCAATTCTCCTAAATGAGTGCTTAAAACCATGTTTTGAGTGCAATAAATTGTTTGTTTTGAAGTAACAAACTCTTTTCATGCTTAAAGTTGCTAGACTATTTTGAAAAGAGAATTTTCATAATGACTTTTGCATCATCCGAATTTCCACTAGAGAGAATTATCATTCAAGACAATTTTCACTCATGACATGGATTTCTTAAGAATAATAAATGAGAGACTTTCGGTTAGAGATTTCTTAACCATCACTTGAAGAAGTGCGAGCAAGATTATTTCTTTCTCATTTTTGCAGGGTTCTTGACTTATAAACCCGGAAATGATTACAAGACTGTTCATTCAATAGCCTTGACTCAAAGAGTCCATTTGTTAAGCCGTTGGCCAAGACCACATTATGATCCTTGTTAAAGACCTCTCAGATTGGTAAGATCGTACCGCTTGCGAGAATACTCGGACCCATGTCGATATGATGAAATTGAGTGATTCTCATAAAATAGCCAGTCTAAATGAGAGTGAGTGAAAGTCCTTTCTAACCGAAAGTCTCTCATTTAGTATTCTTAAGAAATCCATGTCATGAGTGAAAATTATCTTGAACGATAATTCTCTCTAGTGGAAATTCGGATGATGCAAAAGTCATTATGCATGAATCTTGATTGAATTGATAAAAGCTTTAGTAGATTTTAAAGTTTGCATTCCAGAATAGCCTTAATTGCTTATTTCTTTGGTGAATGCATTTTTGCTCTAACCATGTCTGACATATAATGTCTTCTTAAAGACCCAAGAGCTCCTAACATTCAGGTTCTTTTCAAGATGCCTCATGATATGAGGAGATGAGAAACCATCATGAGCATTCAAGATGCATCCTTAATGTTCCAAAATTTATTTCTATCAAGAGGTGAAAGGCCTCCACAGGATATCTAAAGTTCCAAAAGACATATCCCAAAGAATCAGAGATATCATCAGGTAAGTATATCTCTGTCCATTCTCGACACTTGACTCGGTCAAGCTGTTCCTTTAAAATTGACCTCGAGTGCTTTCGTAGCCCGGTGTCCTTTAAAATTGACCTGGCATGCTTTCGTAGCCCAGAGTCCCTCCTTTTAAATTGACCTGGCGTGCTTTCGTAGCCCAAGGCCCAGGAGACATATCCCTAATGAGCAGAGATGTCACCAGGTAAGTGTATCTCTATCTATACCTTAAATACTTGTCATTATACAGGTATTTTCGCTTTTAAGTAATTTGACACTCGATAGAGTTGTCCCTAAAGATTTTTCTCCAGGTCGCGACAGCTTGGCGACTCTGCTGGGGAATTGTGTTAAAACACTTAGTGGACTTAGACCAATTTTTCTTTAAAAATGTTTTTGTTTGGCAGCGAGGATTCCAGGTACGTCCCTAACATTTTTAAGGTGTTAAATGTTTTTGCAGATGGGAGGTATAAGGGGAGTAGTCTTTGCTAACCTTTGTCATGTAGGTTGGAGTGTGGGATGAATGCTTTATTTTTCCCAATTAGAAGTGTTGTTTGCATTTAAACTGTTGTGCATGCTTTATTGCTTTAGCACCACACTATTTGCACACACAACCTGCGGTCCGACCTGGGCTACGATAGGATTTCTAGGATGGTGTTGAGAAGTATTCTTCCTCCAAAGCGAGACTGCTATGTAGAGGTTGACCTTCTCTTCCCCGAAAGTTTTTCATGGTGTTGAAATGTGTTTTGTCCATATCCGCGAGTCTGCGTGACTATTGGACATTCCATTCGACTGAGCCCGGAGTTAAGGGGACCTGAAGTTAATGCGAGACTGCAACGATCAGATCACCCTCTTAGCTCCACTTTGTTAAGCCTTTTAGATAGAAATCGAGCCTCACGTTTCATGCGCGTGTCTATGTGATTGCCATTGATTTTCTTTGGTAAAGTAAGTCTCCTATCCTTTTACCATGCAATTTATTTTGTTATACTTTTGGGTCGGTTCATGACAATTTAGGTCAATCATTGATTTAATTCCTTTGTCAATTAAAAAAGAAATGAGGAAATTGTCATGTAATGAATCATTTAAAAAAACTTTGGAGAATTTGTTTTCAATTCATGTTTAGGAAACTTGATCTTGCTAGGATGTCTATTTTTCTAGCTCTCTTTAGGAAACACCCCTCTTCTACAAACTTTTCATGAATAAATGAAAAAATCGATTAGGTCATTGTCATGGATTGACTTTTTATTTACATCTCATGCTTACATGTTCCCGTTCATTTGAATTAGGTGATTATGGAGCGATCTCGCTCACCCATCCGTTCATGATCAAGAGCTAAAATGACGGATCAAAAAGAGCTAATTGCGACTCCAAGAAGAGAACCAAGAAGACCTTTCGAACCGTCTCATTTAATTAATGGCATGTAGCTTCCCTTGCGTGAGAATTTTTATCGCTCTTTAAGGATTGGTTACAATTTCTTCTGTGCTTGAACATCACATTTTTCAATAAATGTAATTTGATTGATAAATATCAATAAAATTACAAGTTTTGTTTTAAGGACATGATGGGGTACACCAAACCAGCCCGGTGACGATATCCAACAATGAAAAGAAAATATCATCCATGGAGAAAATCTGAGGACCGGGCTTCTTCATGCTTCCTCATCCAAAATATTCCTTAAAAAAAAATCATTTTTGAAGCAATTTCCAAAAGCATGCATTAGGTTACCCTTTTTTGTTTTTCTAACTCATTTACTTCATGTCTCAGAGCATAACAGAGGGGCATTTGAAAATAACGCATCAATTTCCAGTGATATTTTGCCCGTTGATTTGGGAACATACATCCGAAGGAAAATAGACATGAGGGTAAAGGATTATTTTCTAACCGATTGTGATGACATCTCTCGTAGAGTGAAGAAAATCATCTTGATTCCAAAGTGTGATATGTGACACCTCTCATAATAATTGGTGTCAGATGTCATTTTCGAAGGCCAAATGAAGTTTCTCATTTCCATGAGAAAATGATGAAACAAGTCAAAAGAAGATCATCCGTCTTGGATGAAATGGATACATTGCGTTCATGAATATAATTAATTTCGGAATTGACACTTTTGTTCTTTTTCTTGCAGATGAAGAATTGGGGCACTACAGATTCTAGTAATGACATGACTGAGACAAAATCTTGATCTGAGCCAAAATGGTTGTGCAGTTTGAATTTACTCTGATGTTGCATAGTATCCTATTCATGCACGTTCTCTTGTGCAGGGGCAAAAGCGGGTCTCCACTTTTGATGGATAGAGACGATCCAAGGACATCCATTGCTGAGGCAATTCTTTTGTGAAGCAATTCCCCTAAATGAGTGCTTAAAACCATGTTTTGAGTGCAGTAAATTGTTTGTTTTGAAGTAACAAACTATTTTCATGCTTAAAGTTGCTAGACTCTTTTGAAAAGGGAATTTTCATATTGATTTAGCTCACCAATTTCATGTGGAGATTTGTCAAGATAGGGAATTTATTGAAAGTTCAAAGTCAAGCATCTAAATTCGTCTCCTTACCGCCCTCAAATGAATGGGGCTGTTGAAGCAGCCAATAAGAATGTTAAGAAGATCTTGGCTAAGACAGCCAAGAATTATCGAGATTGGCATGATAGGTTGCCCTTTGCATTAATGGCATACCGGACATCGATCCGTACTTCTACCGGGGCAACACCTTTTGCTCTGGTGTATGGTATGGAGGCAGTTCTACCTGTCGAAGTAGAAATTCATTCTCTGAGAGTTTTATCCCAAGTGGAGTTGTCTGAGGCTGAATGGTCCCAACAAAGATTTGAACAGTTGAATTTGATTGATGGAAGAAGACTGAAGGCTCTCTGCCATGGCCAAACATATCAGCAAAGAGTAGCTAGATCTTTCAACCGGAAGGTGCGGCCGAGACATTTTGAAGTAGATGATCTTGTTCTAAGAAAGCTGTTACCAATATTTCTAGATCCTGGAGGCAAGTTTGCTCCAAATTACAGTGGCCCTTATGTGGTGAAGAAAGTGCTCCCTGGAGGTGCCTTGATCCTGGCAGAAATGGATGGTCGTGAGTTTTCCAATCTAGTTAATTCCGATGCTGTCAAGAAGTATTACCCGTAATAGAATTTGACCTGTCATGTTTTGAATTGCAAGCATTTCTATGTTGAATAAATCGCTTCAATTATTCTTTTTTGCTGCAAAACTTGCATTTTTATTCCGTGATGAATTGCGTAAAATAGATTTAATGTGTCAAATGGGATACTTTGGAATGATGAAAGGCAACCTTACTACATACACTGTCCCATACACTAATCTTCAGTGAGTTGTATGAAAATTTCCATGCCTGCAAGAAAAAAGGTGATCTCGCAAAGGGTACGGTAACCAAAGTGATGAGAGGCAGTTCTTTCCTCTACCCAAAACACTACAGGTACACCAATTGTTCAGCCCTTTGAACCCATACATGTGAAGAGTTTTTAAATCATCCCTGTCAAGAATCATCCCACATTGGGACAAAGTTTGAGATGAGTGATAGGAATTTTCTTACTCACACTTGCATCAATCTTCGAGTATTGCTTTCGCATCATAACTCGTATGATAATTTAAAGTGCCCTAGGATGATGAAGAGCAGTCATTTCTCTATCCTATACACTTTTATCCATTGCTTAGCCCACTTGAGCTTATAAATTCATTTCATATTAAACCCAGTTGGTGATCATCCCCCATGCTGGGGCAAGACAAAAAACATTCAAGTAGCATGAACTAGAAGGCTGACCAAATGGAGCTTCTGTTAAAAGAAAATAAGTGTTAAAGATGGGGCATGAAAAAGCAGTGTGCCTGGTAAAAGCAAGGCCAATGCCCAGGAAAAAAGAGGAAAAATCAAACTCTTGATATAATGAGTCGTATCCCCAAAAGGCGGTACTAAACTCAAATGCTGTTGCAATCAATGGAGATTTAATGAAGAAAAAATCTTCGACAGTAGAAAGGAAAATGTTGGAAATGTCAAGATGATCACCAACTTTAATCCCTTAAACACTTTTTTGAGCCTATTGATCCATTTATTTCTCAACCCATGAACCAAGCCTATGTTACGTCCCTTACAAAGTCTCTTCAGATTAGGGCACTTGAATTAACGTAAGAGTTCGTATGCTCGAAAGCATCGCTTGAAGAGGTGCGAGTAAGATAACTTCTGCCTCATTTCGCGTGTTTCTTGACTTGTAAATCCAAAGACAGTTGCGAAATGTCATTTTTTTAAATAGCCTCGACTCAAAGAGTCATCTTTGTTAAGTCATTGACCAAGCTCACATTACAGTCCCTATTAAAGACCTCTTAGATTGGTAAATCGTACCACTTGCGAGATTGCCCAGATTCTTGTTTGGTGTGATGACAGTGAGATAAAGTGATTGACAAAATCCTGCATCAAAGGTCAGGATAAAACAGCCCATTTTAATGAGGATGAGTGGAAAGTCCTTTCAGACTAAGTGATCCCTCATTTGACACATCCATGACACTTATGTGTTCGGATTGGAATTTTCTCTTGAAATCCTTTCCATTGGAATTAGGTGATGCATGGTTGATAGAAATCATTATGCATAAACCTTGCTTAAATTAATGCATGTTTATTTGTAATCACAAATACATGTCGCATCTCCTACAATCATGTTTTACAGGAGACTTATCCCTAATGAGCAGAGATGTCACCAGGTAAGTATATCTCTATTTATACCTTAAATACTTGTCATTGTACATGTATTTTCGCTTTTAAGTAATTTGACACTCGATAGAGTTGTCCCTAAAGATTTTTCTCCAGATCGCGACGCCGGGCGACCGAAGAATGGTTCGGGTCCTAGCCAAGCAAAACCCCCGTTTAGGCGACCGTAGAATGGTACGGGTCCTAGAAAAAACTTTATTTCCCTATTCAGGCGACTGTAGAGTAATGTATGGGTCCTGGAAGGTAAATCCCCGTTTAGGCGACCGTAGAGTAATGTACGGGTCCTAGACAAAACTTTATTTCCCTATTCAGGCGACCGTAGAGTAATGTACGGGTCCTAGACACAACCAAATTCTGTTATACTAGGCGACCGTAGAATGGTACGGGTCCTAGGAAAGCAGTTTTCTTTATAAAGTCATGTTACTATTCTAGGCGACCGTAGAACGGTACGGGTCCTAGGAAAGCAGTTTTCTTTATAAAGTCATGTTATTATTCTGGGCGACCGTATAATGGTACGGGTCCTAGACATATAACACCATTCTATCTTGAATCATTTTACCCTCCTTGAAGGTAAGATATTTCGGGTAGGTTCTTTTGACATCTCAGTCTGGATTTGGATGTTTTAATTCTTGTCGTTGAACATTTCACTTGGATGTGAATGTTCTTCTCAAGCTCAATGTTTCGATTCATTACCTATTTGACTCCTCAAAGAGCCTGAGTGAGAGTTGGGTATCTGTGAAGTAAATAGGGATTTATCATGTACCTCAAGATGCTTTACCACACTGACTGGTAAGTAATTGCAGGTATGTTCCTTCCTTTCGCATCATGCATTTGCATTAGCATTTCCATGCATCATATAAATTGCATTTTAAAATGGGATTTATTTTCTAACAAAAAATCAAAAATCAAAAATCAAAAATCAAAAAAATCAAAAATCAAATTATTCAATGCACTGTGCATGGGCAAAATTTAGGTTTCAATTTGTCTTTGAAAGCAACCTCTATGAGTTCACCTTCAAAGAGGGGTAGCTATTGACACCTAAATTTTGGCAATTTAATTAGTTTATTTATTGCATAGGAAATTAGGAGGTTAATTTTATTAATTGCATAGCGCATAGATTTAGGTTGAATTTATTTTTTTATTTGCATTTTTTACTTTTTATGGAATCGGTGGTGGATAAATTCAAATTAGTTGGCCAAGCCTATTTTTAATGATCAGAAATTATCTTGTGAGAAAATAAAAATTTGAAATTTTCCGGGATAGGGCAAGTGAAAAAAAACGAATATTACGAAATATTGCGATTTGGCTTTTTAGAATTTGGAATTAATGAGTAATCTTATCAAAAATCTTGGATCGTTATCAATAGGTGAAAAAATTTGTGAAAAGATTTGCGAAGATTGATTCGAGGAAAATTTTGAAAATCCAATTCCTCTCCCTATAAAAGGCCATGTGTACGAGAGGTTTATGGGGTGGGGCTTTTCTTTTTTCACTCGGTCTTCGAAAGGAAAAGTAAAAAGGGAGAAGTGAGAAAGAGAGGTTCCATCCATGGGGGTTCTTGGTTTTTTTTAAGGTTTGGTTTGTTTTTTTTCTTTGTTGGGTGAAAAACAAACACAAAAAGTAAAAAGCAAAAGCAGAACAAGGGAGAAAGGACCGTGCGCAGCAACAAAAAGGAAAAAAGGGGAAAAGGGGAAAGCACTGTTCATCTTCCTCGGAGGTTGCTGTGGCCGCCCCTTTTGCGCTGCCAATCTCCTCACCGGCGCACCAGCAGCCAAGCTTCCATTGCGCCGGCCGCACACCGCACCGCCGCGCCAGATCCTCACGCCGGAAGCCCCCCGCCGCTGACCTAAGCCGCGCCAAACGCCAGCACCACCGACCTGCTCGACACTGGAGCGTTGCTGCTCGAAGCCGTCCCTGCACCCGCGAGCCGTCCGAGCTTCCCTTTGCCGGACATTGCCGCCTAGAAGCCAAAGTAGCGAGCCGCGCCCGCTTCGCCCGCTGCACCGACTGCGAGTGATGCCCAGCTCCGCGCCCACGCCGTTCGTCTGCCCACGAGCCCCGCGCCTCCGCCATGACCCAGCCCGGACGACCCGACGTTCGAGCGATCCGCTTGCTGCCGCCCACCGCCTGCCGCCGCCGGATCACCGATCTGCCCTTGCCGGAGCTCCGACCGGCTGCCCCCTTGGAGACCCACGGTCACACGTGGGAAAGAAGGAACAAAAAAAAACAAAAAAGAAAAGAAAAGGGAAATTAGGTAGTTTTCTTTTATCTTTTTACTTTTACTTTTACTTATTTTTTATATAGTTTTGTTTGTTTTTTTTTATGTGTTAGGTTATGTTTTGGTTATGTTATTGGATAGTTTTTTTAGTCTAGGAATTTAAATTGTGATAATGGGTGCGATATTTGCAAAATCTTGTAGGCATTATCCTTAAGGTGTTGCCCAAACTTATGTAATTTTTAATTTGGTCCGTAAGACGTCGGATCATTTTTTTGATTATACTAATTTTTGGGCATTTTGATGATATTTTAATTGCTAAATCATTATAGTTATTAATTTGATCCGTAAGATTTCGGATTAGATTTTTAATTATTTTGATTTCTTGTCTGATGTTTAGGGTTAAAAAATAATCGTTAATTTGACCCGTGAGACAACGGGTTATTTTTTCGTTTATTTTAATCCTTTATCTGTTTGAATATCTTGCTTGTTAGATTTAATATTTGTTTTAGAAAAATCACTAAGAAAAATCAAAAAGACATTTGGATTAGAATTTCATTTGGTTTTAGAATATTTCTGGTTGTTTTGCATATCTAGAATAGGGACTTTGTTTCGAATTTGAAAGATTTAAAAAAAAAAACAAAAAAAAATGCATTCATTTAGGTTGTTAGTTTTTATTCGAATTGCACGTTTAATTATGTGTTAATTTCGAATTTGATAAAGAAAAGCAAAAAAAATCAATCATTGTGCATATTAGGTTAGAATTGCATGTTTCATCTTTAATTTAAATCATTTTTAGATAAGTTGCATTTTAGATTAAGATAATGTCTCAATTTAAATTAGGATTTAATATGATCTAATCCTTAGTTTAAATTAGATAGAATTTTAATCTGGCTAAATCATTTTTGCATTCGAATTTCATGAAAAAAAAATACAAAATTTGTCTTTGCATAAGTTAATTTCAATTTTTAGGACAGATTGCATTTTTAAAAATAGGAACATCAAATGCACGTCATTTAGTTTATTTAAGTTCATTTAATTATAACTTTCATGTCATTAGATTAAGCCATTTAATAAATGTCACGTGACATATAGCTTGCATATTAAATTGCATGAAGCATGTCATTTTAGTTTAAATAATTTAGTATGTCATTGCATCACATTGCATGTCATTATAATTAGATCATTTAGATTGCATTTAATTATTGCATTTCTTCATGTCATATAGTTTTAGGTCATGTCGTCATTTCATGTTTGAATAGTAATAATGCATTGCATAAGTCATGATTTTTAAAGCAGAAACAAAAAAATTGATTGCTTGTTAATTAGGAATCATATCTAGGATTGTTGATGTGAATTCTAAGTTAACATTGCAGATGCTTTCGTTGCTTTAAGGTATGTTTTTTGCATTATTTAATTACTTTCTTGATGTGTTAAATTGGTGGTATGCGCACATGTATGATCACCTCGCATGTTAGGAAGCTCAATTAAAATCAAATCAAGCTGCCTGCAAAACATTTTTAAAAATTGAAAAGAAATGGTACCGAAAGGGCACTAGGGTAGTCTAGTGTAACCAAATCCCCGTACCCAAAATCTCTGGTTCGTAGGAGTAAGATAATCCTCCCGTTATTTTACTTAGGTGTCTAATCGACCTACCCTAAACCGATTAGTGGCGACTCCTAGATAATGATCTTTTGCATGTTAAATCCTAAGTCGCAATTTGGTATGGGCTTGGGAGAGCCCGAGCTAAGCTTAAAGGCTTAGTAGTCCATCAGCCTAGTTTTAGGTGGCAAACCCGAAAAATTGGGTCGCGACAATATTCATAAATTTTTTTTAAGTGAGATTTCATTTGTGTCTCTTAACCTAAATCGCCCTAGAATCGCGGGATCAAATTCATCTTAATTTGAAATAATTGTAAATGAATCTACAGGTTATTTTCGTCATTTAGTTTTTAAAAGTAAATATCATCATTGACTGCTCTATTGTGTAGATATATTCAGTCAATTGTCAAATGAAAATATAAGCACGTGCTTTGCTTATTAGAATACCTTAATGGAGTTGGTAATACCAACGGAATAGAACGGGTGCATTGGGTTCACCAAAAAGTCCACCAAAACCTCCTTACGAACATGCAAATTTTAGCGGCCTATGTAAGTCCGTTGGCCCGCATGAAGCTGACTTAAGAGGGGTATAAAAAAAACACCTGGAGCCTATCTCATGAAAATGCATATTAGTTAAAGAATGACTTGTGCATCAATTATAAATGCAAAAATACAGCGAGTAGGAGGACGAGACCACATCATCAGTGGTCTCCTCTTCCGGCCATGCCTAAAAGTCAGACCAACCAAACCCTACGTCTGAATTCCCGCTCCTTCTTGGTTTTTGTTCATTTTATTTAATATTTCTGCTAATTCTGTAATAATGGCCCAATAACCATGTCTTTAATAGACAAACTCAGCCCCTATTCCTTCTTCTCTTCTCTAGATAATTCACGTGAGGGCAAGGAGCGGACAAATTAAGAAAAAGAAGAGAAGAGAGTTCATTCGCGAGAAGGAAAAGGGGAGAAGAGAAAGAGAAATTTTCATTCGCCCACGATCCAAACGACTTGTCAAGCCAAATTAACACCATTTTACAATGCTGTGAAGTAATGGAAACCTCTAATCGTCTGTTCAAAGGAACCATCAAAATTAGGCTTGAAATTTGGATTTAGGAAAATTATGACTTGCTGCATTTGATTGGGGAGTTTTCAAGCAACTTATATATATATATATGATAGTTTAGAATGTTGTAAAATTATAGCATTTCACGGATCTCAATTTAAGCTTGCAGTTTACCCGGAATGAAATTTTAAAAAATGTTGCGCATGCTGATCAGATTACCAACAGTAAATTTTGAGTTGAATTTCAGCCGCTTTTGGCAGGTTTTTGGGCGGCTAAGTTGAGGTTCTTATAGTATATCGAAAGGCCTTTTATATGGACTATACGCTTGCTTGAATTGGAGCTCTCTAGAGGAAGTTATGGCGTGAATAAATTTAGCACGCAAACTGCACATAGCAAACAACAATAGGTTTACACTATGGGTATGCTTTTCATTGCTGCATAAGTGTCATTTTATCAATGATTAGACACAATGTCGTCGAGTCATTTATTAGAATATCATTTTAGTTGATCTTTTGATATTTTTTTTCAATTAATTATTAGGAATTCGACTACGCTGGCTTGAGTAATCACTGTAGGTTGGTTTTCGACTTTCCTATATACTAATTTTCCTTTATATTTGTAAATTCATATTTCAAAAATGAAATGGATTAGTTATAGTGCGAGTTAAGAATGAGCATATTCTTTGCATATATTGGATTGAGCATTTACTATCATTTATGTATTACATGTGAAAATGTTATCTTTTAATTATAGTCTAAACTGATTGCTCGCAAATGAGTTTGTAGAACCTTTTAAGAAGGACTCACGAGAAGTTCTTGATATTTTATATGGTTTATGAAAAGTTATATATTGATTTGTGCACTAGTTTACAAAATGGAGTTTGAAATAGTTTGGAAAATATATTGTAATATATAAAATATGATTTAATAGAGATTTAATCAATGGACTTGACCACTGATATTTGAATAGGGATGGTGAAAAGTTGTGATTTGGTTATTAAATCTGAGTTGTATGATGGTTTCTAATTTTGGTTGTAGATTTCTGGAGATTGAGGTTGATGGATTATGTTCAATGTCTCTATAAAGCCATTGAGAAGTGTTTGGGTATATATACTAGTCCATGATCTCCTCATAGGCTGAGCTGGTAGCTTATAATAATTGGAGACCTAACCAATAGGGGAATCTTGGTTGCCTTATCCCGGGGCATTATTCATGACCATGGCTAGATACTTGAACTTGAGTTTAGTCGATGGATGAACCATCGATGTGTATTTTGATGAAATTGATCAATGGACTAGGCCATTGATTATATGTTTTGATATTAATCATGAAAAGGGTATATCCACTATTATTATAGTTATGATGAAGTAAAATATGACTCATTTTGATCTTGCAAGTTTGAGATATTTTGGATTAGGTGTAAATGAGTTGTGATTTGATTTTGTAAATGTGTATGATGATCGTTCGATCTGCTTAGAAAAAATGTATTATTCATTAGGCCATGTTGCTCATTCCTTTCTTTTTATTATGTTTTTAGGTTCCTCAATTATTGGCCATTAAAGAGGACGACCATATCGCTCCCTCGTACCTATAGGATTTGGGGTGTGACAAATTCCTCAATGGCTCTGCATTAAAGAGGCCACGTATAATTTATGGGCTTATTCTGGCACAGAATAACTTTTTCTTGCATTGAATACTGCTCAAACTTTTGCTCTTCTGATTGACTAAGGAGGGAAATTTTCCTTTAAGGTTGAGAGGAAAAAGAGTATGGCAGGAACAGGGCCAACATCTGCAAAGGACCATCGTCACGATGCACTTGGAACTTCGATAAGCAACAGATTGAAGCAACTACCCAAAATATCTTCGACTGTCGCTTGTTGACCGTCCGGACAAGCTCCGCAGGACCCACAAGGAAGCCTTCTTGCTGAAGCAAGTCTCTATTGGACCATTCTACCACCATGGCAAACGGTGGAAGGCCATGGAAGACCATGAGTGGAGATATCTGCAAAGCTTTCTGGAGCAGACGCAGAAACAATTGAAAGAGTGCATTGAGGTGATCAAGAAGTTGGAAAACCGAGCTCGCCAGTGCTACTTGGAGAAGATCGATCTCGACCGTGATGAGTTCATCACAATGGTTCTTGTAGATGGTGCATTCATCATTGACCTGTTCTTGCTGAAGCATTTCCCATAAAGGAGGGCCGAAAATGATGTCACCTTCAACAAGCAAAAAGGGGACAAGTACAACAAGAGTGCTATAACTTTTGTACATTGCTTACTTGAGTGTCATATTTTTTTTTCACTCACTTAAGTACCACATTGAAGTAAAATCGATCAATTGAATGCAATTCTCAACAAATCATCCTACGTAAATTTATTACAAGTGTATCAGTTTAGGGTTTTTCAGGGTATTAACTTTTTTTTTAATTAATTTCCCATTTTGACGTGGGCTTTTCTTAATTTTGAATTTTTTGTTAATTGTCCACGTCAGGCCAACGATGCCACGTGGATGATTGGCATCTAGGTTGGATTTTTCGGCAAAGCAAATTGCCATTGATACTTAAACGATTGATTTTTCAAATTTGTAGTATTCAAGTGAGCGTCATACGAAAGTTATAGCACTTCTAGTATACTTATCTCAAAAATGCTTACACATGTGTCTTTTGAAGGAGTGGATATTAACAAAATTTAGGAAAATTATTAATTTATTCTTAAACTTATTTGTACAGATTTTAAATTAGTTTAAACTTTACAATTTTTTTTTCAATATAATCCTACCCATTTGCATGAAATTTAAATGTAGTCTTTCCTCTCAATTGCCGTCATAAATTTGCAACGTGGAAATCAACATATAGCCCATATCGGCAAGTTACTTAGGACGGAAAGCGATGACAGATGTCACATCACTGATTTTCGATGGCAATTGGCAAAAAAGATTACATTGAAATATTGCCCAAAAGTTTAGGACTGCATTAACAAATCTGAAAAATAAGGCCGATTAAGGGAAACAATTAGTTGTTGACAAGAAAACTATGACAATGTAATTGCATTACAAGACAATCTAATCAAACCATTGACAAATACATATTTTTATTGTCAATTCTAAATGCATCAAAATTTTCAAAGAAAGAGAAGAAAAAAAGGTAAGAAATAATCTTGAATGTAAGACTTGCAAGAGATATTGTGGTCAATTTAAAGTAACAAAGGGCATTGGAAGTCAAAAAATGGATAGAAAAAGTGCAAGCCTTTCTGCGTTTATCCTTTTCACATAATTCTCATTTAAATTTAAATCTAAAATTCTTATTTATATATGAGTTGATGCAAGTAAAATAAGAAAAGAATACAATGGGTTTTTAGAGTCAAGGATTAGGAAAGAGGAGAGGTGAAGGAGATAAATTATTATTAATACTTATTATGAATTAGTATTAATAATTCTTTTGATGATATTTTAATTTCGATCTTTGTTGGAAATTAAATTAAAATGTTTTGGATTTTATATGCAATGGCCTCATTCATGAGAAATACCTAGTTTTATATACTAATATGTCATATAGAAAATTAATTAATACAAGACATTTGTCTACATGGCATCCTTGGGGTAAAGTCTAGAGGGATAGTTGCATTGGTTGGCTCTCCCCAACCTTTTCACTTATAAATGAAAATGCTTGGGATAAGAACAATAAGAGTGTTATAACTCTTGTATGTCGCTTATTTGAGTGTCAAAACTTTTTATTTCACTCACTTAAATGCCATATCGAAGTAAAATTAATCATTTGAGTGTCATTCCTAGCAAATGATCCTATGTGGACTTTTTAATAATTTTCCATTTCAACGTGGATTTTTTAAATTTTTTATTAATTGTCCACATTAATGCCGGCAATGCCACATAGAACAACTAGCATCAAAGTTAGATTTTCCAATAAGACAAATAGTCTATGACACTTAAGTGAATGATTTTTCAAATTTGTGACACTCAAGTAAGCAAAAATAAAAATAAAAATTAAAGTGCCATATGAAAGTTACGATATTTTTAGTGTACTTATCCCCATAATGAGAGTGGATGATCTCCAAAGTGAGAAGGGACATGAGTTTGATGAAGAATCAACTCCTATTTTTTGTTCTTGATAATCTGTTTAATTTCGCATTCGAAAGTCAATAGGAGAACTCCCATCTCTATTGGAGCTTGCCTATGATTTCTTCGGCTCCGAAGTGAATCTCAAAGAAGAAAGAGAAAGGATATTTGTCTCCAATGTCAAGCATCTATTGGATGCTCCTACTTAACTCACAGCTGAAAACTTAAATGAGTAGGAAGTTGCCGATGAAAAGTAGGAGAATACAACCACATACCTTTGATGGTTGCGAAAGATTCCATAACGACTGCTATCCAAGAGCCATTCTTAATTCTCCTAATGCTATGGTGTACCTTATTCACATTGAGCAGCAGTATGAAAGCACTTTCAAGGCGCAAGCTACTATCTTATTTCCAAAATGATTACCCTCAATTATACTGGAATCAATGGTGTTCGTGAACATATTATGTGGATGAATGATATGACTACTCAACTTGGATATGGAAATCTTTGAAGGTTTCCTTTTTTACTTTATCATGACATCTCTTCCTCCATAGTTTGGTCCTTTTAAGATCAAGTATAATACGCAAAACAAGAGAAATGGAGGATTGAGCGAGCTAATTTCTATGTGTGTCCAAGAAGAAGAGAGGTTGAAATTTGAACAAGTTGATGGTGCTCATGTAATTACCTCTGTTTTAAATAAAGGAAAAGGAAAGATGCATGGCAACAGTTGCAATTATGGAAACAAGGGTACTTCCAACCTTATATTTGTGGGGCAGGTCATTCTAGTTCAAACGATCATCCTAAGTGTCATTTTTGTAGAGCTAAAGGACATATGAGGAAAGAATGCTTGAAATTCCAATAGTGGCTGGAGAAGAGAAGTAATACTTTGTTAAGTTGTGTTTGTTATGGATCATGTATTGTTGATGCTCCTTTAAATACATGGTGGATTGACACTAGTGCGACCTTACACATAACTAATTCATTACAACGATTCCTTTAAGGAAGAAACTAAATAAAAGGGACCATAACATTGTTGTGGGAAATGAAGAAGAGGCTCTAGTTAAAGCTATCGGCACTCTCCATTTAGTATTGGAGAGTGGTTTCAATTGGGATTTAGTTGATACTGTTTATATTCCTAATATTACATAAAACTTAATTTATGTTTCAAAACTTAATACTTATGGTTATCCATTTAAGTTTGAGAATAAAAGTTGTTCTATTTCTCGTTATGATGAGATTATTGAATATGGTTTGTTAGAGGGAAACTTCTAAAAATTGTGTTTAGATTCTTTGTTTACTGAATCACTAGTTTCAATTAATGTGAATGATGAAGTTGCTAAAACAAACAAGAAATGGAAATCGGAGGATGAGTGCTCCTCGTATTTATGGCATGAGCACTTGGACCATGTATCATGAGGTAGAATGGAATGCCTCGTTAAGGATGGAATTCTACGTTCTCTACATTTCTCTGACTTTGACCCTTGTATAAAATGGATCAAAGGAAAATCCCCGAAGGGTAATAAACATGGCGCCACAAGGACTAGGGGACTTTTACAAATCATCCACACTACTATTTGTAGATTTTTCCCTACTCCTGGTATTAGTGATCATGAGAATTTTATCAATTTTATCGATGACTACTTAGATACTGGTTATGTCTATCTCATCCATGATAAATTTAAAATACTAAACATGTTTAAGATCTACAAAGGCGAAGTTGAAAATGAACTCGACCTAAAGATTAAAGTTGTATGACGTGGGGGAGAATATTATGGAAGGTTCTCCGACACAGATCACAATTATGGTGTTTTTACTTTATTTTTGGATAGATGTCAGATAATTGTTCAAAATACAATTTTGGGTAATCTCCAGTAAAATGGTGTTGCTGAACGATGAAATTGTACTCTAATGAATATAGTAAGAAGTATGATGTGTCATAGCACTCTACTAGAGTGTCTTTGGGTTGAAGCTCTCAAAACAATTGTGCATATCCTTAATCTAGTCCTTAGTAAATTAATGGTTAAAACACCTTATGAATTATAAACACAATGGAAATCAAGTTTTAAATATTTTCATGTATGGGGCTATTTGGTTGAAGCAAAAATATATAACTCACAAATGAATCTAGACCTATAGATCATAAGTTGTTATTTAGTTAGTTTCCCTAAAGGATCAAAAGATTTTAGATTTTACTGCCTTTTTCATACCATAAAATTTGTCGAGACTAGAAATGTGGTGTTTTTAGAAAATGCTGACTATAATACCACTAGAACAATAGATCTTGAGGAAGCCCTACATCAAAATTCTAATTAGAGTCATGTTTTGGTTCCTATTATCCAAGGGTCTAGTGTAACATTACCTTCACTGGAAGGTTTTGGTCCACTAGAGAAGGTACCTAATGAAGAACCTCACAATAGAAAGCCTACTCTCCCCCCAGTTGATGAACAACCTTGTAGGAGGTCCAGACAAGAAAAGAAATCAGCTATTTCTTATGACTACATCATGTATCTAGATGAGTCAAACCATGATGTTGGCATGGAATTGATCCTATCCCTTATGATGAAGCCATTACAAGCAATCGTTCAACTTAGTGGCTTGAAACCATGAAAGACGAGTTGAACTCAACTAATGATGTCTAGGACCTAGTAGATTTGCCTAAAGGGGCCAAAGCTATTGGCTATAAATGGGTTTACAAAATTAAACTAGACCATAAAGGTAATGTTCAAAGTATAAAGCCAAACTGATCCCAAAAGGTTCCACTCAAAGAAAATGAGTGAATTTATTTTCCCCCCGTATCAAAGAATGACTCTTTCATAATAGACATGGACTTATTAGCTCATTACAATTTAGAGTTACATCAAATAGACGTGAAAACATCATTTCTTAATGAAAAATTGCAAGGAGATATCTATATGGAACAACCACAAGTTCTTGTGATTGAGGGCAAGGAGTACTGAAATGCAAATTGAAAAAGTCCATCTATGGTTTGAAACAAGTCT
This sequence comes from Eucalyptus pauciflora, assembly GCA_007663325.1. NCBI lineage: Eukaryota > Viridiplantae > Streptophyta > Magnoliopsida > Myrtales > Myrtaceae > Eucalyptus > Eucalyptus pauciflora. The sequence continues at coordinate 108,789 of VMYD01000042.1, forward strand.
TAAGACAGTGGTATCTTAAATTGCATGATGTGATCAATAATTTTGGCTTTAAAATTTAGTGGATCAGTGTATATACCTTAAGATAAGTGGGAGTAAATTCATCATTTTGGTATTGTATGTACGTGGTATAAGGTTGGGACACTCCGCCAAAACATGGCACGGATGGACACTTAAATGCCAAAACTTTGGAAAAGGTACACTTAAGTGCCAAAATCGGAGTAAAATTGATTACTTAAGTGCCACTCCGGCCAAACTCCGGCCAAATTGCTGACGTGGCAATTTTCCAACGAGGTGAGTGTAAAACAGTGTCGTTTTGCACGCTGACATGGCGAGAAAATGCAAAAACAATGTCGTTTTGTGTCTGATGTGTAAATAATTAATATAAAAATTAATTAAATTAAATTTAAACTTAAATTTATTTAAAATATTCTAAAAAATTAAAAACTTAAAAATAAAAGAGACCGTGTCGAAGGAGGTGGCTGAGGGCTGAGCCCTTACTGCCGTCGCCTCCCATCGTCGCTAGGAAGGGCCGACGACGGAGGGGGGAGGGTTGGCCGGGGTGGCCAGCCCCTGGCCAACTGGCGGCGAGGGCCTCGAGCCCTCGCCGAATCTGGGTGAGGGCTGCGACCCTCGCCACAGATTTGGGCGAGGGCCCGAGCCCTTGCCGCCTCCCCGTCATTGCCGGGAAGGGCCGACGACGGTGGAGGGAGCATCGGCAGGGCTCTCCAAGCCCTAGCTAGGGGCCGATGACGTCGGCCGACCAGTGGCGAGGGCCCGCGAGCCCTCGCCGGATCTAGGCGAGGGCCGCCGGTTGGCCGGCGTCGTCGGCCCTTAGCCAGGGCCCGACGACCCCAACTGATGCTCCCCCCACCTTCGCCAACCCTTCCTGGCGACGACGGGGAGGGCTTAGGCTCTCACCCAGATCTGCGGCGAGGGTTGTGGCCCTCGCCCAAATTCGGCGAGGGCTCGCGGCCCTCGTCGTCGGTCGGCCGAGGGTCGGCCACCCCAGCCAACCCTCCCCCCTCCATCGTCAGCCCTTCCCAACAATGGTGGGGAGGCGACGGCGGCAAGGGCTCAACCCTCAACTACCTCCTTCGCCTCCCCCCAAGCCCCACTTTTTTTATTTAAATTTGAAATTTTAAGTATTTTATTTTTAAGTTTTTTTTATTTTATTTTTAAATTTTTTATTTTATTTTAAATTAATTTTATATTAATTATTTACACATTTTTATTTTTTAGAATATTTTAGCTAGTAGTTTAATTTTTATTTCGCAGATGACGTCATTTCAAGTGAGTTTGAGCCGAGTTAGCTCTCCGGCGAGCCACGTAGGCAAGTAAAAATAATAAAATATTGCTAGGTAGAATTTCCGGCAAGGTTCGCCGGAGGTGGCACTTAAGTGTCCAACTTTTCAAAGAATGTGGCACTTAAGTGTACATTTTCAAAGTTTTGGCACTTAAGTGTCCCTTCGTGCCAAGTTTTGGCACTTGGGCTATACTTCTGCCTACATGATATACTACTTGCTAGTGATAGGGATATGTTATATGAGATTAGGAGTTCTCTTTCACATAACTTTGAGATGAAAGACTTTGGTGAAGCCTCTTATTTAATAGGCATTTCGATTCATAGAGATAGATCTTGAGGAATCTTAGGATTATCTCAAAGAATCTATATTGAAAAGATTCTCAAGAGATTCTACATGCATAATTACTCTCCCAGTGTTGCTCCTGTTGTTAAGAGTAACAAATTTAGTTTACTGCAATGCCCCATAAATCAAGTGGAGTTTAGAAAAATTGAGCATATTACTTATGCATCTACTATAGGGAGTCATATGTACACTCAAGTATGTACTTGCCCAAACATAGCATATGTTGTTGGAATGCTTGGCTGTTACTAAATAAACCAAGGATGGGTCATTAGAAGCCAGCTAAGAAAGTGATTTGTTACTTATAGGGTACAAAAATATTTATGCTTACCTACAAGAGAACATATAGCCTTGAGGTTATTGCTTATTCTGATTTTGATTATGCCAAGTGTATTGACACCAAGAAATGCACATCAAGTTACGTTTTTGTACTCACTAAAAGACCTATCTCATGGAAGAGTGTAAAGTAGTCCTTTTACTATGGAGGCTGAGTTTGTAGCATGTTATAAGACAAGTTCTCATGGTTTAAGGTTGAAGAACGTCATTATGGGGCGTAAGGTAGTTGATGTTAGAACTAGTATTAGCACCTAGAGGGGGGTGAATAGGTGTTTAACGCAATTTTAACAATTCAAATCAAATAAGATATGAATAATTTAAAATCAACGATTGCAGCAAATGAAAGCAATTAACAATATAAAGGATTAGGGATAGAGAATCAAGACTCCAGATTTATAGTGGTTCGGCTTAGATCAAGCCTACGTCCACTCTCCCGCACGGACAGCCCTTCTGGCTGGATTTCACTAAGAATCAATAAGAGTGATTACAATCTCACGCTCTTGAGTCCACAGTGTAGATTACTCTACTACACTTCCTCAAGGTCTACAATATGATCTCTCTTTTGATTACATGTAATGCTCAAAGAATGATATCGCAAAGTAGTAAAGGAGATTTCAGACTTTGGAATTCTTCTATCCGCACCCTTCAACAATTAGAGCATCTCTCTTATATACTTCTTCATGCCTTCAATACCGTTGGCACCTTCCAAAGAATTTCTTCCAATCAACCCGTTGGACAGAATCAATTAGAGAGATCTCGAGCTCTTTAAGGTAAGTGTTGATAGCCCATCAATCCTGCTCGCCCATACAATCAGGATCTCGGTTTCCATAAGTAGATCCTTCCAAATATAAGTTGCGAAGTCGTCAAAGAATCTAACATATTCCATATAAAACTTAGATCGTTTAGTGCTGAATCCAGTAGAAAGATATCCATTAGTCGTTAGAATAAAGATCGTATAAGATCAGAATAAACGTCGTCCTGGAAACTGTCCATGTGAGTAGACTTTGAAATATAAGTCTTGAGTCTTGCTAGCTTCAGACTTTAATCTTCAGACTTTGATCTTCAGACTTTGTCAAAAGAGTCTGTAAGTCTTCAGACTAGACTGATAAACCTGTTTTGTCAACTTCAAAATACCTTAAGGGATTTCATCCAACAGTTGATACTATGTTGAGATCACTGAAGAATCAATGTAACCATCAGGCTGCTATTTTCTTCTCAAAGAACATGGAGTCGAATGGTGCATCCAAACATATAAACATTAGGTACCTTGTTGTACAAGAAAGAGTCCAAAATCAAATTATGTCTATTCAGTTCATTAGTATGAAAGCCATGTTAGTAGATCCCATGATGATAGGCTTACCGCCCAATCTCTTTTGAGAACACATTGCTAGTATTGGTTACTAGCCTTTACTTTAGACCATGGTTTTGGAAATATAACGTATTTTTATTTATTTTGTGATAATTGATGTAATGGATTTGGATTTATCATTTGTTGCTTCTTACTATATGTGCACCTTTGAAGATTTTTGAAACAAAACAATTATGTATAGACCTCTTGAACATATTTATATTTTGAAACGTTATGGTTCATGATTATTAAGCAATTATATATCGTGTCTAATGTTTGTGCTGGGATAGTAACTGGAGAACAAAACTGTGGCAGTAGAACATGGATACTGGATCTAGTTATTTTTTATATAAACGTCAGACATGACTTTACTTAAGGGATGTTGTACATGCTTGATTATGTTGTGTTGAGCCTCATGAATTAGATTGATAATAGAACCTTGGGCCAAGTGGGAGAATGTTGGACTTGACAAGGTCCAATCCATTTATGTGGCTTGTCAAGTCTATTATGCAAATGGGGCCACCATTCCAACATGGAAGGGGAAGGTGAAGGGTTCGAATCCCCATCTTCTCAAGGGGGTTGGGGTAAGGGACGGTTTAGTTTCAAGTGTGAGTTTCGACTCCCACGCCCTGCAAGGAGGCAGAAAAAAAATCTAAGAGTGAGAATTAAAATAAGAATAGAATAGGACTGACAATATATATATATATATATTATTTGACATTTGATATAGGCCCAAATTAATTAAATACATTATGAACAATATATTTATGACATCCAATTGGGCATGTAGAATCCATATCTTAAACCTTGATGGAAGATTGAGATTTGGCAACTCTAGGGTTGATCCCATCATTCCCTCTATAAAATATCTCTTTTTGGTGGAGAATGTTTGAATCCCATTATCAAGCTTCAACTATTTCCACAAAATTGTTGAGAGAAAAATACAAAACCATCACAACCATCGAAGAGGAGAGTGGTGAAGACTCATATCCACAGGAAAATATCTTCTCTCTTATTGAATCAATAATGACTTCCTTTGATTCATATACTCTATATTTATTAATTTGATATTATGTTTATGTGATTGAAAGATCTTATTATGTTAATACTTTTCCCCTTTCTATTTATATTCATTTGAAAGAAAAGGCATTTATAGGCATCATCTCATCAGAGCACCGATTCAAGATCGATCTTGAGAAGGGTTAGATCATATTCTTTGTGCTATACATGGGAAATTGTTCTGAGAAGAGTGATGATAAAGATCATATCACTTATCCTTAAGAGTTAAATATAATGAACTCAAGAACTTCTTGCTAGGGTAGCTCCCATACGGACGAGTCTTTGGATGCTCGTGTTTTGTTCATATTCCAGCACAATTAAGAGAAAAATAAGTCCCCAAGCAACTGTGTATCTTCCTTGGATACGCTTAGTCCAGAGATAGATGCTAAGCATACCATAAAAAATGAAAAAATTAGTTTAAAATGACTCATGTATTATCGTGAACTATTATCTCAGGTCAATCTTAATATTAAGTCATTACAAATTTGAAATTACTAAATTATTTTAAATGACTTGTGTATTTGAACTATAATAGCTAGTTAATCATGATATTAGATCATTATAATTTCCTAAAAACATAGTGTCCACATCTTGCCACGCCTGAATGTCAAATCAAACCGACCCCTACTTCAGAAACTTCTCTACCTTCTTCGCCAGCTTGAAGGTGACTCTAGAGGGGGTATGGAAAAACTTGTGGAGCATGCCTTGGAATAATAAAAGTTAATTTAGAATAGAATGACTTGTGAATTCATTGTGATCTGCAATAGCTAGTCAATCATTGATATGAGGTCATTATAGATGTGAAAATACAGACGGTGCGATATTTAATCCATTTCACCATAGCAGTCTCGTGTTTAGGTCATATTCCTGCACAGTTAAGAGAAAAATAAGTCCCCAAGGTAACTGCGCTATGCTTAGTCCGGATATAGATGCTAAGCATACCATAAAGATGAAAATTTAGTTTAAAATGATTCGTGTATTATCGTGAACTGGTATATCGAGACAATCTTAATATAAGTGATTACAAATGTGAAAATACTAAATTATTTTAAAATGACTTGTGTATTTGAACTATAATAGCTAGTCAATCATGATATTAGGTCATTATAAATTCCTAAAAACAGAGTCTCCCCTTCTTGCCCTTCCTGAATGTCAAATCAAACCGACCCCTACTTCAGAAACTTCTCTACCCTCTTCGCCAGCATGAAGGTGACTCAAGAGTGGGGATAGAAAAACTTGTGGGGCATACGTTGGAGAAATAGAAGTTAATTTAGAATAGAATGACTTGTAAATTCATTGTGATCTGTAGTAGTTAATCAATCCTTGATATGAGGTCATTAATTTTACCCGAGCAGTCTCGTGTTTTGTTCATATTCCTGCACGGTTAAGAGTAAAATAAGTCCCCAAGGCAACTGTACGTGTCTTCCATGGATATGTTTAGTCCAGAGATAGATGCTAAGCATACCATAAAAAATGAAAAATTAGTTTAAAATGACTCGTGTATTATTGTGAATGTGAAAATACTAAATTATTTTAAAATGACTTGTGTATTTGAACTATAATAGCTAGTCAATCATGATATTAGATTATTATAAATTCAGGAAAAAAAAAAGAGTCTACAATTCTTGCCATGCCTGAAGGTCAAACGAAACCGACCCCAACAGAAACTTGTTGGGAAAATACTGCTTCGAATTGGGTAGAACAATGAAGACGGATCTTTTGAGTACTCGAGTCGGACTTTGAGGCGTGATATCACTTTCTTTAAGGATTTATTTGCCCCACAAAGTTGCTAATGGTCACCGGCAAAATATCCTCCAGGATACAACAAAGTCTCAATTTGAGAATACTAGATAGCAATTCTAGTATTTCTCCAGGATCTCTCTAGGAAACAATTGAAAGAATGGCTGTCGTTTTTTCAGAAAGAAAAACTCGAAAAGAAGAAAAAGATCACCAGACTTCTTTCTCAATCTGACAAGTATATATATATAAACTAGTCTTAAAAAAACGAAGACAACTCTTCGTGAAAAGTTGCGAAATGAAAAAACACATCCTTTCGAAATTTGTTCAAATTAACAAAGGTGTCTATTCGTAAGAAATTAAAACCGAACCAATGCAACCCTTCGGGAAAGGTTGCAAACCGAACGGGTATCATATGCAAATGAAAAGACACGAATAAATTCGGAATAATAATTAATAATTATTTATTTATTTATTTAATAAATAAAATTTCGATTTTTCATTTTATATTTTATTTCCGAGAATTCTCAAAACAAAAATAAAATAAATAATAGAGGGATTAGTGCTAATTAAACCGCAGACGCGCAAGCAAAGTGCTAAGTGCGCCTAATAATTGCGCCAAAATCGCGCAATTTCTTCGCGCACCCGCACGCGGGTATGGTGGGGTCTAGCCCCACCCAATCATTACTTTAAATGTACAAAGTAAATCCCACACTTTTAAACTGGTTTACTTCTTCCCACCTTTCCCATGTGGGACAAGGTAAAAGGCACTCATTTTTGTTTTAACAAACAAAACTCCAACAATCCCCCACTTTGTTTGAAAAACAAAGAAAGAAAAAAAAAATTATAAACCGTACAGCCAAAATTTCAGTAAGTTTAATATACATACAAAAAGGTCTCTTTCGAGTTAAACCTTTACTTAGTGCAAGTACATCAAAGCTCTATCAAAGTGACAAGTAGCTCGGCTTTAAACTTGTACTTTTATGTAATAGAACCGGACATACCGCACATACACTAACCTCTTGTTTCAGCGAGAAGTTCTATATTACTCCGCACTATTATGGCCTTGTGCTTGATCCTGTTTCATGAGCTCTCTAGAAAGCAACCCTCACTTTCGTAAGAAGCGGCACCACTTCTAAGCTCATATAGGTGAAGTATCTACCATGTGTTTCTGTTACTATCAACACACTACAAATTTGTATCATACTTCATTAAGAATTCAATCCAACCTACAAAACGTAACAGACGATACTGACTTCTCATATCAGGGCTACGTCAGTATCAAACAATCACATTCAATAACTTGTTCTTACCCATTAAACCTTGTAACTAGTGATGTTCTAGAAAAAGGTCGGGTTACCATTATTGGTGATTTTAATTAAAGGGTTTCAGCCCCATTTCTTGTGAGGTCATTATTACCATATGTCTTGGTAAAGCCTTTGTCAAAGGATTGGCAAGATTATTACTTGACCTCACATAGACAATTGTTATGGTACCATCTTTAATCAATTGTCTCACATATTCATGCCTTAGACTAATATGTCTAGACTTACCATTATAGTTGCTATTATAGGCTCTTGCCAAAGTCCTAACTATCACAGTGGATAGAAATAGGAGGCATAGGATTAGGCCATAATTTAATATCCAACAATAAATTCCTAATCCATTCGACCTCTTTCCCAGCTGCCGCTAAGGCAATAAATTCAGATTCCATTGTTGAGTGAGTTATACATGTCTGTTTCTTGCTTGCCCAAGATACATCACCTCCAGCTAGTGTGAAAATCCATCCAGAAGTGGAACGCTCATCTCCCACACTTGTAATCCAACTAGCATCGGTGTATCCTTCTAATACAGCCGGATAATTATTATAGAACAATCCTAAATTTTTAGTTCTCTTAAGATAACCAAAAATTCTAGTAATAGCTCTCCAATGTTCTATACTTGGATTACTAGTATACCTACTCAACTTGCATACAGAGTAAGCAATATCAGGTCTAGTACAATGCATCGCATACATTAAAGACCCTATAGCACTCGCATATTCTAATTGTGCCACCGCTCTACCAGTATTATGATTCAATTTAATACTGGAATCAAAAGGAGTACTTATTTCCTTGAAACCAAGATGTTGAAATTTATTTAATAATTTTTCAACATAACTACATTGGCTTAAAGAGTAACCCCCACTATGTTTCTTAACCTTAATACCTAAGATAGTATCTACTTCACCCAAATCCTTCATTTTAAACATGGAAGTTAGATACTTCTTAGTCTCAATAATTCCAGTCATATTCGTTCCAAAGATAAGCATATCATCAACATACAAGCACACTAAGACACCATAGTCTTTAGTGAATTTAGAGTATATAAACTTATCAGCACTACTATTGATGAAACCATTAGACAATATGACCGAATTAAACTTTGCATGCCACTGCTTAGGAGCTTGCTTAAGCCCATAAAGAGACTTAATCAATTTACATACTTTTCTTTCATTTCCAAGAAGAACGAAACCTTCTGGTTGTTCCATGTAAATTTCTTCATTTAAGTCTCCATTTAAGAAAGCAGTCTTAACATCCATTTGATGAACACAAAGATCATAAATGAAGGCTAGAGCAAAAAGAACTCGAATAGAAGTTATACGTGCAACGGGAGCATGTGTATCAAAATAATCTATTCCTTCTTTTTGTCTATATCCCTTGGCCACAAGTCTAGCCTTAAAAGCTTGAATAGAACCGTTAGGATGATATTTTCTTCTAAAAACCCATTTGCATCCAATAGGTTTTGACCCTTTTGGTAGATCTACTAATACCCAAGTATTATTGGACATAATTGAGTCCATTTCATCATTCACAGCTTCTTTCCAAAAAGAAGCATCTCTAGAAGACATAGCATCATCAAAGCTTATAGGATCATCTTCTAAATTTAATACTAAAGGATATTTATTTATCACGTTATTATCTCCATCTCCTTCAACAAGAGAAACATGAGTAATAAAATCAGGACCTAAGTCTTTTAGTTTCCTAGCTCTAGTACTTCTCCTTGGTTCAATCATGTCTCTAGAATCATTCGTTTCTTTCTCTTGAGAATCTATTTGAGTTTCCATGAATTTTGAATTATTTTCAATAATTTCAGAATTTGTGAAACGTCTATTCTCAAAGAATTCAACATCTCTTGATTCTACAATGACATTGGACTCTAAATCAAGAAGTTTATAAGCTTTACTGTTTTCAACATACCCAACGAAAACACTTTTGATAGCTCTAGGACCGAGCTTTGTTCTCTTAGGATCCGGTACTCGGTAATATGCCAAACACCCCCACACTTTAAGATATGACAAATTTGGCTTTCTATCTTTCCATAGTTCATAAGGGGTTATTTCATTTCTCTTGGAAGGTATTCTGTTATGAATATAGCATGCAGTAAGTAATGCTTCTCCCCAAAGATTAATTGGTACCTTTGAATTTGAAAGCATACAATTAACCATTTCTCCAAGAGATCGATTTTTCCTTTCAGCCAAACCATTTTGTTGTGGAGTATATGGTGCTGAAGCTTGATGAACAATACCATGTTCTTCACAAAAAGAAGAGAATTCATTTAAGAAATATTCTCCACCTCTATCTGAACGTAGAACTTTGATTTTCTTTTCTAATTGATTTTCTACTTCAGCCTTATATTTCTTAAACATGGTAAATGCTTCATCCTTCGATCTCATGAAATAAACATACAAAAACCTACTGCAATCATCCACAAAGGTAATAAAATACCTTTTACCTCCACGTGTTAGCATGCCATTGAATTCACAAATATCACTATGAACCAAATCCAATAAATTCGAATTTCTTTCAACACTAGGAAATGGTTTCTTAGTAAGTTTGGACTTAGCACATATTTCACATTTATCATATTCGCCATTGAAATTTATCAAGTCTAACTTCTTCATGTTCTTCAAATAACGAATATTTATATGTGCTAACCTACTATGCCATAAAAATGAAGACTCAACAGTATAAGCAGAACTAGCAATATTATTATTCATACTCAGTTGATACATGCCATCATTGGCATAACCCTTTCCAACAAACAGCCCATTCTTCGACAGGATAACCTTGTCGGATTCAAATAAAACCCGAAACCCCCTCTTACAAAGTAAATCAATAGAAACTAGTTTCTTCCTAATTTCGGGTATAAATAACACATTAAGAAGAGTAATCTTCTTTCCAGAAGTAAAGTCTATCTCCACCGTGCCTTTTCCAGCAACCTTTGCAAGAGCATTATTCGCCATCAGGACCTCTTGAACATCCGAGTCAACAATCTCCTCAAATTGCTTGAACATGTATTTGTCCTTGCACACATGGACCGTTGCTCCAAAATCTAACCACCAACCAGATTTGGCAGTGGTAGAATTAATTTCAGAAATCATAGCCATCGTATCATTAATTTCAGAAACTTTCATGCTCGAAAACATGGTTGAAATCATGGCCACATAATTTTCTTCAACCAGATTTGCATTTGCCTTCATCGTCGGAATATTCTTGTCCTTCGAAATGCTCTTGCGGTGAATGGATTCCTTGGCGTAGTGTCCCTGTTTGCCACAGATAAAACAGCAACCCTTTTTCTTCTTTTGTGTTTTCTTAAATTTATGCCCGCCTTTTTCTTTGAAGTTCTGGCCGAATTTTCGCTTTCTTTCCACAGCATTCACCTTGGAACTATACAAAACAGAATTTTCACGCAAACGTGACTCTTCCTCAATGCGAAGATGTTTCTGTATTTGCTCCAAAGTAAAGTCCTCTGACTTATGCATCAGCCTTTTTCCATAGTCTTTCCAACTTGAAGGCAATTTCGCAATAATTGTTCCAACTTGAAAAGCTTCTGGAATATCAATCTTGAGGGCACGGATTTTATTCACAAGTACTTGCAATTCATGGACTTGTTCCAGCAAGGGTTTAGTATCAATAAATTTGAAATCAAAATACTTTGCGATTAGATACTTGTTGGTACCTTGCTCCTCCGCTTTATACTTGAATTCCAGTGCATTCCAAATTTCTCTAGCCGACTTCATTTCAGTGAATAAGTCGTACAAGCAATCGGATAGAGTATTCAGAATGTGTCCTTGACAAAGTAGTTCGTCCTCCGCACGTTTCTTCTTCTCTTTATTAACCCTTTCAATGGCTTCCGCACTTGGCTCTCCTCCTTCAATAGTAGGCTTCGGATCTTCTATAGGCGCCAAGTTAGGATCCAGTATGTAGGAAATCTTCAGAGCAGTAAGTAAGAACATCATCTTGTCTCTCCAGCGAACAAAGTTGTTCCCATCGAACCGGTCCAGTTTGACCATGTCTTGATTCATCACTTTGATTGTCTCCGACTCCATTGTTGCGAAATAAATCCTTAAAATTGTTGGGAAAATACTGCTTCGAATTGGGTAGAACAATGAAGACGGATCTTTTGAGTACTCGAGTCGGACTTTGAGGCGTGATATCACTTTCTTTAAGGATTTATTTGCCCCACAAAGTTGCTAATGGTCACCGGCAAAATATCCTCCAGGATACAACAAAGTCTCAATTTGAGAATACTAGATAGCAATTCTAGTATTTCTCCAGGATCTCTCTAGGAAACAATTGAAAGAATGGCTGTCGTTTTTTCAAAAAGAAAAACTCGAAAAGAAGAAAAAGATCACCATACTTCTTTCTCAATCTGACAAGTATATATATATAAACTAGTCTTAAAAAAACGAAGACAACTCTTCGTGAAAAGTTGCGAAATGAAAAAACACATCCTTTCGAAATTTGTTCAAATGAACAAAGGTGTCTATTCGTAAGAAATTAAAACCGAACCAATGCAACCCTTCGAGAAAGGTTGCAAACCGAACGGGTATCATATGCAAATGAAAAGACACGAATAAATTCGGAATAATAATTAATAATTATTTATTTATTTATTTAATAAATAAAATTTCGATTTTTCATTTTATATTTTATTTCCGAGAATTCTCAAAACAAAAATAAAATAAATAATAGAGGGATTAGTGCTAATTAAACCGTGGACGCGCAAGCAAAGTGCTAAGTGCGCCAAAATCGCGCAATTTCTTCGCACACCCACACGCGGGTATGGTGGGGTCTAGCCCCACCCAATCATTACTTTAAATGTACAAAGTAAATCCCACACTTTTAAACTGGTTTACTTCTTCCCACCTTTCCCACGTGGGACAAGGTAAAAGGCACTCATTTTTGTTTTAACAAACAAAACTCCAACAAAACTTACGGATGAAGGTGACTCGAGGGTGAATAGAAAAACTTGTGGATCATACCTTGGAAAAATCGAAGTTAATTTGGAATAGGATAACTTGAGAATTCATTGTAATCTGTAATTGCTAGTCAATCGTTGATATGAGGTCATTATAAATGTGAAAATACAGAGAAAACGAATAAGAATCCATTTTATCAGGGTGGTTTCCACTTCTTCCCCTGCCTAAAAGTCAAACCAGCCTACCTCTGTTTCGGATACTTTTATCTTCCTTCATCCCCATTTCTGTATTCCCGCTTCTTTTTTTTGTCTTGAAATTTCATGATCACTCATATATTAGGGCGCGCATGACAATATTTCTTTTCTTTCATTCTTCTACTCTTTTGCTTCTCAAAATAGAAAAAGAACAAAAATCCATCTGATAACGTCAATTAGTTTTTATATTCTCCTTAATAGAAAAGTGATATACGGTGGCGAGCGGCAGCAAATGACGGCAAGGAAGAAGAAATGAAAAAAGTAAAAAATATCTTTAAAAATTAAAAGAAATTTTACATCACAAAAAAATTTGTAGATCATACCAAACACATTCCTTTTATTTCTATTCCAAAAATATAAATTTTGTGTAACTACCAAGCATATTCTTTTACTCAGAAATTATTTCAGAAAATAGAAATAAAAAAAATTGTTTCTGAAAATAAATTGTTTTCTGTAGTAGAAATGTTACCAAATAGGCCCGAAATGACCAAATTTAAGTTTTGGGCTTATTTTGACACAATGCCCTTTCCTTGGACTATATTGCTAGAGCCTTTGCTCTTGATTGGTGAGGGGCATTTTTTTTTTCGAGGTTAAGAAGAAATAAATGATGGCCGAGCAGGGAGAATGTTTGCGATAGACAATCATCACAATCAACTCGTAACTTCAAAAATATAAGGGAAAAAGCCACCCAAAAAAAAAAAAAAAACCCCTCAAATTTTGCTTAAAGTGACACATTTACCCTAAATTAATTTTTGTGAGGCAAAAAATCCCCAAAATTAAAATGTGCCACATAGGTTAAAGTTTGGGGTTTTTTTATGTCACTGAAAAAAATTTATGATATTTGGTGTCACAAATAAAAGGTTTGGGACAAATATGTCACATTATATAAGTTCAGGATGAATGTGTCACGTGGTTGTAAGTTTAGGGTTATTTTGTGTCATACAAAAAAAAGTTTAGAGTTAATATGTCATGTAAGCAAAGTTTGAAGTTTTTTTTGTGGCTTTTATCCAATAATATAAAAAAGTGTTTTGCTTATTAGAATACCTAAATAGAGTTAGCAATACCAATCGAATAGAATGGGGGCATCGAGTTCACCAAACAGTCCGTCCTTACGAACCTGCAAATTTTAGCGGCCTATATAAGTTTGTTGGCCCGTAAAAAGCTGATTTAAGAGGGGTATAAAAAACACCTAGAGCCTTGTCACGGGCCGAGAGTTTCCTTGGCCTCGGAACGACCCGTGAGGCGCCTGGCGAGCGGAATACGCCAGGCCAGCCTTCCTTCAATAATTATCCCATCGATCAGTACGGTGAATACTCCTTTCGGACGAGATCTAGCCACGCCCAGCTTCACTCGGGCGTCTAGTCCATCGAGTAAGACAGCAGATCCATTTAGGTACGACAACTGGTTTCGGCCTGCCATGGCCTCGTCAGGAGAGCGGCATCAGCTCCCGACCAGTTTGTGCACGGGAGGCCTACCCCGTCTTCAGAGCTCCTAAGTGATATAATCCTTCTATCCTAGAACTCCTAGCACCAACCGTCCTGACGCCACTCCCACGGACCAGTTGTGTTCTACCCTTCTGCCTCACACTCTTCACTCGATAACCCCGAGCTCCACCCACAAGGTCACGAGTACGGGAAGATTCACGGACCGTGACATTATCATCAGTGATCTCCACTCCGGCCATGCCTAAAAGTCAGACCAACCAAACCCTAGGTTTGAATTCCCGCTCCTTCTTTGTTTGTGTTCATTTTTATTTTTATTTTTGGCTCATTCCTCAATGTCTCAGCGTTAAAGAGGCCCCATCTAATTTCTGGGCTTATTCTGGCACAGGATACCCTTTTCTTGCACTGAATTCTGCTCAAACCTTTGCTCTTCTTGATTGACTGAAGAGGGAAATTTCTCTTTAACGTTGAGAAAAAACAGAAGATGGCAGAAACAGGGCCAACATCTGCAAGTGATGATCATCGTATTGACCTCGTAACTTCAATAAACAACAGACTGGAGCAACTACCTAAAACATCCGTGAACTGTTGCATCTACACCGTTCCGGAGAAGCTCCGGCAGGGCTACGAAGAGGCCTACAAACCCCGTGTCGTCGCAATCGAACCTTATCACCATGGCAATAAAAGCCTCCAGCTGATGGAAGATCAGAAGCTGCGGTACTTGCAAAGCTTCCTCCGGTACAACAAGAAATGCGGCCTTGAGGACTACATCAAGAGGATCAAGTCCCGGGAGGATCGGGCCCGGAAGTGCTACGACAAGCTGATCATCCTTGAGTCTAATGATTTTGCACAGATGATGCTCCTCGACAGCATCTTCGTGATCCAGCTCTTCCTGATGTACTAGAACTATAAGTGGAGACCGTCTGGCGACCCGCTCTTTGGCAAGCCTTGGATGATTAACGATGTCCGCCGCGACATGTGGCTGCTGGAGAACCAGATACCGTTCTTTGCTGTCCAAGAGCTGTTCGAGATGGCATATGGATCACACCAAAGGCACACTCCGGGGCTGCTTGAGCTTGCGTACGGGTTCTTTCGGCCGGCAATGAAAATGGAGGAGCTGCTGGAGGGGGTGATGGAGTCAGGGGTGAAGCACTTCCTCGATGCGATCAGGCTCTCGCACTTGCCATCAGTGAGGAAGGTGCCATACGAGAGCCATGAAGAGTTCAAGTTCATCCCAAGTGCGACCGACCTGGTGGCGGCCGGAGTCAAGCTGAGAAGAGGTGAGAGTAGACCTGTGTCATTTTGTTTTCTGAACTTGATTCTGTTTCGTTCTCTATTTATTTCCTTATCTTTTACTAACCATGCTCTCAGGTAAAAGCCGGTGCTTGTTAGACATCAAATTCAAGAATGGAGTGCTCGAAATCCCGTGCCTCAGCCTTTACCACTCAACAGAATCCTATTTTCGGAACATCATTGCCTTCGAGCAATGTTACTACCGGGATGACAGTTATCTGATTGACTACATGGCCTTCATGGATCACCTGGTCAATACCCCCGCCGATGCAAAGTTGCTGATTGACAAAGAAATCTTGGAGAACTGGCTTGGCAATGAAGATGCTGCTACATGCCTACTCAACACCTTCTGCGACGAAACTTACGTGTGGACGAGAAATGCCTACTTCCACAACCTCAGGCACGAGCTCGTCATGCATTGCCGAAAGCCTCATAATAAGTGGAAGGCAACGCTCAAGCGCGATTACTGCAGTAGCCCATGGGTGGTCCTCTCGGTAATTGCTGCAGTGGTGCTGCTTGCCCTGACTGTAGTGGAGACCGTGTGCTCACTCCTCTCTCTCAAATAACTTTGCTTTAATGGTATATTGCGACTGTAATGCTCTGAGTTTTGATTGAATTATGTGTGATCTTCAGTTACTTTCTATCAAAATCAGCAGACACACATTTTTGTATGTTAGTCCGGGTGCAGAATTATTAGCTTCTCCCTATCCAAAACATTTCATGACAACCGTGCTGAATGAATGGGATATGGCGATTCAGCCCTGAAATTAGCTTGTAGGGCTTTATCAGCATTTCGCAATTAATAAACTCGAGGCATGTTGAGAAGGAATTTGTTGAATATTTCACGAGTATTGTATTAAAAGCACTCCTGCAGAAGACGTTGCATCGGAGTAGGAGGGAATGAAAGCCAAGGCTATGTGAACCCGAACTTGCATAGCTAGAATCTTACAATAATGCCTCCACCTTTCAGATGCCATAGAAGTCTATGGTTACACGGAGCAAGAATTTGGCTGAGATTGAGACATTCTCATCAGGCAACTTGAAAATCGATTGCAGCAATCTGCACTATGCACAAGATTGTATCCACGCCGTAATATTCTATCTAGCAGTAGATATATGCAAGTTTTTGGAGGATTGTTTACAAAGTTGTAAAACTTCTTCCAAAAATAAAGCAACCAAACCTGAACATGATAGATGCCTCATCACTACCCTCTGCAACAGATGCTAGGAGGTGATGCTGACAAGTGAAACGCCGAGCAGACAATGATAATACTAATGACAATCCTGATAGTAATAACAATATAAAAACTAATGATTGTACATGTTGATAGAGCCTGGATTGAGGACTTGCATACCTACGGGTTGTGGATATTTTTGGATCCATTATACCTTGCAAATTAGAGATTTTAGACACGCTGATTTCATAGGTGTACAAATAAATATGCAGTTGACAGTGCTTGACAATTTCATTCACTGCATAGTGCTCCAAGTAATAACAGCTTCTGTCAGTCTGTTGTACACCTCAAACTATAGTGCGTCCACAGAAAGAATCGTGAATCTTTTCCATTTACAAATTGCATTATGCTGGGTGTATGGAGCTTTCCAATAAAATTCTTCCAGAAATAAGCAATCTAATTATCGTTTACATACTCCTTGGCGTGACTCTCCATGTGGTTTATGTGAAGTTACTGATCCTCCCAGTCCATGGAGTTGCCATTTTATGCCACACAACAATACAAAGCATCCCACTCACCCAGAGAAATGTCAGCTCTTTAACCACCAAGAAAGTGAAGTATGATCCCTCGTACTTTATGAATAATTAATAGTCTACAAACACAATTAGTTCAAACACAGAAATGGTAAAGAGCAACCAATCACAACATGACTCCAGTTACATAATATGGATTTTCTTTCTATGTTAATGTCTTATCCTCAGCTCCCAGGCACCATGAATGGCCTTGCAATTTCAATACTCCTTCCACTCCTGCTGTTTCCCACCCTAACCTGAAAAGTCCAAGAAACTCATGTAAACGTTTTACCCTGTTCCAGACGATATTTACCTCATCTGATGCCAAAATCCTTCGCACATGCAAACAACATTTGCTATCTTCACCATTTCCCCATTTCCCATCAGAAAGATCTACCTCTAGGCTTGAATATCCATAAAGATAATACAAAAGAAGAGTAAACAAGCATGGAAATGAGTATCTGAGTCTCTTGGTGAGTTCCATTTGCACTAGGCTTTCCTGGTGTCGAGCATCTTGATACCCAATATGTTGGGAATTACTGATTCCCAGAAACCGGATTCAACACTAAATCGAACCCCTAAACTTATGCGGAAGACGAGCCC
This sequence comes from Eucalyptus pauciflora, assembly GCA_007663325.1. Classification (NCBI taxonomy): domain Eukaryota; kingdom Viridiplantae; phylum Streptophyta; class Magnoliopsida; order Myrtales; family Myrtaceae; genus Eucalyptus; species Eucalyptus pauciflora. The sequence goes on from VMYD01000042.1 coordinate 126,495, forward strand.
GAGAAAAACACATGCATCACCGATCCTAAAGCACATCACATAATTGAACGTACCTTATTAGCCACAGATTAAACACCAATGCCGATATGAGGAAGAGAAACTGATCCCGTTCGATCCGATGACGTCAATTTGCCTTGAAGGGAAGATGGGTGTCGCCTCTTGCGCACTATTCTTTCTTTTGGAATGTTTTTGAGGGAGAGAGGGAGGAGGAACGTATGTTATACCAAAAGGTGCGTTCCTCCCTCTTTATTTCCTCTTATATACATCCCCTCCAAAAAGAAACGTGTCCCCTCACCATATTCCTTCATCCATGGGCCCTAATCTTGTGGGCCGGGCTTTTAGGCCCAACATGGGCGAACGGGCCAACTTAGGCCCATCACCATAATTAATAAAACCATCATCTCCCACTCGCACATGGTGGGTCGAACAAGATCCTCTTTACCTCTCTTCAACATTCATACCGGTGAATAATCCATGCGACCAGCATACTTTGAGAACTCGTTGCTATACATCTACTATGAATATATAGCAGCTCATAATGGGTATCACACTCTGAGTAGATTTAGTATGCAGTACCCTAGATCGATCGATCACATTTATATCTCTCTTGATCTCTTTTAAACAATGATATATTAATTGTATTCACAATTATGATTGTCCCAAAGACAGTCATAATTGGTCGACTAATGAATACAAAACTACAATGTGATTCTCCAAATCCGATCTTCCTCTTTCCTTCAAACTCTCAATTTCAGTTCAACTTGCTTTTCTAGAAATGTCCCATCAGATCGAATCATCTCATGACCATTGGCAACATTCTAAGATAGCAAACACTAAATAGAAATCTTGAGAATAAGTAAAAGTCATGAGGGCACTAAATTGAGGAACTCTTTTCCTCAAGAGTCTCATACGGCATAAAAGTTGAGATCAAACTTTTACCACTCTTATTGGTCGTCTCATGCATACGTAGTATGAAATACGTATTACGGTATTAACTCATTTCCCATGGAGCGTATGTCTACACCATCAATACCGTACAGATGATAGTTCAGACATACCCAATGTCTAACTTGAGTTCACGTACCTACTCATTCACAAAATTCATCAGAACTCACATCTGGCATCTTAGACAGATAAAGTAAAATATGTGGTGTATTTTACTTTCGGACATAGTAAATATCATGTCCTCATCTTAACACTTAGTTAAGGCGACATATATATTTTTAAGCTTGAGCTCTCGATTATCACCTAGATAATAAACTTAAAAACCGTCTCATCTCTATTTATCACATAGCAAATAGAGGCGATTACCCGTGTGAGTGGGCTAATCTTATATCTGTTCGACATACTTTCTCAACTTAATGTAATGCACTGAGCATTAAGATGCATAAAGATCAAACAAAGATTCATAGGCATTAATGATGAAAACACAAATTCATTAAATGTGAAACAACTCAGGGAAATTACAATATCCAGTACATCAGACTCTACGCAGTCCTAGAGATTTTACATTACCACAAAACAAATCTCTAGGTATTGCCTTTGTCATAGAATCTGCTACCATTCTATGCGTAGATATGTACTGTGACATCCCAAATTTTCAACCCTGTCTTCTACTGAATGAATCGGGCATTTCATTGACGTGTCTATAGGGTTATTCTCAGAGCCGATCACTCTCGAGATAACTAGACTATCTGGGGAAATTATTAAGAAATTTTAAGGCAATAGACTTGAGAATTTGACCAGGAATCGGCTTCTCGTCCGTGTCCATCTTTAGAGGTCATTACGGCACAGTTAAAAATCGATTTGAAATCAGAGATAGACTGGATCGACAGTGATGTGTGGCTAATCGTGGGTGACACCACTAAATTAGAAAATTCATGTCGACCGGCACTAGACTGATTTTCTTATTGTTTTGGTACCCTATGTCTGTATTTGGATCCTCGGGATTTTCATGACAATCGAGAGTCGCCAATGAGTCAAGTGGGTTCATAGTGGCTCGAAGAAAATCGACCACGAGTCAATTGCACTTAAAAACATTTGAAAGTTACCCGGTAGCCTAGGTCACGCTAAAAACGCGTCGAATAGAAATTAACCGCCAATTCGAGTCCGATTTCAGAAATTGAAGATTTTGTCATGTCACAATAAATTCTAGGAGCGTCGACTCAGTCTCAGAAGATTTTTTTGACACCCGACACTTTTTGGGAAAAAGTCGTCGCCGAGTCGTTTCTGTGCAGAAAAAGCCAGTGATTATTTTTTATAGCAAAATTGGGAAGCAATACCACCCACCGTGGTGGCGTTGCTGGCTTCGGGCCTTCTCCCCCTCACGAAGGGGAGGGGTTCGAATCCCCAGTGCGTCATTTGGTGATTTACCCGGTGGCACGTGCGTGGTGGTCGTGCGTGTCGCCCCCAGGGTTTACCCGCCGGCTGCCGGCTGTACGGGGTTCCCTGGGTACCAAAAAAAAAAAAAAAAATTTGGGAAGCAAGATGGATATATGGGTGAGGAAAAATGTCGAGATGGTTGATGGATGACTGATTGATTTTATGGAGGCCAATTGAGATAGAATTGAAGTGGATCAAGCCACCAATTGAAGACAATTCTTGCAAAATTCGTAACCCTCCCTTCTCCCTAGCCAAATGGACCAAAAGTGAAGTCATGAGAGGTGTTGGTGTGGATCAATGGAGGCCAAGGGATCTTACTTGGCATAGGTTGAATCTTAGAGAGCAAGATTGGAAAATATCAAGCCAATGCCCCACCTCAACTCTATCTCATCTCTCTTATCTCTTCCCTCACCTCTATCCTCTCCATCTCTCTCACCTCTCTACCATCCAAGACTCTCTCCTCTTCATTTTCGAAGCCCTCAAGCCAACAAGAAGACCAGCAGAAGGAGCTGCAGCCGTCGCACGCCTCCACCCGTGCCACCGCCGATTTCTGCTCCGGCCGACCTTTCGTCAAAGATTTGAGTCAAAAGTGGTCTTCCCGGATGAACCAGAAAACGAGCCACATATATCCGTGAAGAGGACATCCATACCATTCCAACAAGACCAAAATCACCCTGAACGGAGCCGCCGTTCGTCCTGTACGGCCTCTGGAGTCCGCCGCTCACCGGACCGTCTGGAACCGCCCGGTTCCGCCTGTTTCGCTTGTTTCGCGGTTTTCAGCCATTTTCTCCCCATTTCTACTCTACCTCCACCCATACCAACCTCCAATAAGATTTCCTTGACCCCCGGGAGCCACCGGTTGCCAACCACCCGCTCGCCGGAGCTCTGAGCGGCCCGTTTTCGCCGTTGAAGTTGCTGGTTTCTTCTCTACAGTTCAGCCCATATCAGAAGCAGAAGACAGCAAGGTTTTGGAGACTTCATGGCCCGTTTTCAAGCCCTTCCCGGCCTCCGTTGGTGTTGCTGCTTCGAGGTTTATCGACCGCCTTGGCGTCGTGGTCGTCGTGAACTCACCGGCGCGCAAAACCGGTGAGTTTATCCTCTAAACCTTACTTAGTAAGTTAATCATGCTTAAAGGGGTGTTTAGATTAGTCTAATTAGGCTTAGGTGGTTAGATTAGATTATTTTAATGTAAATTAGATTAGTTGTATGATTAGTTTAATGGATGTTTAATTAGGGCTAATTGTATGTTTAAATTAGTGTAATATAGTTTAAGCCCTAATTAATTAATTATTTCGAATTTTATAAATATTATTTTATTATATTATATTATTATAATATAATATTTAATTATTTAATTTTCGGAATTAAATTTAATTATATAATAATTTCGAAAATTTTGCCGGGATGGCCGGTCGTTAGAATTTCGCACTGATCGCAGCAGTGCGGTCAGTTTGTATCAATTGTATGCGTAATTGCAAAATTGAGTGAAAATGATGATTGTGGTTAATAATTCCAAAAGTGTGGAATTGAGTGAAATTGGAGAAGTTTTGGTATTTAACTTGAAAATACCCGGTGTTGGCTTTTGGCATCGTAATTGGTTTGTAGGACCAGTTTGAATCATTGGATGTTATTTGATTGTATATCCAGTTCTATGGTTTAAATATAGGTACAGCTTTGGCGAGCAATTGGTTTATATATGGGTCAGCTTGTGTGAGCATTGTATGTCAACTTGTGAAAGCCATGATCGTTTATCAGCTTGTGGGAGCAACGATCCATATATCAGCTTGTGTGAGCATTGTATGTCAGCTTGTGAGAGCAACGATCCATATATCAGCTTGTGCGAGCTATCATCTATGTATATATCAGCTTGTGCGAGCTACCATCTATATCAGCTTGTGAGAGCATTGCATCCATTTAAGCTTGTGTGAGCCATGATTGTATTAATGGATGAATAGATGGTATGACTGGATAGACGTATGAATTGTACTGACGTGTAAGAATGGACTGAGACGAGGTAAGTCCTCAATCCTCTTTGTGTGACTAGAGCGCCTTGGGGCTTATTTTCTTCCTAATTGAGTTTTAGAGGGTAGGACTCGCTAAGACATTGTCTCATCCCGTTGTGGGATAACAATTTCAGGTCCCTAGATGGCAGATCCTCTAGAGCTTTTTGGTAGACCAGTGAGGGTCACTGAGAGGATTTTTGACTTCGCCGATCCTAACTGAAGAGCTGGCGAATGGACCTATCTGGCTGATCTTAGGACAGCTTAGTTTTTTAGGACTAATCTTTTATAGATCTTTTTGTTAATAGCCTAGTCCTATAACTGAACTGGTTTGACATGTATAAAGGTGTATGGTTTGAATTTGAAAATGTGATCCTACTTTTCTATCCCAATTGAGTTTTGTTTGGGGATTATTTATCCGCTTCCGCATGTGCAATTAAATGAATGGGTCGGCGACGTGTCCTGGGAAGTCGCATTTCTATCGACCGCAGTGGGATGTGGGCGTGCTCGAGGTTCGGGGCATGACATGTACTGTAAGTTCACATCCTTTCGTGCAACCATTTCTTTGACAAAATCATACTTGGTATCTATATGTTTGGTCTTGCCATGATATTTTGGATCTTTGGTGTACATTATAGCTGCTTGGCTATCACAATGAACTAATAATGGATTTGCAGCTTTCTCAATAACACATAAATGATCCAAAAATCTCTTAAGCCAAACTCTTTCTTGTATTACTGCTGATAATGCCACGAACTCATCTTCCATCGTGGACAAGGCTATACATGTTTGTTTCTTACTGCTCCAACATATGATGCCATTATTCAATAAGAAAACAAACCTAGAGGTAGATTTCCTTTCGTCTAAATCTCCTCCCTAATCAGTTTCAGAATAGCCTTCGAGTCGCAGACCCTTTCCTTGATTAACTCAGCGTATAATCAGCAGTTCCCTTTAAATACCTCTGTATTCTCTTAACGGCTTTCCAATGTGCTTGACATGGATTGGATTGGTATTTACTCACCATTCCAACTACAAAACATATGTCAGGTCTTGTACACATCATAGCGTACATCAAGCTCCTAACAGCACTAGCATAAGGAACGTGTTTCATTTGTTCCTTCTCTTGTGGAGTCCTTGGACACAGTCTATGGCTCAATCCTTCACCTTTTGCAATAGGAGTATCAATGGGTTTACAATTTTGCATACGAAATCGTTCAAGAACCTTATTTACATATGTTTCTTGCGAAAGAGATAACGATCTCTTGAAATTTTAACTCCAAGAATGTATGCAGCCTCACCCATATCCTTCATCTCAAAGTTGGAAGACAACCAACTCTTGACAGTATTAACAAACTCCATATTGCTTCCGCCAATTAGTATATCATCAACATATAATGATATGATCACAAATTGATCTTTGGATCTTTTGATATATACACAATGATCCTCATCAATCATTGTAAAATTATATGTCATTATGGCATTATAAGAATGTATATACCATTGTCTCGATGATTGCTTTAGGTCGTATATCGATCTCAAAAGTCGACACACCTTTTCTTCTTGGCATTTTATTATGAAACCAACAGGTTGTTCCATATATATTTCTTCCTCTAATTCTCCATTGAGGGAAGCGGTCTTTACATCCATTTGATGTAATTCAAGATCCATACTTGTCACTATTGCCAGAATAATGCAAATCGAGGTAAATCTCACCACAGGAGAAAATGTTTCTTCATAATCAATTCTTTCCTGTTGATTATACCCCTTCGCCACAAGGCGAGCCTTATGCCTGTCTATCGAGCCATCAACTTTTCGTTTTATTTTGAGAACCCACCTGTTCTCAATAGCTTTGCGTCCCTTTGGAAGATCAACCAGTTCCTAGACTTGGTTTGACTTCATTGACTCAATCTCCTCTTCCATTGCATGAATCCATTTTTCCTTACTAGGGCAATTCAGAGCCTCATTAATATTTCTTGGCTCATCCTCATCTTGTAGGGTAATCATAAAAGTTTCACTTTCAATGTCAAAACGTCGACGGGGAATACTTTTGCGACTTGTTCGCCGTATGGGAGATTGTACACTTTGCACATCATTCCCCATTATGCTCCCACTAGGATTAGATAATGATAATGTCGTCTCATCATGTGGTTGTAATTGATAATGAGTTAAATTCAATTCATCACTTCTCATATTACTCCCACTTGGACGAACTCCACTAATATCATTATCTTGATCCAAGGTTTCAAATAGGGGGTATTCTTCACCTATTTCGCCCTTCTTAGAAAATTCATTCTCTAAGAATGTGACTTCTCGTGATTCAAATTCAGTTATACTCCCACTTTCCTGCTAACCTATGAACACATACCCTTTCGAGTATTTGGAGTATCTTATGAAAATACTCTTCTTTCCTCTGGGACCCAATTTTCCAAACTTGTGAGAGGGCTCATGAGTATAGGCGGCACAACCCCATGGCTTAAGAAAACTTAAGTCTGGTTTCCTACCTGTCCATAACTCATATGGAGTAGAAGTAACTGATTTGGAAGGCACCCGGTTAAGTATATATGCAGCAGTTAACAACGCATCACTCCAAAAGGTGATAGGTAAGTTAGCATGCGCCATCATTGACCTAACCATTTCCAGTAGGGTTCTGTTTTTTCTTTCCGCAACACCATTTTGTTGAGGAGTATATGGAATAGACAACTGTCTTTCTATTCTTTTTTCATCACATAATTTTCTGAACTCATCGAATAAATATTATTGACCTCGATCAGATCTTAATACTTTTATTTTCTTGTCTAATTGATTTTCTACCAAGTTAATAAATCTTTTGAAACAACTTATTGCTTCAGATTTATGAGAAATCAAATAGACATATCCGAATTGAGTATAATCATCTATAAAAGTGATGAAATAAACAGTCTCATGCATTCCTCTCACATTCATTGGACCACAGACGTCAGAATAGATTAAATGCAGAGGAAATTCAGCTCTTTTACCTTTTCCAAATGGTTTCCTTATCGTTTTCCCTACCAGGCAATGCTCACATATAGGCAAATCTACTTTTTCAATGTTACCTAACAAGCCTTCTTTGGCTAGTCTATTCATACGTTGTTGGCCAATATGACCAAGTCTAGCATGCCACACATTCACATTATTATCATATGAATTAGGAGACGTGAGAAGGGAATAACAAACATTTGCATTAACATATTCAATATCTAATACAATGAAACCATCCAGAAAATAACCACAACCATAGAAATTTGTATCCAAAAACAAATTCACGCCTCTATTATGGAAGTTCATATTAAAACCTAGCTTGACCAACAATAAAACAGACGCTAAATTTCGACGAATCTCCGGAGCATACAATACATCATGTAGGAATAAAGTGCGTCCACCATGCATGTTCAGTTGGCAGGTGCCAATTCCTTTTACTTCAGCTCTAGAGTTATTTCCCACATAGATCCACTTAGTTCCAGTTGGTACTCGTCGAAATTCCACGAAGGATTCTCTATCCTTCGCTACATGGTCTGTCGCTCCTGAATCGACAGTCCACAAAGAATTAGACTCAGTAAAAAATACAGAACTTGACACATAGGCAAAGTTCTGAAAAGCACAAGAGGTGTATACCTTCTTTGGCTCACTACAATCGCGAGCATAGTGACCCTTCTTGTCACAATTGTAACGCTTCACCCTTGTCAGTTTCTTCATTCGATGACGTTTTCCTCTGTCATGTTGGTCAACCTTTGGCTTCTTCCCTGAAGGACCTGCTCCCTTGCCTTTCCTTTTATCGAACCAGTTAGGACGTTTGCGCTTGGAGCTCGAAGCTCCATGTGAGCTAGAACTAGCATGATAAATTTCAACTTCCGGCTTAGCCGCCAAGAAGCGGTCCTCTTCTAGCTCAAGATGACGCACATCATCCTCAAAGGTTTTGATATTTTCATTATGGGTCAGGTGCACTTTCATATGCTCCCAACTCTGAGGCAAGGAACGAATCACTGCTTGCACTTGCTGCTCATCAGTTAGGACATGGCCAGCATCTTTCAACTCATTTATCATGTTTGACATCTTTCTAAGGTGTTGCTTCATGGTCTGACCATGAGGCTTCTTATAAGAGTTAAACCTAATAGTGAGTTGTCTCAGTCTAGTTACCGAAGTATGACCAAACCTTGCTGCCAATGCTTCCCACATTTCCTTGGCATTCTCAAAAAGCCTGAACTCTCGCATGACGTCATTTTCCATGCTACTCAGCAACGTAATGTGAGCAAGGGAGTTCTTTCTTTTCCATGCAGCAAAAGCATCCCGATCTCTCTTATGCTGCGCAGTGTTTCCTTCTTCAGGTTCTACCATGGTCAAGTTAAGAGCTTCTAGTGCCTCTTGCTCTTCCAGCACATATTGGATTTTCATGTGCCAGATTTCATAGTTATTGCCATTGAGCTTTTCACCTTTGTTCAGCTCGGCAACTATGTTCTTTGTGGCTGAAGCCATTGATCTGAATACATCATACATATATGCACGAATAATTAATGCCTATCATTTATGCATCTACTTTGTACAGACCCATCATATTAATGAACAATTTCAAGTAAGGTTTCAGAATCAAAAGGTCACAATGTTTCCAATCATCCTCCAAAAAATCCTAACTTAAAACTATCATTAATATAATTGTCTATGCAAAATAAACTCTATGAAGCTACAAAAAACTTCTATGAACTATCCATAGCAGTCAACAATAACATAAATCAAATAATATATGACATCCAATAATGATATAATAATAATGCTTTCACATAATACAACTAACATATTAGTTGCTACATCAGCAACAATCAGGTAGGAAACATAATACAAAATGTCCACAAAGAATACTAAATAAAGATCAGCCATAACATCTAAAACCAAGGCATCATACTACTAATAGGGAAAGCTGCTACTTGGTTCAACTTCTTTTTCTTTTTCTCTGTAAAATTTTCAGGCATTCTCGACAGCCACGGAAAAACAGACGGATATCCCTTAGGATTTCTCCTACGCACATTCATTCATGGCCTAATCGAAGTCATTTCTTGGGTCGCAGTCTTTGTGGCTCCAACCCGATAATATTCATCTACAAATTCCATTACTAGCTCCTTATATCTAGTAAATCCTTTGACCTCCCATAGGCGATTCAACACTCCTTGCCATTCTGGTGGAAGAGTGTTCATAAAGAATCGCACCATCTGAATATCTGGCATGGGATAACATTTCCAAATGACTTCTTGAATTTTGTTGTTGACCTCTATGACATGATCAATTATGTTGTTACTCTCCCATCGATAGCCATTCAAATCGGCTTTCCACCTTGAAAGCCTTTCCTTTTGTTCATCTGATATTGTGCGCACAGATGCGCGCGGCTTACGAGGAGGCATTGTTCCTGCAACAAATGCAGAACAAAAAATGGATTACATATAATTCACATAGACATAATTGAAAAAGAAACACATTCCTTTTTTGTTTTTTTTTGTCAACGGTCAACGGTCGGTCAACGGTCAGTCAATGGTCAACGGTCAAACGGTCGGTCAACGGGTCAACGTCGCCGGGTCGGGTCGGGCCGATCAGGCCAGGCGGGCCGGTCGGATCGGTCGGTCGGTCGGGTCGGTCGGTCGGTCGAGCCAGTCGGGCCAGGCGGCCCAATTGGACCGGTCCGCCGGTCGGGCCGGGCGAGGCCGGTCGGACGAACCGATCGACACGTGTGGCCAGCGTGCAGTGGGCGCGTGAAACGCACACGCCATCAATGGCGCCCGTGCATGTGCGTCGCACGTGCGCGCGTCGGCTCCGCGCGTGCGTGCGACGCACACGCCTACGTGTGCGAGCCGAATGCACCGTTTCACGCCTGCTGCGCGTAGAGGCGCGTCCGGCGGCCCCTGGCGGTGTTCCACCACTCGTCGCGTTCATCTCGATGAGACCTTCCATCCAGAGCCTTCAAAATTGGATTTCGAGTTACAGAAACTCGAAAAAATGGATGAACAGTGCTTGGGTGTTCGGATTTTTCTACCCCGATTGGTGTCGGCCGATTAATTTCACGAAAAAACAATAAGAAATCATCCATAAACATGAAAGGGGTCGGGAAAAACATGAACGGGGCTCTGATACCAATGTTGGGAATTACTGATTCCCATAAACCGGATTTGACACTAAATCGAACCCCTAAACTTATGCGGAAGACAAGCCCGGGAAAAACACATGCATCATCGATCCTAAGGCGCATCACAGAATTGAACGTACCTTATTAGCCATAGATTAAACACCAATGTCGATATGAGGAAGAGAAACTGATCCCGTTCGATCCGATGACGTCAATTTGCCTTGAAGGGAAGATAGGTGTCGCCTCTAGCGCACTATTCTTTCTTTTGGAATGTTTTTGAGGGAGAGAGGGAGGAGGAACGTACGTTATACCAAAAGGTGCGTTCCTCCCTCTTTATTTCCCCTTATATATATCCCCTCCAAAAAGAAACGTGTCCCTTCATCATATTCCTTCATCCATGGGCCCTAATCTTGTGGGCCGGGCTTTTAGGCCCAACATGGGCGAACGGGCCAACTTAGGCCCATCACCATAATTAATAAAACCATCACAATACATCTGTCAACTAACACATACCTGATTTGAGACAACCCTTCCTTCATTGCCTCAAGCTTCTTTGAATGGACAAGCAATTCTTCGTATTATAAACATCTAATGAGGTCATCAAACATCTGAAGGACATCTTCCCACTTTCTTGAGGTGGACGAGTCAGCCTTCACAGCCGGTGAAATGCGCATCCATGCAGAGGAGTTGGGATGAAAGGAACTTGAAGTTTCATTTAAGAACTCTAGGCAAACAGAAAAAATATGCCCACCCATCTTAGTGGTATGTCTTGGGAATTGGCCATTCATATAGTCCAACTCATATTTCAAGCCATTTAGTATCTCCTCAAGCGTAGGGGTCCATATCTGATGCTGTGTCACCAGCAGATACATGTGACGCACCGATTTCCTTTTCTGAGCGGTAGCGTTAATGATGTGTCCCCTATCTCAGACAGGAAATTTATGACAATAGCTCTCTTTCACTTACTTTACTGAAACAAACATGGGATGTTGACTTTGCATCTGCAGAAGATGCTGGAATACATCTCTTCAGTGTCAGCTGGGTCAACGGACACCCAATAAGAGCTCTAGCAACCGATCTATCTTTAACATGAGCCATCTTTAACATTCACAAGTCTGTCCATGAACTGAATCCGCATCCTTTAAGCAGTCGCTCAATTTTTTAATTTCGTGAAACGCCTTTTTCATACCATCTAGCAGGCAAAGTCACCCCACAGGCTTCACCGAAACCATGATAAAACATCACATTCCAAGGCACGAATCCATATGTTCGTCAAGATGCTTTCCCCAGGAGAGGCTGTTCCACACATTCTTGTGAGCCATTGTTAGCAAGCTCTAACAACTCCTATTGATCCTTGGATTTTTCACCAGCTTGATTGTCAATCTAATCTTCAAGAAACTCCACACGAAACACAGACTTGATCGGTGCGTTCATCCATACTATTACTTCACTCAGAGAAACGATCGAACAGGGGGGTGGCTGTGGCCACGCTCTACAAACATCTAATTTTTTTCCATGATCACATTTATTTGTGGAGTGGCAGTGTATACGATCTTGTCGCGACCTTGCAAGTTTCAGAAACTTGGCGAAAATAGAATTAGAAAATCACAACCGCTAACATTAATGAGAAGAATGCGGAAATCGATGACATACCTCTGTTCGAGCAAAAGAAGAGGCACCCCTCTCGATCCTGGTTCTTCACAAGAAATGAGGAATCTTTCGACCACATCAAATTGCAATTTGACAGTCGGTGATTGACAAATGACAAAGAGTAGTTGGGGGCGAGAATTTGTGCATGGACTTTGTTGGGCTTGAGTTTGCCCAAAATTGCAGGCGCTTGATTTAGAATGAAGTAGCCATTCTAGAGCTTGCAAATGCGTGGTTTAAACCAGCGAGGAGGCGTAATCGTGGATGGATAATGTGAACAGGAAGGAATTCATTTTTTTTTAAAACGAATTGAGTGATTATTCAATCAAGTGGACGGGTGAATTGAGCAGTAACGAGGACTAATCGATGTCTGGTCCAGGCCGATTCGGAGGTGAAATTGGGAATCAGATCGACCAGTCTTGGAATCGGGAACCGAACAAACCAACCGGTTCAGTTTGGAACTGGTAAATTTGCTGTTTTAGGTCAAAAATATATATCAATTCATATGTAGTTGGCAGGAGTTGCAGCAGCCAAACGCAGGCGAAAAACACAAAAGCTCCAGGATAGTAGAATGGAGATATGATTGGAAAAAAAGAACAACTAGTGGGATTGAACTTGCGTTTCGGTTTTTTCAAGCTTTGCTCTTTTCTCTCTCCTTTATTTTTTCTTTTTTGGTGGTGCATAACGAGTGGGATTGAACTTGCAGCTCCCATTTCACGTCCACGTCGATTACACTCCTAATTTAGGGTTTATTTTTAAGAAATTTAAAAATATATATTATATATATAATTAATTAGTCTGGTCGGTCCGGTTCCCACCTTAAAACCAAGAACTGGACCGACCTGGTTCCAAGAATGGGAACTAAGAACTGCCCAAAACCGACTAGTCCAGTTCGGTTCAGGCGATTCTCTATTCGAGAGGTTTCTGATGCACACCCCTACCAGTAACTTGATGAAAGAGAGGAGAGGAGTATTTTTCTAATTTTGATGGAAGGGTAATTTTTAAATATTAAAAGTGAGACTAATTATAATATATGGAATATTGTAGGGAGAAATACATTAAAAGTACCGAAAATTGTGTATAATACTCACTTTAGTGCCAAAAGTTTTTTTTTTTCCGGATCATTTTGGTGTCACTTTTTTTAAAAAATGATCACAACTCCAATTTAGTTGCCAGAAATCTGATGTGGTCATATTTTATTAATTTCTCAACTTTACACGGCTCACTAGTGTGCCTAGTCAGCATATAACTCCTAAACGACGTCATCTAGAAGTCATAAATAGTGATCATTTTAGTGCCAAATTAGGATTAAAGTGATCACTTCAATGTTAGTTATTATTGAAAAGCGACCACTTCAATGCCAAGCACGCTACACGAAAATGCCGCATGATTGGATTTCTTAAATAATATGCCATGCCATATAAAAATTTTAATACCACATATTATTTTTGGTTTGAATTCACACAATTGGCACTTAAATGATCATTTTTTTTCTCCAATTTGGCACTTGAAACTTTTAGCACTATTGTAAACACCTTATATAACTTTTTTGGCACTTCTAATATTATTTTGCTAATATTGTTCCTTGTCCCGACGGTTGTCATGGGGCAACAATATGATGCGAAATGTCATTGACAATATAAATTATGCAAGACATGTGATTGACCGATTACATTATGTTAGCCACATAATCCATAGATAAAACACCTTGCTGCGATAAGACTCTAGGTATATATTATCAAAAACCCTAAATTCGTATCCCTTTGATTACTTTTTCATTCATAATGTTGTGCTTGTACTTTTGTCATTCTTATGGAAACCTCTCTTTGATACACCTATTCATTTAAGCCAGATGGTCTAGTGGCTTTGCAGACACATTCTGGTTTTATAATCACATAGATCTACATTTGTACAGACACAAAGGAAGGAGAAGAGTGTCGTAGTATGCACCCACTTAGAACCAATCTAGGCCAAGGATATAAGATGTTCATATTCACAGACCCTGTCTGTTGCTTATTTGCATGTGTTTTAAGATGAGAAAAATGCACATCCATCCATCACAAAGATTTCATTTTGGGACTCAAAACTATGAGATAACTGCAGCAATCGACCAGTCATTTTAAATGTTCTCTTCGAATTTCTTCATCCATGCTGATAAATTTCAATAAATGTCAATCAATGTTAAAAAAAAAAAAAAACTCTTGATAATTAAAATAATCGATGACTTCTGTTTATGGTAACTTGTTCGTAAATTATCACCCTTTTTATGAAATTAACAACTATTTTGATAGTTTGTCAATTGGCAATTTTTTATGTATTAACTTACCAACTTTTATTTGCATAATTTACCATCATTTCGAACTTATCAACTCTTATATGAAATTGCAAATCTAAGTTAAAGCAATTTACCAACTTTTGTCATATTAAATTACCAACTAGTTTTGGGATACAAAATTTCATTTAAGTTACTTATAGTTTAATTGTTTTTTCTCAAAATTTCAACTTTTTTACTAAGTTCACAATTTTTATTAGGCTTGATTAGTTACCCTTTTCACTTAACAGCTCCTTTTTGAGATTCCCAATCTAAATTAGCATGACTCATCACTAAATTTTCTCCTATTAAATTACCACATATCTTGACCCAAAAAAAGAAAAAAATACCACATGGTATTAAGTTAACAACTCTCATTTAAATTTATTGCCAACATTTATTTATTAAACTTCCCAACTTTTAATATCGTTTGCAACAATTTATTTGCATTTCTTAGCAACACCAACAGCAAATTACTAGACGAGGTTGATTTTCACCTTACTCCATCGAGAGGCAGGTCTCTGCCAATTCTCTTTTTGGGGTGCACTTGCAAAAAAGTATCTATTTGTTGATTGCTCTGCATATCCATGTACCGCGAGTCACCTTGAGGCTACTCAGATGAAAACATGAACTATGGAGGTATCTATTTCTATTGCCGAGAACTCCAAAACTCCATGTAATTGTGAGCAATAACACTCGATTTTCATCGGCCTTCCCCTACATGCAAATACATACATTAAGTGCACAAGGCAATGGCACAATCTGTACAGGGCTAAGGCAAGAATAAACATTTATACCCCATTCATCAGTTGACACTATATTGGGTAAACCAATCATGCTCAAAATCAAGATTTTGTACATCTGATAGAAAAATGTAAAGAAAAGTTGCAGCCACATCAAGCATATTTGGCAAACTTTGTAATCAATGTATTACTAAGACAGCCTTAACGAGGAGAATAAAACATCTTTGCTGCGATAAGAGTTTGGGTAAATATTATAAAAAACCCCAAATTATGCAAGACATGTGATTGACCGATTACACCATATCAGCTGTGTAATCTATAGATCAAACACTTTGCTGCGATAAGAGTTTGGGTAAATATTATAAAAAACCCCAAATAGATATCCCTTCACCACATTTACCTCTAATTACATTTTCACTCATAATGCTGTGCTTGTACTTTTCTCATCCTTATGAAAGCCTCTATTTGATACACCCATTCATTTAATTCAGACTGTGGAATGACTTTACAGACACAATCTGGTTTATAATCTCATGGATCTAAACTAATGCAGACACAGAGGAAGGATAAGAGTACTGTCGTATGCAGCCACTTAGAACCAATCCAGGCCAAGGATACAAGATGTTGATATTCCCAGACCTGTATGTTGCTTATTTGCATGTGTTTCATGATGAGAAAAATGCACATCCATCCATCCCAAAGATTTCATTTTGGGACTTAAAACCATGAGATAAGACGCAATTGTATATGAGCAATCGACAGTCATTAGCCAACAGAATTTAAATTTTTGAATTTCTTTATCCATGCTGATAAATTTCAATAAATGTTAGTCAATGTTAAAAAAACTGTTAATAAATAAAATGATCGGTGACTTTTGTTTATGGTAACTTGTTCATAAATTACCATTCTTTTTTATGAAATTAACGACTTTTTGACAGTTCGTAAATTGGCAATTTTTTACTTACTAACTTACCAACTTTTATTTGCATAATTTACCATCATTACGAACTTATCAACTCTTATATGAAATTACAAATCTAAATTAAAATAATTTACCAAATTTTGTCATATTAAATTGAGTTACAAAATTTCATTTGAGTTACATATAGTTTAATTGTTTTTCTCAATTTTACAACTTTTTTTACGAACATACCAATTTTCATTAGGCTTGATTAATAACATTTTTCACTTAACAGCTCCATTTTGACATTCCCAGTCTAAATTAGTATGACTCATCACTAACTATTAAATTACCACATAGTTCAACCAAAAAAAAAAAAAAATTACCCGAAAGTATTAATTTAAACAACTCTCATTTGAATTTATTGCCAACATTTATTTATTTACTAAACTTCCCAACTTTTAATATCGTTTGCAAAAAATTATTTGCATTTCTTAGCAACACCAACGAGCAAATTACTAGTCGAGGTTCATTTTCACCTTACTCCAACGAGAGGCAGGTCTCAGCCTGAATTTAAACAATTCTCTTATTGGGTTGCACACGTAAAACTATGACAGCCTGAATTTTCAGAATTTGTTTTCGATTAATTAAATCGGGTCTTTCATCGGCTATTCTTTGAGTTGGCCACTCACGAGATAACTGGTCTATCTGGGGAAACAATTATGGAATCTAAATGCAATGGACTTGAGAATTCGAACAGGAATCGACTACTCAACTGTGTCGGTCTACAAGGGTCATTGCGGCACTATCAGAATTGATCAGAGATCAAAGATAGGTCGATTTGGCTGAGATATGTGATCAGAATGTGGGTGATTCCACTTGATTTCAAAATTTTCACCGATCGGCACTAAATTGATTTTCTAACGTTTTGGGTACCCTGTGTCCGTATTTGAAACCTCGAGATTTTCATGACAACTGAGAGTCGCCAATGTGTCGAAGATGCACTATGTGACTCGAGATAAATCAATCACAGGTCAATTGCACCAAAAATTCCTAAAAACTACCCGGTAGACTAGGTCACGCTAAAAGCGCAACGGATTGAAATTAACCATGAATTTGAACCCGATTTCAAAATTTGAAAGTTCTGTGGTGTTACGATCTATTTTAGGACCGTCGACTCATCCTCCGAATAATTTTCGGAGATTCCGAGATTTTTACGGAAAATCGAATCAGACACCGCGAAAAATTAGTGGAAATTCGTACAAGTCGAATTGAAGAGATTTTTCAACTTGCAAGCCAGCTATATGGTATTGGGGACTTATAGAAAATTATTTGAGATTTTTCTACCGTGAAATTGGACCTCAATTTGAGAAATTGAGTGAGGAAATTGAAGACAAAAAAAAAATGGAAATTCGGAGCTTGGGAAGAGGTGGGATTTTTGGATACCAAAAGTGAATTATTTGTTGATTAAATAGCAAATAATAAACATGAGGGACAAAGGGATAAACATGAAGACTTTTTGGACCAAAATCATGTTGAATATTAGATATTTTGGCCTTGGCTAATTAAGTTTGGTTTTCTCTCCTCCTCCTCCCTTTGTGCGACAAGCTAGTCTTCTGCTTCACTTTCATTTTCATTTTTGAGCTTCTTCATTTCGGTCTCCCTCTCTGCACGGCATTCCCCCACCAAAATTTCTTTTGGTCGCATATCCTTCAGCCCATGCCATCATCATCATCTTTCATCATCAATATCACCATCCACCGAGTTCTCTCTTGCCACCACTTCCACCGCTCCACTTCATCGAATTCCCCATTTAACCGACACACTGAAGTTGCTTCTCGTCCTCGCCGGTCAACACATGCCTCCAGCAAACCCAACTCCTTCGGTCAACACTCCTCAACGTTGAAGACCCCTCCATCCACGCGGCCAACGTCCGAGCCTCCATCTCCCAAGTTCGGTCAACCTTGTTCTTCTTCTTAGGCGCCTTGTTGACCGCAAGCCAGCGAAGCCGCACGCCCCGACGCCAGCTACACCATCTTCGGTCCACCTCTGCCGAATTGCCAGCGCCTGCTTCCATCTCCGCGTGGCTTCATCGTGCAGCCCTTCCCACCGAGGCAGCTTCCTCACCCAGCGAATTCAGCCCACAGATCGGTCCAGCAGCTCAGCCCATCTCCATTTCCAGCGAAGCCTGACGTTAAGCCCAGCAAAACTTCGGCCCAGCAGATTTGCATTGGCCCAGCAAGCGTTTTCTTCAGCCCATGAAAGCCCAGCCAATTTCAGTCTTGAAGTAAGCCCAAGAAAGCAGCCCGTCTTGAAGCCCTGCAGTAGTTCGGCCCAACTTGCAGCAGCCCATTTTCAGCCCATCTTGGGCCTGCGAAGCCCGCAACCAGCAGCCCTGAAGAAGCCCAAGACCGAAAACTCAGCCTTGCTGAGTTGTGTTGGGTCGGTCCTAGGCCCGTTCCAAGTTTCTTCGATGCCGCTGCAATTTAAGTTCCGGCCGTCGTCGCGGTGATCCGGTGTTCATTTTGCGCTGGTGAGTTTATTCTCTAAACTCTTCTTAGTAGGCATTGATGCTAAGGGGTGTTTAGATTTATTTAATTAGAAATTAGGTCGTTAGTTAGATTAAATTAATGATTTAATTATTTAATTGAGCCTGTTAGGTGGTTAGCATGGTTTAGCTAAGGCCTAATTAAATTGTGATATTTATCTAGAAGGGTTCAGGAATTTTTTCGAGTCCATATTGGTATTTAATTTAATAATTTTGGCCTAGGTTAGCATTTTTAGAAAGTATATTGAATTAATTAATTAATTTTCGAAATTAATTATTTATTAATTATTTTTCCGGAAATTAGGCCGGGATAGCCGGTGATCGGAATTTCGTGCTGATTGCGATGGTGTGATTAATTTATGCAATTGAGTGTTAAATTATGCAAATTGAGTGATGATTGAATATTTTATATTTAATTCCAAAAATTGTGGATTTCCAATATTTATTCAGAAAATTCCGGGTGTCAGATTTTAACACCGAAAATGGTTTTATATACTATATAAAATAGTGGGATTTTAAAAATGAAGAATGTCAATTTTTCTGGGTCGAGTTAACCGTGTACCCACACACAACTATTTTCATGCGTATTTCTAATATGAAGAAAAATGTCAGGTTCACCATTTTAATTGAAGCATTTGAGTGCAATGCACGGTGCCCTAGGCCATATTTAAGTGATCGTGTGATGATTAAGAGAAATCATCCCGGGCTGTTGAGCTGGACGTTATCCCTATATGGGATACCCCTTGACAAAGAAGCTGGTCGTAGTAGATTCTGGACCCTATGCTCCTTCGGGAAAGCCGTCGACGTAGTGATGTGTTGTGCTCAATGGGGTGAGACGATGTCTAGCAATGCCAGAAGACCGCTAAACAGAGAGTAGGCCGTGCTATATGCCAAGATCAAATCTAGGAACACATGATGAACTAAGTATTGTGTTCTAGTTAATTGAGCTTGAGTGATGCTCTGATTTATGATATGAACTGTGTTGACCTACAGGGTGGGACTGAGATAAGGTAAGTCTCCTTGATTGTGTGATTGCGTGCTTAGGACGCTTCTTAGCGTCTTTCCCTCCTAGTTGAAGTTTAGAGTATGGACTTGTTGAGACATTGTCTCACTAGTTATTGTATAACCACTTTTAAGGTCATCGAGTGGAGGACCTAGAGCAGAGAGGAGGTGATCTGAAGTATAGGTTGGATAGGACCGCTTCTTTTGGAGAACAGTCTTTTGTAGTTTTTTGACCATAGACTCTTGTACGTGACTCAGCATATGTTTATAAAGGCATGTTTGTTTGTGAAATTGTTATTCTGCTTTTCTATCCCGAGATGGTTTCTGTCAGGGGATTTATAATCCGCTTCCGCATGTGAAATAAAATGAAAGGGTCGGCGACTCGTCCTGAGAAGTCGCAAAATATTATCGACCAAAGAGGGATAGGCACGCACTTAGGGTTCAAGGCGTGACAAAAACAGTATCTATTGGTCGATTGTACTGCACACACACTCAGCCAATTCTCTTATTGGGTTGCACACGTAAAACAGTATCTATTGGTCGATTGTACTACACACATATATATATACCGCAAGTCACCTTGAGGCTACTCAGGTTGAAACATGAAATATGGAGGTATCGATTTCTATTGGCAAGAACTCCAAAACTTCATGTAATTGTGAGCAAAAACACTCGATTTTCATCGGCCTTCCCTGGACGTGCAAATACATACATTAAGTGCACAAGGCAATGGCACGATCTGTACATGGCTAAGACAAGAATAAACATTTATGAAAGTAATAAAATGCGCTATTCATCAGTTGACAATATAATTGTTAAACCAATCATGCTCAAAATGAAGATTTTATACTTCTGATAGAAAAATATAAAGAAAAGTTGCAGCCACATCAAGCATATTTGGCAAACTTCATAATCAATGTATTACTAAGACAGCCTTAAAGAGGAGAATAAAGCATCTTCGCCAAAAAGGCAACTACTGCGCTAATCTTCGTAAAGAAAATCAAACTGTCCATAAATTTACCGAGATTAGTCTTATGAAGATCTCTGACCTTGACCAAAATTAAGAATCCTTATCCATCCATAAATACCACCGAATCAGCAGATTTACTACTAACTATGGATATCATATGGCTATTTGAATAGCCGCTGGAAAGAAGACTTGCTTGGTCCAAAATGATACTATCTCGATGCTTTCCTTCTCCTCCTCCTCCTCCTCCTCCTCCTACTCCGTCTCCTCAATTGAAAAATTACATGTCAATCTATCTGATCTTACCTGCATCAGTCCTCCAAAAGCATGAAAAAGGATGACTACGTTTTGCTATCACTGTTTTCCCTTGAGCCTGTGATTGTATGGCACCTTTGCCTTTATCCCCTTCATCGCAACATCGGTCACGTTCTCCTTCTTGACGTCAATTTCTTTTCCATTAATTGTTTTCCCATTTTCTGCGAGTTCTTTTTCCTTTGACTTTCCGGTATCAACAAACAAGTGCTCCTTGATGTATAAGTAGGGCCTTGCATCTCTCCTCCCTGAACTCGCATTACCACTTGAAGAAGCTCCAAAGGTGTGAGTGCAAGATCAAGCTCCTAGCCTCCAATAGGAGCATCTGTAAATTCCTAACAGATAAGCAAGTGAGCGGGGACCAGATGAGGGAATCAAAACATTTCCCCTCTTGGAATTGTCCTAATTAATTTGGATCCGGATGCTTTTGAAACACAGTCCTGAAGCCACAAATGAGTGTAGCAATGGCTACACTGCATTCCTCAATGCAATCTTCAATCACGTAGCTGTGTAGTAGCTTATTCAGGCTTAACTCATTCCAATCGAGAGACCAATTCCTATACAGAGCCCAAACATATCCTTTTAGAGGATAAATCTGAACTAAGCCCCTTGTTCATTGTTGCGTTTTAGTGCCCAGATTTAAATTGGGATAGATAAGATAAAATCCTCCGGATCATAAAAAATTCCATCATATGTTTGGTGCAACCTAAGATAGGATTAAAAATCTCCAAACATACTCTGTTTTGTCAAGCACACCAAAGGGATCGTGATTCTTTATCCAGAGTCTCAGGTTCAAACAAAAAGTTCTCTCTTTGACACACTTGCTCAAACTCAATCAGATCGCGATTACTCTTTTCTTTGCTCGAATTTACCCTTCATTCAATAGTTTGAGATACTAGGAAATGTGCAACAATAGGCAAAAACGAAGGACATGTGCTCTACGAGATTCATTGTCATACATCAGGGCCTTGGTTTTCTATTATCCTCCTAAACAGGTCCAATCCAATTCTTTTAACTCCATTTCTCATAAATTCAACGCCTTTCAGTTTCTGATCTTCTTCTCCGTTTGCTTCTGAATTCAGGTGAATGAGGCTTCGAGTGGAAACTTCCTCTCCTTAATTTCAGGTACGTCTTAGTTTTCATATAAAAGTCTCATTTGAACCTTTTTTAAGCTGTTGTGAGAGTGAGTGAGTGATGGTCATCCTTGAGTTTTTTAATGCATCGCTATGCTTCTCGAGTTATAGCTTGGGTCTGTTGAGATTTTGCAAGGGTCAATTAATGTTCCTGTTTTATGTGTCATGAAGGTGTGAGTTGACTTCAATAGAAATAAAGCACAGAGCAACAACAATAAGAGCAACGAAGCATGGACCAGATCGACTTTAGATTCCTTTTCACCTTTGGTTGTTGGAATGCGATTGGTGATGGTCGGAGGCAATGATGATTGCACGGCGATTGGAAGTGACAACAATCAGCTGTCGTGGTGGTGGTCGTCGCTCGGTGGCCGACGTCTATATCCACATCCTCCATCGCTCCATCTTTGGAAGATGACAAGGTTTGCTTGTTCATCTTGTTTTGATACGTTTTTCTTTTTGAACTTTTTTATTCAATGATGGCTTATCGCACCCAGTTTCCCCGATTTTTTATCCAGCATTTTATCCAAATATTTTTGGGTCAAGAGGATGTTGCTAAACACTAAATATCTAGAATCAAATCTAGACCATCAAAGATTTCCCTATCCGCATATACCCACAGGTTTTGGCAAAGCCAGATCCAACCCAACGCAGAGAGCGCGGTTCTTGGTTACTTTTAGATGAAGCCAACTTATGCGCAACTTGAATGGTTTCAATGTTATGACATTCTGGATCAAAGCATAGGAACAGGGCATCCCATCATCATCATCATAAGTAGTCCAGACTTGATTATTACCAATTGAAAACTCTGTCCAATCATTGTCAAAACAAAACAAAAAATGAAAATATGGGTCTGCAATGAGTGCTTGCTTTGGGACTACGTTCTCCACTTCAGATTCAACATTAGAAATAGCATGGGAAAAAAAAATTATCCGACTTTTGTCTTTTCGGTCCATGGGCTTCCTATGCTTAGCTGTGGCAGAATTTGGACCATTTGTAGGAGCTTTCTGCTCCACGTTGTACTCTTCCTTGCTGTTTCCTTATGAAGAATTTAGTCCATCTGCAAGTTCATTCTCACTACTCCAATCATCAAGCTTCTTAAGAATTTCCTTCTTTGCTATATGTATTAACATATTTGGTGTTAACATATGATGCAGGTGGGGGGACACTTCCCTCAGTTGATGCGATCAAAGATTGCAGTGAGGATTGTGGTGTTACTGTTGTTCTACTCATCAAAGTTCGTGGCTTCAAGACTGTGTCTCATAGGCATCTGAATCCAAGTAAAGTATGGATGATTTCAAGAGAGAAATGTTTGGTTCTCTCATCTGGGCCCCCACTCACTTACTTACAGGTCAAGAAGGTGCAAATGCTCCTATTGGATGCTGAAAGCATAATCCTGCATCCACACCTTTGCAGCTTCTTCAAGTGGTGACACAAGTTGAGGGAGGAGAAACTTGTTCTCGGGGCACTGCTGCTACAATTAACGAGCACTTGTTTGCCGGTACTGGAAAGTCGAATGAAAAAGAACTCCCAGAAAATGGCAAAACAATTGATGGAAAAGAAATGGAAGTCAAGACGGACAGCATGATCGATGTTGCGATAAAGAGGATGAAAACAGGTGTACTAACGCAAACTTAAGGGAAAGCAATGATGAAGAATATAGTCATCCTTCTGCTTACTTTTGGAGCATTGCAACCGGTTAGATAGGATAGACTGAAATGTGGTTTTTGATTTGAGGAGATGGAGGAGGAGGAGGGAAGCATCCAGACAGTACCATTTCGGACTAAGTCAATCTTCTTTTCAGTGTTTGTTCAAATAGCCGTATGAAATCCATAGTTAGTACTTAATATGTGGATTTGGCTGGTATTTATGGGTGGATAAAGAATCTTAATTTCGGTCAAGGTTGGAGATCTTCAGAAGACTAATTTAAGCATTATAGATAACTTTGCAGACAGTTTTGATTTTCTTTACTAGGTGTAGCAAAGTAGTTCTTTTTCTGTTGAAGATGTCCTATTCTCTTCATTAATTTTATCATGGTGATACATGGAAAACAAAGTTGGCCAGATCTGTGTTATGTGGCTGAGACTTTTCTTTACATTTTCATATCATATGTATAAGATTTTTGTTACGAGCGTGATTAGTTTCGGCATTATTTGTCAAGGATGAATGGTGGATTTCATTGCTTGCATAAATCCTTTTTCTGTTCTTAGCCCTCTACAGATTGTGTAATTGCCTTGTTCACTTAATGTACATATTGGCATATATGGGCTGAGATTCTACTCACGATTTCATTAAGTTTAGGAGTTCTTGGCGATGGAAATTTATACCTCCATAAATCATGTTGTAGCCTGAGTAACCTCAAGGTCAAAGAATTCATTTCGGGTGAGAAGCTGCAAGATTGAGAAAAAGCAAGAAGCCAATCTGAAAACAATTGGAAAAAGAAAAGCACGGTGAGAGCTTGATATAAAAGGAAAAGCACACACTCACGCACAGCCAAAAGAGAATGAAAAGAGGTGTGCATTCAATGACAAATTCGATCAAGCAAGAATAATTCGATGTTCGTCATGATCTCAAGGAATAAATCAAAACTTTTATTTCTATCTTTTGATTGATTCGATTCCTTGAGCCTACTAATGTTTCACTTTGGTTTCATCCGAGCATTCGGAATCAGAAACATGGAAGGACTCATCCTGAATTTGACTTAATCCGGACCAATTCCCTTGCGTTTAATTAAGACTCACCGTTCTCTATATATATCTATATCTATATATTGTAGCTTGCACCTTTCTAGTTTATTTTGACGCGGCTAGTTAGTTCGTAAATTATGGTTTTGATTTTCATTAGTTTCCATTAGTACTTATTACAGAAATAGTCAAGAATCATTTATGAGCGATCCTGGACTTTCTTCGTTGTTTGTTTATCTGTTTTTGCTTTATCTAGCACGTTTCCCTCGCATTTAGATTCTCTCTTCTTCTTTTTGCATTAAAATCTAGTATGTATAGTGTTTATTATTTGTGTTTTTGGAGGTGTTCCAACCTTTGTTTTTACAAATATCTAGAAAAATTTGAATAAATTTCACCGATGTTTTCTTCAGCCAAAAATTGGATATTTTACTAGTTTTGTTCCAGCATATTATAGTTTAGTTCTTGTCTCATTCATAAGCAATTGGTTTACATAACAAAATGAAAAAAAAAAAGAATAAAATTGAAAAAATTGAAAAAGAACTAGTTAATTCAAATTAGATCAATCTCATCTAGTTTAGTACTTATCTTTTAACACTTAGATTTGAGAATTCACATTTATTAGCTTGCACATTTACTCATTATGTATTGCTCATGGAATCCTATTACGAGGTCATTTCTTTCTTCGTATCTCACTTGCTTTATTATCGCTTGGTTTGATCATTTGTTATTTGAATGTACACGCATGATAAAATATAAGACTGATCGTATGCAAAGCCTTTTATAAAAAGGGAAAAGGTAATGAATCTAGACTAAGTCTCCGGACCCACAAATATTTGGTTTGTAGAAGCGGACACCCATATCTTACTTGGCCCTAGCCTCACTTTGACTCCTAAGTAAAATCAATAGGTATAATCAATGAGAAAACCAATTGCGACCGATAGGTTTTGTGAGAGTCCGCGTTAAGTTTGCACGCACCATTATTTAGCAACTCGTCAAAAAACACCACAGACTATTGCAAGAAAATGAAACACTAGAAGCCCGTCTAGATCATGTGACACTTGATGCTGTGAATTTGTAAAACCAGCGGCTTTATTAGCAAAAAGTCTAAAGGGCTCCAGGCTCCTATTAGAAGCCAAGCCAATGTTGAAATCAAAATTTCACATTATGCTTATTGGTAAAGTTGAGCCTTTCCTACTTTCGGCCATAAAAGGGTTGAGTTGAGTTGATAAATCTTATGCAACATTGTGATATTCAGAAGAACTTTGAGCTTAGGTTCCTTATTACCGAATCCAAAGCAAAACCCGAAGCGGAACCATCGCCACTATCATGAAGAAACGGCGGCACACCTACAGCTCCGGGGTGACAATGGGAGAGATCTGCAGACAACCACGTATCGATCAATATTGAAAGCCTCAACATTGAAAATCTCAACAACGACAAATACAACTCCAGAAGAGGGAATCCAAATCTGGCATTTTCGATCCAAGAGAAGCTCAGGTCCTTACCTACGCTATCCTCCGAATGCAGCATCTTCCACGTACCGGAGAAGCTCTCACATAACTACGAAGAGGCCTACATGCCCCGCGTCATCGCAATTGGACCTCATCACCGTCACAGCAAAGCGTCATGCAGATGGAAGATCACAAGTTGTGGTACTTGCAGAGCTTCCTCGGGCACAACCAGAACTGCCACCTCGAGGACTACATCGAGAGGATCAGATCCTGGAAGGACCGCACCGGAGTTGCTATGACAAGCAGATCGACCTCAGCTCTGACGAGTTCGCCAAGATGATACTCTTCGATGGCATCTTTGTGATCCAGGTCTTCCTGATGTACTGAAACCCTGAGTGGGCTCAATGACGTCCGCCACAACATGAAGCTGCTGGAGAACCAGATGCAACGGCTGTTCCATATGGCCTTTGGATCACACCAGAAGCACACGCCGGTGCTGCTCGAGCTCACATATGGGTTCTTCGGGCCAGGGATGAAGATGCAGGAGGTGCCAGAGGCAGTGATGGAGTCAGAGGTGAGCTCGACGCTATCAGGCTCTTGTACATGCCGGCGGCAAGGAAGGTGCCATACAACATACAGGAGGAGGTTAAGCTCATCCAAAGTGTGACGGAGCTGGTGGTGGCCGGAGTCGAGCTGAAAAGAGGTGAGAGTTGATCGTGTCATTTCGATTTTCTAAATTTGAATATTGTTCTATTTTCTATTTATTTCCTATATTTTATTAACATGCTCTCAGGTAAAAACAATAGATTGTTTGACATCGGATTCAAGAATGGAGTGCTTGAAATCCCACGCCTCCATCTTTACCACACGACGGAATCCTCCAAGTTGCTGATCAACCTCGGAATTATCGAGACTTGGCTTGGTAATGAAGACGCTGCTGCGGATCTAATCAACAGCTTCTGCAAGGACACTTTCTTATGGACGAGGAATGCCAACTTCTCCAGCCTCAGGCATGAGCTCGTTGCATATTGCCAAAGGCCTTATAACAAGTGAAAGGCATCTTTGAAGCACAATTACCGCAGTAGCCCATGGGCGGTCCTCTCGATTGTCACTACGGTGGTGTTGCTTACGCTGACTGTAGTACAGACAGCGTGCTCACTCCTATCTCCCAAATAACTTTGCTTTTTGAATGGTACATTGCCACTGTAATGCTCTAAGTTTTGATTAAAATATGTGCGATCATCAGTTACTTTCTATCAGGATCAGCAGATCATCCATCTGTGTGTGTTTGTCTGGGGTGCAGAATAATTAGCTTTTCCCTGTCCAAAGCATTTCACAATGAAGAACTGGCTAATATAAGGGGACGTGGCTATTCAGCCTCTATACCAAGTATGGTTTGCCCAAGAAATGTCGCCACAACTGAGTTTAGCTTGTAGACCCTTATCAGCAGCAATTCCTTGAGGCATGGTGAGAAGGAATTGTTGAATATTTAACAAAGTTTATGTTGAAAGCACGCCTTCAGAAGAATGGTGCATCAGAGACAGAGGGAATGAAAGCCTATCCTAAGGGAACCTGACCTTGTGTAGCTAATTTCTTATAATATTGCCTTCAACTTTCAGATGCCATCGAAGTCTTCGCGGTGCGAGAATTTGGCCTAGATCAAGACGTTCTCATAATGTAACTTGAAAATCAACTGCAGCAATCTGCATTATGCATAAGACTGTATCCACGCCGTAATATTCTATCTAGCAGTAGATATAGAAAAGTTTTGATGGATTGTTTACCAAGTTGCAGATTGAGTTCTTCCAAACATGAAGCAACCGAATGTGAACATGATAGATGCCCCTTCACTACCCTTTGTAACAGATGCAGTCAATTTTGAAGTCAATGGGAGCTCCAGAAATCCATAGGGTAGCGAAAAAGGGGATAAGTACATTAGAAGTAACTGACGCTAACTTTAGTAATAAAAATTTTAGAGCACATTTAAATGTCAATTTTTTTGAAAAACAATCTTTTAATACAAACTCCGATTTGTTTGGCCAAAAATCCGACGTGGCCTTTTTGTATTAATTTTTTAAATTGATGTGGCTCACTAGAGGGTCTAGTTAGCATTTGAAGCATGAAACGTCGTTGTCTAGTAGTTTTCCCACCAACAAGAACCCTAAATCGCCAAAGTGAAAGATAGCCCCAATTTTGAACCCTAACCGGCCATTGAGTGAATCCTTCCACCTTGATCTGCCATGTTCCGGCGAGCAACGAAGAAGCTGCTCCACCAGCTCATCCTGACCTACGCCACCGTGAGGGCCCGTCCCACCCCTTCTTGAGAAAAGAGAAGATCAAATCTCAGCTTCAACTTTAGTCTGAACAGAACAAAATGGGGAGTCGGACTCTACCTGGTATATGGACGATAATGGAGTTGCAATTTGTGACGAGATCGAGGACAGAAAGTTCAGCTATAACTGCCAGTGGGAATCAAAGTGAACGAATAGATTTTTGGAGCAGTTTCATCACTTCATAACCGGCCGCAAAGCAGAATAAAACAGAGTGTGCCTCACACTCTTCCGGAATGAATTGTTGGTGGCGGCAAACGAAGGTCAGATCAACGGGGAAGATTCTCAGTGACGAAGAAGCCGAGAATCAAAGCCAGCAATGGTGTGTTGAGCCGGATCCGAGTTCTTTAGGGGGTGCGTGACAAACCAAAATTTTTGTTCCAGAAATAATTTTTCTATTCCAAACCTGTTTTTGGAATAGAAATCCATTTGATAAACTTATTCCGTTTTTCTATTTCTGAAATAGATTTATATTTCAGAAATAGGTTTGAAATAGAAATTAGAAGTAGAAATTTTATACTTCTCTATTTCAGGAACAGAAATGAGAAATAAATTTTTTTCTCATCATTCGTCAATCGGTTCTTCATCCGTTACCGTCAACCACCGTCTGTCGGTCGCCGGCCATCGCCGCCGCTAGTCGCCAATTGCCACCACCGCCGGTCGCCGCAGCCACAACTGCCACCGTCCGTCACCGCTCTCCACCGCTGTCCAAAAGGAAGAAATTTTGTGTCACTACTATCCATCGGTCGTCAGCCGCCATCGCCACCCGCTGCCGCCGGCGCCGATCGCTCGCCGCCGCTGCCACCACAGCCGCCATCGTCCGTCACCACTATCCGCCGCCGTCCGAAAGGAAGAAATTTTGTGTCGTTATCAAACAAATTTCTATTTTTAGAGTAGAAATTTTATGTCATTATCAAACGGTTATTTTTGCTTAGAAACTTTTTTAGAAATAGAAATAGAAATAGAAAAATCTATTTATTTTCCAGAAACTATTTCTGGAACGGAATGGTTATCATGCGTACCTTTAAGCACTCGGATCACATAATGGAGAGTAGAGCAGGACAATTCATGGTACATCGATAATATTCTGACGACTAAGAGTGGACGACAATTTGGGAGCTCCATAACATCAGAGCTTTTGCTTCCTTTTTCATGCGAAAAAATGTGTTTTTGGAGACTGTACTGTACCCCTCCATCCTTCTAGGTTCTCTGTGACATGTGTATATACCCTAAAAGAAATGAATCCTTCCCCGTCGAACCCTCAAATTGATTCTGTTATACAGCTTTTCTAGAATCTTCTCGAGAGGACATTGCCTCGCCCGGCCACATCGAAGGGCGCGGGACGCACGTCCGAAGCTTCGGGAGTGGGTGAACAGAGATTCAAGATAGAGAGGCGTGCTCTTAAAAAGCGAAGATTGAAGACACGAAAAACAGGCCTCTCGCCCAAGCTTGCCGGAGACAATAGGGGTGGTTTGCGAGCGACACCGACACTCGTCCATGGACGAGCAATTCGCGAGCGTCCTCGTCACTCGACCAGATCTAGTGGCGACTCCACTGGTGGCGACGATGGAGGAGGGGCGGAGGTTGAACTCGGAGAGAGGGCATGACCAGATGGGTTTTTTCAGCAAGAGAGACTGGAGGCGTGCTGGTGAGAAAGAGGGCCGACACCATTGTTGCAGAGAGCGAGCTTCGGGAGAGGATAACGGAGGAGAGAGAGATAAAAGGAAAAAAAAATGCCCATATTTTCTCCTCTTCGTTGGACAGCAGCAAAAAAACACGTGGACTGCTTTTTAATTTTTTTTTTAATGCCGAGTTATATTATATTTTTAATTATAAAAGTCCTGTAAATTTTTTGCTGGAATTTACCGCCGGAGAAATTTAAATGATCGTTTTTTTCTCTAATTTAGCACTTAAGTGAGCTGACGAAGATTTTTCACACTAAAATAAGTGTTGTACATAACTTTTGATACTTTTAATATATTTATCCTAACAAAAAACAATAATCTAAGGAAGTGATGAAGTGAAAATTGAACAGACGATGACAATACTGATAATACTAATATTAACAATAATGCCAAAAAAATTGAACTGACAATGACAATACTAATACTAACAACAATGCCAAAATGGTACTACCAAAACAGTAGTACTCATCACTCAATTGTGCTAACGAGCAAACATGTCGAGAGAGTCTAGATTGAACAAGAGCAGAGTTTTTGTTCCCGTTGCATGTTTTGTATATAATTGGATATATTATACCTTGCAAATTATACATATTATATGCGTTGATTTCACAATTGGACAAACACTAATTAATATTGTAATTTACCATTTTACATGATTGATATAATATGGTGAGATATAAAGATTATTAATTAATCTAATATGAGCTTGGCTAATATGGGCCGAGTAAAGCCCAACTTGTGATGAGAGAGCCTGTGGCTTAAAACTTTATAAATAGTACTCACGTCTCTCATATAATCCTAATGCATGAATATCCTCACATAATAAGGGTTTATTGAAGGATAAAGGGAAACAGATAGTGTCATTAAGTCAGTGATATAGAAGGCAATAGAGAAAAAGCGCTTGAAAGCACTTGAACTTTAGATCATCTTTGTTCCGCATTAAAAACAATGAATTCTAAATCATGTGCTTAAATCTCTTTTACTCAAGTATAGGTGTTCGTGATTCTAGCTATAGAGATCTTAGGTGCCGTTTTTATAGCTTATATGTGGTATCAGAGCTTTTCATAGTCTAGAACTCGAAAGTACGAATTTGGCTTTTTTAGGAATTTTTTGTCAAGTGAAAATTGATTTTAATTGCATAAAAGGTAAGAGATCGTTAAGACGAGCATTGTGAGTGGTTGCACGCAACCAGGGGCACACGCCCCCACGCATGGCCACACTCCGATGGCTGATGGCATGCATCGAGCACTTGCCTCCATCCACTCTTACGCGCAAGTGCTCCCTACACACATTCTTGGGCTGACGTCATGCTAACGTTGGCGACCACAAAGTGGGTTAACCCGGGTGACTCAAACCAACCCAATCCAGGACTCGACTTGTTAACCCACTCGACCCGATTCTCTATTAACCGGACCGGTCAACCATCAAACCAGTCGAATCTCAATTGAATCGGCGGTTCACGCCGATTCAAGCACTCTAGTGCGTGCGTTAGGTGTGCCGTGCACTCTAGTGGCACATGAGGACATGTCCAATCTCCAATTGAAGTGTTCTTGGAGCCTACGTGCTCGTATTGAGATTCTTTATGTTGTGATATATTTGTTTTATATGTTTGATGATTTTATCAATGTGAAGATACATATAAAACCCTAGTAGAAGAAAGTTTCAAAAATTCAATCCGATTATAATTGCCAAAATGACACACTTAATTGGATTTTAGAAATATTTGTCTCATACTATGATGGGATGTCTCCTATTCCGCTATGTGGTCATTCTCCCAAAGGAGATGATTTTTTATTGGTTCATGGAGGATTACATGAACAACTTATGTGTTGATACCAAAATTTTGCCTAATCATTTAAAAATTAGTTGCATAAAAATTAAAGATTAATATCTAACCCATAAATAAATATATTAATTACATACAGATATTGGGAGCATTTGCGTTAATAGTTGCGTTCATTGGACCGATGGATGGATTTAAATGGATGGGTCTCGACGAATTGTGCTAAGCTCGTGGTGAAAGGAAATTTGGGCTAGCCCGTAAACATTGTTAGTGGCCAAAAATCTCATATAGATTGGAGCGTTGAATCAAGAAAGATGGATTTCTCAAGGAGCAATTAGGCTATACGTGATTGATTTTTTGGCAATTGGCAGACAAGATGAGGAAGATACAGTCAACATCTTTATAGAATCGAGTCCCTAGTCTAACCAAATTGGGAATGTGGCTCGCGGCCAATGGATGAGAAGGAAAGAAAATTGATTTCTGCACATGCAAAATCAAAGAAGGGGAAAGAATAACACAAGTGAGGAAGAGATAAAGATAATTATATATTAAGCACTCCCAAGAGGAGCGAAGATATGCTCTCTTCCCTTGAAAGCCTCAGCTGTCCCATCTATGAAAAGGACCCATTACAAGACAAAGAGGAGACTATACAATTGATACACACGACCACATTGGGGCGGATCCGTTCACAAGAAGACGTCCACAATAGTGATGGAGAGAATATATGGCTACATCAAGAGAAGGGGAGTCGTTCCCCTGCTTCCTCTTCCAAGAAGCTGTTGTCATCGGAAAATACATCCAGCCACCGCAGCGCAAGTCTACTTGAACCATCAACGACTTGCAAAGCTCTGTCCAACCCCTTGC
This sequence comes from Eucalyptus pauciflora, assembly GCA_007663325.1. Classification (NCBI taxonomy): domain Eukaryota; kingdom Viridiplantae; phylum Streptophyta; class Magnoliopsida; order Myrtales; family Myrtaceae; genus Eucalyptus; species Eucalyptus pauciflora. The sequence goes on from VMYD01000042.1 coordinate 159,362, forward strand.
CCAGTACCTTCAAGTTCCTGCTCCCGTCACCGACGCGGATGTTGCCCCGACGAAGCTGATCCAACTTGCGACCACGACTCGCTGGTTCTACCACTGCTGTAGCGGTTGACTTGCTGCTCCGTCTCACCAGCCATGACTCGGGATCCCAGCACACGGTTGCTGGGTTCCCATCAAAATTGCCGATTGCTTCGTCACTCGCGCAATCTTTTCGGTGATTGTAAATCCAAGCGTTCTCTGCAGTCCTTCGCATCAGCTTCCGCGAGACAATCCCCAGCACTCCTCTCCTCGCCGACAAGTTTCCCAGCAGGAACCATTATACTTAACGTGTTCTATGAAGATGCTGCCGTGAAAGTAATCAACACCTTCTGCAAGGAAACTTGCCTATGGACGAGGAACGCCTACTTCTGTGACATTTTCGATTTGGACCCCTATTTCAGGAACGAGGAATGGACTAAGGACCAGTATGCCAATAAGAAGAATGGGTTATGAGTCAATCCTAAGAATTGTTCACGAGTCAATTAGCTTATTGGAGGTGAGGCGACTCAAGATCGGGGTTATGTTAAACCAAAGCGTTCGACCATGAAAAGACCACTCGACCATAAGAATCGATGTGGATGATCACATACCATCACGAGTCCATCAATGGATGGGCATGAATCTATTCAACTCAAGTATCTACCAGTTGCGGGTGACTCCGCACGGTCACTATATCGTTCATGAACGACCCTAATCCGATTCCGTGTGACCCTAAGCCAAGGCAAGTCAATTGATCCTACACGATTACATGACAATGGAGGGTTATTCATAGATTGATCAAACTCAAACATGGGTTGGTTTTGAGTCAACCATGGGTCACACGTGGAACCCTAGACAGGCGCAGACTTCGGTTTGGGTCTAGCCGCCTGAGTACTGCTGAAATTGCCCAATTTGTGTAGACCATGTTAAGGCCATTTCTGCTCAAAACTTAACCACAAACCTCAGTCCAATTACAAATGTCAATCATTGATGATCTTAAGATATTCCTATTTGGTTAAGATGATATTTAGCTAGTCCTCACAATTATCCTTCTTCCTCTTGAATTTTGATCAATTAAAAGGAATGATTATTGGAAGCCAAGAAGCCCCACATGCCTAAGCTAGGGAGGGAACTTGAGGATCAAGTTGTCTTGTAAAGTTTAAATCAATCCTTGGATTTTGGAAGTCCATAAGTGCAATGGTTGAGTCATGTGCTTATTCAGGGATTTAGGCCATAATAATCCTAAAAATGGGAGTTAAATAGTTTCTTGAGGACAAGTTGAAAAGAGACTAATGTTTGGTGGCCATACAAAGGGGGAGGGCAAAGGAGAGAACAAATCTAGTTTGCATAACTAAATTAGTTGCTCTTGAAACTAAATAATGATTAAACCTTTGAGGCTTGAAGGATAAGGTTAATTAGTCCTTAATGTGACACTATAGGATTTAGTCTTGCTAACCAAGTCAAGGAAATCATCATTAGCCATCATTACCTATCCAACTAATTAAGTTTCTCATAAAAAAGGCTTAGAACCATTCTCTCTCTCTCTTCTCTTCCCCCGGAGACTACTCATCTTCCTCTACCTCTCTCTCTCTACCTCTCTCTCGGTCGTTCCTCCCCCCCCCCCCCCCCCCCCCACCCGAGCCGATGTCGCTGCCTTCCCGCCATAACCATTGTTGCCATCATGAGCTGTGAGCCACCCGCCATCCGTCTTCATTCTTGTTCCAATTTCATAAGTAGATCCCCTAAACATTGGTTATGTTGTTGTCTTGCGTAGTTTGGACTTAGGTCAGGTTTTGTTCTTATTGTTGAATAAGGCCGAGCCATCCTAGGTAGAGTAGACTCATGTATTATTTTTGTATGGTTTGCTCATATTATGCTTGAGTTACGAGGTTCGAGAATAGGCAAGATCTTGCTATGTGATCATTGAGGTTACAAGGACTTCTTGTTGTTAATGTATGCGGTTTATCTATGTGTTATTGTCTATGCTTGATTACAAGGATTTGTTGTTGTTAGTGGACGCAGTTTATCTATATGTTATTGTCTATGCTTGTTTACAAGGATTTGTTGTTGTTAGTGGACACAGTTTATCTATGTGTTATTGTCTATGCTCGGTTGCAAGGATTTGTTGTTGTTAGTGGACACGATTTGTCTATCTATTATTGTCTATGCTTGGTTGCAAGGATTTGTTGTTGCTAGTGAAAGCGATTTGTTTGTGTGTTATTATTTATGCTTGGTTGCAAGGATTTATTATTGTTTAGGCATTTAGCAACTTGTCCAATAGTAATAATTTCTATTTTTTTGTTCCTAGAAATATATTTGGAATAGAATCAAGGTGTAAAAAAAAAAGTTGTTTTTTTGTTACCGGAAACAATTCCAAAATCAAGCAACCCAAATTTTTTTCATTTCTTTTCTCTTCTTCTCTTCTTCTTGTTCTTCTTCCTTCTCTCTTCTTCTTCCATCGCCGTCACCATCAGCCGCCACTGCCGCTGTCCACTGCCATTGGTCATCAACAAGCTCGCCAAGTCAAGATGAGGTCCGATGAGCTCACCGAGGCCTTGCCTAGTAGGGCGAGGCTCACTTGAGCCTTGGCTGGCAAGGCCAAGCTCGCTAGCCACTAGTGGGGCTTGACCTTGGTGGCCCACCGTGAGGTCAACATTGTCTAACCAAGGCAAGGCCGACCTCGTGGTGGCTTGGCGAGGCCAAGCCCTATCAACGACTAGGCGAGCTCGGCCTCACCAGATCTGGGCAAGGCTTCTCGCTCGGCTAAGGCTTGGCCAAGCCTCACCTAATTGTTGGCAAGGCTCGGGCGACGAGGCGTGGCCTTGCCAAGGGCCAACAACCCTCCTGAGAGGTTGCAACCCTCGTCTGGCCAGTTGCCAATTGTCCCGAGGCAGGCAGCTAGCCAAAGGTTAAAGAAGAAGAGAGAGAAGAAAAAAAGAAAAGAAGAAAAAAAATAAAATTATTTAAAAATTAAAAGAAAATGGTTTGTATTAGAAATTTTAAGGACGATATCAAATGCAATTCTATTTCGGGAATAAAAATTTTTGCCAGTTACTAAACGCTTTCAAATGTTTAAAATTTTTCCCCAATAACAAAATTAAAAAGAATCATTTTTTATTAGAAATTGCTCCCACGAACAAAATAGTTATCGAACACACCATTAGTAGATATGATTTGTCTATACGTTATTGTTGATGCTTGAAAACACACTCTAAGCTTTGAAATGAGATTCACGTTGGTCTTAGATGTGCATGGAAGTATGTTGGGCTAGGTCTCTCTCTTGGTTTGGCGATATTGAGGTATATCATTTCTGAATAGGGTTTGACTTAAGTCGATGCTCAAATGTAACGGGTCAAGCCACGGTTCTCGTTTCATACTTGGAATATTGTAACAATGCAGTTTCAGTAAGTCATAACATACACTTCGCTTGGCACACCTTTGAGGCACTATTGCATTGAACTAGAGAAATGATAAAAACTGGTTGTGTGCTCGTTTGCACATATGGTCACATGAGGAAAGCCATCACCAATGGATTTCGAGACGATGTTGTCACTGATGGATTTCGGGACGATGTTCGATGGATTTCAAATGCCATTTGCGGATAGGATTTCGCGACGATGTTTGATGGATTTCGGATGCCATTTGCGGATAGGATTTTGAAACAAAGCCTAATGGATTTCGGATGCCGTCACTAATGGATTTCAGGACGCTGTCATGCCAAATGAAGCGAGACGATGCCCGGTAGATTCTAAAAGAACCGATAGATTTTGGTTATGTGTGTAATAAATGGAAGCCATGTGATGTGTTGTGGATTCTCGTGTGCATATATTATGGAATATGATTCTTGATCGAGATTATATTTGAGATATTTGAGAATCATGTACATATTTTAGAAGCTATTAATTGACACATACGTATTTTATATGCCATTATTTGTGACTTGAGAGGCACGTGCATATATGATATGCTATTATTTAGGACTTGAGAGCCACGTGATTATTTTAGAAGCTATTATTTGACTCAAACATATTTGATATGCCATTATTGGTGACTTGAAAGGCACGTGTGTATTTTATACGTTATTATTTAGGACTTGAGAATCATGTGTATATTATAAAAGTTATAATTTGACACGTATATAATTTTTCTGATTATGGAACATTTTGTGGGTGCTGGATCGTGTGAGCATTTTAGGTATTTGGGAATGCCATTTCATGTATTTAGTTAAGGCAAAGCAAGAGCTTTGCTATTGATTTGCCATCGACATATTGGTGTCAAGTATTCGTATGATTCCGATTTGAGACATTCGCTTGTACGAGGTTTAGGTGATTAACTTATTAAGTGTTCACTCAATTGTTGTTGTTTTACCCTTTTTAGATCTCTAGGTATGAGTCTCCCTCCGGTCCGTTTCAGTTTGCTTGTACAGATGGAGATAGTTATTATGGACATAGAGGATATGACGACTGATATCATGTACCAGAAGCACACTATTACGGTGTGGGTGAACGAAGGCTTAAGACACCTAGTTTAGCATTAGTACAAGGCGTGGTTCGTTTGGATCGACGAGGAAGTCTTTGAGCCCGTCCGTGGGTTTGATAGGACCCGATGGTCCCAATTAATCCTCATCGGACCCCACGATGGCGAATGATCCCAATGGCATAGTGGACGACCTCGACTCCAATCCGGATTATGACCTTGAGCCCGAGCCATAGAAAGCCGGCCTTCTGATGGGAACCGTTTTTGGCGGTCGCCCTCGTAGAAGAGGTAGGACTAACCCTCTATCCCCTTTTGGATGTAATCTGAATGGCCCAACTAGGCGGACTTGTAATTACAACTTTTCAATTCTAATGAAGCAATATATAAGTAGTGTGTTTTGTATATGTGTTTTCTTTACTATCCGTTTATTGTCTGCTGATTGGGTGTTACAGGGGCACACTTTCGCATGTGATAAATCAAAGGATAAAAGTAACAAGACGGTGACACCTCTTAGGACGTCACAACTTAATCCTGCGGATGTCATGCTCCCGCGGTGAGGGGAGGTCTAGGGTGTGACATCTACAACCCTAGATATGAGCTTGTTGCGCATTGCCAAAGTTCTTCTAACAAGTGGAAGGCCACATTCGTGTGCGATTATTGCAGTAGCCCATGGAAGTTCCTCTCAGTTATCGCTGTGGTGGTGTCGCTTGCACTGACTGTAGTACAGACTGTGTGCGCCCTCCTATCCCTCAAATAATTTTTCTTTTTGAATGGTACATTGCCATTGTAATACTCTTAAGTTTTGATTGAATTTTGTGTGATCATCGGTCCTTATCTATCAGAATAAGCAGACATCCATTTATGTGTGTTAGTGGGGGCGCAGATTATTACCTTTTCCCTACCAATACATTTCACGACGACAGAATGGTGAATATGAATGGGGTGTGGCGATTCGGCCTTTATCCTAGGATGGTTCGCCCAAAACAAAACGTCGCCGCAACTGAGATTAGCTTGTAGGCCCTTGTCAGCGTTTAGCTATTAATAAACTTGAGGCGCGATGAGAAGGAATGGCGGAATATTGCACTAAGTTTTTGTCAACGCTGCCTACAGAAGATGGTGGATCAGAGACGGAGGGAATGAAAGCCTAGGCTAAGTGAACCTGAACTTGTATAGTTAGCATCTCACAATATCGCCTTCGCCTTTCAGATGCAAATAAGTCTTTAATTACACGGTGCAAGAATTTGGATGAGATGGAGACGTTCTCATAAGGTAACTTGAAAATCAACTGCAAGCAATCTGCCTTCTGCATAAGATTGCATCGTCTGTAAGTTTTCCCAACATGAAGCAACCAAACGTGAATATGGTAGAGGAGCTACACTTTTGCATATACATATACAAATGAGCCTAGGAGCACTCTTTGAACTGAGGTTCCATTCGGTTCATAAAAAATAATTTCCAAAAATATATTTTCTAGATTTTCCAACATTCCTTTTACGGAAAATGAATTAATTGGGGAAAGTATTTTCCATGAAGAGAAAAAACTCCTCTAAGATTGGGAAAATGTTTTCCACTTTTCATATCTTCTTTTACATCACTTTCCCTCATCAAACAACTTTTTCTTTTATTTTTTAAATTGATTTTTTTTTTATTCTTTCCTTTTCTTTCTTTTTCCCTCTCTTCTTCATTAGCTGGTCACCAGCCATTACAGTAGCCAAACAACTGGCCACAGGCAAGCTAAAGCCTCGCCATAGGTTGCCGAGTCTCAAGCTCACCATATCCCAACGGGTCAACCCTTGCTAACACCCAAAATTTATTGATGTTTTTAAATATCCATTTATTTTGCAAAAATATAAAAAGAAAATTATAAAAGATAAGAAGCAAACAAAATGGAAAAATGAATAAAGTGGACCCAAAAAAAAGAAATAAAAACAAAAATAAAAGGGGGAAATCGAGCGGGCCGGCTTGTCTAGCCCACTTGGTCTCGGCTCACCTGCAACCCAGCTTCCCATTTCCTTTCTTTTCTTTGGTCCATTTTCCTTCTTTTATTTGGCCCACCAGAGCCTAAAAAGTGGCGCAGCCCAAGGCCGCTTCTTCCCCTTTGTTTGCACGAAACAGCGCCCGCGAAGCAAAAACGCCATAAGAGTGGTGACGTGAGAAAAGTGGGGAGCCTTCTGGAACGCATGAGCTGGCGTGGGCGAGGAAAAAACAAAAAAGATTCCTTACGGAGGCGAGGAGGGCATGCTGGTGCTCACCGGACGAAGCGGGGAATGAGGCATGTAACGGAAAAAGGATTGGCGAGAGGGAGGAGGGCGGATGCTTCCACAACCGCTTGTAGATCCAGGTCCGGGCAATTCAACAAGTCACGAATGAAGCGGACAAGGAGTATAAGAAGATATATGAGCAGATCAATGAAACTCGAAGAGCTTCGAAGGCAACGTTCACGGAATTCATGGACCATGCTCAAACCTGCACATCTCACGAAGATCGCCGTCTATTCTCTCTCTCGGCTGCTGTTCGTTGGCAGAAGAGGAGAAAGCGAGTAAGGGGGGAGAGAGAAGAGAGGGGGGACGCTCCGCGTTATGGCAGGAGATTGGCTCGAAAGTTTTTGGGCGTTCTCTGCAAGTTCTCCTCACACAGGGACGTGAGGGCACCTCATCTTTCTGGGCTGGGTCCAGATCGCAAAAGGGAGAGAGAGAGAGACGTGCGCTAGCCTCGAGCTCCAACTGGAGAAGACGACGAACATCGATCATCGTGCTCAGACCTCGACCGCCGACCCATAACCACCCGTCGGTCGTTCCCACCGACCGGTGCCTATCACCTCCGGTTTGCCATCCCCGACCACCGTCTTTGTCCACGGTTGAGCGGAAGCCTTCCTTCTCGTCTCGTCGTCCGTCGAAGCTTTGCCGGCGACTGTACGATGCCGAAACTTCACCTCGTAACAGGTAGGAGTTCGCTCTCAAACACCATTTTTCGGCCGTGTCTCATTGAGCCCGAAATCTAATTTTTCTATCTTTTAGAGATCATAGGCGATTGATATAGTAATGAGACTGAGTTATAATCTATGATGTGAGTTCATGTTGTCATCATGTGTCGAAATTTGAGTCTCATTTCACCATGATATCAGTCTGGAGCTTGTTTTATTAAGTGCACGCCATGCTTTTGTTAGAATGCTTAAAAGAAGACCGGAAAATTTCTTGCGTTTAACTCAAAACCGATCTCATTCGTTTCTGTATTCACCGAACCCTACTTGATTTCTTCGTATTTTGCTGTTTTTTCATGTGACTTCGCGATGTGTTTTTCGCCGCCCAAGTTGCCCTTGCAAACTCTCCTTCGCTGGAGCTACCTCCCCACGTTAGTGAGCCTACGATGTGTCTTGTAAGTCATTATACATCATAAATCTGTAATGCGGAAACTCATACTAACGAGGGATCTTTTGATCTTCATGATTCTCACAAATAGATGATGACATACCTTTATCCATAGCGTTGCACTTGACGATGATCGTTGTACAAAACCCGATGAACACGAACCAAAGAAGAAATCCGATTTCTCTCCCTTAACCCACTATTCTTCATGTATTCTTTCGATGGAGGAGAGAATACCAAAATCTTTTAGGTGATTGTTGTTAATTGTGGGTGGAGAGAGGACCGAACTCTATTTGTACGAAACTTGAAAAGGTGCCTTCCATCAAAGCGATATACCATTTCAATTAAAGTCGTACCTCTTCGTTTTATTAGAGTCGTGACTCCTCATAACCAATATTAATTATTCTTATAGCATAACAATAATTATTAAACCATATAACATAAATCATATCATGTGGGCCACAATAATTCTTACATTCTCCCACTTGGTCCATATGATATTCTTTTCATGGTTTAACAAAGACTGTAATATGCACAATAATATTATGCTATAAAAAATTTCATTAAATTGACAATCACATAATAATCACAATTAAGTAAAGAAAACTAATGCGAGTCATAGCGGTTATATGTCATTAATCGACATAGTCCATTCTATGCACTACAACTATAGCACTTTACTTAACATGATTCAAAAATGAGAAGTACAGTAATAGTCCAACTATAATGTTTATTTAGAAACTATTCTGTTTAACATTCATCTATTTCCATAATGTTAACTAAATAGAAAACAGGAAATATCATAAACATGTAAGTGAGCTCAAAGTGTCAAATACATAAACTTAATACAATCATAATACAAACATTAATGACGTCCAATGATGCCCATCCTTTCAACATGCTCATTAAATGTTTTGGGTGGCAGTCCTTTTATTAAGGGATCTGCTATCATAAGTTTGGTGCTAATGTGCTCAATTGACACCCTTTGTTTCTGAACTTCTTCTTTAATAGACAAGTATTTGATCTCCATATGCTTGGCACCCTTAGAATACTTGTCGTTCTTGGAGAAGAAAACTGCTGCAGAGTTATCACAATAAATTTTCAGCGGCTTGGCAATACTGTCGATAACCACGAGCTCTGAAATAAAATTCCGCAGCCATAATCCATGAATAGTGGCCTCAAAGCATGCCACAAATTCAGCTTCCATAGTCGATGCAGCAATAACTGATTGCTTCGCACTCTTCCATGAAATTACCCCTCCGGCCAGAAAAACAAGTAACCAAACGTTGATTTTCTTGTATCGACACAACCGGCTAAGTCTGAATTTGAATACCCAATCACCTCGAGATGATCGGATCTTTTATAAGTAAGCATATGATTCTTTGTTCCTTGCATGTATCTAAGAACTTTCTTTGCAGCTTTCCAATGATCCATTCCAGGATTACTTTGATACCTGCCCAGCATTTCGACAGCAAAACTGATGTCTGGTCTGGTGCAAGTTTGTGCATACATTAAACTCCCCACAACAGATGCGTACGGAATATTCTTCATTTGTTCTCGTTCCAATTCATTTTTCGGACATTGCATAAGGCTAAATTTATCACCTTTCTAAATTGGAACTATTCCTGCTGAGCATTTACTCATATTAAATCTCTCTAAAATTTTCTTAATGTAGGCTTTCTGAGACAATCCTAATAATCCTTGTGATCTATCACGGAATATTTCTATTCCTATCACATATGTTGCCTCTCCCATATCCTTCATTTCAAAATTCTTAGAGAGAAACTTCTTGGTTTCATATAGTAAACCAAGATCATTAGCAGCAAGCAAAATATCATCAACATATAGAACTAGAAAAATAAACTTGGTCCCACTAATCTTCCTATATATACACCAATCAACGGTGTTTTCCTTAAATCCAAATGAAGTTATGGTATCGTTGAACTTAAGATACCATTGTCGAGAAGCTTGTTTAAGTCCATATATTGATTTCTTTAATTTACATACCTTGTGTTCATTTCCTTTAATTGAAAAGCCTTCGGGTTGGTCCATGTAAACCTCTTCTTCTAAATTCCCATTAAGAAAGGCGGTTTTCACATCCATTTGGTGTAACTCCAAGTCATAATGAGCCACCAAAGCCATAATGATTCTAAGTGAGTCTTTCTTAGAGACTGGTGAAAATGTCTCTTTATAGTCAATGCCTTCTTTTTGCGTAAAACCCTTTGCAACAAGTTTGGCTTTATGTCGTTCAATATTGCCTTTTGAGTCGCGCTTGGTCTTAAAGACCCATTTACACCCGACCTTCTTACATCCTTTAGGAAATTCAACAATATCCCAAACTTGATTTTGATGCATGGTTTTTAACTCTTCTTGCATGGCATTAAACCATTCATTAGAATCTTCACATTCCATGGCTTGGGAAAATGAATCTGGATCATTTCCAATTCCTAAGTCAATTTCTGACTCTTGTAGATAAACTATATAGTCATTAGAAATAGCTGACCTCTTTTCTCTTTAAGATCTTCTTAATGCTATTTCTTGTGACTTAGCTATTGGAGGTTCAATATGGACATCTTCATTATGGAGTGGTTGTTCATTAATTTGTTGTTCTTGATTATTGTTAGATTGTGTTATAATATCAGGAACAACAACTTTAGAAGCTTCGGGTATAGGAACTTCTACCCTTACTTCTTGAATGCAAGCATCACGCATTCTTTCACTCCCACTGATGTCACCATTCTCAATGAACCTAGCATTTCCAGATTCAACAATTCTTGTACTATGATTAGGACAATAAAATCTATACCCTTTGGATTTCTCTACATAACCAATAAAATAACCACTGGTCGTTCTTGAATCCAATTTCCTTTCATGTGGATTGTAAATTCTTACTTCTGCTTGACAACCCCAAACATGCAGGTGTTGTAAACTAGGTTTCCTTCCTGTCCACAGTTCAAAGGGAGTCTTTGGAACTGCCGTACTAGGAACCTTATTTAATAAATACATAGAAGTCTTTAAAGCATACATCCACAAAGATAAGGGTAAAGATGAATGACTCATCATACTCCTAACCATTTCCATTAAAGTACGATTACGCCTTTCTGCTACACCATTTTGTTGTGGTGTACCTGGCATTGTGTATTGAGCACAAATGCCATGTCTTTCAAGGAATTTAGCAAATGGAGCTGGACATTGTCCCGATTCATTATACTTTCTATAATATTCACCGCCTCTATCCGATCTTACTATTTTCACCTTTTTATCTAATTGCCTCTCAACCTCTTTAATATACACTTCAAGTGCATTTATTGATTGAGACTTATCATGCAATAGATAAATATAACCATAACGTGAAAAATTATCAATAAAGGTAATGAAGTAACTTTCCTTACCAAAAGATGGAACATCAAATGGACCACATAAATCAGTATGTATAATTTCAAGAAGTTCTGTGCTTCTTGTGGCACCTTTCTTAGTGTGCTTTGTTTGTTTACCTTTAATACAATCAATACACACTCCGAGGTCAGTAAAATACAAATTTGGAAGAATTTCATTCTTCACTAGTCTTTGCATTCTTTCTTTGGATATATGACCCAAACGTTTATGCCACAAGTAAGCAGAATTTTCATCCACCAAACTTCGTTTAGTGCAAACATTATGATGCAAGGTCATTAATGTCTCAACAAAAGTATTATTAAGTCTAAATTTGTAGAGACCATCACATAAGGTTCCAGTTCCAATAAGAGTATCACTCTTAAATAGACTGAAAGATTCAGAACCAAACTTACAATAAAATCCCGCCACATCAAGTCTTGGCAAAGAAACTAAATTGCGAGAAAATGTAGGTACATAAAGGGTTCGAAACAAATCCAAATAATGCCCAGTGTCTAAGATCAAACGATAAGTGCCAATGCCTTCAACTGGAGCTTTGTTTCTGTTCCCCGTAATCACATAACTTTCATTTGGCTTTATAGTTTGGATCGTAAGAAATCCCTGCATCGTATTTGACACATGAGTGGTGGCACCAGAATCAATCCACCAAGTATTATGAGGAACTTCAGTAAAGTTTGATTCAAAACATACTAAAGCACAAGGCTTACCTTTCTTTTCGAACCAAGGCTTACATTTCAGACAATCTTTCTTCAAGTGTCCAATTTTGTTGCAAAAATAACACTTAATAAGATTGTGTTCCTTCTTGTGGATTTGAGAAGCCTTTGAAGAGTCATTCATGACGTGTAGTCCTTTCTTCTTGCTCCTTCCACCTTTCCTCTTGAAATTCTTTCGAACTTCTTGATGACTTGAGAGATGAACATAATGAGCCTTTTGATTCTTTATCTTTGTTTCCTCTTGAACTAGCATACTGGCCAATTCATTTACATTCCACTTATCCTTTATAGTGTTGTAATTCATTTGAAATGACCCATATTGTTCATGAGGTAAGGAATTAAGTATAAATTGTACTAAAAAGTACTCATCCACGTTCATCCCTAAAGTCCTTAACTTTGCTGCTAAATTTGTCATCTCAAGTATATGTTCATGCATGGTATGCGAACCATCATATTTCATGGTGGTCAGTGTACTCATCAATGTACCAGCAAGTGACTTATCAGCAGTTTGAGAACGTTCTTTCACAAATGTCATAAATTCCTTAGCATTGTCAGTTTTGGGAAGAAAAGTCTTTAAATTGTTTGCAACTGTCATTCGCATGAACATTAAGCTCAGTCTGTTCGATCTTTCCCAAGCTTTATAAAAAGACTTTTCATCATTGCTACTTTCATTAGTAATAGCAGCTGGTTTCTCAGCTTGAAGTGCTAAATCAAGATCCAGGACACCTAAGTGAAACTGGACTTGTTCACTCCAATTAGGAAAATTTATCCCATTGAATAAGGGAACATATGAGTCGTGCGAATGGAGTGAAACATGTACAGATACTGCAAACATATGCAAGAAAATACTCATACATTAATGGTTTGAGAATATCACCTAATCGGATTCAAACTAAACTACACATGTACATCATAGTTCTCCTTTGGGCGATCCTATGATATACAAATATATATATATATAAACCATAATGATGCTAATAACTTTTATTTGATAATTGTAAATATATCTTATTAAAATTTATTTGCTATCTTTGGATATACAAACAAAAAATAATAAGTCATATTAATTATAAACTATAACGTTCATGAATTATAGAAAATAATTAACCTTTGGGTTAATCCCTAAGTTCTTATAATAAATGAACTTCAATATACCCATAATACCAATAATGATATGCAACATATCAATTTCATAAATAGCATCAATTAATCATGGGTAATTGAATAAAATAATTTACAATATTAAAAAAATTCAAAAGATTTCAAGATTTGGCCACTTTGGTGACTAACAAACCATTCACAATATGAATTTTTTTTTTAATATTGTAAAATACAAATATTTACCAAATTGCACACAAGGACAAAAACTTAATCAAAGTGTAAGGGCAAAATCGTAAAATCATAATTCCATAAGGGCAAAACCATAAATTTATAATCCAGGGGCAAAATGGTAAATAACCAGTAAGGGCAGAACCGTAAAATCATAATTCCATAAGGGTAGAATAATAAATTTATAATCCAGGGGCAAAATGGTAAATAAACAGCAAGGGCATAACCGTAAATAAACATAAAAGGAAGGGCAAAACAGTAAATAGGAGCTGAGGGAGGGGCAAAAGCGTAAAAAGGGCCTCGCGGGATGTCAAGCACGTGCCGAGTACGTGCCTTCGTCCTCAGCGGGCGCGTGCTCCTCACGCGCTTGCGGTTGGCGCGCGCGAAACGGCGCGTGGCGCGTGGGTTCCATGCGCCATCGACTGCCGCGCGCGCGTGGACCCACACGCCTTCTTCCCCTCGCGCACAGTAACTTTTCTTCGCCAATTTTTCACCGTTTCGTCTCCTTTCGCTCTAATTATTCCATTTATTCTCCATGAGAACTTCCATCATTCGGATTTTCATCAACAAAACGATCCGAAAACATTTTAACAACAACAAATAGTACAAACAGGATCGTTCTACGAATCATCAAACATAAATAATAATATTTCTTTAAACGGAAAAATCATGAGATCATAAACCACGCTCTGATACCAACTGTAAGTCATTATACATCATAAATCTGTAATGCAGAAACTCATACTAACGAGGGATTTTTTGATCTTCATGATTCTCACAAATAGATGATGACATACCTTTATCCATAGCGTTGCACTTGACGATGATCGTTGTACAAAACCCGATGAACACGAACCAAAGAAGAAATCCGATTTCTTTCCCTTAACCCACTATTCTTCATGTATTCTTTCGATGGAGGAGAGAATACCAAAATCTTTTAGGTGATTGTTGTTAATTGTGGGTGGAGAGAGGACCGAACTCTATTTGTACGAAACTTGAAAAGGTGTCTTCCATCAAAGCGATATACCCTTTCAATTAAAGTCATACCTCTTCGTTTTATTAGAGTCATGACTCCTCATAATCAATATTAATTATTCTTATAGCATAACAATAATTATTAAACCATATAACATAAATCATATCATGTGGGCCACAATAATTCTTACATGTCTCTCTCCATTTTTAGTGCCTTTGTGTTTTTTTTTTTTATTATTTCTGGAATTCTGGTGTTCATACCGAAGTTTAGGACAGGATTTTTTTGTGAAATTTCGGGTCGCTGGAGTGGGCCCTCGGCGTTGGTCGTCGCCGGGCGGGACGGATTGCGGGCGAATGATGGTGGTTTGGTGGCGACGTAGGTGCCGGCCGTCGTCGGCCGGAGCGATGAAGGGGCGTCGGGAGGGGTGGTCTTAGTTCAATAAAGTTGCAGGTGGTGGAGTCTTCGGTGAAGGAGGGTTGGCGTGAGGTTGAAGATGAAGACAGAAAATGACAAAATAGGGGAAAAGAAAACGAATTAAAAAAAAGGAAAATTAAAAGTCTTTTTTTAATCTGACTGGTGTCGGGTCCGAGTTTTGCTCAGGTCAATGGGCCGGATGGCGTAAAACCGGTACGAACCCGTTCCCCGAATATAATGATAATAAATAAACTAATAAAAAAATTAATTGAAAGTTTTCGGAAAATGTTTTTTAAAAATTAAAAAAAATTATTAAAATTAAAACTTAAAAATAGACAAAATGATAAAAAATTTAATATTTTAGGAAATAATAAGAAGTTTAAAAAATTCAAAAAATTAATAAAAAAATTAGAACTTTAGAAAATCATTAAAAATTTGGAAAATTCGAAAAATTCATTAAATATATATAATTAGAAAATATTAAAAAAATTGGAAAATCAGAAAATTCATAAAACTTTAGAAAATTCAGAAAATCATTAAAAAAAAAAGAGAAAAATCCAGAAAAAATAAAGAATTAGAAAAATCATTAAAAATTTCAGAAAATCATAAAAAATAAAAATATCTAGAAAAATTGGAAAATCCTTTAAAAATGTTAAAACATAAAATTGGATAAGCCTTTAGGGCTTTACAACAGGATCCTTGTTTGGTTTGTTTTGTTTTCTTTTTTAGGGACAATTTAGAATGTTTGTGTATTTTATATTATGATTATAATTGACTACGCTTTTCAATATTTTGATGTTATTTCCTTGTTTTGGAATGGTTAGGACAAACCTTAGATTTTTCTTGATACACTACTATGATGTTAGTTAGCACAAAAAAAAGTTAGGTATCGAGAGGGCATTAACTATAATCAAGTCCCGAGTTTAAAATCTCTGGTTACGTAAATAGTAAGGTATTCTCCTGGATTTTCGTATCTTTGAACTAATATACTATTTTGGCTAAAATGAAGGCTGAAATGATCTTATTTGAGTTCGAGTCCTTCTAGACTTTTAAAACACATATCACTAGCTTCAAATCGATAGGTCGTACACCCCAATCAAACGTCATTTGACATTTGAAAAATATCTCCAAAGATGAGCGATTCTGTAGTAGTTTAGGTTAGTTTTCATTTCTGTTCTTATTTCGCCTTTTGTTTTTTCTATGTTTGTGTAATTTTCTATGTTGATTTTTGGAGGAACTTTCCTTCATGAAAGTTGTTTGTTATTGTCTTAAAATTTTTCTACATTTCTTTTCAAAATAATTTTTGGACATGATTAGCTAGATCAAAATCACTCAGAGCTGAGCCTAGGATGGTTTGCTCTATGTTGATTTCTGATTTTGTCTTTTTTTTTTTACTGATCTTTATGTTAATTTTTGGAGGAAATTTCCTTCATAAAAGTTGTTTCTAATTATGTGGAGAATGTCATGTAATGTTTTCAGAATTTTTGGATGTATTTAACTACGTCAAAATTGCCTAGATCCAAACATAAGATAGTTTGCCCTACACTATTCTGAATTGTGTTTTGATGAAATCGAGTTAATAAACGAGTTTGTTTGGTCTCAAATCATTCATGAAAGATGAAATACATGTTGTATGTGTTTAATTGATGCATGGTTTGCAAAGTGTTGATATTGTCTAGTGTATCAATTGCATGAGTTAATGTAAAAAGATGCTACAACAATATATAGCTTGGATATGCACATCTTTTTTTTTCCATTTTTGCTATAACTCATGTGATTACATTTAGGTTTCGAACTCTTAACGAGAAACGTTCCTCATTCTGTATGTAGAATTTTTCGTAGGATTTTTGCATGTCATGAGATGGTTGAAATCATCTCCGTTTGTAAAGTTAATGTTGAAATGAAATCTTACCGTATATGTATGTTGTCATGCTTGTTTAAGTCATCTAGAGACTAAATTTTGCTATTATGCCTTCTTGACAATTGAGAATCTTTAATCATTTTGTAATGTCATTTAAATTGTATGACATTTTTGCATGCTAATTTAGGATTAGATGATTATCCAAATTTTCTGTTACATCCAAGCCTAAGTCTCATGTGATTTCTTTATGCCGTTTGTGCATTATTTAAATGACTTTGAGGTTTTCTAATGCATGATTATGTTTTGTTTTTCTTAGTTACTAACACACACACCTTTAGAGATCTCGATCTTAAGGTATCAAATTGACCTAATTTGGACCCAAGCCATTTGAGGAAGTCATAAAGCACACTTATAGGTTTCCAAGACGGTTGATTTCACATAGATCGCTCATCATTTGGACCACTTTCTATTTTTTTTCAAAACTAGATCAGAATTTAGACATGAGATTAAATTCAGACCCTTGTTCTAACCCCTGTTTGGATGGACTTTTGACATTTTTGTTATATTTTTTCTATAAGGATTCTGCACTCAATCCCTCAATGAAACTTATTTGTCATTATGTTGGCTATGTTGTATGAAAATATGATGATTTTTAGACCTTTTTTGATAGGACAAATCCTCGCAATATTAACTAAATGTCTTGCTATTTTGACAGTTTTCTGACATACTGTTGTTGCTTGTTGTTTGATTTTTGTAAAATCATGTGTAGCTCGTTTAGGAAAAATTTCTTCACAAATTTTTTGTTATCATGTCATGCATGGTGGGGAATTTTGTTATCACCAAATTGTCATTAGGCTTTGCCCAATTTTGCTATCTTTATATACTTGTCTGAAATTTCCTATAATGAACTTGATTGTGATTGTTTAGATAAACTTCCTAGGTTAGTTTGTGCATGAACCTAGGTCATTTTATCTTCATGAAAGTTGGTTTAAACACCTCAATATTCATTTTTAAATGATTTTCAACAAGTCTTCTTTTCAAATCAAATTAAAAATGCTTTGGTATATGTGATGTTTCTAAAAACCATTTACCAAGAAATTTTTCTCCAAAGCTCGATTTGACTTATGGAAAAGTCGTGGTTTGGACCATATTCAAAATGCATGTGATGCTTGTGAGTGTATTAATGCGAGTCCCGAGCTAGCTTTGGTAATTGAATATGTTCCATGGCCTAAATATTTCTTAATCCGAAATATTTTCAAATCTTTTTAAATCTTGTTTTGACATTGTTGAAAGTCATGGTTTGAATTGTATTCAAAATGTCTGTAAAGATGGTGAGTGCATTTATGTGAACCTTGGGCTAACCTTAGCAATTAAATACCTTTCATAACCGAAACAATCATTTTCTCTCAAAACTTTTTGTAGATAATTTTCAAAATATGTATTTGAAATAATTCATGTACTCCCCATGTATATAATCATGTCATTCATTTAGAAGTATCTGTGTTTGCAATTGGCATATGCCTTTAGTAATAAGTGATTCGTCGACAGCTTATTCATTTGTTTGATTGATTGAGAAATAATGTCTAAAAGGCCTGCATGCATGTTTAATTCCTGCAAATGCATGTAATTTCTCGATGAATGATAGGGTCAATGCATGATATCGAGAGAAATATTTGGATCACATAGAACACCTCATTATGGACTTATAAGTGTTATTGGTCATGTGATAACATATTTGGTCAATAATGGCTATAAGTTACAAAAATGAATTGGGTAAGTATTTTAGAGGATTTGTGCATAGATTATAAAGGCCGTCCCTAATGCCCAAATATTCTTTTTGAATTGAACTTCCTTTAAGAGATTGATTTTAGTATGATGTTGTGTTTTTGTTTGTTTTTTGCATGTATGCCCATTTTTTTCCATTATATATACCTAGTTATAGATTTCCTAAAGTAGATCTAGATTAGGACCCTAAAAATGGAGAGAACATGAAGACGATGGAGATCGATGTCCATTCTGACCATTATTCTGTACCATTCATCCCTGACATATGTCTCGGGTTCTTATCATCTGTATAAAAGTTTGACAAGTTGCGAGTTCTCTTTTCCTTTTATCCTTTTCAATTGTGTTTCCTTTTCGTATTTTCTAGGATTGTACGATATATTTATAGCTTTCTTTGATTGTTTACTTACTGCTTTGCAATTTTCAATTCAATTTGTGTTTCCTTTTCATTTTCTTTAGAAATAGATTAGCATGAAAACCATCAACTACGTATGATTGCTTAGTTTAAGACTAACAATCCCAAAAATGTAAGAAAAACTGTATGGACACGTTAGGTAAACATAACATACTATTTAGGTATCGAAATGACGCTAATAGAAATATTGGCGTAACCCAAGTCCCTAGACCTATATATCTAGTTGGTAGAAATCGAGGGAATACTCCTGACCCTCGATTGGGTTTCTAGCCGACATTTTTAGATTGTCTTAAACAATTAGACCATATAAATGAACCTGTCGCGCGTGGTATGAGTTCTGATAAGACTTACCATTGTTTAGCATACCCGCATGTGGAAAATTCCTAATGGATGCAGTGACGCCATCCTTAGGAAGGAGTACTAGAGGGAGGGCTACCATGGTAAATGTATCCTTAAATTTGATATTCACGCCCAATTTCCTCTCTCGAGGTATGTCACCCATGTGGGTACAGGTCGTGACTCTATTGTCAAGCGGGATATAGTTTGGGAGAACTCATGATCTTATAAAGGGAACTCACAAGAGGTTCGTCCGAGGGATGATATAATTACAACCCTGTGGTTGAGAACCATGAGAGAACTTTTGTGGTCAAGTATTCCTAAATCCGATTTTTCCCCTTTCCTCTCCTCACTTGAAGGATTTTGAGGATGGCGAGATGGAGTCACGACATCGTGTTTTGATGCCAATCGCACTAATCACGTTGTCCAATTTGAGCCTTTTTATGGAGGTGGCTTGCTTTCAATGCTAGCCTCATAGGCCACATCCCAATAACTATTTTCCAAGCTAACTGTATAGGCCACTTGATGTTATGATGCCAGCCGTATAAGCCGCATCACTTAGTTACTGTTTCACAAGCCAACCACATCGATTGTTTGTTGTTTCCCCTCCGATTCTTGACCTTTCACACGTGGTTTTAAGAAGCCTACACCACCACCAGACTCTCCACCATCAGACGAGCTAGATTTGGAAGACAGTGCCTCGCACACTGACCCTTCACGGATCAACAAGCCCAATGCCATGCGACGTCGTTAGAGAAACAAGATTCATGGCACTATTTGACATTAATTCAAACTATAGTTGACTACTTTGATGTCACCTTGAGTTTGAGAGGGATGTTAGCAATATTATATTAGAGATTTTTAAGATTTTCTATAGAATATTATCCTATGTTAGAGACAATTATGATATTATTATTGATTATCTAATATCAATCAAGATTGCATGAATATCTCTTTTGATTTTGCATATCTTGATTGATATATGTTACTTTAGATAGTGGTCTCATAAAGCCTATATATAGGCTAATGTAATGTTCATTATGATTAGGGGTGAGCATATCAAACCAACATAAGTAGGAACTATCCAGACTAGACCGGATCGGCCGGTGTGGTTCGGTTCCTAAGGGCATCCATTTGGTTCCCAATTCCATAAAAATGGAGGTGGTGATTTTTGGTCTAGTTATCGGTTCTAGGAGGGAATCGGACTAGACCGCACCAACTCTTTTTTTTTAAAAAAAAAATCTTAAAAGTAGTGCTAAACCCTAAAATAATAATAATAATATTTTTAATTATTTTTTTATAAGTAATAAGTTCTATTAGACCAGACTGGACCGGTTGGTCCAATCTGATTCTTGATCCCAGGACCATCCAGTTCGGTCCTTGGTTCCAAAAATGAGAACTAGTCTGATTCTCAATTCTTAGGTGGGATTGGACTAGATCGAGAACTGATCATCCTTAATTATGATACATTGAAATAACAGAAAATTCTTTATTCCTTTCTTCCGCATTATTTCTTAACTGCCTTTGCTTCTCACTTCAATCTTGAGTTATTCTGCCTTCGGGAATCACGTTTCACGGCTATAGCACTAAACATTTGCATGCTTGAGTTATTCTACCTTTGCTTCTCACTTCAAGCTTGAGTTATTCTGCCTTTGGGAATCATTTTTCACCACTATAGCACTAGACATGTGTACGCTTAAATTATTCTACCTTTGCTTCTCACTTCAAGCTTGAGTTATTCTGCTTTTGCCTCTCACTTCAAGCTTGAGTTATTCTGCCTTTGCGAATCATTTTTCACCGCTATAGCACTAAACATGTGTATGCTTAAATTATTCTACGTTTGCTTCTCACTTCAAGCTTGACTTATTCTGCCTTTGCTTCTCACTTCAAGCTTGACTTATTCTGCCTTTGGGAATCATTTTTCATCGCTATAGCACTAAACAAGTTCATGCTTGAATTATTGTACCTTTGCTTCTCACTTTGAGCTTGAGTTATTCTGCCTTTGCTTCTTCCTTCTCTGGATAAAATTGAGCATCTCTGGCTTTGCTATTCTTTAGGATCTAGAGTAAGGGGAGGGCACATTTTCCCTTCAATAATTAAGGTTTTTTACCTTGATCAAAGATCTAGTACACCGAAACAATCATGGAAGTTCAAACCGAGCGACAATTAATGAATTACTTTCATACAAATCACTTTGCTCTGCCTCTGGTTTTTTACATCATTAAATTCTTAGATGTTGACACTTGAATTTTTCGCCTCAATGGTTGTTATTCATATTTTACGGAATTAAGGGATCAAAACCATTGATATTGTTGGAATTTGACTCTTAACAAAAAAATTTGCATTACATCTTTGCATTTCACATTTCGCATTTGGGAGACGTGTTGAATATAGTTTAGGATCACATTGCTGTTAACGTTTTATTAAGTTAGAGTTGTATTTACTTGCATTTGACGACATTAGCATCTTTTATGAATTTCATTTGCATGTTATTATCTTCTTGGACGTTTACTATGTCGTAGCACGCTGTGTTACATGACGGAGCATATTAGAAGATTATTCACCTCGAGAGATCTTAAGCACGTCAGGGAAGTAACAATGAAGGAAATCGAGAGCTAGAGAGGATCCACTCATTGGAAACCTTCACTGCTAAACCTTCACCATTATCAATCTGTGTGGTGTTTCTGGTGACCCTTGCGCGTAATTTCTTCATAAATTATTGGAATGAAAAAGGCAAGAGAAAGGATAGGCTAGCCAAATTGATTGAGGGAGAGGTTCAGGGTGAAATATGAGAGAGGGAGTGTGAGATTTGGTTACGCAGGGTGGCTGAAAAGGAAATATATAAATAAAAAACAAAGAAAAAAAAGAGTGTGGCCAAGAGTGAGAGGGAGACTCCGAGGAAAAAAAACAGATAATTAAGAGAGATGAATTGTGTGATCACAAGAAAATAATATCGAAAATTCGGGTCGTTAGTTGAGGATTCGTCTCTGCCATTCACTGATTTTCCTATCATCTAATCCAGTCTTGGGACGACCCTTGATGTTCCTTGGATGCTGCCTCATCCTAACTTTATTATAAGTCAAACATTGTGTTAGGGTTATTCCATGTCGGGTCAATCGAACCAAAGTTTATGGACTATTCGTGTCAATTTTCTAAATAAAAACCGATTTGGGAAAGTTTGGAAAATGGTCTAATTTTACAAAGATTGGAGTAAGTTATGATATGAATTTACAAGTGGGTTTGCCCGGGGTAGGGTTGGGACCCACTAACGTTAAGATATTTGGGCTCACATTTAGAGAATCAATTAAGAATTTTACATGCATAGGTAACAAGGGGAGAGGGCGGAGGGGACAGACGACTGTCATGACTTGTGCAAAAAGTAATTAGGTGACAAAATCACATGTATGCATATGTATACTATTCCTTTAAGTGTGATATTTTTTGTCTGGTCTCCCAACCTAAAATTGCTGCAAAACCAAGTTCATGATAGATTGAATTGATTTCAAATGAACCCACGCGTTATATTGGTCTTATATCTCTTAAAAGTGAATAGTCATTAACATAATCAATTGTCAATTAAAAAAAAATTAAACATGCGATTTGCTTCTCTTTGAAGAGGAAAGGCTCAATCACTAAATAATAAATCGGCATGCGTGAGGTCTATTATATAATAATAGCAATAAATGCTGCCTCGTGCTCGAGTGGCAGCCAATTGCCCTTGACCAGACACGGGCTAAATTTAGTCCTTTCTAAGCACTATCGATTCCATCATATCATTTAAAATTTCAATTACCGGCTCCATCCAGCACACGTGATAAAAAAAAAATCCAGGAGAGGTGAGGTATGCTAGACAATAGATTTAAGAGTTAATATTACAAAAAATCTCAAATTGGTACACTACTTCAAACTAATTTTATTGACCACGAAAAACCCTAAACTGGTACATTTGTCACAAATTTATTCCAAACTAATTTTTTAATTACAAAAATCTCAAATGAATATATCTATGGCAAATTTACTCATAACTAATTTTTTAATTACAAAAAACCAAAAACTAGTACATTTATGACAAATATACCTTCCTTAAATTGGATTAATATCAGGAAAAAGCACAAAATCGATAAACATGTGACAAATATAGGGTAAAACCTTAAATTAATACACTTGTCAACTATTATATGTCATCCGACTTAACAATTTAATAGTAAAATTTAATGGGGGTAAATTTATTATAGGTATATGAGTTTTGGGTAAATTTGTTATTTATGTATCGGTTTGAGGTTTTTCGTGATATTAACTCTAAATTCAATAAATGGTTGCCTTGTGTTTGAGTAGCCAACGTTTGCCCGGCGCCAGCAAAACTATGACCTTTTTTAAGTTGTCCTTTTGAACATGCAAATTCAAGCGGCCGATAAATATGTGGGCCCGCATGAAACTGAATTGACAGTTGCGGAAAAAACACGGGGATCATACCTGAGAAAAACAAAAATTAATTTCTTTATCAATGAAAGTTTAGTAGGAGGGGAGGTCTATGATGCACGGACACGTCCCACATGCCTCTGTGTCGTGTCCGACATGTGTCGGAGCGTGTCGGACACGTCGACACGCTCGGACACACGTTGACTGCGTGTCGGATTTGTCGACACGTGGTCAACTTTTGTCGACACACGTGTCCGAAAGAGAATGGAGGGTGGAGGTGAGTAGAGATGAGGCCGCAAGCGAAGGCAAGCCCGTGACGGCAAGAGACGGCTAGAGAAAGAGGGCGAGGGCCGTGAGGAGAAACTTTAGGAGGGAGGCGCGCGTGGGGGAGGGCGGCATCATCGAGTGGGGCGGCGGCGGCAACGGCGAGGGGGAGGAGGAGGAGGAGGAGGAGGTCGCGGTGGTGGCCAGCCTCTCGGCGCACAGGGACCGCGTTCCGCCTTCTTTTCCGATTCCTTTTCACTGAAACTTTTTCTGGGTTACTCCCTTTTCCGCTCCTTCGGCGAATGCTGGTGCTTTTCTTGATCGAGTCTTGGATGCTTTCGGAGATAGGCGTCGTGCAGCGAGGAGGAGGAGGCGAGGAGGAGGAGAAGAAGGCGCTGCACTGCTAGGGTTTTGAACTTTTGAGAAGGAAAATAATAAAAAAGGACGCGAGGGGGAGGAGAAGAAGGCGTCGTGCCCTAGAGTTTTGAAAAGAATAAAAAAGGACTTGGCGTGTGCGAGGGAGGGGAAAGTGACAGGAGGGAGGGGGAAGTGATGGGCTCTCAGTGGTGGGGAGGGAATAAAAAAGTGAAAATTTTGGGGGAGAAAGAGACGAGGGAAGTTTTTTTTTGTAGGGGGGGAGGCATTTGGATAATGAAATAAAAAAAGTGTAAGATTTATTAAATTATTAGTATAAATTCATTGTAAACTCTTTATTTATTTATTTGTGAATTTGAATCAAATTAATTAAAAATAAAAATATTTATTTTTGAGAAATGACGTGTCACGTGTCGTGTCGTGTCGTGTCTCGTGTCCGTGTCGCCGTGTCTGTGCTACATAGGGGGAGGTTACCCCATGCCAAGGCCAAGGCGGGAATTCAAACCTGAACATGGTGGGCGAAGAGAACGAGCCTTACCAGCCAACATACTTTGGCACAAAAATTAATTTAAAATGATGTATGTATTCATTGTGAACTGCAATAGCTAGTCAATCATAACATGAGGTACGAGGTACAAAACCATTTCATCGTTGTGGCATCCACTTTCTTGTCATGCCTAAAAGTTAAACCAACCGATCACTATTCCTTCGCCCCTTTAACCAAATTGCCGCTAGATTTATTTTTTATTTTATTTATTTCTGATTTCATGATCACTCTCTATATAAGCTGGCAAATCTAGTATATGGGCTTATTCTGGCACACAATGCCCTTTTCTTGGACTTGATTTTGCTGAATCCTTTGCTATTGACTGAGCACGGAAAAAACGAGGATGGCAGGAGCAGGAACAACATCTGCAAGGGACGATCATCTCAATGAACTTGCAATTTCAATAGACAGGAGATTTGAGGGACTATCACTGCCATCTGACTGTTGCATCTTCACCGTTCCGAAGAGGCTCCGGCGAAAAAACAAAGAGGCATACGCGCCCCGCGTCGTCGCGATTGGACCTTATCACCGTCGCAATCCAAGCCTTATGCCGATGGAAGATCACAAGCTGCTCTACTTGCATAACTTCCTCCAGCACGACCGGACTATATTGAGAAGGTCAAGTCCTGGGAGGATGAGGCCCGAAACTGCTACGATAAGCAGATCAACCTCGACTCTGACCAGTTCGCCGAGATGATCCTCGTCGATGGCATCTTCGTGATCCAGCTCTTACTAATGAAGGGGGGCTATCGAAGGAAGCTACCCGATGACTAGATCTTCGGCAAGCCGTGGATGTTGGATGATATCTGCAAGGACATGGCACTGCTGGAGAACCAGATTCCATTTTTCGTCATCCATTGGCTGTTTGAAATGGCGTTTGGAACGCACCAGCAGCACATGCCCCAGCTGCTTGAATTCGTGTGCCGGTTCTTCAAGCTAGTTATGAGGGTGGAGAAGTTGCCGGAGGGGGTGATGGAGTCGGAGGTGGAGCACTTTGTCCACGCAATCAGCCTCTCGTTCTGGCCGCTGGAGAGGAAGCCACCAAATGAGAACCATAGCAAGGGAAAATTCCCCCCGGGTGCGACGGAGCTGGTGGCTGTTGGAAAACTCTCTTAAGGTATTTTGAAGTTGACAAAACATTTTCCTTAGTCTAGTCTGATGACTTGCAGATTCTACTAACAAAGTCTGAAGATTAAAGTCTGAAGACTTATAGACTCTACTGGCAAAGTCTGACGACAGCAAGACTCAAGTATTCAAAGTCTATCCTCATGGACAGTTTCCAGATCAAGACTTCTATTCTTATCTTATACGATTCCAACGGCTATGGAATATTTTTCTATTGGATTCAACACTAGAAGATCCTATTTCCTTATTCGTATAAATTCGCAGGATTATTCTTGGAAAGATTTACTCATGGAAACCGAGATCCTGATTGTATGGGCGAATAGGATTGATGGGCTATCTACACTTGCCTTAAAGAGCTCGAGATCTCTCTAATTGATTCTGTCCAACGGGTTGATTGGAAGAACTTCTTTGGAAGGTGCCAACGGTCATGAAGGCATAAAGAAGTATATAAGAGAGATGCTCTAGTTGTTGAAGCGTGCTAGATAGAAGAATTCCAAAGTCTGAATCTCCATTTATATTGTGCGATCTTATTCTTCGAGTGTTATATGTAATCAAAAGAGAGATCATACTGTGGTGAGAACTTGAGGAAGTGTAGTAGAGCTTCTACACTGTGGACTCAAGAGCGTGAGACTGTAATCACTCATTTGATTCATAGTGAAATCCAGCCAGAAGGGCTGTCTGTGGAGGAGAGTGGACGTAGGCTTGAATTAAGCCGAACCATTATAAATCTTGAGTCTTGTTTCTCTATCCCTAATCTTTTTGTCTTTATATTGCTGTGATCGTTAAGTTTCAATTAATCAATTTCTCGTTCTGTTTAAATTGGTTTAAATTTATCTTAATCACCTATTCACCCCACTCTAGGTGATATTCCTAGCCCTAACAATTGGTATCAGAGCTCGTGTGCTCGTTTTTAAGAAGTGTCTTTACTTATGAGTAAAAGATCTATGGCTAGTATGTTGCCTGTAGGGTTGGTTGAAGGTCAAAGCAATACCAGACCTCCATACTTTGATGGAAAAGATTACAGCATATGGAAAAACAAGATGAAAGCATTCCTAAGATCGAAGGATCCTTTGGAATGGGAAGTGGTTGATAAAGGAATCATTCCTGCTGCTGCATCAAGTTCAGAGAGAGGAAAAGAAGCCGCTGATCCTACTCTACTGACTCAAGAAGAAATCACTAAGAGACAGAATCTTGACGCCAAAGCTATTTATTCCTTATATTGTGCTTTATCCCCTACTGAGTATAATAGAATATCTTCTTGTGATACAGCAAAAGAAGTCTGGGATAGGCTTCACATTACCTATGAAGGGACTGATCGTGTGAAAGAAACGAGGATCAATATTCTCTTGGGACAATATGAAATCTTCAAGATGAGATCAGGAGAATCAATAACTGACATGTTTAGTCGCTTTACTGAAATTGTGAATGGTCTTGAATATCAAGGACATCCAATCTCAGGTCATATGAAGGTCAACAAACTCCTACGAGAACTCTCTAAAGACTGGAATCATATAAAAACCCCAATAAGAGAGACTCAGAGGATTTCTCCACTCTCTGTAGACGAACTGGTTGGAATTCTTCAATCTTATGAAGTGGAACAGAACAATGAAGAGGAAGATTCAAAAGGTAAGAAATCTATTGCCTTAAAGTCTAATGACTATTCTAATGCTACAGATTCTGAAGAAGATCTAGATGATGAAGAACTGGCACTCATGATAAAGAGATTCAGAAAGTTGAACAAAAAGGGAAGGAAATTCAATTGGAAGAAACAAAGTTCGCAAAGGTTTCAGAACAAGTCAACAGAGGAAGATGATTCTAACAAAGAAGTAACTTGCTTTGAATGCAAGAAAAAGGGACACATCAGACCCAACTGTCCTCTGTTAAAGAAGAGAAAAGGAAAGACTGAGAAATACAGAAAAGCACTCAAAGCAGAGACTTGGAGTGATACTGAATGCGAGGAAAGTGATGATGATTATGCCAATATCTGTTTAATGGCAAAATCAGACTCAGACTCATATCTTGATTCAGACACAGACTCAGACAGTGAATTCGAGGTCAGTAACCTAAAAATTCCTGTCAAAGTTTCTAAATATATTGATGAACTGTGTCTTAGTCTGAAAACCTCTCTTAAGAGGATCTCCAAATTGAAAAAGGAAAATTCTGCATTGAAGCAAAAGGAAAAACTTTTGAAAGAAAAGTCTGATTAGTTGGAAAAGGACTTTGCGGTTATGAAAGAAAACTCATACTCTGTTTCAAATGAAAATAGTCTTTTGAAAAATGATATTACTAATATATCAAAAAGATTTTCAAATGGTTCTGAAAAGTTGGATAAGATTCTTTCAATACAAAGACCATATTTTGATAAGTTAGGTCTTGGTATGACTTCTGAAACTATTCCACTAATTGATTTTCCAAATGTAAAGGAAAGAATCAGATAGAGACTAGCCAAAGCTATCTATAGGAATCATTTCCAAAAATTTTTGTAAAACCTGTTGGCAGAAATGCCTTAAATTGTTCCAAGTGTAAAAGCTCAGAACATTTTGAGAAAGAATGTCCTTTGGTTTGGAGACCTGTTAAAAAGAGCTGGGCTAAGACTGTCTTTTGTTCTAACACTTCTGGACCCAAGATGATATGGGTACCAAAGAAAGCTTGAATCTATGATATTTGCAGGTTACTATCAAAAGGAAGATTAAATGGTACCTTGATAGTGGCTGCTCAAGACATATGACAGGAGACTCAAATTGTTTCATAAGTCTTGTCCGGATAGACGGAGGAAAAGTTTCTTTTGGTGGTAACAATAAAGGAAGGATTATTGGTCGAGGAACAGTAAAGATTGGAAGCTTATCAATCAAGAATGTTTCCTTAGTTGAAGGATTAAACTACAATTTGCTTAGTATAAGCCAATTGTGTGATACTGGTTTCAAGATCAATTTCCAGGAAGAAACTTGCTCTGGAATCAGTAAAGACTTTTCTCAATCTTTCACTGGACGAAGACATGGCAATATCTATCTTATGGATGTGAATCAAGAAAGATCACAGTGCTTAATGTTAATACAAGATGAAGCTGATCTATGGCATAAAAAGCTAGGACATATCAACATGAAGCAAATCAACAAGATCTCTTCCAAGAAACTTGTTCGAGGATTGCCTACTTTAAATTACTCAAAGTCTGATCTATGCACACCATGCGTACTGGGTAAACATGTAAGAAACTCTTACAAATCAATAAATAAAGTTTCCACTAATCATGTATTGTAGCTTCTGCATATGGACTTGTTTGGACCTACCAGAACACAAAGCATTGGTGGAAAAAAGGTTCTGTCTGGTAATAGTGGATGATTATTCACGATTTACTTGGGTCTACTTTCTTTCAAGTAAGTCTGAGACTTTCTCACTCTTTTCAAAGTTTGCTAAGAAAATACAGAATGAGAAAGGTCACACTATTTCAAGCATTCGAACAGACCATGGAGGTGAGTTTGAAAATCAAGACTTTGCTAAATTCTGTGATGATTTTGGTTTTCAGCATAAATTCTCTTCTCCATATACACCAGAACAAAATGGAGTTGTGGAAAGGAAGAATAGATCTTTACAAGAAATGGCAAGAACCTTGTTAATTGGAAATAATATTTCTTCAAGATTTTGGGCTGAAGCTGTTTCAACTGCTTGCTATATTATAAACCGTGTGTTTTTAAGACCAATTCTTGAGAAAACCCCTTATGAAATCTTCAAATGAAAGAAACCAATAGTTTCTTATTTTCAAGTATTTGGTTGTAAATGCTTTATTCTTAAGAATGCTAATGATCGTGTTGGTAAGTTTCAAGAAAAATCAGATGAATGATTTTTTCTTGGTTACTCAACTACAAGCAAAGCCTACAGAGTCTTCAACAAGAAGACTCGGACTGTGAAAGAATCAATGAATGTCAAATTTCAAGAATCTCCACAAGTTCAGCAAATTCAAAATGAAGATTCAGAACCTGTTCCAGACTCTGCTGGGACTATCTCTATTGAAGCTGTTAACAATCCAGAATCAGAACAACAAGCTACTGATGAAGAATCTTCTCTAGAAAAAGATCATCAATCTATCAGACTGTCCAGTAACTGGAAGCACAAATCTAGTCATCCTGAAGAACTCATTATTGGAAACATTAATGAGGGAATTCGAACAAGATCCAAAAGGCGAGAAGAGTCTAGTGCTGTTGCTCTTATTTCTGAAATGGAACCCAAAAATATTGAAGAAGCTTTAGCTGATGAAAGTTGGATTGAAGCAATGCAAGAAGAACTCAGACAATTCAACATTAATGACGTATGGGAATTGACTCCTAAACCAAAAGGGAAATAAGTTGTTGGAGCTAAATGGGTATTCAGGAACAAAGTTGATGAAAAGGGCAAAGTAACGAGAAACAAAGCAAGACTCGTGGCTAAAGGATACACGCAAGAAGAAGGCATAGACTATGATGAGACCTATGCTCCAGTAGCAAGGTTAGAAGCAATTAGATTATTGCTTGCTTTTGCTTATTACAAGAATTTCAGGTTATTTCAAATGGATGTCAAAAGCGCATTCCTGAATGGACTTATTCAAGAGGAAGTCTACGTGGAACAACCGCCTGGTTTTGAAGACTCAAAGAAACCAGACTCTGTGTTCAGACTAAAGAAAGCCTTATACGGTTTGAAACAAGCACCTCGAGCTTGGTATGAAAGGTTAAGTAATTTTTTAATTCAAAATGATTATTCTAAAGGAAAGGTAGACACTACTCTATTTATCAAAAGGGAAGGTAAGAGCTTTTTATTAGTTCAAATTTATGTTGATGACATCATATTTTGATCAACTAATGAGTCTTTGTGCAAGAAATTCTCTAAGACTATGCAGGATGAATTCGAGATGAGCATGACGGGTGAATTATCCTTTTTCCTTGGTCTACAAGTGAAACAACTAAAGGAAGGGATATTTAGTCATCAAGAGAAATATGCAAAAGAACTTGTTAAAAAGTTCGGTCTGGAAAACTGCAAGAAGACTGACATACCAATGTCAAGCTCCTTGAAGATTGATAAAGACGAAGCAGGGAAGAAAGTTGATTAGAAATTATACAGAAGTATCATTGGATCACTTCTTTATCTCACTGCTTCTAGACCTGACATATTATTTAGTGTTTGCATATGTGCTAGTTTTCAATCTGATCCTAAGGAATCTCATTTAAGTGATGCTAAGCGTATTATTAAATATGTTGCTTCTACTGTTAAGATTGGTCTTTGGTATCCCAAAGAAAGAGACTTTACCCTTCTTGGCTATTCAGACGCAAATCTTGCAGGTTGTAGAGTTGAAAGAAAAAACACTTCAGGTACTTGTCAATTGCTTGGAAACATGGCAGTATCTTGGTTTTCAAGAAAACAAAGTACTGTGGCTCTCTCAACAGCAGAAGCAGAATACGTAGCCCTTAGGAGTTGCTGTTCTAAAATACTGTGGATTAAACAACAACTACAAGACTTTGGGATTAAAGACTCTTGCACAGAGATCAGATGTGATAATACCAGCGCAATTAATCTTACAAAGAATCATATCCTACACTCAAGAGCAAAACATATTGAGATTCGACATCATTTTATAAGAGATCATGTTCAGAACAAAGAAGTCTTGATCCAGTTCGTAGACTCAAAGAATCAACTGGCAGACATCTTCACAAAGCCACTTGAGAAAACTCATTTGAGTCTATTCGCTCAAGACTCAATATTTTATCTCTTGAAGAATGTTGAAGCTCAGACTCACAATCTTAGAGTCTGACAGAGTATCAGACTCATAAGGGTACAGACTGAGAATGCCAATCGACGCGACTGTAAGTTTACTTATTTGTTTAATCTGTTATTTCGAAAAGGTAAGTTAGGTCGTTTATATCTAATCGTGTTTATTAAGGCAGTTAATTTCAAAAAGGGGTGGTTACCAATTTATTAAGGCAGTTATTTGTTTTTAAAAGGCAATTTCTAGTATTTCTAAAATCCGCGACGCTTGATATACCCCGTTTCAGTTATCTTTTATATTCATCTTCTCCTTCGTTTTTACTACTCAGAAACCCTAGATAAAAAGTTTTCACTCCTCTGCAACTTTTTCTCTCAAACTTCTACATCTCAAAGATCTCAACTTTCTTGCGAATCAAGTATTAAAGTTTCTCCAAAAGTTCTACAAGAAAGTGACAATGTCTTACCAAAGAAAGTCTTCGAGGATCGCTAACAGGGGACCACAAGGTTCTGGAGAGGGTCCTACGCACTTCGATCTTACAGAAGAAAGCGACTTTCCTACAGAACAGTCTCCTCAACGTTCTCAGCAGCGCACCTCCTCCACCAGACTTCATGATGATAATCCTCAACATGCAGAAGAAGTTCTCGAAGATATCGAACCAGTAAGATCACTCAAGTCTGCTTTCGTTTATAGGCTTTACTATGCTTTGAAAGAAGGTGGTTCTGCTATGACCTTTATAGATAAATTCCTGAAAGAAAAAGGTTATAGAAATGCGACGCATTTCCTCACCATTATGGAAAGATCAGGTGTTGTTCCTGCTAGAACAGCAGCAAAGGCTTTCGCAAACTTTCCCAATGACCCTAGGTTTGGAGGGTTTAATCAACTAGAGGGAAAGGATGATGATGAAAAGATGTTCTTACATTTTAAGCCTTGGATGGGTATGGCTGCAAACCTTCAAGGGAAGAGGGATGAACTGTTTCGATCTGATGGACACAGGAAGGTGTATGAAAAACTGCTAAAGGGTGGAGTGATGAATCCACGAACGGTAGACTTTGATTTCCTAGATTTACTGAGCATTCATCTTAGAGAGAAGTTTGAAAAGCTTCAATTGTACAAGTTCTGCACTGAATGTGATAAAGCTTATCCTGAATTAACCGCATACTTTTATTCCAACATCAGCTTTCTTGATGCGAACAGCTTTTCATTTAGTGTGCGAGACAGGGACTATATCGTTGATACGGACACACTGGCAGATGTCATGGGTGTGGAAAGGGGTGCTTTCCAATCCATCTCTGTGTCT
Source organism: Eucalyptus pauciflora (assembly GCA_007663325.1). Classification (NCBI taxonomy): domain Eukaryota; kingdom Viridiplantae; phylum Streptophyta; class Magnoliopsida; order Myrtales; family Myrtaceae; genus Eucalyptus; species Eucalyptus pauciflora. Next base: position 192,195 of record VMYD01000042.1, read on the forward strand.
GTAAGTCATGCTACCTTGGAACTTGCAAGAGACCGAATTGCTGAAGGTCGTCTCTCTTACTCCAGACTGAATGCAACCAACATTCTGCTTCACAAAATTGTGATCAACTGTCTTAGACCAAAGTCAACATCGAAGACAGATGTATCCATATCAGAAGCAAAATTGATGTGTGCCATTAAGCTTGGTCTTAACTTTTCCTTGCCACACACTATCATGTTTCACATGTACAGGACAATGGCAAAAGACAAGGGACAACTTCCTTATGCTGCTCTCATCACACATCTCTTCAGACACTTGAACATTCAGTCTCCTCTTACTCTCTCTATGAAGACTATTGGCCAAATGGTTATTGGTCTGAGGATGATAACCAAGATGCGTCTGAAGGAGCTCAGCAAAAAGTTAGAGCAGTTCAAGGAAAAGACTCCTGTCAAGACAAGACCAGACTCTGCTGCATCAAAAAGGAAAGGAAAGGAACCAATGGCTGGTCCTACCAAGAAGAAGAGAAGGGCAATCATCTTGGAAGATGAAGAAGATGAGGATGCTTTGTCTATCTCTGCTCTTGTCTCACAGTTTTCTGTACCTATTCCAACTGTTCCAGAACAACATTTTACAGAAGACACAGAGAAAGGACTTCAGGGAAAGGGATCCTTAGAAGAAGAAGCATAAGAAGAAGAGAAGAAAGAAGAAGAGAAGGAAGAAAAAGAGAAAGAAGAAGAAACAGAAAAAGAAAAAGAGGAAGAAGACGAGACAGAGAAAGAGAAAGAAGAGGAAGCAGAAGAGAAAGAGGAAGAACCCGCACAGATAGATTCTCCATCAGAAAAGGCTGTCAATGAGGAATCCCCTAAAAAAGAAGAGTTTTTCTCTCCTCCCGAGGATATTGAAACAGGGGGAGATGAACAACGAGAATATACTCCTCTTTTGCTGACTTTCACACATGCAAGTGTTAGTCGATCGCCTCCTCATGCTGAAGATGCTGCTCAGGTTCCTGAGGGAGAACCATCATCTCCAAACCCTCCTGCTGATGTTCACACTTGCTTGACTCCATCGTCAGACCGAGTTGATGCAAGCACACAGACTGAGAATTCAGATTTTGGCAGACTGTTTGAGATCATGTTGGAACTTAAGGGCCAAATCTATGCTATGGGGTGTGAATTTCAGACTCTACAGAATAAGAATCATGCCATGTTCATCACCATGCATGATCAGATCAAAGATGTTCAGCGTCAGATTGAGGCTACTGCCAGAGGCACTGTTCTTGCTCAACTGCAGGAAGATCTGAGGAAGCTTGAAAGCACTGTCAAGTCTATGGAGGACTTTCAACTTATTCGCATTCCTCGTGCTCCTTGAATTCTTTTTGGTGCTGACAAAAAGGGGGAGAAGACTCTGCAGATTTTAAGACTTTCACTCTTATCTTCTATCCTCACTCCAAAACCAAACCTTCATCTTTTTAAATATCCTTTCTGGTTTGTTATGATTGTGTTTGATACTTTGACTTGATCTTGAGTTTGTTGAATGTGTGCTCATTATTGCATTGCTTAAGCTTTCAAATTAGATAAAGATAGTAATGTTTGTATATGACTAATGAGTTTTCTGTGGATGCAGATCTGTGTACAGGACTTCTGTGTACAGGATAATTTCTACTATCTTATTCTAACCTTTCATGAGATATCAATGTCTGCTTAAGAGTTGTATTGCAAGGTATTAATATTCAAATATGCAGGAAAGTTTTGTCACCATCAAAAAGGGGGAGATTGTTGGAAAACTCTCTTAAGGTATTTTGAAGTTGACAAAACATTTTCCTCAGTCTAGTCTGATGACTTGCAGATTCTACTAACAAAGTCTGAAGATCAAAGTCTGAAGACTTATAGACTCTACTGGCAAAGTCTGACGACAGCAAGACTCAAGTATTCAAAGTCTATCCTCATGGACAGATTCCAAATCAAGACTTCTATTCTTATCTTATACGATTCCTATGGCTATGGAATATTTTTCTACTGGATTCAACACTAGAAGATCCTATTTCCTTATTCGTATAAATTCGCAGGATTATTCTTGGAAAGATTTACTTATGGAAACCGAGATCTTGATTGTATGGGCGAACAAGATTGATGGGCTATCTACACTTGCCTTAAAGAGCTCCAGATCTCTCTAATTGATTCTGTCCAACGGGTTGATTGGAAGAACTTCTTTGGAAGGTGCCAACGGTCATGAAGGCATAAAGAAGTATATAAGAGAGATGCTCTAGTTGTTGAAGCGTGCTGGATAGAAGAATTTCAAAGTCTGAATCTCCATTTATATTGTGCGATCTTATTCTTCGAGTGTTATATATAATCAAAAGAGAGATCATATTGTGGTGAGAAATTGAGGAAGTGTAGTAGAGCTTCTACATTGTGGACTTAAGAGCGTGAGACTGTAATCACTCATTTGATTCATAGTGAAATCCAGCCAGAAGGGCTGTCCGTGGAGGAGAGTGGACGTAGGCTTGAATTAAGCCGAACCACTATAAATCTTGAGTCTTGTTTCTCTATCCCTAATCTTTTTGTCTTTATATTGCTGTGATCGTTAAGTTTCAATAAATCAATTTCTCGTTCTGTTTAAATTGGTTTAAATTTATCTTAATCACCTATTCACCCCCCTCTAGGTGATATTCCTAGCCCTAACAGTGGCGTCCGGAGTGAAGCTGAGAAGACGTAAGAGTTGACCCGTGTCATTTTGTTTTCTGCACATGAATATCTATTTGATTCTGTTCCGTTCTCTGTTTATTCCACAATGCTCTCAGGTGAGAGCAAGTGCTTGTTCGATATTGAATTCGAGAATGGAGTGCTCAACATCCCGTATCTGGTTCTACAGGACTCGACGGAGATTTATTTTCGAAACACAATCGCCTTCGAGCAATGTTACTGCATAAACATGTACCTGACTGACTACGTGGCTTTCATGCATCACCTGGTCAAAACCCAGGGCGACGCAGAGTTACTGATCGACAAGAAAATCATCGAGAACTGGCTCAGCAATAAAGAAGCTGCCACATGGGTAATCAACAAATTCGGCAAGGGAAATGTACTGACTGGGAATTACTACTTCAACGACCTCAGCCACAAGCTCACCGACCATTGCCAAAGGCCTTATAACAAGTGGAAGGCGACGTTCAAGCGTGACTATTGCAGTAGCCCGTGGGTGGTCATCTCAGTTGTCGCTGCAGTGCTGTTGCTTTTACTGACCGTAGCACAGACTGTGTGCTCAGTCCTCTCTCTCAAAAACCTTGCTTTTTAAATGGTAAATTGACACTGTAATTCTCTAAATTTCTATTGAATAATCTGTGATCAGCGGTCACTTCCTACTTGAATCAGCAGAACATCGATTTATATATGTCAGGGAGGGCACTCGCTTTTCCCCATTCAATACATTTCACGAGTAGAACCGGCGAATATGAATGGTATGTAGTGATTCAACATCTATCTTACGGATGGTTCACCGAATAAATGTTGCCGCAACTGACATTAGCTTGTCTGCGCTTATCAGCATTTAGCAATTAGTAAATTTGGGGCATGTTGAGAAGGAATCAATGAATTTTTTCACAAAGTTTTTGCTGTAAGTGCTCCTACAAAAGATCCACCTCACTAAGGCCTTGCCAGCCATGGTGGGAAAAAAAAAGGAAAAAGAAGGAAGAAGAGCAAGAGAAAGACAAAAATAAAAATAAAATAAAAAATAAAAGAATGATTGAAAATATAAAATATTTTTAAAAAATTGTTCACATGAGCACCGGCCAACCAAAATTAGCCAACTAGATTGAATTGGCCAATTGTAAAATTTAAGGCTAAATTGACAAAAAAAAAATTAGGATTGAATTAGAAAAGTTGTAATAGGTTTAGTACTTTTTTTATAATTTTCCTGCCAAACTCTTAGGTGGTTTGCCTGAGTTAAGTTTGCATCACCCATATTTTTCTATGGTTTTGGAAATTCAAATGCTAGCTCACATATATATTGTCACATATATAATGTATAGAGCATGATTAATTGATAGCGTGTATAAAGTTTGACATGCAACAATGAATGAAACAATGTAATTGGATTTGCTTGTGATTTTAGTGATAAATTACCTATTGTCTTTAAGGGTAAAATTATATGTACACGGTAAATGTGAGATATAAACTTCATATCTCTAATATGAGAGAGTTTTGAGGATTCAATCGAGTTGTAATTGCCAAAATGGAACCCTTAATTGAGTTTGAGAAATATCGATTTTATATTGTGATGGGATGTCTCATATTCTAATACATAGTGACACGACTCGCGTGTTCCAAGCCATATGGGCTTTGAATAGATCTTATCTACTACATGTATAAAACTCTCAATTTTCTTCCATTTCCTACACCCAAGGCACATTTTCGTAATTTTTTAAATGACATGAGATGCGAGATCGTGGATTTCCAATTATCGGGTTGTTGACGTTGAATTTGACCTGTTGCGGCCAGAACTTGCTGAATGAGGCCCATCTTAAATGCACGATGCAGTCTAGATAGAGTTGAGATGATCTTACACAATCATTGTTGTTGTTCTTCATTGTGACATTTAGAATACGATCAAATCATTTGAAGGGGAAAGGAGATAAATGAAAGTGGCAAATAGTTTTAAAGAGCAAGAGCATTTGGAAGCAATATGTAATTGGAGGATTGACAAACGATGAAAAATGAGAGAGGGAGATGGCCAATGTATAGAGAGCCAAGTTCTTATTCCCCTCAACGGCTACCGTGGCTGGTCATTGAGGTTTCGAGTGTCGATAATCAGATGATCCAATGGTCACTTATCACTTTTATTGTGACACAACGGTTGGTTGTTGGGCTAGGTTGGATCACTGGATCAATGTTTGAGTTTTTGGGACGATGCCCATTAAACTTCTTAATGGGTGGGCCCAATCGACCGCTGAGGGATGTTCGCGTGCTCGGGGTTCGGGGCATGATAGAAACTATTTCGATTGAATAAACGGGAGACGATCGCTTACCTGGCGTTGCGTTACGTAGTCGAAGTGGCCTGACGAGGCTCTCATGGCGAGAACACGCGAAACCCTTTTCTTCTTCTTCTTTCTTCCTCTCTCCCTTGCGTGCTCTCTGTCTCTAATGGCCGAGCCGCCCTTTTTCTCCTTTCTTCTTTGACTTTTTAACTATCTCTTTTCTTTTATTTTCTCTCTCTCCTTCTTTTTCTTCCTCCCTCCGGAAGACTCTCGGTCTCTCCTCCTCATTCTCCTTCTTTCTCTTCTTTCTTCTTCTCTTGACCGTTCAACTTTTTCTTTTTTTCTTTTTTTCGTTTTTATTTTTTTACTTGGTCAAAACCCATATTTTACACATTTAGATCTCTCTCTCTCTCTCTGCGTGATGTCGCCTTCCTTATCTCGTGAAAACCACCCTTTCACATGAGGGACAATTAATTCTGATGCCTAGATTAGAGTAAAGTTTTTTATTAGATGCTAAACAACTCTCCATTAAATTAATAAGCCTTCACCCCTTTTTCCGGTTTCTTGCTCCTTTTCTGTTTTTATTTATTTCCGGTTTGATGATTGTACAGCACAAAAGCAGCCAAATCTAGTTTATGGGGTTATTCTGGCACAGAATACCCTTTTCTTGCACTGGATTTTGCTTAAACCTTTGTTGTTGATTGACCGAGCAGGCAAAAAAAGAGGATGGCAGGAGCAGGAACAACATCAGCAAGTGACTGTCATCCCGATAAAGTCGCAATTTCAATAACCAGCAGATTTGAGCGACTATTACTGCCATCCAACTGTTGCATCTTCACCGTTCCAGAGAGGCTCCGACGAAAAAACGAAGAGGCCTACACGCCCCACGTCGTCGCGATCGGACCTTATCACCGTTGCAATCCAAGCCTTATGCCGATGGAAGATCACAAGCTGCTTTATTTGCAGAACTTCCTCCAGCAGAACCGGGATTACTGTCTCATGGACTACATTGAGAGGGTCAACTCCTGGGAGGATGAGGCCCGGAACTGCTATGATAAGCAGATCAACCTCGACTCTCACCAGTTCGCCGAGATGATCCTCCTCGATGGCATCTTCGTGATCCAGCTCTTACTGACGTTCTGGGACCGTCAGAGGAGGCTGCCTAAAGACCAGATCTTCAGCAGGCCGGGGAAGTTGAATGAAATCTGCCAAGACTTGGCACTGCTGGAGAACCAGATTCCATTTTTCGTAATCCATGGGCTGTTTGAAATGGCGTTTGGAACGCACCAGCAGGACATGCCCCAGCTGCTTGAACTCGTGTGCAAGTTCTTCAACCACGTTATGAGGGGCGAGAAGTTGCCGGAGGGGCTGATGGAGTCGAACGTGAAGCACTTTGTCCACGTGATCAACCTCTCGTTCTCGCCGCTGGAGAGGAAGCTACAAAATAAGAACCCTAGGAAGATGAAGTCCGCCCCCCGTGCGACAGAGCTGGTGGCGTCCGGAGTGAAGCTGAGAAGACGTAAGAGTTGACCTGTGTCATTTTGTATGAACATGAATATCTATTTGATTCTGTTTATTCCATGTTATTAACAATGCTCTCAGGTGAGAGCAAGTGCTTGCTAGATATCGAATTCGAGAATGGAGTGCTCAACATCCCGTATCTGGTTCTGGCGGACTCGATGGAGCTTTATTTTCGGAACATTATCGCCTTCGAGCAATGTAACTACAATAACAGGTATCTAACTGACTACATGGCTTTCATGCATCACCTGGTCGAAACCCCGAGCGACACAAAGTTACTGATCGACAAGGAAATCATCGAGAACTGGCTTACCAATGAAGAAGTTGCCACGCGGGTAATAAAGAATTTCGGCGAGGGATGTTTACTGAAAGAGGATTACTACTTCAACGACCTCAGCCACAAGCTCACCGACCATTGCCAAAGGCCTTATAACAAGTGGAAGGCGACGTTCAAGCGTGACTATTGCAGTAGCCCGTGGGTGGTCATCTCAGTTGTCGCTGCAGTGCTGTTGCTTTTACTGACCGTAGCACAGACTGTGTGCTCAGTCCTCTCTCTCAAAAACCTTGCTTTTTAAATGGTAAATTGACACTGTAATTCTCTAAATTTCTATTGAATAATCTGTGATCAGCGGTCACTTCCTACTTGAATCAGCAGAACATCGATTTATATATGTCAGGGAGGGCACTCGCTTTTCCCCATTCAATACATTTCACGAGTAGAACCGGCGAATATGAATGGTATGTAGTGATTCAACATCTATCTTACGGATGGTTCACCGAATAAATGTTGCCGCAACTGACATTAGCTTGTCTGCGCTTATCAGCATTTAGCAATTAGTAAATTTGGGGCATGTTGAGAAGGAATCAATGAATTTTTTCACAAAGTTTTTGCTGTAAGTGCTCCTACAAAAGATCCACCTCACTAAGGCCTTGCCAGCCATGGTGGGAAAAAAAAAGGAAAAAGAAGGAAGAAGAGCAAGAGAAAGACAAAAATAAAAATAAAATAAAAAATAAAAGAATGATTGAAAATATAAAATATTTTTAAAAAATTGTTCACATGAGCACCGGCCAACCAAAATTAGCCAACTAGATTGAATTGGCCAATTGTAAAATTTAAGGCTAAATTGACAAAAAAAAAATTAGGATTGAATTAGAAAAGTTGTAATAGGTTTAGTACTTTTTTTATAATTTTCCTGCCAAACTCTTAGGTGGTTTGGCTGAGTTAAGTTTGCATCACCCATATTTTTCTATGGTTTTGGAAATTCAAATGCTAGCTCACATATATATTGTCACATATATAATGTATAGAGCATGATTAATTGATAGCGTGTATAAAGTTTGACATGCAACAATGAATGAAACAATGTAATTGGATTTGCTTGTGATTTTAGTGATAAATTACCTATTGTCTTTAAGGGTAAAATTATATGTACACGGTAAATGTGAGATATAAACTTCATATCTCTAATATGAGAGAGTTTTGAGGATTCAATCGAGTTGTAATTGCCAAAATGGAACCCTTAATTGAGTTTGAGAAATATCGATTTTATATTGTGATGGGATGTCTCATATTCTAATACATAGTGACACGACTCGCGTGTTCCAAGCCATATGGGCTTTGAATAGATCTTATCTACTACATGTATAAAACTCTCAATTTTCTTCCATTTCCTACACCCAAGGCACATTTTCGTAATTTTTTAAATGACATGAGATGCGAGATCGTGGATTTCCAATTATCGGGTTGTTGACGTTGAATTTGACCTGTTGCGGCCAGAACTTGCTGAATGAGGCCCATCTTAAATGCACGATGCAGTCTAGATAGAGTTGAGATGATCTTACACAATCATTGTTGTTGTTCTTCATTGTGACATTTAGAATACGATCAAATCATTTGAAGGGGAAAGGAGATAAATGAAAGTGGCAAATAGTTTTAAAGAGCAAGAGCATTTGGAAGCAATATGTAATTGGAGGATTGACAAACGATGAAAAATGAGAGAGGGAGATGGCCAATGTATAGAGAGCCAAGTTCTTATTCCCCTCAACGGCTACCGTGGCTGGTCATTGAGGTTTCGAGTGTCGATAATCAGATGATCCAATGGTCACTTATCACTTTTATTGTGACACAACGGTTGGTTGTTGGGCTAGGTTGGATCACTGGATCAATGTTTGAGTTTTTGGGACGATGCCCATTAAACTTCTTAATGGGTGGGCCCAATCGACCGCTGAGGGATGTTCGCGTGCTCGGGGTTCGGGGCATGATAGAAACTATTTCGATTGAATAAACGGGAGACGATCGCTTACCTGGCGTTGCGTTACGTAGTCGAAGTGGCCTGACGAGGCTCTCATGGCGAGAACACGCGAAACCCTTTTCTTCTTCTTCTTTCTTCCTCTCTCCCTTGCGTGCTCTCTGTCTCTAATGGCCGAGCCGCCCTTTTTCTCCTTTCTTCTTTGACTTTTTAACTATCTCTTTTCTTTTATTTTCTCTCTCTCCTTCTTTTTCTTCCTCCCTCCGGAAGACTCTCGGTCTCTCCTCCTCATTCTCCTTCTTTCTCTTCTTTCTTCTTCTCTTGACCGTTCAACTTTTTCTTTTTTTCTTTTTTTCGTTTTTATTTTTTTACTTAGTCAAAACCCATATTTTACACATTTAGATCTCTCTCTCTCTCTCTGCGTGATGTCGCCTTCCTTATCTCGTGAAAACCACCCTTTCACATGAGGGACAATTAATTCTGATGCCTAGATTAGAGTAAAGTTTTTTATTAGATGCTAAACAACTCTCCATTAAATTAATAAGCCTTCACCCCTTTTTCCGGTTTCTTGCTCCTTTTCTGTTTTTATTTATTTCCGGTTTGATGATTGTACAGCACAAAAGCAGCCAAATCTAGTTTATGGGGTTATTCTGGCACAGAATACCCTTTTCTTGCACTGGATTTTGCTTAAACCTTTGTTGTTGATTGACCGAGCAGGCAAAAAAAGAGGATGGCAGGAGCAGGAACAACATCAGCAAGTGACTGTCATCCCGATAAAGTCGCAATTTCAATAACCAGCAGATTTGAGCGACTATTACTGCCATCCAACTGTTGCATCTTCACCGTTCCAGAGAGGCTCCGACGAAAAAACGAAGAGGCCTACACGCCCCACGTCGTCGCGATCGGACCTTATCACCGTTGCAATCCAAGCCTTATGCCGATGGAAGATCACAAGCTGCTTTATTTGCAGAACTTCCTCCAGCAGAACCGGGATTACTGTCTCATGGACTACATTGAGAGGGTCAACTCCTGGGAGGATGAGGCCCGGAACTGCTATGATAAGCAGATCAACCTCGACTCTCACCAGTTCGCCGAGATGATCCTCCTCGATGGCATCTTCGTGATCCAGCTCTTACTGACGTTCTGGGACCGTCAGAGGAGGCTGCCTAAAGACCAGATCTTCAGCAGGCCGGGGAAGTTGAATGAAATCTGCCAAGACTTGGCACTGCTGGAGAACCAGATTCCATTTTTCGTAATCCATGGGCTGTTTGAAATGGCGTTTGGAACGCACCAGCAGGACATGCCCCAGCTGCTTGAACTCGTGTGCAAGTTCTTCAACCACGTTATGAGGGGCGAGAAGTTGCCGGAGGGGCTGATGGAGTCGAACGTGAAGCACTTTGTCCACGTGATCAACCTCTCGTTCTCGCCGCTGGAGAGGAAGCTACAAAATAAGAACCCTAGGAAGATGAAGTCCGCCCCCCGTGCGACAGAGCTGGTGGCGTCCGGAGTGAAGCTGAGAAGACGTAAGAGTTGACCTGTGTCATTTTGTATGAACATGAATATCTATTTGATTATGTTTATTCCATGTTGTTAACAATGCTCTCAGGTGAGAGCAAGTGCTTGCTAGATATCGAATTCGAGAATGGAGTGCTCAACATCCCGTATCTGGTTCTGGCGGACTCGATGGAGCTTTATTTTCGGAACATTATCGCCTTCGAGCAATGTAACTACAATAACAGGTATCTAACTGACTACATGGCTTTCATGCATCACCTGGTCGAAACCCCGAGCGACACAAAGTTACTGATCGACAAGGAAATCATCGAGAACTGGCTTACCAATGAAGAAGTTGCCACGCGGGTAATAAAGAATTTCGGCGAGGGATGTTTACTGAAAGAGGATTTTTATACTTCAACGACCTCAGCCACAAGCTCACCGACCATTGCCAAAGGCCTTATAACAAGTGGAAGGCGACGTTCAAGCGTGACTATTGCAGTAGCCCGTGGGTGGTCATCTCAGTTGTCGCTGCAGTGCTGTTGCTTTTACTGACCGTAGCACAGACTGTGTGCTCAGTCCTCTCTCTCAAAAACCTTGCTTTTTAAATGGTAAATTGACACTGTAATTCTCTAAATTTCTATTGAATAATTTGTGATCAGCGGTCACTTCCTACTTGAATCAGCAGAACATCGATTTATATATGTTAGGGAGGGCACTCGCTTTTCCCCATTCAATACATTTCACGAGTAGAACCGGCGAATATGAATGGTATGTAGTGATTCAACATCTATCTTACGTATGGTTCACCGAATAAATGTTGCCGCAACTGACATTAGCTTGTCTGCGCTTATCAGCATTTAGCAATTAGTAAATTTGGGGCATGTTGAGAAGGAATCAATGAATTTTTTCACAAAGTTTTTGCTGTAAGTGCTCCTACAAAAGATCCACCTCACTAAGGCCTTGCCAGCCATGGTGGGAAAAAAAAAGGAAAAAGAAGGAAGAAGAGCAAGAGAAAGACAAAAATAAAAATAAAATAAAAAATAAAAGAATGATTGAAAATATAAAATATTTTTAAAAAATTGTTCACATGAGCACCGGCCAACCAAAATTAGCCAACTAGATTGAATTGGCCAATTGTAAAATTTAAGGCTAAATTGACAAAAAAAAATTAGGATTGAATTAGAAAAGTTGTAATAGGTTTAGTACTTTTTTTATAATTTTCCTGCCAAACTCTTAGGTGGTTTGCCTGAGTTAAGTTTGCATCACCCATATTTTTCTATGGTTTTGGAAATTCAAATGCTAGCTCACATATATATTGTCACATATATAATGTATAGAGCATGATTAATTGATAGCGTGTATAAAGTTTGACATGCAACAATGAATGAAACAATGTAATTGGATTTGCTTGTGATTTTAGTGATAAATTACCTATTGTCTTTAAGGGTAAAATTATATGTACACGGTAAATGTGAGATATAAACTTCATATCTCTAATATGAGAGAGTTTTGAGGATTCAATCGAGTTGTAATTGCCAAAATGGAACCCTTAATTGAGTTTGAGAAATATCGATTTTATATTGTGATGGGATGTCTCATATTCTAATACATAGTGACACGACTCGCGTGTTCCAAGCCATATGGGCTTTGAATAGATCTTATCTACTACATGTATAAAACTCTCAATTTTCTTCCATTTCCTACACCCAAGGCACATTTTCGTAATTTTTTAAATGACATGAGATGCGAGATCGTGGATTTCCAATTATCGGGTTGTTGACGTTGAATTTGACCTGTTGCGGCCAGAACTTGCTGAATGAGGCCCATCTTAAATGCACGATGCAGTCTAGATAGAGTTGAGATGATCTTACACAATCATTGTTGTTGTTCTTCATTGTGACATTTAGAATACGATCAAATCATTTGAAGGGGAAAGGAGATAAATGAAAGTGGCAAATAGTTTTAAAGAGCAAGAGCATTTGGAAGCAATATGTAATTGGAGGATTGACAAACGATGAAAAATGAGAGAGGGAGATGGCCAATGTATAGAGAGCCAAGTTCTTATTCCCCTCAACGGCTACCGTGGCTGGTCATTGAGGTTTCGAGTGTCGATAATCAGATGATCCAATGGTCACTTATCACTTTTATTGTGACACAACGGTTGGTTGTTGGGCTAGGTTGGATCACTGGATCAATGTTTGAGTTTTTGGGACGATGCCCATTAAACTTCTTAATGGGTGGGCCCAATCGACCGCTGAGGGATGTTCGCGTGCTCGGGGTTCGGGGCATGATAGAAACTATTTCGATTGAATAAACGGGAGACGATCGCTTACCTGGCGTTGCGTTACGTAGTCGAAGTGGCCTGACGAGGCTCTCATGGCGAGAACACGCGAAACCCTTTTCTTCTTCTTCTTTCTTCCTCTCTCCCTTGCGTGCTCTCTGTCTCTAATGGCCGAGCCGCCCTTTTTCTCCTTTCTTCTTTGACTTTTTAACTATCTCTTTTCTTTTATTTTCTCTCTCTCCTTCTTTTTCTTCCTCCCTCCGGAAGACTCTCGGTCTCTCCTCCTCATTCTCCTTCTTTCTCTTCTTTCTTCTTCTCTTGACCGTTCAACTTTTTCTTTTTTTCTTTTTTTCGTTTTTATTTTTTTACTTAGTCAAAACCCATATTTTACACATTTAGATCTCTCTCTCTCTCTCTGCGTGATGTCGCCTTCCTTATCTCGTGAAAACCACCCTTTCACATGAGGGACAATTAATTCTGATGCCTAGATTAGAGTAAAGTTTTTTATTAGATGCTAAACAACTCTCCATTAAATTAATAAGCCTTCACCCCTTTTTCCGGTTTCTTGCTCCTTTTCTGTTTTTATTTATTTCCGGTTTGATGATTGTACAGCACAAAAGCAGCCAAATCTAGTTTATGGGGTTATTCTGGCACAGAATACCCTTTTCTTGCACTGGATTTTGCTTAAACCTTTGTTGTTGATTGACCGAGCAGGCAAAAAAAGAGGATGGCAGGAGCAGGAACAACATCAGCAAGTGACTGTCATCCCGATAAAGTCGCAATTTCAATAACCAGCAGATTTGAGCGACTATTACTGCCATCCAACTGTTGCATCTTCACCGTTCCAGAGAGGCTCCGACGAAAAAACGAAGAGGCCTACACGCCCCACGTCGTCGCGATCGGACCTTATCACCGTTGCAATCCAAGCCTTATGCCGATGGAAGATCACAAGCTGCTTTATTTGCAGAACTTCCTCCAGCAGAACCGGGATTACTGTCTCATGGACTACATTGAGAGGGTCAACTCCTGGGAGGATGAGGCCCGGAACTGCTATGATAAGCAGATCAACCTCGACTCTCACCAGTTCGCCGAGATGATCCTCCTCGATGGCATCTTCGTGATCCAGCTCTTACTGACGTTCTGGGACCGTCAGAGGAGGCTGCCTAAAGACCAGATCTTCAGCAGGCCGGGGAAGTTGAATGAAATCTGCCAAGACTTGGCACTGCTGGAGAACCAGATTCCATTTTTCGTAATCCATGGGCTGTTTGAAATGGCGTTTGGAACGCACCAGCAGGACATGCCCCAGCTGCTTGAACTCGTGTGCAAGTTCTTCAACCACGTTATGAGGGGCGAGAAGTTGCCGGAGGGGCTGATGGAGTCGAACGTGAAGCACTTTGTCCACGTGATCAACCTCTCGTTCTCGCCGCTGGAGAGGAAGCTACAAAATAAGAACCCTAGGAAGATGAAGTCCGCCCCCCGTGCGACAGAGCTGGTGGCGTCCGGAGTGAAGCTGAGAAGACGTAAGAGTTGACCTGTGTCATTTTGTATGAACATGAATATCTATTTGATTCTGTTTATTCCATGTTATTAACAATGCTCTCAGGTGAGAGCAAGTGCTTGCTAGATATCGAATTCGAGAATGGAGTGCTCAACATCCCGTATCTGGTTCTGGCGGACTCGATGGAGCTTTATTTTCGGAACATTATCGCCTTCGAGCAATGTAACTACAATAACAGGTATCTAACTGACTACATGGCTTTCATGCATCACCTGGTCGAAACCCCGAGCGACACAAAGTTACTGATCGACAAGGAAATCATCGAGAACTGGCTTACCAATGAAGAAGTTGCCACGCGGGTAATAAAGAATTTCGGCGAGGGATGTTTACTGAAAGAGGATTACTACTTCAACGACCTCAGCCACAAGCTCACCGACCATTGCCAAAGGCCTTATAACAAGTGGAAGGCGACGTTCAAGCGTGACTATTGCAGTAGCCCGTGGGTGGTCATCTCAGTTGTCGCTGCAGTGCTGTTGCTTTTACTGACCGTAGCACAGACTGTGTGCTCAGTCCTCTCTCTCAAAAACCTTGCTTTTTAAATGGTAAATTGACACTGTAATTCTCTAAATTTCTATTGAATAATCTGTGATCAGCGGTCACTTCCTACTTGAATCAGCAGAACATCGATTTATATATGTCAGGGAGGGCACTCGCTTTTCCCCATTCAATACATTTCACGAGTAGAACCGGCGAATATGAATGGTATGTAGTGATTCAACATCTATCTTACGGATGGTTCACCGAATAAATGTTGCCGCAACTGACATTAGCTTGTCTGCGCTTATCAGCATTTAGCAATTAGTAAATTTGGGGCATGTTGAGAAGGAATCAATGAATTTTTTCACAAAGTTTTTGCTGTAAGTGCTCCTACAAAAGATCCACCTCACTAAGGCCTTGCCAGCCATGGTGGGAAAAAAAAAGGAAAAAGAAGGAAGAAGAGCAAGAGAAAGACAAAAATAAAAATAAAATAAAAAATAAAAGAATGATTGAAAATATAAAATATTTTTAAAAAATTGTTCACATGAGCACCGGCCAACCAAAATTAGCCAACTAGATTGAATTGGCCAATTGTAAAATTTAAGGCTAAATTGACAAAAAAAAAATTAGGATTGAATTAGAAAAGTTGTAATAGGTTTAGTACTTTTTTTATAATTTTCCTGCCAAACTCTTAGGTGGTTTGGCTGAGTTAAGTTTGCATCACCCATATTTTTCTATGGTTTTGGAAATTCAAATGCTAGCTCACATATATATTGTCACATATATAATGTATAGAGCATGATTAATTGATAGCGTGTATAAAGTTTGACATGCAACAATGAATGAAACAATGTAATTGGATTTGCTTGTGATTTTAGTGATAAATTACCTATTGTCTTTAAGGGTAAAATTATATGTACACGGTAAATGTGAGATGTAAACTTCATATCTCTAATATGAGAGAGTTTTGAGGATTCAATCGAGTTGTAATTGCCAAAATGGAACCCTTAATTGAGTTTGAGAAATATCGATTTTATATTGTGATGGGATGTCTCATATTCTAATACATAGTGACACGACTCGCGTGTTCCAAGCCATATGGGCTTTGAATAGATCTTATCTACTACATGTATAAAACTCTCAATTTTCTTCCATTTCCTACACCCAAGGCACATTTTCGTAATTTTTTAAATGACATGAGATGCGAGATCGTGGATTTCCAATTATCGGGTTGTTGACGTTGAATTTGACCTGTTGCGGCCAGAACTTGCTGAATGAGGCCCATCTTAAATGCACGATGCAGTCTAGATAGAGTTGAGATGATCTTACACAATCATTGTTGTTGTTCTTCATTGTGACATTTAGAATACGATCAAATCATTTGAAGGGGAAAGGAGATAAATGAAAGTGGCAAATAGTTTTAAAGAGCAAGAGCATTTGGAAGCAATATGTAATTGGAGGATTGACAAACGATGAAAAATGAGAGAGGGAGATGGCCAATGTATAGAGAGCCAAGTTCTTATTCCCCTCAACGGCTACCGTGGCTGGTCATTGAGGTTTCGAGTGTCGATAATCAGATGATCCAATGGTCACTTATCACTTTTATTGTGACACAACGGTTGGTTGTTGGGCTAGGTTGGATCACTGGATCAATGTTTGAGTTTTTGGGACGATGCCCATTAAACTTCTTAATGGGTGGGCCCAATCGACCGCTGAGGGATGTTCGCGTGCTCGGGGTTCGGGGCATGATAGAAACTATTTCGATTGAATAAACGGGAGACGATCGCTTACCTGGCGTTGCGTTACGTAGTCGAAGTGGCCTGACGAGGCTCTCATGGCGAGAACACGCGAAACCCTTTTCTTCTTCTTCTTTCTTCCTCTCTCCCTTGCGTGCTCTCTGTCTCTAATGGCCGAGCCGCCCTTTTTCTCCTTTCTTCTTTGACTTTTTAACTATCTCTTTTCTTTTATTTTCTCTCTCTCCTTCTTTTTCTTCCTCCCTCCGGAAGACTCTCGGTCTCTCCTCCTCATTCTCCTTCTTTCTCTTCTTTCTTCTTCTCTTGACCGTTCAACTTTTTCTTTTTTTCTTTTTTTCGTTTTTATTTTTTTACTTAGTCAAAACCCATATTTTACACATTTAGATCTCTCTCTCTCTCTCTGCGTGATGTCGCCTTCCTTATCTCGTGAAAACCACCCTTTCACATGAGGGACAATTAATTCTGATGCCTAGATTAGAGTAAAGTTTTTTATTAGATGCTAAACAACTCTCCATTAAATTAATAAGCCTTCACCCCTTTTTCCGGTTTCTTGCTCCTTTTCTGTTTTTATTTATTTCCGGTTTGATGATTGTACAGCACAAAAGCAGCCAAATCTAGTTTATGGGGTTATTCTGGCACAGAATACCCTTTTCTTGCACTGGATTTTGCTTAAACCTTTGTTGTTGATTGACCGAGCAGGCAAAAAAAGAGGATGGCAGGAGCAGGAACAACATCAGCAAGTGACTGTCATCCCGATAAAGTCGCAATTTCAATACACAGAAGATTTGTGGGACTAGCACTGCTATCCGACTGTTGCATCTTTACCTTTCCGGAGAGGCTCGGGCGAACAAACGAAGAGGCCTACACACCCTGTGTTGTTGCGATTGGACCTTATGACCGTCTCGATCCAAGCCTCATGCCAATGGAAGATCACAAGCTGCTTTACTTGCATAACTTCCTCCAGCGCCACCAGAATTACCGTCTCGAGGACTACATTCAGAGGGTCATGTCCTAGGAGTATGATGCCCGCAACTGCTATGATAAGCAGATTGGCCTTGACTCCGACCAGTTCGCTGAGATGATCCTCCTGGATGGCATCTTCAGGATCCAGCTCTTACTGATGTACTGGGACCGTCAGAGGAGGCTGCCTAAAGACCAGATCTTCGGCAAGCCATGGATGTTGCCTGATATATGCCGCGACATGGCACTGCTGAAGAACCAGATTCCATTTTTCGTTGTCCAGCGGCTTTTTGAAATGGCATTTGGAACACATCAGCAGCACATGCCGGAGCTGCTTGAACTCGTGTGCCGGTTCTTCGAGCCAGTTATGAGGAAGGACAAGTTGCCAGAGCCAGTGATGGAGTCGGAGGTGAAGCACTTCGTCCACGCGATCAGTCTCTCGTTCTTGCCATCGGTGAGGAAGCTGCCAAATGAGAGCCATAAGGAGATGAAGTTCACCCCGAGTGCGACAGAGCTGGTGGCATCTGGAGTCAAGCTGAGAAGACGTAAGGGTTGACCTGTGTCATTTTGGTTTTTGAATATTTGATTATGTTTCGTTCTCTATTTATTACCAATTATTAACAATGCTCTCAGGTGAGAGCGAGTGCTTGTTCGATATCAAATTCGAGAATGGAGTGCTCAACATCCCTTATCTGATTCTTGAGGACGGGACAGAATCCTTTTTTCGAAACATTATTGCCTTCGAGCAATGTTACCACCTACACGACAGCTATCTGATCGAGTACATGGTGTTCATGGATTACCTGGTGGATACCCCGGGCGATGCAAAGTTGCTGATCGACAAGAAGATCATCGAGAATTGCCTCGGCAATAAAGAAGCTGCCGTGCAGCTAATCAACTCCTTGGGCAAGGGAGCTAACTTGTCGGAAAAAAATTACTACTTCAACAGCCTCAACCACAAGCTCATCGCCCATTACGAAAAGCCTTATAACAAGTGGAAGGCGACGTTCAGGCGTGATTATTGCAGTAGCCCGTGGGTGGTCATCTCGGTTATCGCTGAAATGGTGTTTTTTTTTCTAACTGCAACACAGACTGTATGCTCAGTCCTCTCTCTTAAATAACATTGCTCTCTGAATGGTAAACTGCCATTGTAATGCTTTAGTTTTCTATTGATTGATGTGTGATCAATGGTCACTTTCTATCGGCATGAGTAGAACATCGATTTATATATGTCAGCCAGCACACTAATTATGTTTTTCCTATTCAATACATTTCACGACGTAGAACTGGCAAATATGAATGGTATGTAACCTCTATCCTCAGGATCCATGACCCAAAAAAAAAAACTCTATCCTAAGGATGGTTCGCCGAAGAAATGTTGGCCCAACTAAGATTAGCTTGTCATGCTTATCAGCATTTAGCATTTAATAAATTTGAGGCACGTTGAGAAGGGACAATGAATATTTTCACAAAGTTTTTGTTGTAAGTACGCCTACAAAAGATGGTGCATCAAAGCCAGAGATAGTGGTGTCAAAACAGGTTAAAACCTTACTTTTTTAACTCATATTTAAAGGGCTAGGTTGTGTATATATATTTTGTAGAGCTTCAAAGTGTATATTCCAACTAAAAAAAAACACTATTAATCATTACAAGAAAAAATACATAACACCCCTCTACACGAACACTCACCAACACTTGCTACACACACTTCTCTGCCACTCACCATACTCACAACACCACCCACAACACTTTTTTTCTTGCTGCACACCAACGCACTTTGCCACTCACTAGTCAACACAACGCACTCTCTACAACTTTGTTCTTTCTTTTCCTCTCTGCACTCAAGTCAATAAGGTGGACTACCTATTTATATAGAGTTTCCCACCAACAAAGTACAAAAGTTGTGTATTACAAGGGTTCAAACGTGGACTCATATGCAATTTGAAACTTCAATTACTCCCTAAGTGATTTTTAACCGCACAACTTATCCAACACTAAGAAACTTCAACACTACAAGTACTAACTCCCTATTGTAGATATTTGTTTCTAAACAAATCTAGACAAGTGGGGAGAGAGGCGGTGATTCCTCAATTCTCCCCCTCGCTAACTACTCTCTCCCATGGACCTCACGATCATATTAACTAGTTACCTTTGAAACTCTTCAAACTTTGCAACTCCGAGTCCTTTGGTGAAGATGTCTACAACTTGATCATTTGTCTTGGCATACTCCATCTTTATCTTGCCCCATGATACTTTTTCCAGCAAAAATTGATAGTGTACTTCCACATGCTTGGTCCTTGCATTGAAAACTAGATTCTCTACTAAGCTTATGGCTGATAGATTATCATAATATAACTATGTTGAGTGGTCTATTGGTCAATGAAGATCCTCCATTAATTGTACCAGCCATGTACTCTCGTTGCTTTATACTTGGCTTCTATCGTAGACAGTGACATAGTTGATTGCTTCAAGATCTTCCATTAATTGTTCCCATGTGTTATGGCTTTTGAAATCATTTCCTGGCACATCTTCCCTTCGCCCACTGTTTATGCCATTGAGTTCAACCTTGAATTCCAATAATCCCGATGAGGGAAAAATATTGTTTAAGAAATGCAATGAACTTATCGTATGATCGCCAAATCAGTCTTAAAATATTATATTTGGCTAGTTGAGTCATATATCTTTTAATGATTTTCTAATATGTTTTGAAGATTTTCCAATATAGTTTATCTGAGTATTTCTGATTGGAAACCATTGATGTGACAATCCAACTGCACAACTAATTTAAACTTGTCAAGCTGAATATAAATGAGTAATTAATTGACTGGGAGTAGTAATCGTGTGATTAGAGTTGTCGCCTTTGTTTTTTTGTTTTTTTGGTCGGTTCACCGGAGGAAATTTCAAAAAGCAAGAGAATCACATGCGATTCAATGCCCAGGAAGAAGACAATATGTGAGAAATAACAACGCAGGAGCAATGGATAGGAACAAAACTAAAGGTGATAAGACAAAGTGCTGTAAAAATTTCAATACATGAGTGTTGGGGAAGATGGAGAGAGAGAGAGAGAGAGAAAGAGAGAGAGAGAGAGAGAGAGAGAGAGAGAGACGGAGCGCTTATTTCCAGACATATACAGACAAAAGCGTCAGGACGGTGATGAGGGCACGCTTAGTCCAGTGCTTTGCTCCGTCGAACTTACCCTTTCATTAATTTATGTCCCCCGAGAAAAGGTCCTTTGAGCCTGTCGCATATTTTAGTATCAAATGGACAAACTCCATTTCACCACTTAAATGTTATATTATTAACGATCACTTATATTAAAAATATTATGTTACTAGAGCGGGCCAAGGATTTTGACCAAAAAAAGCGGATCAAGTATCATGAATAATATATATTTCTCTTTTTTTTTTCATTTTCCAAGTACACAATGAGAAGAATTTTAAGAATTTTGGGCTCTATCCTTAATTTCTTATTGAAGTCTCGTAAGGAAATCAAAATGCCTTTTCTCTATTGCTTATACGTTATTCTGGAAAACATCAAAGAGCAACCCAGAAGAGTCACATAGTGACATTATGCATGCATGGTAAGATTTTCTTTTTTATTGTGAAAAGCGATGTAAGTTATGACCATAAATATTGCAAAAAAGTATCTACTTACAAGTCTTGGTCTAAATCGGAAAATGGTAGTTTTATGAGTTTTAGTTTGAGGGGAGATAATTTGCATATAAAGTCTTTTGACAGAAACTCTAAATTGATCTATTTTACTTATTCATCGAATCTACGAAACTGACAATATAAAGTTGAAAGGTCAGGACATTTTCCATGAACATTAATACAAGATTAAGTCAAAAGTTTGGGACATTTTGAAGATTCTCAAAAATATTAGGCTAAATAAATATGGAGAATTCACTTTTTCCAAAAATGGCTTTTTTTTTCCCCGAAAGAGAATGAGATTCGTCAACATTTCCACACTTGTATAATGCTACTTGCTAAATGTTAAATTAGAATTTGCTTATGTAACTTAATATATTAATTTTGGTATACTTATTGTCATTACTGGTAAATAATCTGGACTTATTTGTCAACCTTCAAATGATGGACAGCGCAACCTTACTCAGCAAAAGTGCACATCTTTTTTAGCATAATTGAAAATAAAACGGTGAAAGCACGTCATCTTGCAAATTTTCATTGAGAATCCATAGAAAATATTAAAACTTTTGTCTTGAATCATTTACGAAATGCTGGTGCCGGAAAAAGGAAACCATTTATCGAATGGTGGCCAGAAGAATCATATATCAAGCAAACTATCAAAATCATAAACCCACCGGCTTGATGATTAGCAACGGCAAAGCTGGCCCGACCGCCTGAGGGAATCTGAGGAAATTTTTATGAAAAAGTAAACTGATACTGACAAGAAACTAAGCAAAATTTATTCATTATTGGTCAAAACTATAGTAAAAAATATTCCCTCAAGGAAAAGACAATGATTTAGTCCGCCTTTGTGTTGTCGCCAAGATTTTAGTCAAATAAACAAAAAACATGAGGATGCATTTCGGTGGAAAAATTATTCATTATTGTTCATTCTTGTTATGCCTGTTCTTTTCCGATGCACGAAATTTCTTTTAACGGTTCAATTAGATCTTAATATACTATCTTTACTTTTGTTCTGACCACGATTCATCACCCCTTAAAAAAAACAAAACAAAAAAATTGAGCATGGGCTTGGACTAGTGCCCGGGCATTGGCTCCTGCCCATGTTGCAAATTCTTCCTGTCTACGCGTTATCCTTCCCATCAAATCATTCAAAACTTCAGTTGGTGATACTGGCTCAATCCAACATGCGTTAGGATCACTAGATAACAAATGCAATGAACGGCCGCCTCGTGTTCGGAGAGCAGCCAACTGCTGTGGCTGTCAACACGACACTAGCTAAGGTCTATTCTTTCTATCAAATCTGTTTCTAGTAAACCAACATCTTTTTACCCCAAAAAGTCCATAAACCTCCTTTTGAACATGCAAATTTTAGAGCCCAAAAGTCTGTCAGCCCGCGTGAAGCTGAGTTGAGAGGAAAAAAAATCGTGGAATACATTATGGGTGATTGGTTTCAAGGTGGGCCAGTTCCCACCCTGAAACTAGGAACTGAACCAGAAGAACTACCCACCTAGGACCAAGACCAATCAGTCTGGTCTAGTTCCCTAGTTCCAGGACGAGTCTAGCAACTAGTGGTATACTCCCCTCTTTTTTTTTTTTTTTTTATTGTCTGTAAAACCACTGATGTTGTTGCATAGTATAGATTACTACATGAGTCATATTAATAGAACAAACTTATGATAAGCCAAACACGACGATCATCTCCACGAACAAAGTTAGAATGATCGTCAAGAACAGAGTTTGTGACTTTGCCATAAAGTTTGACAATCATAACAATCATTATAAGAGTTTGTCATAATGTTTTTAAACTTCGCTTCAATTAGGAATGGGGCAATTAGGGTTTTCGGCATGGGAGAGTGAAGATGAAGAATGTGGAATTAGTAATTAGAGTTTTGAATTTTGCAATAATTAGAATAAGAAAAAAATCGATTCAATCTAAGTAGGTGGGTCCACACTTGGAATCGAGAACCGGATCGATATTTACCGGTTCCAAATTTTAGGAAGAGGGGACCATAAATTAGGAATGATCAGTTTCAAAGTGCGCCATTTGCCACCCTAAACTGGGAATTGGACCAGAAGGATTAGTTCTTGGTTTGTAGTGATTAGTTTAGGGGTGGACTGGTTCCCACCCAAAAACTAGAAATCGGACTAGAAGGATTAGTTCCCGATTTGTAGAATCGAGAACCGTCCACTTGGTCTAGGACCCACCTGGGACCAAGAGCAACTAGTTCGGTCTGATTACCTAGTTCCAGGGTGAGTCTAGGAACCGACTATATACTCCCCTCTATTTTCCCCCTATTTTCTGTAAGATTGCAAGTGTTGTTGCATAGTGTAAATTGCTATATGAGTTATTTTAATATAACAAACTCGTGATAAGCCAAACATGACAATCATCTCCATGAACAAAGCTAGAATGATCATCAAGAACCAAGTCTGTAAATTTGGTACAAAGTTTGACAATCATAACAATCATTATGAGAGTTTGCCACAAAGTTCTTAAACTTCACTCAAATTAGGATATGGTGCAACTAGGTTTTCGGCATGGGAGTGTGAAGATGAAGAATGAGGAATTAGTAATTAGAGTTTTGAATCTTGTAATAATTAGAATAAGAAAAAAATCGGTTTGGTCCGAATGGGTGGGTTCACACCTGGAATCGAAAACTAAATCGATATTCACCAGTTCCAAAAATATGGAATGGGGAACTGGACTAATAATTGTGGGAAATGCCTAGAATTAGCTAGTTTGGTTCAGTTTTTTGCTTACCCTCAATTGAAACCATTTCATCACATTTGTCTCCACTTCTTGCCATGCTTAAAATTCAAACCAACCAACCACTATTCCATTACTCCTATTTCTACATTCACCTTCCTCCTTTTTTTTTTTCCTTTATTCCGGAGAGGAACGCCTTCATCAAAGCTTTCAATAGGAAATATTTCTTGGACTGCGCCCAAGAACAGAAGATGGCGCAATTCAAGTGCCTTCTTCAAAGTCTAATGTTTGTAGACTAGTACGAGCCGAAGTTCGCCGAGTTGTCTCAGTACAACCTCAGACGGATCGAGGATCCGGTAGATCGAGCAAGTAGGTTCAAAGATGGACTCATACTAGAATTGAAGGATCCGCTGGTGCTGTTCAATCTGAAGGACCACAATGAATTGTATGAGCGGGCCCAGCTGATAGAGAGAAACCTAAACGAACAAGTCGCCAGATCCGGGTTGCGGTCTGGGTCAAACATGGATGGAAATCGGTTTGGGAAGAAGCCAATGATTGGAGAAAGGTATCCTATTCCACCTAATAGGAACGTTGGGATTGGAAAGTCAACGCCAAACCAGAATAGTGTGTGTTGTTTCTGTGGAAGACAACATGGATCAACCCTGTGCCATTCTAGGACGGGTGCTTGCTATAGATGTGGCCACTTCAACCATCAATTAAGGAACTGTCCGCACAGGCATATGGGACCACAGCAGCTACCACCACCACCACCGATGGGACAGAACAGAGGATATGCGCCACAGAATGCATCGTAGGGTGATATGAACCGACCTCCAGCTCAAGGAATGGTGTATACTATCATCTAACGACAAGCAGATGACTCACTTGATGTGGTCACAGGTACGGTCTCACTGAACGACCATGCTGCTTATGCTTTATTTGACCCTGGAGCTTCTAATTCATTTATAGTTGAGCAGTATGTAAAGTTGATAGGGTTATGTCCAGAATCATTGGGGTCAGTAATTAGCATATCTACCCCATTAAAGGATAATGTGTTATCTACAGTAGGTTGTCCTAGTTGCAAGTTGGTTATTGTGAGCGAGAGGAAAGGATATATTTGATAGTCCTAGCCATATATAATTTTGATGTGATAATTGGCATGGACTGGCTCATCAAGCAACGAGCTACAGTAGACTGTTATTGTAAAGCGATTCAGTTTAACCCGTTAGCAGGTGAGAGCTTCGAGTTTATTAGAAGTTGAGGAGGACCCTTGATTACCTTAATCTCGTCGCTTGAGGCAACCTGTTTGTGAGACGGGGGTTGCCAAGGTTACTTGGCAACTATCGTGGATACGACAATTGAGGAGCTGAAGATGGAAGACATTGCATTAGTACATGAGTTCACATATGTGTTTCCAAAGGAATTACCTGGTCTGCCCCCAAAAAGGGAGATCGAGTTCGTGATTAAGTTGGCCCCCAAGACGGAGCCAATCTCTAAGGCTCCTTACCGTATGGCATTGTCAGAGTTGAAAGAACTAAAGGTGCAGATGCAGGAGTTGTTGGATAAGAGATTCATACATCCCAATGCATCACCCCGGGAAGCATCGGTTTTGTTCGTGAAGAAGAAAGATGGTTCGTTGCGCCTTTGCATCGACTATCGGCAATTCAATCAGGTGACAATCAAGAATAAGTACCCGCCATCGAGGATCGATGACTTGTTTGATCAGTTGCAAGGAGCGTCGATATTTTCTAAGATCGACTTGAGGACAGGGTATCATCAGCTGAGGATTAGGAAGGAAGATATACCAGAGACAACGTTTCGTACGCGTTACGGTCATTATGAGTTTACCGTAATGCCGTTTAGTTTGACGAACACCCCAGCTGCTTTCATAGATATGATGAATCATGTATTCAATTAATATCTAGATCAGTTCATGATAGTGTTTATTGACGATATCCTGGTGTACTCGAGAAGTCTAGAATAGCACGAAAGACAATTGAGGACAATGTTTTAGACTCTGTGAAATCATGGATTGTACGCCAAGTTCAGTAAGTGCAAGTTTTAGTTAACTCGTGTAGTTTTCTTAGGGCACGTGATTTCAAGTGAAAGAATTTTAGTGGACCCAATCAAGATTGAAGCCGTGATCAACTGGCCAAGACCGACGATAGTGACAGAGATTAGAAGTTTCTTGGGATTGGCATGTTATTACAGACGGTTTATGGAAGGATTTTCAGCAATAGCCATGCCACTGACTCGACTGCTGAAAAATGAAGAGAAGTTTGTATGGACAGATAAGTGCGAGCTTATTTTCCAAGGGTTTAAGCAGAAGTTGACTACCACACCCGTGCTGACAATTCCGTCTGGACCTAGAGGATATGAGATCTACAATGATGCGTTGTTCAGAGGACTGGGTTGCGTGTTAATGCAATATGGCAAAGTAGTTGCATATGCGTCCCATCAGTTGAAACCTCATGAGCTGAATTACTCGATGTTTGACTTAGAACTCGCGGCAATTATCTTTGCTCTAAAGATTTGGAGACACTACCTGTGTGGAGAAATATTCCAGATCTTTATTGATCATCGGAGCCTTAAGTATTTATTCTCTTAGAATGAGTTGAATACAAGACAACGTCGTTGGATGAAACTTCTCAAGGACTATGATTGTGATATCCTGTATCATCTTGGAAAAGCTAACAAGGTTGCTGATGCATTGAGTCAGAAGTCATCAATTGCGCAGATGGTAATTCAGGAGTGGATCTTACTCGAAGGAGCTCGAGACTCGGTTTTCAAACCTACCACCTTTCAAATCTTATGGCCACCCTTAGAATTGAACTGAAAACGCAGATAAGGATTAAGACGTTGCAATTGACAGACCCAGAGATCTAGAAGATCCTGTAAGAAGATGTAGAAAAGAGAAAGGTTGACTTTCATATTTCTGAGGACGGAACACTGAAGTTTTGTGGACGATTGTATGTACCTGACGATGCAGAGCTTAAGGAGGAGATCTAATTAAAAGCTTGTTGTAGCAGTTACAACATTCATCATGGTAGTACGAAGATGTATTAGAATCTGCGTCAATACTATTGGTGGACTAGTATGAAGGCGGTATCGCCAAGCATGTCGCCAAGTGTCTAACGTGTCAGCAAGTGAAAGCACTACTATAAGCCGAGAGGACTTCTGTAACCTCTTGAGATTCTTGAGTGGAAGTGGGAATACATCACAATGGACTTTGTGATGGGCTTACCAAGGAGTTAGAGAGGTAATGATTCCATATGGGCTGTAGTTGATAGATTGACGAAGTCTACTCACTTCATCGCTGTACGAAAGGATTTTGCGTTGGACAGATATGCTACCACGACTCAGGGAGGAGGTGAAGAACCTGAAAAACAAGTTGATGAGAGGAGTGAGCTACCACGACTCAGGGAGTAACACATTTCTTCTAAGCTAATCGAGAAATCACTATGCACATTTTAAAACACGACCATAACTTACTTGAACATAATATATATTTATAACACAAATGCCGAAGACATCAATGGTCCAATCCATTTATCAATCTCATAAAACATGTATCAATGGTCTATTCCATTGATTAATCTTAGCAAACCACACGTCGATGTTCCATTCTATCGACCAAACTCAAATCACATGTCAATGGTCCACTCCATTGATCAACTCATGCTCAAATGTCTATTCATGGTCACGCGTAATGCTCGCGACAAGACGACCAAGATTCCCCCATTGATTAGGTCTCTACCTATTATTAGCCGGTGATTCAGCCCACAAGGATATCCTATACTAGTATGTGCATACCCACACACCCCTCAATGTCCATAAGACATTGAGCATCAACCAAAAATCACAAATATTTAGTAATCCACCATCAGAAAAAGAATTATCTCAACTTGGACATTTGATATATAAATATCAAAGCATTCTTCGATAACCACAAACCTTTCAAGATTATTTCATTAAGAGTTTCACAAACCATTTTTAGACAATCGTTCAAACCGAAGTCAAAGGATAACTCCATCTTTCAAACAACAAAATTGGCAATAATAGCTCGATCTCATTTTATACAAAAAAAAGATGCTATTTATCAACTCATAGCATATATAATCCATAATATTTTTTCAAAACATGAGATTAAAATACAAAGAAGAAATAGGGTGTGTTTGGTAATGATTCCGTTCCCGGAAACAAATTCTGATCAAAATGATTATTTTTTATTATGTTCCCGGGAACTGATTCTGAGTAAAAGAATGCGTTTGGTAACTGTACAAAATTTCTAATTCTGGAATAGAATTGCGTTTGGTACCGTGTTCATTGATTCTGTTCCAAATCAATTTATTTTAATTTTTAAATAATTTTTAAATAATTTTTATAATTTTTTCCTTTTTTTTTTTCTTTTTTCTCCTATTCTAATTCTTCTTCAAGCCGGTCGCCGGCCCTCGGCGAGGCCAACCCTTGTTGGCTTGGCCTCGCCGGACCTCGCCCTAGACTAGCAAGTCTCCAGCGAGCTCGCTGGACCGGTACCTAGCGATCGGCGGTGGGCGGCGGCGGACGGTGGCTGGCGGCAGCGGGCGCAAGCGCAGCGATGCGGCGACGGCGGCGCGTCGGACGGCGGTGGTGGCGAGCTGCGAGCGGCGGAGGCGACGATGGTGGGTGGCGGCGGGCAGCGGCGGGCGGCGATCGCAAGATGGCGGTTTATGAAGAATAAGAAAAGAGAAGAAGAAGAGTTTTGATTCTCAATTTTGTTCTCGGAACAAAAATCAACTTTTTTTTTATTCTTGATTCTCGTCCCAAATTGATTTTGGGAACAAATTTGTTCCCGGGAACAAAAATTTTACCAAACGTGATTCTCGTCCCAAACTGATTCTGGGAACAAAATATTAAAATATGGCATTGTTGGGATGGTTACCAAACAGTCTCATAGTGTCACTCACTTGGGAAAAGCCGAAAACCAACTACGGCGATTACTCTAGTCGACGATCTCGAATTCCTAACAATTAATAGAAAAACAATATTAACAGACCAAGTAAAATAATATTCTAATAATGATTGGACTATACTATGTCTATTTGTCAATAAAACGATACCTATGTGCCAACGAAAGCTTGCATTTAGTGGAAACCTATTGTTGTCCGCTAGGCACGGCGCACGTGCGTCACCCCATAACTTCCTCCACAAAATTCCATTTTGAGCTGTTTTATAGTCTTGAGAAAGCTCTCTTGATGTACTATAGCAACCCCAATTCAGCCATCCCAAAATCGAATTGAAAATGACTAAAATTTAGGGCCAAAGCTGTTGTTCGCTACAGTTCCAGAACGCATGCAAACTTCAAAATTCCGTTCTGGGCAATCCATAAGCTCAAATCACGATCTGTCAAATGCTACCGCTTCATAACATCCTAGATTATCATTTCCAAAAAAATAGCAGCTCAATGACTCAAAAATCCAACTTCGCCACACAAATTTCCAAGAAATCCGAATTTCGAGCCCTAATTCCGACGATTCGTTCGAATAAACAATTAAAGGCTTCGATCACTTACCGGCATTGCAAAATGGAGTTAGTCGGCTTGGTGAGGCGTTCGGGCCATGAGCGCACCAAAATTTTTTCTGCTTTTCCCTTTTTCCTTTCTCTTCTTTGTCTCCTCTCCCCCGTTTCTTTCTTTCCTCTATTTCTACCCGTGCTCTTCTCTCTCTCCCTCTCTCTCTCTCTCTTATGAAAAAAAACAGCCGAAACTTCCTCTTTCTCTCCTTCTACTTCTTCTGTTGACTTTCAAACCCTCTTTCTTTTTCTTTTTTTTGAAAGCCCATATATTACATAGACACTATCAGAGCTTGCAAATGCATGGTTTAAACCAACATGAGGCATGATCGTGGACGGATAATGTGAAGAGGAAGGACTTAATTTTTTTGAAAAGAATAGAGTGATTATTCAAGTGAGTGGATGTGTGAATTGGGCGGTACCTTGATAAAAGAGAGGATAGTGAGTATTTTTTGTAAGTCAATACATATTGAATCTGTAATGCGGAAACTCATACTAAACAGTGATCTTTTGATCTTCATGATTTTCACAAATAGATGAAGACATACCTTTATCCATAGCGTTGAACTTGATGATCGTTGTAGAAAACCCAAAGAACTCGAACCAAAAGAAGAAATCCGATTTCTCTCCCTTAACCCACTATTCTTGATGTATTTTATCGATGGAGGAGAGAATACCAAATTCCTTTAGGTTATTATTGTTCGTGTGGGTGGAGAGAGGACCGGACTCTATTTGTACGTTTGTTGAAAATGTGCCTTCCATCAAAGCGATATACCCTTTCATTAAAGTCGTACCTCTTCGTTTTATTAGAGTCGTAACTCCTCAAAACCAATATGTATTATTCTTATAGCATAACAATAATTATTAAACCATATAATAAATCATATCATGTGGGCCACAATAATTCTTACATTCTCCCACTTGGTCATATGATATTCCTTTCATGGTTTAACAAAGACTGTAATGTGCACAATAATATTATGCTATAAAAATTTCATTAAATTGGCAATCACATAATAATCACAATTAAGTAAAGAAAACTAATGCGAGTCATAGCGGTTGTATGTCATTAATCGACATAGTCCCTTCTATGCACTACAACTATAGCACTTTACTTAACATGATCCATAAATGAGAAGTACAGTAATAGTCCAACTATAATGTTTCCTTAGAAACTATCATGTTTAACATTCATCTATTTGCATAATGTATACTAAATAGAAAACAGGAAATATCAGAAACACGTAAGTGAGCTCAAAGTGTCAAATACATAAACTTAATACAATCATAATACAAACATTAATGATGTTCAATAATGCCCATCTTTTCAACATGCTCATTAAATGTTTTGGGCGGCAGTCCTTTTGTTAAGGGATCTGCTATCATAAGTTTGGTGCTAATGTGCTCAATTGACACTCTTCGTTTCTGAACTTCTTCTTTAACAGACAAGTATTTGATCTCCATATGCTTAACACCCTTAGAATACTTGTCGTTCTTAGAGAAGAAAACTGCTGCAGAGTTATCACAATAAATTTTCAGCGGCTTGGCAATACTGTCGACAACCACAAGCCCTGAAATAAAATTCCACAGCCATAATCCATGAATAGTGGCCTCAAAGCATGCCACAAATTCAGCTTCCATAGTCGATGTAGCAATAACTGACTACTTTGCACTCTTCCATGAAATTGCCCCTCCAGCCAGAAAAAACAAGTAACCATACATTGATTTTCTTGTATCGGCACATCCAGCTAAGTCTGAATCCGAATATCCAATCACCTTGAGATGATCGGATATTTTATAAGTAATCATATGATTCCTCGTTCCTTGCAGGTATCTAAGAACTTTCTTTGCAGCTTTCCAATGATCCATTCAAGGATTACTTTGATACCTATCCAGCATTCCGACAACAAAACTGATGTCTGGTCTGGTGCAACTTTGTGCATACATTAAGCTCCCCACAACATATGCATAAGGAATATTTTTCATTTGTTCTCGTTCCAATTCACTTTTCGGACATTGCATAAGGTTAAATTTGTCACATTTCTGAATTGGAACTATTCCTGATGAACATTTACTCATATTAAATCTCTCTAAAATTTTCTCAATGTAGGCTTTCTGAGACAATCCTAATAATCCTTGTGATCTATCACATAATATTTATATTCCTATCACATACGTTGCCTCTCCCATATCCTTCATTTCAAAATTCTTAGAGAGAAATTTCTTGGTTTCATGTAACAAACCAAGATCATTAGCAGCAAGCAAAATATCATCAACATACAGAAGTAGAAAAATAAAGTTGCTCCCACTAATCTTCATATATATATATATATACACCGATCAATGGTGTTTTCCTTAAATCCAAATGAAGTTATGGTATCGTTAAACTTAAGATACCATTGTCGGGAAGCTTGTTTAAGTCCATATATTGATTTCTTTAATTTACATACATTGTGTTCCTTTCCTTTAATTGAAAAGCCTTCGGGTTGGTCCATGTAAACCTCTTCTTCTAAATTCACATTAAGAAAGGCGGTTTTTACATCCATAAGTCATAATGAGCCACCAAAGCCATAATGATTCTAAGTGAGTTTTTCTTAGAGACTGGTGAAAATGTCTCTTTATAGTCAATGCCTTCTTTTTGCGAAAAACCCTTTGCAACAAGTCTGGCTTTATGTCGTTCAATATTGCCTTTTGAGTCGCGCTTGGTCTTAAAGACCCATTTACACCCGACCTTCTTACATCCTTTAGGCAATTCAACAATATCCCAAACTTGATTTTGATGCATAGATTTTAATTCTTCTTGCATGGCATTAAACCATTCATTAGAATCTTCACATTCCATGGCTTGGGAAAATGAATCTGGATCATTTCCAATTCCTAAGTCAATTTTTGACTCTTGTAGATAAACCATATAGTCATCAGAAATAGTTGACCTCCTTTCTCTTTGAGATATTCTTAATGCTATTTCTTGTGACTCAGCTATTGGAGGTTCATTATTGACATCTTCATTATGGAGTGGTTGTTCATTAATTTGTTGTTCTTGATTATTGTTAGATTGTGCTATAATATCAGGAACAACAACTTTAGAAGTTTCGGGTATATGAACTTCTACCCTTACTTCTTGAATGCAAGCATCACGCATTCTTTCACTTCCACTAATGTCACCATTCTCAATGAACCTAGCATTTCCAGATTCAACAATTCTTGTACTATGATTAGGACAATAAAATTTATACCCTTTGGATTTCTCTACATAACCAATGAAATAACCACTAGTCGTTCTTGAATCTAATTTCCTTTCATGTGGATTGTAAATTCTTATTTCTGCTTGACAACCCTAAACATGTAGGTGTCGTAAACTAGGTTTCCTTCCCATCCACAGTTCAAAGGGAGTCTTTGGAACTGCCTTACTAGGAACCCTATTTAATAAATACATAGAAGTCTTTAAAGCATACATCCACAAAGACAAGGGTAAAGATGAATGACTCATCATACTCCTAACCATTTTCATTAAAGTACAATTACGCCTTTCTGCTACACCATTTTGTTGTGGTGTACCTGTCATTGTTTATTAAGCACAAATGCCATGTCTTTCAAGGAATTTAGCAAATGGACCTGGACATTATCCCGATTCATTATACTTTCCATAATATTCTCCGTCTCTATCTGATCTTACTATTTTCACATTTCTATCTAATTGCCTCTCAACCTCTTTAATATACACTTCAAGTGTATTCATTGATTGAGACTTATCATGTAATAGATAAATGTAACCGTAACGTGAAAAATCATCAATAAAGGTAATGAAGTAACTTTCCTTATCAAAATATGGAACATCAAATGGACCACATATATCAGTATGTATAATTTCAAGAAGCTCTGTGCTTCTTGTGGCACCTTTCTTAGTGTGCTTTGTTTGTTTACCTTTAATACAATTAATACACACTCCAAGGTTAGTAAAATCCAAAATTGGAAGAATTTCATTCTTCACTAATCTTTGCATTCTTTCTTTGGATATATGACCCAAACGTTTATGCCACAAGTAAGCAGAATTTTCATCCACCAAACTTCGTTTAGTGCCAACATTATGATGCAAGGTCATTAATGTCTCAACAAAAGTATTATTAAGTCTAAATTTGTAGAGACCATCACATAAAGTTCCAGTTCCAATAAGAGTATCACTCTTAAATAGACTGAAAGATTTAGAACCAAACTTACAATAAAATCCCGCCACATCAAGTCTTGGCAAAGAAACTAAATTGCAAGAAAATGTAGGTACATAAAGGGTTCGAAACAAATCTAAATAATGCCCAGTATCTAAGATCAAATGATAAGTGCTAATGCCTTATGTTCCCCATAATCACATAACTTTCATTTGGCTTTATAGTTTGGATCGTAAGAAATCCCTACATCGTATTTGACACATGAGTGGTGGCACCATAATCAATCCACCAAGTATTATGAGGAACTTCAGTAAAGTTTGATTCAAAACATACTAAAGCACAATGCTTACCTTTCTTTTCGAACCAAGCCTTACATTTCAGACAATCTTTCTTCAAGTGTCCAATTTTGTTGC
Source organism: Eucalyptus pauciflora (assembly GCA_007663325.1). Lineage (NCBI taxonomy): Eukaryota > Viridiplantae > Streptophyta > Magnoliopsida > Myrtales > Myrtaceae > Eucalyptus > Eucalyptus pauciflora. The sequence continues at coordinate 225,926 of VMYD01000042.1, forward strand.
AAAAATGACACTTAATAAGATTGTGTTCCTTTTTGTGGATTTGAGAAGCCTTTGAAAAGTCATTCAGGACGTGTAGTCTTTTCTTCTTGCTCCTTCCACCTTTCCTCTTGAAATTCTTTCGAACTTCTTAATAACTTGAGAGATGAACAGAATGAGCCTTTTGATTCTTTATCATTGTTTCCTCTTGAACTAACATACTAGCCAATTCATTTACATTCCACTTATCTTTTATAGTGTTGTAATTCATTTGAAATGGCCCATATTGCTCATGAGGTAAGCAATTAAGTATAAATTGTACTAAAAAGTACTCATCCACGTTCATCCCTAAAGTCCTTAACTTTGCTGCTAAATTCGTCATTTCAAGTATATGCTCATGCATGGTACATAAACCATCATATTTCATGGTGGTCAGTGTACTAATCAATGTACTAGCAAGTGACTTATTAGCAGTTTGAGAACGCTCTTTCACAAATTTCATAAATTCCTAAGCATTGTCAGTTTTGGGAAGAGAAGTCTTTAAATTGTTTGTAACTGTCATTCGCATGAATATTAAGCTCGGTTTGTTCGATCTTTCCCAAGCTTTATAGAAATACTTTTCATCATTGCTACTTTCATCAGTAATAGCAGTTGGTTTCTCAGCTTGAAGCGGTAAATCAAGATCCAGGACACCTAAGTGAAACTGGACTTGTTCACTCCAATCAGGAAAATTTATCCCATTGAATAAGGAAACAGATGAGGCGTGCGAATGGAGTGAAACAGGTACAGATTCTGCAAATGTGCAAGAAAATACTTATACATTAATGCTTTGAGAATATCACCTAATCAGATTCAAACTAAACTACACATGTACATCATAGTTCTCCTTTGGGCGATCCTATAATATACAAATATATAAAAACCATAATGATGCTAATAACTTTTATTTGATAATTGTAAATATATCTTATTAAAATTTATTTGCTATCTTTGGATATACAAACAAAAGTAATAAGTCATATTAATTATCAACCATAACGTTCATGAATTATAGAAAATAATTAACCTTTGGGTTAATCCCTAAGTTCTTATAATAAATTAACTTCAATATACCCATAACACCAATAATGATATGCAACATATCAATTTCATATATATAGCATCAATTAATCATGGGTAATTGAATAAAACAATTTACAATATTAAAAAATAAAAAAGTTCAAGGTTTGGCCACTTTGGTGACTAACAAACCATTCATAATATGAATTTTTAATATTGTAAAATACAAATATTTCCCAAATTGCACACAAGGACAAAAACTTAATCAAAGCGTAAGGGCAAAATTGTAAAATCATAATTCCATAAGGGCAAAACCATAAATTTATAATCCAAGGGCAAAATGGTAAATAACCAGTAAGGGCAGAACCGTAAAATCATAATTCCATAAGGGCATAATCATAAATGTATAATTCAGGGGCAAAATGGTAAATTAACAGCAAGGGCAAAATCATAATTATAAATAAACAGGGCGGAAAAATAAAATAAAAATGAAATATAATTAAAACGGCGCTGCGGTACGTCAGGCGGGTGCTTGGCACGCGCCCAGCAACTGCCGCGAGGGCAGTTCCATGCGTGTGGAGTCCACGCGCCAGCGGTTGGTGCGCGCGTGGATCCCACGCGTGCAGCGGTTGCACGCGCATGTAGGCGCGTGGCTTGTGGTTCCACGCGCTTGCAACGGCAGCGTGCGTGAAGCCCACGCGCCTTCTGCCTCGCGCGACCGAACGCACTTCTTCGCCAATGTTTCGCCTTTTCGTCCCCTGTTTCGCCCGAATTCTTCCATTTTCAACATTTTTCTCCATGAGAACTTCCATCAATCGGATTTTCATCGATAGAACCATCCAAAAACATTTTAACAACAACAAATAATACGAACAGGATCGTTCAACGAATCATTATACATAAAATCATAATATTTCTTTAAACGGAAAAATCATGAGATCATAAACCATGCTCTGATACCAACTGTAAGTCAATACATATTAATTCTGTAATGCGGAAACTCATACTAAACAGTGATATTTTGATCTTCATGATTTTCACAAATAGATGAAGACATACCTTTATCCATAGCGTTGAACTTGATGATCATTGTAGAAAACCCAAAGAACTCGAACCAAAAGAAGAAATCTGATTTCTCTCCCTTAACCCACTATTCTTGATGTATTCTATCGATGGAGGAGAGAATACCAAATTCCTTTAGGTTATTGTTGTTTGTGTGGGTGGAGAGAGGACCAGACTCTATTTGTATGTTTGTTGAAAATGTGCTTTCCATCAAAGCGATATACCCTTTCATTAAAGTCGTACCTCTTCGTTTTATTAGAGTCGTAACTGCTCAAAACCAATATGTATTATTCTTATAGCATAACAATAATTATTAAACCATATAATAAATTATATCATGTGGGCCACAATAATTCTTACATTTTAAATTTTAACGGAATGGTAATTTTAAAATATTAAAAGTGAGACTAATGATATATCTGGCTTAAATATATAAATATTGTAATAACTAGCGAAACCTCATCCCGATGGTCGTCATGCATGGGATGCATCCCGTGGCAATAGTACATGAAGAAGTAAATCGCGTGAAAAGTCATTGACAATACAAATCATGCAAGACATGTGATTGACCGATTACACGACATCAACCGTGTAATCCATAGATAAAACACTATGCTGCAATAAGAGTTTGGGTAAATATTATCAAAAACCCCAAATGGATATCCCTTCACCTCATTTCCCCCTAATTACGTTTTCACTCATAATGCTGTGCTTGTACTTTTCTCATCCTTATGAAAGCCTCTATTTGATACACCCATTCTTTTAATTCAGACCGTGGAATGACTTTGCAGACACAATCTGGTTTATAATCTCATGGATCTAAACTAATGCAGACACAGAGGAAGGATAAGAGTACTGTCGTATGCAGCCACTTAGAACCAATCCAGGCCAAGGATACAAGATGTTGATATTCCCAGACCTGTATGTTGCTTATTTGCATGTGTTTCAAGATGAGAAAAATGAACATCCATCCATCCCAAAGATTTCATTTTGGGACTTAAAACCATGAGATAAAGCGCAATTGTATATGAGCAATCGACAGTCATTAGCCAACAGAATTTAAATTTTCTATTTGAATTTCTTTATCCATGCTGATAAATTTCAATAAATGTTAGTCAATGTTAAAAAAACTGTTAATAAATAAAATGATCGGTGACTTTTGTTTATGGTAACTTGTTCATAAATTACCATTCCTTTTATGAAATTAATGACTTTTTGACATTTCGTAAATTGGCAATTTTTTACATACTAACTTACCAACTTTTATTTGCATAATTTACCATCATTACGAAATTATCAACTCCTATATGAAATTCTAAATCTAAATTAAAATAATTTACCTAATTTTGTCATATTAAATTGACAACAAGTTTTGGGATACAAAATTTCATTTGAGTTACATATAGTTTAATTGTTTTTCTCAATTTTACAACTTTTTTACTAACATACCAAATTTTCATTAGGCTTGATTGGTAACCTTTTTCACTTAACAGCTCCATTTTGACATTCCCAGTCTAAATTAGTATGACTCATCACTAACTATTAAATTACCACATAATTCAACCAAAAAACAAAAAATTACCCGATAGTATTAATTTAAACAACTCTCATTTGAATTTATTGCCAACATTTATTTATTTACTAAACTTCCCAACTTTTAATATCGTTTGCAAAAATTTATTTGCATTTCTTAGCAACACCAACGAGCAAATTACTAGTCGAGGTTGATTTTCACCTTACTCCAACGAGAGGCAAGTCTCAGCCAATTCTCTTATTGGGTTGGACACGTAAAACAGTATCTATTGGTCGATTGTACTGCACACACACTCAGCCAATTCTCTTATTGGGTTGCACACGTTAAAACAGTATCTATTGGTCGATTGTACTGCACATATATATATATATACCGCAAGTCACCTTGAGGCTACTCAGGTGGAAACATGAAATATGGAGGTATCGATTTCTATCGCCAAGAACTCCAAAACTTGATGTAATTGTGAGCAAAAACACTCGATTTTCATCGGCCTTCCCTGGACGTGCAAATACATACATTAAGTGCACAAGGCAATGGCACGATCTGTACATGGCTAAGACAAGAATAAACATTTATGAAAGTAATTGATCCCCCGCAACGATGGGTGAGAGGTTCGATCCCCGGCGTGAGAGCCTAGGTGTATTAAGCGTGACGCCGTGGTGGTGGGTCCTGCGCTAGTGTCACCAGGGGGTTTACGGCGCGGCTGTCGGCTGCAAGCCAATTCCTCCTGCAAAATGTATATATATATATATATATATATATATATATATATATATATATAATTGTTAAACCAATCATGCTCAAAATGAAGATTTTATACTTCTGATAGAAAAATATAAAGAAAAGTTGCAGCCACATCAAGCATATTTGGCGAACTTCGTAATCAATGTATTACTAAGATAGCCTTAACGAGGAGAATAAAATATCTTCGCCAAAAAGGCAACTATTGCGCTAAACTTCGTAAAGAAAATCAAACTGTCCGTAAATTTACCGAGATTAGTCTTATGAAGATCTCCGACCTTGACCAAATTAAGAATCCTTATCCATCCATAAATACCAGCCGAATCAACAGATTAACTACTAACTATGGATATCATATGGCTATTTGAATAGCCGCTGGAAAGAAGACTTGCTTGGTCCAAAATGATACTATCTCGATGCTTTCCTTCTCCTACTCCTCCTACTCCATCTCCTCAATTGAAAAATTACATGTCAATCTATCTGATCTTACCTGCATCAGTCCTCCAAAAGCATGAAAAAGGATGACTACGTTTGCTATCACTGTTTTCCCTTGAGCCTGTGATTGTATGGCACCTTTGCTTTTATCCCCTTCATCGCAACATCGGTCACGTTCTCCTTCTTGACGTCAATTTCTTTTCCATTAATTGTTTTCCCATTTTCTGCGAGTTCTTTTTCCTTTGACTTTCCAGTATCAACAAACAAGTGCTCCTTGATGTATAAGCAGGGCCTTGCATCTCTCCTCCCTGAACTCGCATTACCACTTGAAGAAGCTCCAAAGGTGTGAGTGCAAGATCAAGCTCCTAGCCTCCAATAGGAGCATCTGTAAATTCCTAACAGATAAGCAAGTGAGCGGGGACTAGATGAGGGAATCAAAACATTTCCCCTCTTGGAATTGTCCATAATTTATTTGGATCCGGATGCTTTTGATACACAGTCCTGAAGCCACAAATATGAGTGTAGCAATGGCTACACCACGTTCCTCAATGCAATCTTCAATCACGTAGCTGTGTATTAGCTCATTCAGGCTAAACTCATTCCAATCGAGAGACCAATTCTTATGTAGAGCCCAAACATATCCTTTTAGGGGATAAATCTGAACTAATCCCCTTGTTCCTTGTTGCATTTTAGTGCCCAGATTTAAATTGGGATAGATAAGATAAAATCCTCCGGATCATAAAAAATTCAATCATATGTTTGGTGCAACCTAAGATAGGATTAAAAATCTCTAAAAGTACTCTGTTTTGTCAAGCACATTAAAGGGGTTGTGATTCTTCATCCAGAGTCTCAGGTTCGAACAAAAAGTTCTCTCTCTAACGCACTTGCTCGAACTCAATCAGATCGCGGTTACTCTTTTCTTTGCTCGAATTTACCCTTCATTCAACAGTTTGAGATACTAGGAAATGTGCAACAATGGGCAAAAACGAAGGACATGTGCTCTACGAGATTCATTGTCATACATTAGGGCCTTGGTTTTCTATTATCCTCCTAAACAGGTCCAATCCAATTCTCTTAACTCCATTTCTCATAAATTCAATGCCTTTCCAGTTTCTGATCTTCTTCTCCGTTTGCTTCTGAATTCAGGTGAATGAGGCTTCGAGTGGAAACTTCCTCTCCTTAATTTCAGGTACGTCTTCGTTTTCATATAAAAGTCTCATTTGAACCTTTTTTAAGCTGTTGTGAGAGTGAGTGAGTGATGGTCATCCCTGAGTTTTTTAATGCATCGTTGTGCTTCTCGAGTTATAGCTTGGCTCTGTTGAGATTTTGCAAGGGTTAATTAATGTTCCTGTTTTATGTGTCATGAAGGTGTGAGTTGACTTCGATAGAAATAATGCACAGAGCAACAACAACAAGAGCAACGAAGCATGGACCAGATCGACTTTAGATTCCTTTACAACTTCGGTTGTTGGAACACGATTGGCGATGGTCGGAGGCAATGATGATTGCACGGTGATTGGAAGTGACAACAATCAGCTGTCGTGGTGGTGGTCATCGCTCAGTGGCTGACGGCAATATCCACATGCTCCATCGCTCCATCTTCGGAAGATGACATGGTTTGCTTGTTCATCTTGTTTTGATACGTTTTTTTTTTCCTTACTTTTTTATTCAATGATGGCTTATCGCACCTTGTTTCCCTGATTTTTTTATCTAGCATTTTATCCATATATTTTTTGGGTCAAGAGGATGTTGCTAAACACTAAATATCTAGAATCAAATCTAGACCATCAAAGATTTCCCTATCCGCATATACCCACAGGTTTTGGCAAAGCCAGTCCAACCCAACGCAGAGAGCGCGGTTCTTGGTTACTTTTAGATGAAGCCAACTTATGCGCAACTTGAATGGTTTCGATGTCATGACATTATGGATCAAAGCATGGGAACAGGCCATCCCATCATCATCATCATCATAAGTAGCCCAGACTTGATTATTATCACTTGAAACTTCTGTCCAATCATTGTCAAAAAAAAAAAAAAATGAAAATATGGGTCTGCAATGAGCGTTTGCTTTGGGACTACGTTCTCCACTTCAGATTCAACATTAGAAATGGCATGGGAAAAATTTTTGATCCGACTTTTGTCGTTTCTGTCCATGGGCTTCCTATGCTTAGCTGCAGCAAAACTTGGACCATTTGTAGGAGCTTTCTGCTCCATGTTGTACCCTTCCTTGCTGTTTCCTTATGATGAATTTAGTCCATCTGCAAGTTCTTTCTCACTACTCCAATCATCAAGCTTCTTAAGAATTTCCTTCTTTGCTATATGTATTAACATATTCGGTGTTAACATATAATGCAGGTGGGTGGACACTTCCCTCACTTGAAGCGATCAAAGATTGCAGTGAGGATTGTGGTGTTACTGTTGTTCTACTGATCAAAGTTTGTGGCTTCAAGACTGTGTTTCATAAGCATCCGGATCCAAGTAAAGTATGGACAATTCCAAGAGAGAAATGTTTGGTTCTCTCATCAGGCCCAGATCACTTACAAGTCAAGAAGGTGCAAATGCTTCTATTGGATGCTGAGAGCATAATCCTGCATCCACACCTTTGCAACTTCTTCAAGTGGTGACACAAGTTGAGGGAGGAGAAACTTGTTCTCAGGGCACTGCTGATACAATTAACAAGCATTTGTTTGCTGGTACTGGAAAGTCGAATGAAAAAGTAACTCCCAGAAAATGGCAAAACAATTGATGGAAAAGAAATGGAAGTTAAGATGGACAGCGTGATCGATGTTGCAATAAAGGGAATGAAAGCGGGTGTACTAACGCAAACTTAAGGGAAAGCAATGATGAAGAATATAGTCATCCTTTGGCTTGCTTTTGGAGCATTGCAACTGGCTAGATAGGATAGACTGACATGTAGTTTTTGATTTGAGGAGGTGGAGAAGGAGGGAAGCATCTAGACAGTACCATTTCGGACTAAGTCAATCTTCTTTTCAGTGTTTGTTCAAATAGCCGTATGATATCCGTAGTACTTAATATGTGGATTTGGCTGGTATTTATGGGTGGATAAAGAATCTTAATTTTGGTCAAAGTTGGAGATCTTCAGCAGACTAATTCAAGCATTATAGATAACTTTGCAAACAGTTTTGATTTTCTTTACTAGGTGCAGCAAAGTAGTTCCTTTTCTGTTGAAGATGTCCTATTCTCTTCATTAATTTTGTCATGGTGATACATGGAAAACCAAGTTGGCCAAATCTGTGTTATGTGGCTGAGACTTTTCTTTACATTTTCATATTAGATGGATAAGATTTTTGTTACGAGTGTGATTCACTTCGACATTACGTTGTCAAGGATGAATGGTGGATTTCATTGCTTTCACAAATCCTTTTTTTTCTAGCCCTCTACAAATTGTGTCATTGCCTTGTTCACTTATTTACTTCGCTGAGCGGAAATGTTAAGGATGTCGCTTATTTTGGTCAGGGAATTTATGACCATGGGCTCTCTTTGACTCACTTTACCGAAACAAACATGGGTCGTAGACTTCGAATCCACTGAAGATGCTGGATTACGTCTCCTCAGTGTATGCTGGATCAAGGCCCAATAAAAGCGCCAGCAAGCGATTTAAAAGTATGCACTTTATGCTCCACAAGATCATCAATGACAATTGAACCATCTTTAACATTTACGAGCCATCTATCGACTGGATCCACGTCCTTTAAGCAGTCGTTCAATTTTGTCATTTTGTGAAAGGCCTTCTCATACCATTTAGCAGGCAAAGTCACTCCATGGGCTTTGCCAAAAATATGACAAAACAACACATTCCAACGCATGAATCCATTACTTCGGGTGTCAAGATGCTTTACCCAGCAGAGGCTGTTCCACAGATGTTTGCGAGCCATTAGGAGTTAGCTCTAACAACTCCTATTGATCCTCGGCCTTTTCACCTGCTGGACTCTCAATTTGATCTTCATGAGGCTCATTCAAAAAAAGTGACTTGATCAGTGGGTTTCATCCATGCTATTACTTCACTCAGACAAACGATCGAACAGGTAGCGGCTGTCGCCACGCACTAAAAACATTTAATCTTTGCCGCGATCGCATTTAGTTGTGGAATGGCTGTGCTATAGAATCTTGTCGGGACTTGCCAGTTTAAGAAACTTGGCGACAATCGGACAAGAAAATCACTATGACCAACATCGATACTTAAAATGGTGTCCATACGCACTAAGCGCGTGCTGGATTGAGAGTAATCGAGTGAATGTTTAATTGAGTGGCAACTTGATGAAAGAGAATAGTGAGTATTTTTAACTTTGATGAAAGGTGATTTTGGAAAATTAAAGCGAGACAAAGTGAAGCTCTTGGCCTAAATAAATAGATATCGATTGAAAGCTAAAGCCCATCACAATGGTCATATATTGAATGCATCCGAAGGCAATACTCCATGAATAAATAACCACATGAAAAGTTATCGAGTATACGAATTATGCAAACACGTGATTAGCCGATTGCACCATATCAACCATGTCATCGATAGATAACATTCTTTGCCACAATGAGACTTTGAGCCCTAAACTCGTACCATTTGGAAGCTAACTTCCCAAAATATTTTTCAACCTAGTCTAAACTATTTTGATTCCAACTACTTGACAAGCAATACCTTTTTTTCCGATGAGCAATTTACCATCCTTCGTATATTGGTAGGCAGTAAACCGGTACCCATGAAAAGCCACACGATAAGAACATTTAAAATTAAGCACCCAATAATCACCTAATAAACTCATAGTGAGAGCTAACACATCGTCGAGGCATCGTTGGAATGGTGATATGTGGTAATAACAATTTTGTCGTCATTTGTAGACTCAATTTTAACTCCTTTACCCTAGTACTTCGAACATTCTCTTTGTCTTCTCTATCAGCTCTATCTTGTTGGCCTCTTTCATCGTTTGAGGAAGTTTATCCTTGCCCAACAATACCTTTGTCAAACCCTTGATTATTTTCGGAGCACACATCTTAAGGCTTCATCACCCAAAGTTGCTCCTCCCATTAGAAAATTCTCTATATCAATTTTTGCTCCAAACATAATTGCAAACACAATTTTCTCATATAGTGATCAAACCAGTAAAAATCTCAGATCAACCGTAGAAACTCTATCCTTAGCTCTGGTATTAATTGTTAAGAAAGTAACACACATCTTGCAATTCAAGACTAACAAGAGTAAACAATATTACCAAAGGAATCAATGAGGAATGACAAAGAACACCAAAAGCTTACATGGTTTAATCTGAGTGCCAACACCTATTTCATGGGAGAGCCAATTGCAAAGAAATCTACCATGGATCCGAAGAATTACAAAGTTACAATCACTCGAGGATTTTATAGCCCTAGATTATACTCAAAGTAAACTCATAAGCATTATCTCACCATCACTCATATAAAATTCACTTAGATTACTCAAAAAGAGAAAAGCCTAACATTCCTCTTGTTTGCTCTAACGTGTAACTTGTGAAAATAAGTCATAAATAGAATTCAAACCTAAGTTTCAAGAGGTCCGTGCGACTGTCGGATGTCAGCCTAGATGACCAGAATGGGCCAAACATCGGCCGGATGACCAGTAGCACAACCGGTCATCCAGGCAAGAGAAAGGGCACCTGACCAATTAAAAGTTGGAGATAAAATACTCAATCAATTCTTATTATATAGATGCCTATTTAATCCTAAACATTCAAAATTTTACTAATGTAATCTTAAATTATTGCACAAAGTTTCCAACGTAAACCTTCAAGCCGATTTTCAACTAGAAAATGCAAACATGGCAACAAGTCGTTCTATATGGCACAACTAGCGTTGGACATAGATAATTTTAGGTAAAACAATGTTGTTTTGCTTAATTTATTTAAGGAAAAATGATGGGGTGATTTAATTTACTATGAGATTGGCAGTCTATTACTGTGAATCACAAAAAACCAAATAGTAAATAATTATAAATTATTGTAGGATTTATTTTTTCAAGAATTTATTGTTCACAGCAGATCGTTATTTTCACAATAACTTAAAGATTATTATGCTAGCAAAGCTCATAATTAAAATTCTAGGATGGTTGACATCTAACGTGGATAATTTCAAGTAAATTAATGTCATTTTGCTTAATTTTTATTAATTTCCAATTTTTGTTCTTTTGTTCTTTTTTTTGTTTTCTTTCTTTGTTACTGTTCATCTTATTTCCGTCATCCCCTTTTTCTTCTTCTTTGTTGGCGAGCATCATCGAGCATAAGGTGGAGGGCGCTGAGGTCAAGCTTGAGGATTTGCGTCCGCCACCGGGCGTGCTGGTTATGCTACCAGATGGTCCTCCAATTCGTTACTTCCTAAATTTTGAGCGGAACCTTGTCTAATTTTGTCGAGTGAATCGAGTCCACAGAGAAATGGTTATGCAGCTTCTAGCCAATCGAGTCCTGATTCACGATAGCGGCTTCTTCTTTTTCTCTTGTGGCACGCCATTTGTTTGCTCGAAATTGTCTACGGTGGCCGAATTGAGTCGTGTAAGGAATCTAAAAGACGTGTCTAATAGTAGTATTTCCTTTTGCCCTCTGTTCCTTCTCCACAGGTTCACAGTCGTTCGTCTGAGTGAACTACAGGCAGGTCACCGACAACATCCTGCTGCCCCCAGCCACCGTGAAGCTCCTGCAGTCGACGACAATCGAGCAGGTCAAGCTGTACGTCACCGATCCGATGATAATCAAGGTGTCCGCGAGCACCGGCATCGATACTGTGATCGGGGTGGCTAGTAGTGACATACCGTCCCCGAAATACTCAAATTTTCAATGGTCAACCACTCGTTCTTCTCCTTTCTTCCCCTCCCCGCCTCTGCAATACTCTAGCACGGGGGCAACGACGGCCCTCGACGCTTCTGCCACCAACGCTGCGCCTGTGATAGGAGCGACAAGAGAGAGCTGCAGATATGGCTTTGCTGGCTGAAGAAGTGCTGAAGTAGATGAACAACCACAAAATAAAAGGAAAAAAAAAATATATTCATTAAAGAATGAGAAATCACGCCGGCCATTCCACATGCAATTGGAAGGGTTACATTTGAATTTTACACAATTTAGGATTACATTCATAAAATTGAAAAGTTAATGACTAAATTAATGTCTGTACAATAGATTTCGAACTAATTGCGTAATTCTCTCAAAAGTTCATTGCCACTTGAAGGTTTAAGTACATAATTTTTTTCATGAGCTTAAGCAAAACAACATATAGGGATACATGTACATATATACTTTTGACTTGTTCCTTTGGACGCAAAAAAGAATATTAAAAAAATTAAAAGAAAAGGCAACTACAATGGCCGTTGGCCTATAATTTTCAAAGTATATGAAGTTGAGCCCAAAAAAAATAAATAATAAAAAGGCAGATGGCCCCTTATTCCTATGACTTATAAAGAGATAAGAACAAGATAGCAAATGGATCCTTCTCTCTCTAAAGTTTATTCAACATGGGGGGATATTCATCTTGTCTGGCAGGAAACAGCGAATATGTTCCTCCTTATCCAATCCTCATTATTATTATTATTATTGTTATTATTATTAATTTGAAGAATATATACATGACTCTTTTCTGGAGATCTCTCTTTCTTTTTCCTTTCAGATTTGTACGGACAACGAGGGCTTTCGATTTTAGGGCAAGTTCTTCCTCTTCTTTTTGAGGTACTGAATTATTTGTCGGGCTGTAGATGGGATTTACAAGACGTTGAATTGACTAGAGTTCTCTCAGAGAGGTAGTCTTGTACTAACTTTTTCCAACCATGCTATAGATATTTAGTACTTATTTCTGAATTGCGCCCCACACCACACCCCCCCCCCTCATTAACTTCCATGAAGTCCTCTAATACTTCTTCCCATTTACAAAATACAAACTAGCAATTATGCTTAGTGTAAATAATTAAGACATTCTCTTAATTGATCGTCAGACCTTTTTCTTGCCCCGATGATGCAGATAATCAATTATTGGATGCAAAACTTATGCAGATGCTTAAAGTGACTAGCAATTTGAGTGGCATATGACGACCGTTTTTATAATTCATGTCAATTCGTATTGACTAAAATATCTTTATTTTAATTCTATACGGTGAATAATTGAATTACGATGAAAACAGTCGTGTCAATTATTGTCAACTTGTAAATAATTCTCTTTGTAATTTGTGTTTTGTCTCATATCGTATCTATATAGTAAAAAGTGATTATGTCCGGTCTTACCACCCATGAGCCTATTTGAAAAGTTGCTTGTGTGGTTAGCACTTTTAACTAATATGATTGGGCCATGAATGAGTGGACATCCATACTCTTTTCTCATTCCTCGCAAATAAGTTGCATTACTTTCGTGGAACTATAACTATTTGCTCCGTCTCATATGGGCCAAACCAATTAGGAGATCATTTAAAATGGGTGTTAACTTATGACTCACTTCACAACGTATCTCCAACCCAACTGATGTGGACCTACGAATGTCATCAATGCAAAACTAAAGGCTAAGAAGGGGACCCAGTGGGAATGAGTTTATTGGGGAAAAAAATATTTGGGAACAAAAAGGTCTGGATTAGAAGAATATATGAGCTAGCTAGGACGCGCATCGATGAAACTAACCTGAAAAGATGATTTGATTCGATCGTTTTCACCCAAAAGAACCCGTAAAGAGAAGATGCACCAATCAGCCTTATCAAAATCCAATCCTCTTGGGAGGATGTCTTTTTCAGAATCTTCCGTTTAGATTTCTATTTTCTTTTTTTCTTTTTTTTGTTTGGGTTTTCCTTTTTGCGCAATATTGATTTTGTAGAATCCATTGTCGAAGGATAGGTAAAGTGAGGAATATATCGAAAAAGAAAATCCTGCGAACCCTCAAACCATCAAATTGTACAATCAAAAGGGATTCTCGTAGCCCAGACAAGTATAAAAGACCATGTTGTCATCTCCAAAATCTTCATCGCCTAACGCTCTCTCTCTCTCTCTCTCTCTTCCAATTTGTGATTTCTTTCAAGGTAAGTATGAGTCCCATTGATAGTATTTGACATTATTATTATATTGTAGCTCATGATATGTGGACATAGTTCCCTTTTACGGAAAAAAAAAAGAATTCAAAAGTGACTATTTTCCCCCTCCTTTTCATTATTCTTGAAGAAAATGAGTAGGCCTGGAGATTGGAACTGCCGGTCGTGCCACCACCTGAACTTCCAAAGGCGAGAGTCGTGCCAGAGATGCGGAGAGCCACGCCCCAGCAGTTTAGGTGGAGGAAGGAGCAACTCGTCTTTCAGGTCCGGCACCGCCATGGATGTGAGGCTTGGTGATTGGTATTGCGGTGTCGGTGGCTGTGGAACGCACAATTTTGCCAGCCGCTCGAGCTGCTTCAGGTGTGGCGCGGCAAAGGATGAAACACCAACCGTTGGTGGGTATGACGGCGACATGCCTCGGATGCGAGGTTTTGGGTACAGCAGTGGCACTAGCGCGAACCGGTCGGGGTGGAAGCCTGGCGATTGGATATGTGGAAGGTAAATTTTTCTTAATCATAAAGTAGCCGAGTTGACATAAATACCTAATTCGCATGCATGCCTTTCCACATGTATCTCTACACCCCAAAGGAACTTTGCATCTATTTATGCACATCTAAAATTAAATAATATATAAGATACTCTTCTAAGGGGTTAAACATAGACGTACTCGCATGACATGTACAAGATATATTTATATGCACACCTCTAAAGGGGGTATAATGAGTTTATAATCTTTAGATAATAACTCATCTTTCATGTTTTGATCTTTCTTTCTTTCTTTCTTTCTACACATTCCATTAGAAATTTCGACATTGGCTGTCCTTTTATGTCATAAAAAGCCCCAAGAAGAGAAGAAAAGGACCTCGTTGATTTCTTGAATTTGATAAGTCAAACTGTAAAATGAGCAGGTCGGGGTGCAAGGAGCACAACTTTGCAAGCAGGACAGAATGTTTCAGGTGCAATGCCCCAAGAGAATCTGGTGGAATGTCTTCCTCTTCTTCGTAGTCTCATTCGACTTAATAAAGGTAATTAATAAGAAGAGTAGTGTCTTGTACATGTGACCAAGTGTTTTTTGTGCTCTCTTTCTGACCTAACATGTTCCAGTTACTTAATTTCTCTATTATCAGGTTACTTTCAAGAAAATCTCTTGAAGACCAATCGAGCCACGGCTAGTCTTTGGCCCTTCAACTCTAAAATTAATCGGTTCACATATGATGTTTGGAGAAATGTTTGAAGATGATGACTGAAATGAAAGGGGGACAAACAGTTGTTAGGGTTTTGGAGCTTGCTTAAGTTCTTGGTTAGATTTTGTTTGTTGTGCCTTTGAAAGTGCCCGTTGTCGTAACCAGTTCATCTTATTGAACTCTCTCTTTTAGGCATAAACCACCCCTCTCTCTCTCTCTCTCTCTCTCTCTCTCTCTCTCTCTCTCTCTCTCTCATACGTACACAGACTGACATTTCCATGGAAGTGGTCCAAACAAACATTATTGATGCAGCTCTTCCTTGTAATGCACTGTTTTGAAGCGATTCGTGAAATCGCACGAAACACCTTTTGAAGTCAAATCAAATCCACTAAGACAATACGGTTGTTATGAACTTATGAGCTCAGCAAATGATCGAGATCCTCTAGATTTATACCCTTTTTTGGGCTCGAACTCTGTGCAGATTGGGTCTCAGGTTGGATCACCCAAAAAAAAAAAAAAAAAACTAAACTAAACAAATTATATACCCTTCATGTTCGGGTCAGGTTGGTTATTGATGAGGACCCAAATTGAACCGGACGCTTATCCCTTTTACCCTGAAAAGGATGTCAAGAAATAAAATTAGTGTTTAATGACCGATGTCACGCCCATATGAATTATATATGTTCCTCCCTTCCTAATGGTAGAAAACCCTAACTTGCCTTTCCCCATTTTTCTCTTGCAGTAAATACTCACCACCACTTGAAAAGTGTGATCGTCGTCGGCCTCTAGGCACTGCAATTCCGAACTAGAACTCTTTCGCCTGTCATCTACTTTTGCATTGAAAGGAAGATGCACACGCTGGTTCATTCAATGTCAATTTCACTCTTTAAATTGAAAGAATGTGAGCATATCCTAGCACAACATAAATATTTTAGTACTCGATCCATATCGACTAATGAAAGATCGACTTGTGAATCAATCATAATTCATTTATAAGTTTATGGATCCTTGGCTTGGTTACAAGGGTATCCTCACCGTTTATCTTGGACCAGTCGAGGCTTGATTATTTTTATAAATTTATGGATAAATTTTATTCATTACATCGCGGGCCTTAGAAAATCATGCAGACTTTAACTCTTCCAAAATAATCTTAGTGCTCCCCTCAAGTAGTGAGTCCATAAAGTACTCAAAAGAATTCAATAAAAATGCCAATAACATCATACATTGTCTCTCATCAGGCAATGCCTCATTGACATACTTCAAGTTCATCATGAGTTTGTTAAACCCATCTAAGCAGTTTCTCATGGATGTGCCTTCAACCATTCGGAAGTGAAACATAAGCAATTGTTCAAACCCTTCATCAAATAAAGTGTCTCGAGTTTTGCCCACAATGTTAAAGCATTCTCCTCTTGGGCCACTTCAATCAATACCTCATTTGACAAATTCAATAGGATTATACTTTTTGCTTTCTCCATCAACCGCACCTTGTCAGCCTCTTTCATCGTTTTTGGCAATTTATTCTTGCCATCCAATGCATTTGCCAAACCTTGAGTTGTTAGCAAGGCACGCATCTTAATGCTCTTCAACCCAAAATCGTTTCTCACGTTGAACTTCTCAATCTTAAAATTCGCTCCATAAATAATTACAATAATAGAATTTCTAGAATTTCCAAATAGTGATCAAACAAGCAAAAGCCCCAAATTAGCTTTAGAGACCCTATCATTAGCTCCGATACCAATTGTTGTGATATAATGCAAAAAAACCTAACCAAAATTTGTAATTAAATCAATGCAAAAATCCTTGAAGAAATAAATGAGGAACGATAAAGAATACTTACATGATCCGGTTAGAGTGTTGGTAATTACTCCTTAAGGAGAGTCAGCAGCAAATAATCTACCAATAATCAAATAATAAAATAGTTACAGTCGTTCACACGCTTGAATATTTAATACCTAGATTACATGAAAGTCCACAATATTTATAAATAAAACAACTCGATTGAAAATAAACTCACAGTAAAAAATTCACCATGTTTAGGACTCCAGTCTTAATTGCGATCAAAGAGAGCGTCAACGCGCCACCCCTTTCTTTCTTGGCTGTTCATCCTCTCTCTTTTCTTTTATTTTCGGGAGTTCACCATGCGGCTTGAAGGAATTCTTCAATGAGGCCAAGAAAGGAATTCCACCCTATAGGATTTTGTGTGCCCCTTTTCGTTTTCCTTTTATACAAGTCAATCAATCCACTTTTGCGGGGATCCACCGAATATCCAAGTTCCTTTTCTTGTTGATGCTTTACTATTTTTTTTTATTTTGATACCTAGGAACCGCAGTACAGTCGGCAGCCGGCGACCTAAATCTAGAGCGATGCAAGCATAAGACCCACCATCATGACGCCGCACTTAAGTCCACTAATGAATGCACAGTATGCGAATTTAGAGGTTCAATTTCTCATCCTACCGTGAAAAGGGTCTGAGCACATACCAATGCAACCAGCGAATGGGGTGGTTGATGCTTTATTATTTATCTTCAACAAAACTATTTTATTTTGATGACTCATCTTGATATCTGGAATTTATTTTGTTTTAAAGTTGTCTGAAATTTGTCTTGACTTGTTGCTGGACTATGTGATTTTTTTCGTAATTCTGTGAAAATAAATGTAATATTATTTTGATAATCAAAAAACAAAAACAAAACCACCACCCAACAAAACCCAAATTTAAATTAGATTAATGGGCACACTAAATTTGAACAAACCAAAATCCTCCAAACGGCTCAGATTTCGTACACGGGCTAAACCTTGAAACATAATTTAATATAAAAAGTCACAAATCGACCATAAAAAGTGAGCCTTCAATGTATGAGTGAGAAAGAATGGATAATTTAAGATAAGAGCAATGATGAAGAAGAGGTCAATTTGTATTTTCTAAACAATAATAAGTTAAATTGTGAAGGAACCTGAAATAGGAAAATAACTAAATTGAAGAAAACCGTGAAAATATGGAAATCATCTAAAGTTGATTTTGTCTATCTAAAGAAAGTGGGATGAATTTAGTCGCATAAGGGAGGAACAAAAATAGTCCACGCCCAAACTAAAACACGTATGTGTCAATCATCTAACGCTTGCTCTTGGATAATTAATTCTCGCGGTGATGTGTCTAATAATAAAACAATCATGCTAAGCCTATAGTTGGCTTTATTTTGGAACGAGTAATGAATGTCAAATATCTCTAGGTATGTTTGTTTTATTGAAAATTACGTATTTAAAGAAAATATTCTCCATAGAAATTATTTTCAAGAAAAATTAATAGTTTTCACATATTTGGTAGTTTAGGGAAAGTGATATCCTTCTTGATATAAAGAGAAGTCATGTTTCCCAAATCTAAAATTGATATCAGTTTATGGAAACTTTTTCTATAAATCAATTAGTTTTCCGCCATCCAAACACAATTCATTGTTATTGACCCTAATTATATCATCTGAGTCGTAAATCAACTTATTATCGATTTTGCAACATCTAACTCCCTTATTGCCACCAGCACAGGACAAAATAAAGCTAGATAATAATTTGCTTACTATGTAATCGAAATTATGTTTACTTATAATTATTGTTTGATTTCACCCATGTTAAATAAGTTGAATAAATCTTTAGCTCAATCTTATAGGTATTCGTCGACGATGAGATACATACATTTTCAACAAGAGAGGACTCTTGTATAGAGTTGTCAAAAGAAGGGAAAGACCGAAACCCGAATGAAGCAGGGAAGCCCTGGACAGTTGGTGAATCCTCTTAAAAGTTCAATGCAGACTTCCGAAAGAGAGACAATGCAGAGTATGAGAGGTAGACCAGTAGTAATTAGTAGCAACCAGAATGTGTAGGGGCAAAATATGATCACTCACCAGCCACGGCCTCAACCCACGTATTGCCGAGAGTAAGACTAGGTTCTCCTTCTTCGCCAGAATCAATGATGCCGAATCGTGACCACGAGCCTCCCCAGACTCTGACCTCTCTGACTTGTGTATTTTCTATATTGCTAAACACCAGCCTGCCATCCTCTTGGCGAAGCAAAGCCGTACTATCTCCCTTTGTTACCACAAGTCCTGTTGGTTGCGCAATGTGATACTGTTTGCTCCAGTATTCATCCTCGCCATACTCTCTAATCCCTCAAATGGCGCAAACGTCTCCATAGTGTGATACAGAAAAAGCTATAAGAGCCGGTGAATCCCGCGACACCGAGAGCGTCACGGTGCCTCTTGGATCTAGATGGAATCTAGAGAGATACTCGGAAACTGGTGTCGTGACTCTCCCCAATACTTCCTCCTCTGTAAAAAGGGACACTATGGAACTGAATCTCGTGTGCTTTCCAGGTGCTGGCAACAATGCACTGATCCTTAACATATGCCTGCAAATTGCCTAAAACTAAGCACATAAAATAGGGTTCCACCAAATTTCTCCTTTATGTCCTTGATTAGACTATAAATTTCGACGTCGGATGTTCTCAATTGAGCATAAAGTCCCCTTGCATTTTTGCAGGAATAAGCAATCTTCATAATTGATGTAATGATAACGAGTCATAAATACTTTTAATATTCATGTGATTTTTCTTCACTTATTAACTTAAGCTTTTGAGTTGGATTTTTTTATATGGTATCAGAGTTAGAGATCCTAAATTCAAATTTTTCCAATATTAGAATGCACACACAAGTGAGTTGTATTAGATAAATCCCACATTAGATAATTGATGTGGTGTAGAGTAGTTAATATATCTTAATTGACTCATAACTCATTGGTTTAAATTTTTTAGTGAATGTGGGTCTAATTTGATATGTTAACGGACTCGGACTCGGACTTAGGCTTTCCCTTGGCGATCTCCCCAAGTGAAGGTATTGAACTTATGCTTGCACTCCAGATAAATGGTATCAGAGCCTATGGTTGCGGTTTCCCTATTGGTGGGCATTGTAGCCTAGCAATATAGGCTCATCAGAAGTTGATTCAAAAGGATGCCTGAATTAAGAATAAGTGGACAGGTGTGACAGCCTAAATTTTCAGATTTGTTTTCGATTAAATAAATTGGGCTTTTCGTCGACACGTTTATAGTGCTATTTCTGAGTTGGCCACTCATGAGATAACTAGACTATATGGGGAAGCCATTAAGGAAATTTAATGCAATGGGCTTGAGAATTGGATCACGAATCGACTGTTGGACCGTGTCAATTTGCAAGGGTCATTACATCACTGTCAAAAATCGATCAAAGGCCGTGTTGACACCTATTTTTTATCTTTCAAATAGTATATATAAAAAGAAAAATCAAAATCAAATGAAAAATCAAAACCAAAAATTTTAATTATTAGTTTTCCTATTTAATTCTTGTTTTTACTCGCGCGGCCCAGCCTTTTCTTCCCTTCGGCACGGCGCGGCGCGTTGTCTTCTCCCTCAACCGTTGGCTGCACGGGGAACCTGCGAAAGAAGAAAGAAAAAAGAAAAAAAGAAGCGAAGCCAAAAGCAGGGGACAAAGAGATCTCATGGTGGCAGGCGCATGGGGATGGGACGAGGTCAGAGCCGCCTGGCAGGATCTGCTGGTGGGCGGAGCCAGGCGCACGCGCACGCCAGCTGAACGGGAGAGAAAAAGGGAGAGTTGGTCGCGGAAGACAAAGGGGGAACCGAGAGGGGAAGACAGAGAGAGGGGAGAGGGAGATTGAAGCGAGACAGAGACCGAACCAGAGAGATCGAGGGAGTAGCTCGTTGTCGCCAGAGGTCCGTCCACCCGCCGTCGTCCGCCGTAGCCCATCACCGGACGAGGTAGGTCTCTTGATACGTTGTCTCGTTTCTGGAAAACGCTGGGCCGGAGCTCACGACCGACCGGTTCGCGCGAGCTCCAGTCCACGTCGCCTTTGCACTTTGCTCTCGTGTCCTCCTACGTTATATTTTAAGACCCTTGAAGCATGTTCGGCGTTCGGTGGAGCCGGAATCCTTCGGGTTTGGTAGTGTAGACCATGTGTTTGATAAAATGTCTCAAAGAGAACAAAAAAAAAAAAACAGTGTTCAAACTCGGTCATTCTCGTGCTTGTTCATGTATGTGCTGAACCATGTCTGGTTTTTATATTTTTATTGTAATTTCATGCAATTTTCATGAAGAAATCAATGTATGCTTAAGCCAAGGAGGTCCGCATCTGAAAGTTTTCAGTCATCGCTGGAGTTAGATGACCGGCGGCGATTTGCACCGGTCGGGATGGTTTGGTCTTGGGAGGGACGCTGGGTTCATCATTTTTTTTTCGTTATTGTTCGTTTGAGTTAAGGTGAGGAAGCAATTTCGGTGAGGCCATGTTTTGGGGAAGAAAAGCTTTGTGCGTGCAGCACCCACGAAGGAGAAGACCAAAAGCAAAATAAAGAAAAAAAGAAAACCAAAAGAAAAAGGAAAAGTAAGAAAAAAGTCAAAAAAAAAAAAAAAGTCAAACCAAAAGAAAAGAAAGTTGGCCTCGGAAGGAGAATTTGCAGGGGGTGCGCAGTAAATTTTTTTTTTTAAATTTATTATTATTATTATTATTTTAAAAAAAATCAAATAAAAAATGCTGGATGCTGGATCCGGTTCGGATTGGGTCCGCGGGTCGGATTTGGGTTTACCTGATCCGGATCCCCTTTTATTTTTAATTAAATATTAAGAATATATTAAAATTTCAAAAAAAAATTCAAAAAAAATTCAAAAACCAAAAATTTCGAAAATATATTAAAAATTCAAAAAAAAATTTAAAAAAAATTCAAAAACCAAAATTTTCGAAAATATATTAAAAATTCAAAAAATTTTAAAAAATTCATAAACCAAAAATTTCGAAAATATATTAAAAATTCAAAAAAATTTCAAAATAAAATCAAAAATAAAAAAATTTCGAAAAAAAAAATTTCAAAAATATTTTTGAAAGTTCAAAACTCTAAAAGCATTAAAAATTTCGATTTTTTTTAAATTTAAAATTTTAAAAAAAATTTCGAAAAATCCAAAAATGTGTTTAATCCGCATATCTATCTAAGTTTAATTGCAAGTGTTTAATTATTAATGCAATTAGGATCTTGCTAGTTATGATTATTATTTTAATAATTGCGCACCTGCATGGTCACCTCACATGTTAGTGGATAAGTATAAAATCAATTCAAACTATCTGCCAAAAATCATTTTATTAAAACAAACAAGATTAGGTACCGAAAGGGCACTAATTGCTCAATTAGTGTAATCAAGTCCTCGAACCTAGATTCTCTGGTTACGTAGGAAGTGAGGCACGCTCCCATGCCTCACTTGGTTTCTAGCCGACCCCAATAGGCTAGTGGCGACTCCTTTTACGCAAAATTCTGAAAAAATATCCCAACGTCACGCGGGGTATGGGCTTGGGAGAGCTTGCGCCTAATCATGGGCCTTAAGCCTATCTTTCGGGCAATACCCCTAAACTTGTTCCCTTCCCTCGAGGGTAGGTCGCGACAGCTTGGCGACTCCGCTGGGGACTTGGTTTTAGACCTTAGAGGACTTAGGCCAAAATTAATCTTGTTCAAAAATATTTTTTGTTTGACAGCGAGGATATTGAGTATGTCCCTAACGTGTTAGGTGTTAAATGTTTTGGATCACTTAGGATGGTGTTGAGGTGGATACCACTTCGACTACAACCATGTAGTACGAGTCGCCCATCTCAACCCCGAAATTTCTTTCTTGATGTCAAAGATCCCCACCTTGGTCTGCGACCATGCGACACAGGTCGGTTCTTTGACGAAGCCGGAGTCATGGGATAACCCGACCTAACCACAATCTTGTTGGTTCAGTCCGATAATCCTATGGCTCCATTTTGAGCCGTTTAGAGTAGAAATCGAACCACCGTCCATGTGCATGCCTGTGTCATTAGTATTGTTACCCCAATGAATGGATGTAAGTTTCTCGAATTCTTTCCTGCGCAATTTATTTATTCGCTTTCTTTTTGGTTGGTCCACGAAAAATTAGGTTTGTTGTCATTTGGGTTGGCATACGATGGGGGTACCTGAGCTTGGCATCATTTCTATCCCGAGAGTCGAGCTGCGCACGTGGTGGGATAAGCTGGATCTGACTGGCCGTGACTGGGTGCGATCTTATGTCGGGCGATTACTCCCCCTATTGGAAATAGAGACTCATTGTGGTGTCGTGCGAGCGTTAGCGCATGTCTGGTGCCCCGCAACTTGCACGTTCGTATTTGGTGATCACGAACTCACTCCAACCTTGGAAGAATACGATATTGCCATTGGAAAGCCCTTAGTGTCTAAGTTGGTTAGCCCTCCTGTAGGAACTGAGCATGTATCGACCTTATCTGAATTCATTCAAGTTAAAGGAGAGGATGTGAGAAAAGTTTTGAGAGCCAATCGCGAAACCTGCCCGTTTTCATTTTTAAATGAGCTTTTTCAAAATGCCCCATATTTCCAAAAGAATAGGATTTTCCTGCTAGCTTTCTTTGGGTTTGTGATATTCCCACATTGTAAGAATGCTATTAATCCTTCTGTAGCGTGGGTAGTTCGTGAAGTATGTATGGGAAAAGGCTTTGTTAATGCTATCTTGACTGAAACTTTTCTCTCCCTTACTCGTTTTAAAGAGAATAAAGACAAAGTTTTCCACGCTCCTCCTGCACTCTTGCAAATTTGGTTCTTTTCTCACATTAAGGGGTTCGGCAGCTTAATGAACATAAGCAACGCTTCCGATTCTAGCCACCCTATCCTAAAGTTTAAAGATAGGAAAACGTTTGCCCCTGATTATCATTATTCCGAGTGGCTAGTTTTCATGACTAACCCTGGACCTGAGGATTTCCAATGGCATGCCAAGTGGCTTTGGGTTCAAGAAGCACGGTTCGTGTGTGGGCTTACTGGACCTGTTCCTCTGTTGGGAATCACTAGAGTCACCGAATATTACCCAACACGAGTCACCCGTCAGTTTCAAGAGGTTCAACAGCTTTCGCCAGCGATTCAGGAGGACCCGCTCAGGATAGACTTCCCTGACGGATGCCAAGGTTACGAGGACTTCGTCGCGTTGGTCAAGTCGATGTGGGATATGTTCCACCCTCGGAAGCTGATCTGGCCCGAAGAAGAATTGGAAGGGCAAGAGAAGACCTACTATGCCTCGAAGGAATACATCCATAGGCACAAGATCCCAGAGAGCCTCCGCCCGAAGATTCCTGAAGTGCCATTGAAGATCACCCATGGAGCCGAGATCAAGCGCCTCAAAAGGGAGCTCGAGGAAGTCGAGGAGCGTGCTTTGAAGTTAAGCCGAGTTAGTGGAGCTGCCATGAGCGAAAGCCGTCCTCATTAGTTAGATTGAGTCAAGCGCAATATGTAGCGAGACCATATTCGTTTGCATTGCAATATTAAGGAGTTTGTCTCGAGTCTCTATGTGGAAAACTGGAAGTTATGAGAATGTCTTTTCGTCTTTGAAGTAACTTCGTTGTTTAGGGGTTTTCTCTCTCTTTCTTTCTTGTATTATGTGACAACCTGTTTTTTAATGAAATGAACAAATTGGGGCGATTAGATCATTGTCATGGCCTGACCGTCTAATTATTACTTATACCTATGTATGCTTATCTACCCTTGCACCAGGTACTAGCTTATCAATTGTCAGCTGCCGATCGTCGACACGGCCAAGCGGAGATCTCCAATTCACACGCGTGCAAAAGTCAGAATGGAGAACGAGGACACCAACGTGCGCATGGCCAAGATGGAGGACCAGCTGGCCCAACTCACCGCTATGATGCTTGAAATAAGCCAAAAGCTTAAAGAGCCCCCCGTTATAGCTGTCACTGGAACATCCACTCCTACGTCATTGGGACAAGCTCCCCCGTCGACGGGAGGCACGCACGTTGCTGATCTCCCTGGGAAAGAAATTGCCGGAGAGGCTCCCTCTGTCACGCCGATCATAGTCAAATTGGACCCTCCTCCAAAGGAAGACCCAACACCTCGCCTAAGTGAAGAAAGTGAAAAACGTCTGGCAAAGATGGAGGAGCGGCTGTGTGCCTTGCAGGGTTACGAGTTGAAAGGAGCTGACAGGCTATCTTCATACACCAAGACAAACTTCCCAGAGAATTTCCAAGAGCCGAAATTCACAAGAAAGTACGACGGAACAGGATGCCCCAATACCCACCTTAGGTATTACTTGAGGAAAATGGCTCGTTATGCTGACAACGTGCCATTCCTCATACACACATTCCAAGATAGTTTGGAAGGCATTGCCCTAACATGGTTCATCGCACTGGACATTGAAGAGTTCACCAGTTGGGATGACTTAACCAATGAGTTCTTGCAGCAATACCGGTTTAATACCGAGCTCGCCCCCATGAGGGAGGGGCTGACTCGCATTGAGAAGAAGAGGAATGAATCATTCAAGGCCTCCGCGCAAAGGTGGAGGACTATGGCCTCACAAGTAAAGCCGGCCTTGAATGAGAAGGAGATGAAGCAACTATTCCTCAAGACATTACCCCCTGAATACTTCCAAGGGTTAGTGTTCTTAGTTTGCCAGACGTTTCCACAACTGGTTGAGGTAGGTGAAGGGGTCGAATGGGCAATTATGGAGGGAAAAATATTTGCTGGAGGCATGAAGAAATTGATAGCGAGAAAAGATAAGGAGGCTGCGGTCGAAGTTGCGCTTGTGCAAGAGCCACCTCTCCCTCGGCCGACCACCACACCTGTGCACAAGCCTATAATGGCTCAAGGCAGCTTGTCACAAGCATATGATAATGCTAAAAGGCCATTTCGAAAGGGATTTTCTCCATTACCACGCCCGCTGTCAAAGTTGTTGCCCATGCTTCTCGAAAAGAGGATGGTCGCGAAGGAAGTACCTAGGGATAATCCCCCAAGGTTCGTCGGATTCGATATGACCAAGACCTACGAATACCACATGGGAGAAAGGGGGCATGATGTAGATAATTGCCACGTGCTGAGATACAAAGTTCAGCAGCTTCTAGACAAGAACATCTTGACTTTCAGGGAGGCTCAGCCTAATGTGCAACAGAACCCTTTACCAGATCATGCAGGGGGAGTGAACTCAATTTTTGAGGACACGCGGACGAGTCAACAGCCTCTAGTGGTAGATGCTTCTGAATTGCATGAGTCCCTAGTGCTAGCAGGATACTACGGAGGTCAAGAGGATGTGACCCTAGAAGAGAAATCGCACCGTGTCCGTAGGATGGTGGTTATGGGAGTAATCCGACGCGAAGAAGAAGAAGAGAAGGTCGTCTCCATAATAATGCCGTTGTCATTCTGCTCATCTTCCTGCAACTTCACTTGTAGTTCTCGGGCGAGAAAGGTTATGCCTGGTATCTCAAAGACCCCAGCTTTGTACGAGGAAGGGATGATAGCTATGATAACCCCAATGGTGATTGAACTATCTGATGAGGAGTCCGCCGGGAATGTCGAGATGGAAATTGCTGAACCCACAGTAATTGACCTTATGGTCGAGGAGATGTCGGCAATTGAAGTCACGGGAGAGAACGCAACGCCGGTCACGATGGAATTGCCACCCCAGGAGAAAGATGAAGTGATAATGTTGGAATATCCTCCTAAATTCAATCCCAAAGCTGTACCTTGGGATTATGGAACAAATGAGGTAGATGCTGTCACATGATCAGGTCGCTGTTATGCACCTGATAAAGGAATAGAAAAGAAGGCTGTGACCGAGGAGGAGGCAAAACAATTCTTAGCCGTAGTAAAGTCCAGTGAGTTCAACGTGGTGGATCAACTATGGAAGTTGCCAGCTCAAATCTCCCTCCTGGAACTATTCAAATCTTCCGAGAAGCATAAGGACATCTTGCTAAGAGTCCTTAATGAGGTGCACGTACTGGAGTCGATCGATGAAGTCTAGTTAGAAGAGTTCGTTGGGGCCGTTCTACTGAAAGACCAAAGTTCCTTTACTGATGAGGATCTCCCCCCTGATGGTCCTAATCATACCAAAGCGCTACATATCTCAGTGAAGCATGAGGGTACTCTTGTTTGTAGAGCATTAATCGATAATGGTTCGGCGCTCAATATATGCCCGTTGGCTACTCTCCATCGTCTTGGTATTGATCTTGGGAGAATTTGTACTGGCAAGTCGACTGTGCGAGCTTTTGACGGGATGAAGAAGGAGGTGATAGGGGAAATTGAACTTGAGCTGCTGATTGGTCCTGTACTTTTCCAAGTCATGTTACAGGTGTTAGATATACCAAGCACCTTCAATTTTCTGCTAGGGAGGCCATGGATCCACACAGCGGGTGCTGTTGCCTCTAGCCTCCATCAGAAGGTACGATTCGTGGTGGACAACAGGCTTATCACGGTCCATGGAGAATCTGACTTCAAGATCTATCACGAGACAACCATCCCCTATGTGGAGCCTGAGTGTACTGAGGAATCCAGCTTTCAAACCCTCGAGCTAGTGTCCATGGTCCATGTGCCTGCAGGGTCTTTCATTAAGGCTCCCGAATTGTCTAAGCCGGCCATAGCTGCGGGAAAGATTATGCTGGCGAGCGGGTATAATCCTGGAGAGGGCCTTGGATCACATGGTCAAGGTGTGCGAAAACCCATTGAAGCTCACAAACACTCGAAGAGGAGAGGCCTAGGATATGTTGAGGGGCAAGGAGGTCGTAGTGAGCAAGATGGTCATGGCAATCGAGGAGGCCGTGGAAGGCAGAGAGGCCAAAATGCCCGAGGAGGCCGAGGTGGCTATCGAGATAGGAGTGAACGTATTGTCCGAACAGAGGAGGACGAGGGTCATCAAGGCCCATTTCCCCCGTTGCTAGAAGAGACGTTTCCGGGACCTCCAAAGATGTTATTGAGGAAGAGGAGGACGTCTATGGTGTGACCGAACTATTCAAGGACGACATCATATGCACCATCCTAGCGTGCGTGGAAGCTGAGTCCTCCGAAGTCATGGCTGTCCCTCCAGAGTAGGGCGGTTCTCGTTTGGCCTAGTCTTTTATTTTATGTATTCTCCCCTAGGCAGGACCTCGTAGCTTTTCTTTCTTTGTTTCCTATTTATGTCGTTTGTAACGTGAACTACGGTTAACCCCGATCTTGAGCCGTTGGTCAGGAGTAGTGTGTGTTAAAATACGGCATTATATGTCCTAATTCAAATAAAATAGACACATTATTTATTAAGGACATGTGAAAGCACATCAAACTAGCCCTATGATGGTCGCTGAGGCCTAGGCTTCCACATGCTCCCTTATTTGACCATTTTGCAAGGACGAGGAAATCCGCGGATATGAGGACGAGTTCTTGAAACTTTTACAAAAAATACTTCAAAATCTTTTTCAAAACGACATGCATCATCCTTGTTGTTGACATTACTCTAACTCATCTCATCGCATCTCAGGCATCACATTATGCATAATCATAATAATGACACATGTGAGTCGGATGTGCATGAAGAAAGTTCCTCAGGTTCTGATGGCACCGATGATGATGATCATAAGGGGATCGAATGCAAGTAGAATCGACATGAAGAATCAAGGCCGTTGACAGAAGAGCAGACAGTCACCATAAATCTGGGTGATGTAGAAAATGTCAAGGAAGTAAAGATTGGGGCATGTCTCTCAGAGTCAGGGGCGGAAAAGATGACTAATCTCCTAAAAGAATATCAAGATGTGTTCGCCTGGACATATGCCGACATGCCGGGATTGGACCCCGAAATTGTGGAACATACTTAATCGACGGATCCTAATATGCCACCTAAGAAGCAAAGACTCAGGAGAACTAAACCAGAGTTGTCCAAGAAGATTGAAGAAGAAGTGATGAAACTATTGAAAGTAGACTTTATCGAAGTGACTCGTTATCCTAATTGGGTAGCAAATATCGTGCCTGTAATGAAGAAGGATGGATGAATCAGGGTGTGCGTAGACTATCGTGACTTGAATCGAGCAAGTCCCAAGGACGACTTTCCGCTCCCGCATATCGATGTCTTGGTTGATAGTACGTCGGGATTTGAATTATTCTCCTTCATGGATGGCTTTTATGGATATAACCAAATCCGTATGAAGAATGAGGATAGGGGTAAAACATCATTCATAACTCCTTGGGGGACTTTTTGCTACAAAGTGATGCCTTTCGGTCTAAAGAATACTGGGGCAACGTATCAAAGGGCCATGGTCACGTTGTTTCATGACATGATGCATAAGGAGATCGAAGTATATGTGGATGATATGATCGCGAAATCAAGACGAGGTGAGGACCATGTCGAAGTCTTGCGGAAACTGTTCGAGTGCCTTCGAAAATTCAAGATGCGTCTCAACCCCGAAATGCGTTTTCAAAGCAAAATCTAGGAAGCTATTAGGATTCATGGTCAGTAGTAACGGCATAGAGATTGATCCGTCAAAGGTTAAGGCTATCTGTGATTTACGACCCCTGACTACCACCAGGGAAGTCCGCAGCCTAATGGGACGACTCAATTATGTGGCGAGGTTCATCTGTCAATTGTCTGAAACAGCGAAGCCATTCTTCAAACTCTTGAAAAAGAATGCAAAGATTGAGTGGGATGTAGAGTGTCAGGGCGTCTCCGAGAAGCTAAAACACTATCTCACTCACGCACCAGTCCTAGTGCCCCCTCTCCCTAAAATTCCCCTGATTTTGTACTTGACCATACACGACGAATCATTGGGAGCCATGTTAGCTCAGAAGAGGTTAAATGATGGGAGAGAATGCGCGGTATACTACTTGAGCAAAAAGTTCACCATTTCCGAGATGAACTATACAGAAGTTGAGAGAACTTGCGTGGCCTTGATTTGGGTCCTGCACAGGCTGCGGCAATACACACTTCATCACCAAATCCTGTTGGTGAGCGAAAATGATCCCGTTAGGTATCTCCTAGAGAAGCCGGCATTGGTTGGCAAGTTGGCCAAATGACAAATCTTAATTTCAGAGTTTGACGTTCAGAGCCTGGGACAAAAGTCCGTTAAAGGTCGCGCCATAGCAGACATGTTAGCAGAAAGTTCCAAGGGGGCTGGAACATCTGATGAGGATAGTGACGTGGAAGAGCGAATTTTACTTGTATCAAGCGACAAATGGACGATGTACTTCGATGGTGCAGTTAACTTAGCCGGGTCTGGAACTGGGGCAGTTCTTATCTCCCCAGATGGACAACACTACCTTGTCGTCGCTAAATTGATGTTCCCTTGTATGAATAACATTGCTGAATACGAAGCATGCGTTCTCAGCCTCCAAGCTGCCATTGATATGAAGATCCAGAAGTTGCAGGTTTACAGTGATTCGACCCTTATCATCTTACAGACCGAAGGTGAATGGCAGACACGAGATTCTAAATTGGTTCCGTATCATGAGTTCCTGGGGGAGTTGATAAAGGAATTCCAAGAAATATCATTTGAATATTTACCGAGGTCCCAAAATCAATTCGCCGATGCCCTGGCTACCCTATCCTCAATGTTACAAGTAGCTGGGGGCATGGACATTGAACCATTGAGGATTGAGATCTTTAGACGCCCAGCTTATTGCATGACGGTCGAAGAGGAGTCAGACGGACATCCTTGGTATCACGACATCTTGAAGTACCTGCAGAAGGGTGAATTCCCAGAAGGAAGTGAAGCAGCAGACATAAAGCATTTAATAAAGTTAGCATCGAAATTCTTCGCCAATGGAGATGTCCTCTACAAAAGGTCATTCGACTCGACATTGTTAAGGTGTGTCGACGCTAAAGAAGCCGACCGTTTGATGAAAGAGATACATGAAGGGGAGTGTGGCCCCCATATGAACGGACACTTCTTGGTGAGAAAGATCATGTGACTCGGTTATTATTAGCTGACCATGGAGTCCGACTGCATTCAACACGTACGACGATGTCACCAGTGCCAAATTTATGGAGACAGGATAAATGCCCCTCCAAATGAACTTCACCAAATGTCTCAACCCTGGCCCTTTTCAATGTGGGGAATTGACGTGATTGGGCCCATTAACCCCAAAGCTTCAAATGGGCATCGATTTATCTTGGTGGCAATAGATTATTTTTCCAAGTGGATCGAGGCAAACTCATATGTTAATGTTACTGCCAAGAATGTGGCAAAGTTCATTCGTCGCGACATTGTCGCTCGTTACGGGGTGCCGCAGGCGATCATTACCGACAATGGCACTAACTTGAACAACAAAGTCGTGGATGGTTTGTTTAGTGAATTTCGAATTAAGCATTTGAACTCTTCATCGTACCGTCCTCAGATGAATGGAGCAGTAGAGGCGGCAAACAAGAACATAAAGAAAATCTTATCAAAGACCGCTGAAAATTATCGTGACTGGCACGATAGGCTTCCTTACGCACTAACGGCATACCGAACTTCTATCCGCACCTCCACAGGGGCAACTCCTTTCTCACTTGTGTACGGGATGGAGGCAGTCTTGCCTGTTGAAGTTGAAGTCCCTTCTCTAAGGGTCATTTCCCAATCTACACTCGATGAGACTGAGTGGATGCAACAGAGGCATGAGCAATTAAACCTGATCGATGAGAAGAGATTGCAAGCTGTATGTCATGGACAATGCTATCAGAGACGAGTCGCAAAAGCCTTCAATCGAAGGGTTCGTCCTAGACACTTTGAAGTCAACGACTTGGTGCTGAGGAAAGTGCTTCCGATCATACCAGACCCTCGTGGCAAATTCACCCCGAACCACGAAGGGCCGTATGTCATTAAGAAAATTCTGCCTGGTGGTGCTTTGATTTTAGTTGAAATGGATGGTAGTGAATTGCTTAGACCTGTAAACACCGATGCAGTCAAGAAATATTTTCCATGATTGAAATCAAGGTCGAGGAACCACTTCATGCGCAATATGAGTCACATGGCATCATGCATAACATTGTAGATATCATGCATATGTTACATACACACATGTTTGTTTGTGTTTCAGGCATCTTACCGTTCGATGAGGAAATGGCGGAGGGAAAAGTCAATTCAAGGACCCATCAAGTCTCTACACAAATGGTTAAATACCTCTTTTTCTTGAATGAGAGGCAAACCGGGTTTTTAAAAAAAAATGAAAATGAAAATGAAAATGAAAATGAAAAAGAAAGGCGTGGCATCATTTGTATGACCTATTTCCAGTGTTACTATGCGTGATTCATATCAGTGACCCTCGAAAAGGGGGGCTCATAAAAATGATTCTATTCGGGTAAAAGGTGAAATGTTAATCATGCCAAACAAGAGGTGCTTAGGATGAAAAGACTAGTCATTTCCAAACACATCTTTCAAATACGTTTGAGAGTTGAGTGAAGAGCGACCTTCTCTTAGGACGAATGATTCATTCGCATTGAGCACAAAGATTGAAATGATAAGGGCGTTCCCTTCGTCAATTCCAAACACCATGCTAATCTCTTGCTAACCCTTTGGGCCCAAAAGAGAGAGAGAGAGAGAGAGAGAGAGAGAGAGAGAGAGAGAGATGATTCTTCAAAGTACCATTGTCGAGAGCGACCCTACATTGGGACAGCACAGGAGGTTACGGTCGTGTTGTAGAGCGAAATATTAAGAAAGATTCTATTACTTTCACTTGCATCAATCTTCTGGTGGTAGCTTCAGAGGAATTCTCATCAAAGCTTGACTCATCTCAATGTGAAGAAAAGCATTTTCTTCTCTACCCAAACACTAATATCCATTGCTTTAACCAATTTGGGCCTGATTATTCATTTCTAAACCCCTAGTGGTGATCATCTCCCTTTATTGAGGCAAGGCATAATAATTGACCAAATATAATTGACAGTCAGGAGAAAATGTGAAAAACATCTTGAAAGTCGTAAGAGCTACAAAAGTTCAAAAAGCAAAAAGTTCGACAAACTAGGGGGCATGAAAAAGCAGTGTGCCTAGTAAAAGCAAGGCCAATGCCCGTCAAAAAGAGCCAAAAGGCTGCATCTTATAAAAAATAATATATCAAAGTCCAAGTGCTTGCGTAAAAAAAAAAAATATTATCATCACCGCAAGTGCAAAGGAAATTAGAAAAAGGAGTAAAACTCCCGTGCGAAATAATTAACTAGGGAACTTTCGAGATGTGCAGTGTTTCAAAAGCCAGATGCTTTCGAAAGGTTGAGTGACCTGGTCACGATGCCATGATGATCACCGACTCTTAAAAAAAAACAAAAAACCCCCCCTTGAAAATTTTAAGCCTTTTGAGCCTCTCCCAAACCAACATTACAACCCTTTTCCGAAGTCTCTTCTGATTGGGATGGTTTGAGCGAATGAGAATACCACAAAGAAGCTACTGCTTGAAGGAGTGGAAGTAATTCTATCTTGTCTTATCTTCCAAGTTCTCGACTTGGAAACCCGATGAAGATGGTGACAAATGTTCCTTTATTGGTCTCAAAGCAATAATTCCTTTGTGTGAGCCCTAACCGAGCCTATATCGCAGTCCTTGATCGATCAGATTGTGCTCATTGCGAATGTTTCCGGAAGCCTTTGACATAGGTTATGTGAGATACCTTTAGCAACCGATTATCTCCCACATGAATGGATGGGATCAAGTAGCCATTTCATTAAGAGTGTGTGAGAAACCCTTTCTAACTAAGAAGCTCTAGTTTGGCATGCTTAATGAGCCTTTTTTCTCGAGTCGTAGCCGTTCTGATGAGAACTCGTCTCCTAGAAAATTTGATGATTAATGATATATCCACGAGCAAGATGACAGTTTGCGCCACATGATGCTAATGGACATTGAGTGTTTTTCTAAAACAATCGGACTCAGCTTGATTATTTTGTTCAATTAATGCTACAATATTGCCAATACGTCTCTTGATGACATCTCTAATGACATTCGCTCAAGTTGAGTTTGACGGGATTCATCAGTGAAGCCATGCAGTTTTCTAAGGGGTTAGCGGGTGCTTCCCTAAAAACCAAAGGTTCATGGTTAACCTTAAACCATGTCATTTTCCAAGATTGGTGGGTTCATCCGTAAATCACGCTTGTCCGCCACCCGGTCAATACTCGTTTTTACACGATGAGACCTTAGTCTTTCTCACTTTTTATGACCCAGAGAGCTTTGTATCCTGGAGTCTTTATCCCTTCTTATGACCCGGAGAGCCTTGTATCCTGGAGTCTTCCTTACTTCTTATGACCCGGAGAGCCTTGTATCCTGGAGTCTTCCTCACTTCATATGACCCGGAGAGCTTTGTATCCCGGAGTCTTCCTCACTTCTTATGACCCGGAGAGCTTCGTATCCTAGAACCTTCCTCACTTCATATGACCCGGAGAGCTTTGTATCCCGGAGTCTTTCTCACTTCATATGACCCGGAGAGCTTTGTATCCCGGAGTCTTTCTCACTTCATATGACCCGGAGAGCCTTGTATCCTGGAGTCTTCCTCACTTCTTATGACCCGGAGAGCCTTGCATCTTGGAGTTTTTTCTTCCTCTTATTGACAGGATGCAATTCCTTAGTTTTGAGTCCTTTTCGTCGACCTAATACGTGCATATGCACCTAGGGTTTTTCTATCACCAAAATAATTTAGGTGTCTTCTGTCTTTGATTACAACCTCTTCGAGGTTACATTCAAAGAGGGGCAGCTATTGACACCTATTTTTTATCTTTCAAATAGTATATATAAAAAGAAAAATCAAAATCAAATGAAAAATCAAAACCAAAAATTTTAATTATTAGTTTTCCTATTTAATTTTTGTTTTTATTCGCGCGGCGCAGCCTTTTCTTCCCTTCGGCCCGGCCCGGCGCGTTGTCTTCTCCCTCAACCGTTGGCTGCACGGGGAACCTGCGAAAGAAGAAAGAAAGAAAAAAAAAAGCTGTTGACACCTAAATTTTGGCAACCCATTTAGTCATTAGGGGTTAATTTTATTTTTTATAATTCATTTGCATAGCATTAATTTTAGGTGCGTTTATTTTTAATTTACATTTTTTGCATTTTTTATTTTCAGGACGGTGGACGGGTCGAATTAAATGTTTTTGAGTTTAAATTAATAGGCTGGAGTAAGCCCATGAAACGAGCAAAATTGGTCCGAGCCCGTTTTCTTTTAATGACAAAAATTACCTAAATCGAGATTTGATATTGCGGTGGTTTTTCAAATTTAAGAGAATCGGGTTGAAGTCTTATCTTTAGTCTTTAGGTGATAACATTTTTGAAAATATTAAGGAGATAAGGATTTTTGTGATTCGGATGATATAAGGAATTTTCGAAATATTTTGTTAAAGATCACATATTTTTTGGCTATAAAAGGTGGACGTAGGGTTTAGTTTTAAAGGGGGCCACACATTGAATTACACGGCCACAATTGAGAGGAGAGAGGGGACTCCCGTGGCCAACCCTTGGTCGAGATGCTGGTCTCGCTTTGCCCTCGCGATCCTCCACGTTGTTTGCTGCGTGAGCGAACGTCGTGCATTGCTCTCCTATAGCCGCAAGTCAGCCATCCCCTTGACGACAACACCAGCTGATTGAGCAGTACACTGCATCCCGAAGCTATAAGTCTCTTATCGCTCTCCGCGATTGGCATCTTCACCAACAATAGCCCCTGCGGTCTCTCTCTCTCCACAGGAGAAGATTACGACTGAATTAGGGGAGTGAAGCCAGTCAAAATTTCTCCAACGCCTGGACCTTGAGGAGGGTACACATAGCAGGCGTATTATAAGAAGACAATCTGGGGAAGTGAGCCGGGAATCTCCATTGAGTTATCATCCTCCACTATAGATCTTGGTGCATATATATAAAGAGAAGACTGAGAGGGGTTTTGTCGTTAAAAAGACCATATTATTGTGATTTCATTGCCCCTCTTGCACCGTGGTTTACTGAACATCCAACGCGGCTCGAATTCTCGTTCGACTCTGGACATCACGATGCCCAGTTGTCCATAGCACGGGTTCACTGTGAATCATCTCCTTGCCGAGCTCGATCTATTCTTTGCAGGTCTTCGGTGATGTGCAACAACTGCTGCGGCTGCTTAGCTTCGTGACCCCGTCGATCTTCGAGAGCAACCACATGCGGCGGTGGCTTCCTCGAGAGCACTACAAGTCTACCCCATTGGCTTGTTCTTGGTCAACGTCAATTACTGCATGCAACCTTGCCGAGGTGTACATCGAGGAGTCCCACCGTGAGCAACTCCATCACCGAGGCTCGCAAGCCTTTCCATGACCCAAATCGCTGAGCATTGCGGCCAAATCACCACGTGAGCACTTCATCGATCACTAGGCACTGCCATTCCGATTGCGATTTCGGTCTGTAGTTGTGAGTTGCTATCCCAATTTGGAAAAGTTATCTACGCGATATCGAGAGCTAGGTAAGATTCTTGATTGATTCAAGTTTTTTTCATATTTTATTACCTGATCCATGTGATCGTGATTTATTTTGAATATTTGTTCGTTATTGCCATATCCAAAAATATTTTGAATTCTCATGAATTTAGGGAAATTTCCCTAATTTCACAACGTGCATACGATTGATAGTCCGATTTTCGCGCCCGAAATCTAACTCGCAATCGCACGGAAAAATCGTCAATCCGATCTCACGCTCGAGATTCGATTCGCGATTTTTGTTTAAATTTGGCCAACCCGATCTCATGCGCGAGATATGGTTCGCCAATTTTTGGATATCAATCTTATCCTGCTTGATTTGCTGTGGTGTTGGTTGAATCAATTTTATTTTCGTAAAAGGAAAAATAAAAAAAGTTTGATTTAGGATTAGGTTGTTTTTTATTATCTTGCATGATTAGATTAGGGATTTTATTTTGAATCATGAAAAAGAAAAAGAAAAAGTGCATTCATTTAGGATTGTTAGTTTTTCTTTTATTATCTGAATTGCATGTTTGATCTTAATTTCGAATTTCATAAAAAATTAGGAATTAATGCATTATTTGCACGTCATGGCATTTTAGAATAAATTAAGTGTTTTATTTTAAGTTTAGATTTATTTTTGCATCTTAGGATAGAACTTGTTAGATTAAGATAATATCTTAGTTTAAATTAGGATTTAGTCTGACCCGATCCTTAATATAAACTAGATAGAATCTTAATCTAGATAATTATATTTTGCATTTTCCTTAATTTCGAATTTCATACAAATTTGTTTTAGGATAAATTAGTTTCAATTTCTAGAATATGTTGCATTTTTTCTAGAATAGAAAATTCATGTGCACGTCATATAGAATTAGGTTCATGAAGTGCATGTCATTTAGTGATTATTATTAGGTTCATTTAATTAGAAGTTGCCTGTCATTAGAGTTAGGTTATTTGATTAATTTAGATTGCATATTTAATTATTGCATTTCTTTAGAAATTACCTTTACTCATGTCATATAGTTTAGGTCATGTTACCATGTCATATCAACTCATGTTAGATTAATAACATTGCATCGCATGATTCTCATTGAATAAATGAAAACAAAAAAGATTGAGTGATTGCTTGTTAATTAGAAATCATATCTAGGATTGCTGATATGAGTTTTGATCTAACAACGCAGATGCTTTCGTTGCTTTGAGGTAAGTTTGTAATTTATTCATTGCTTTCTTGGGTGTTAAATTGATGGATTGCGCACCCGCATGATCACCTCACATGTTAGAGAAATAAATTTAAAATCAATTCAAGCTGCTTGCCAAACATTTTTTCTAAAGAATGGTACCGAAAGGGCATTAGAGAAATCTAGTGTAACCAAGTCCCCGTACCCATAATCTCTGGTTCGTAGGAGTAAAGTAAATCTCCCGTTGCTTTACTTGGGTTTCTAATCGACCCACCAAAAATAGATTAGTGGCGACTCCTAATCGAAAATCATTTGCATGTTAAGAACTCAAACCTAAGTCGCGAATTGGTATGGGCTTGGGAGAGCCCGAGTTAAGTTTAGGCTTAACAATCCATTAGCCTAA
Organism: Eucalyptus pauciflora; assembly: GCA_007663325.1. Lineage (NCBI taxonomy): Eukaryota > Viridiplantae > Streptophyta > Magnoliopsida > Myrtales > Myrtaceae > Eucalyptus > Eucalyptus pauciflora. The sequence goes on from VMYD01000042.1 coordinate 263,736, forward strand.
TTTTAGGTGGCACACTCGAAAAATTGGTCGCGACAGCTTGGCGACTCCGCTGGGGACCTGAGTTTGAAATTCTTAGTGGACTTAGGCCAATTTTTCTTTTAAAAATGTTTTTGTTTGGCAGCAAGGATCCCAGGTATGTCCCTAACATTTTTAAGGTGTTAAATGTTTTTGCAGATGGGAGGTATAAGGGGAGTAGTCTTTGTTAACCTTTGTCATGTAGGTTGGAGTGTGGGATGAATGCTTTATTTTTCCCAATTAGAAGTGTTGTTTGCATTTAAACTGTTGTGCATGCTTTATTGCTTTAGCACCACACTATTTGCACACACAACCTGCGGTCTGACCTGGGCTGCGATAGGATTTCTAGGATGGTGTTGAGAAGTATTCTTCCTCCAAAGCGAGACTGCTATGTAGAGGTTGACCTTCTCTTCCCCGAAAGTTTTTCATGGTGTCGAAATGTGTTTTGTCCATATCCGCGAGACTGCGTGACTATTGGACATTCCATTCGACTGAGCCCGGAGTTAAGGGGACCTGAAGTTAATGCGAGACTGCAACGCTCAGATCACCCTCTTAGCTCCACTTTGTTAAGCCTTTTAGATAGAAATCGAGCTTCACGTTTCATGCGCGTGTCTATGTGATTGCCATTGATTTTCTTTGGTAAAGTAAGTCTCTTATCCTTGTACCATGCAATTTATTTTGTTATGCTTTTGGGTCGGTTCATGACAATTTCGGTCAATCATTCATTTAATTCCTTTGTTGATTAAAAATGAAATGAGGAAATTGCCACGCAACAAATCATTTGAAAAAAAACTGGAAATTTGTTTTCAATTCATGTCTTGACTCTTCTTAGTTCATGTTTAAAAAATTTCGTCCCTACTGGGGCATCCCATGTCTTTGTTTTCCTAGTCCATTTTTAAAAAATCCTTTTCATATGTGGACTTTTCTTGACAAAAAAAAAAAAAAAAGATTGTTGTCATGGATTGGTGCTCTCATTACGCCTCATTCTTACATATCTCCATTTTCATTAGGTGATCAAGAGCTAAAAAGACGAATAAAAAAGAGCTAATCTCGTCAAGCAATAGTGCTGCGATCTATATTCGATGAGAAATTGCGACTCCAAGGAGAGAGCCAAGAAGACTTTTTGAATCGTCTCATTTTCCCGAGATAGCCGAATTTATTGTCATCATGAAGAGACTAATGACATATCTAGAGGGAAAAATATCTCACCTGAAGGGTTCGCATTACAAGATCAATGGGGGTGAAAAATTCAAGTACACATGATTCATGGTCCTAAGTAGTTCGATCTCCTCATTTAATTAGGGGCATGTACCTTCACCTGTGTGGGAATTTTTATCATTCTTTAAGGATTGGTTTCAATTTCTTTTGTGCTTGAACATCACATTTTTCATTTCAATAAATGTAATTTTATTGATATATCAATAAAATTACAAGTTTTGTTTTAAGGACATGATGGGATACACCAAACCAGCCCGGTGACGATATCCAACAATGAAAAGAAAACATCATCCATGGAGAAAATCCGAGGACCGAGCTTCTTCATGCTTCCTCATCCAAAATATCCCTTAAAAAAAATCATTTTTGAAGCAATTTCCAAAAACATGCATTAGGTTACCCTTGTTTGTTTTTCTAACTCATTTACTTCATGTCTCAGAGCATAACAGAGAGGTATTTGAAAATAACGCATCAATTTCCAGAGATAGTTCGCCCGTTGATTTGGGAACATACATCCGAAGGAAAATAGACATGAGGGCAAATGATCATTTATTAGCCAATTGTGATGACATCTCCCAAGAGTGAAGAAAATCATCTTGATTCCAAAGTGTGATATGTGACACCTCTCATAATAATTGGCGTCAGATGTCATTTTCGAAGGCCAAATGAAGTTTCTAATTTCCATGAGAAAATGATGAAACAAGTCAAAAGAAGATCATCCATCTTGGATGAAATGGATACATTGCGTTCATGAATATAATTAATTTCGAAATTGACACTTTTATTCTTTTTCTTGCAGATGAAGAATTGGGGCACTACAGATTCTAGTAATGACATGACTGAGACAAAATCTCGATCCGAGCCAAAATGGTTGTGCAATTTGAATTTACTCTAATGTTGCATAGTATCCTATTCATGCACGTTCTCTTGTGCAGGGGCAAAAGCGGGTCTCCACTTTTGATGGATAGAGACGATCCAAGGACATCCATTGCTGAGGCAATTCTTTTATGGAGCAATTCCTCTGAATGAGTGCTTAAAACCATGTTTTGAGTGCAATAAATTGTTTGTTTTGAAGCAACAAACTCTTTTCATGCTTAAAGTTGCTAGACTCTTTTGAAAAGGGAATTTTCATATTGATTTAGCTCACCAATTTTATGTGGAGATTTGTCAAGATAGACAATTCAATAGAGTGACATCAATGCTTAAGAATGCGAAATGAGATGTGTCAGGATGATGAAAGGCAAGCCCTATTCTATACATAGTCCCATACTTATACACTTGTGAGATGAGGAAGTTCCATATTTACAAGGTAAAGAGTTCTCTCGCAAAAGGTACGATGACCGAAATGATGAGGGGCAATTCATTTCTCTATCCCAAACACTACAAGTAAGCCATTGCTTAACCATTTTGAGCCCATACACTTATGGATGTTCTTTTCAAATCATCATTGTCAAGAATCACCCCACATCGGGGCAACTAAGAGATCAAATGGCATCATGAGGTAAGGAAAATGAATTGAAATTTTCTTGCTCTCACTTGCATCAATCTTCAAGTCATGCTATTACATTGAATTCATGTGTTAATTTTAAGTGCCTTAGGATGACGAAGAGCATTTTTTTTCTCTATCCTATACACTTATATCATTTGCATAGCCCATTTGAGCCTGCAATTTCATTTTTTTTAAACCCAGTTGATGATCATCCCCCACACTGGGGGCAAGACAAACCCAGTTGATGATCAACCCCCACACTGGGGCAAGGCAAAAAGCAGATGAAGACTTTTGAAAAGTTATAGTGTCATTTAAAGTGTAATTGCTTGATGCATGCATTATGCGCAAGAATTGAATTCAAAATAGAACTAATGGGCATGAAATTGCAGTGTGCCTGGTAAAAGCAAGGCCGATGCCCATGAAAAGAAAAAGTAAAAAAAATGCATGAGAACTAAGGGGCATGAAAAAGCAGTGTGCCTGGTAAAAGCAAGGCCAATGCCCATAGATGAAAAAAAGAAAGTCAAGATAGGTGACTGTCAATTACAAGAATTGAATCCCAATAGAGCAGTACTCAAAGAACTCAAATGCTGAGTTTTACAATCAATGGGGCACTTCATGAAGATAATCCCCAATGGTGAAAAAGAAAACTGGTGGTAATGTCAAGATGATCATCAACTCTCACCCTTTACACGCTTTTTGAGCCTAATGATCCTTTCATTTCTCAACCCATGAACCCACCTACGTTACATCCCTTACAAAGTCTCTTCAGATTAGGGCACTTGCATTAACGTAGGAGTTCATATGTTTATAAGCATCGCTCGAAGAAGTGCGAGCAAGATTATTTCTTTCTCATTTTTGCAGGGTTCTTGACTTGTAAACCCGGAGATGATTGCGAAGCTGTTTTTTCAAAAGCCTTGACTCAAAGAGTCCCCTTTGTTAAGCCATTGACCAAGCCCACATTATGATCCCTATTAAAGACCTCTCAGATTGGTAAGATCGTACCGCTTACGAGAATACTTGGACCCATGTTGATATGATGAAATTGAGTGATTCTCATAAAATAGCCATTCTAAATGAGAGTGAGTGAAAGTCCTTTCTAACCGAAAGTCTCTCATTTAGTATTTTTAAGAAGTCCATGTCATGATTTAAAATTGTCTTGAATGATAATTCTCTCTAGCGGAAATTCGGATGATGCAAAAGTCATTATGCATGAATCTTTGATTGAATTGATAAAAGCTTCAGTAGATTTTGAAGTTTGCATTCCAGAATAGCCTTAATTGCTTATCTCTTTGGTGAATGCATTTTTGCTCTAATCATGTCTGACAGATAATGTTTTTTTCAAAGACTCAAGAGCTCCTAACATTCAGGTTCTTTTCAAGATGCCTCGTGATATGAGGAGATGAGAAACCATCATGAGCATTCAAGGTGCATCCTTAATGTTCCAAAATTTATTTCTACCAGGAGGTGAGAGGCCTCCACAGGATATCTAAGTTCCAAAAGACATATCCCAAAGAATCAGAGATATCATCAGGTAAGTATATCTCTGCCCATTCTCGACACTTGACTCGGTCAAGCTGTTCCTTTAAAATTGACCTGGCATGCTTTCGTAGCCCGGTGTCCTTTAAAATTGACCTGGCATGCTTTCGTAGCCCAGAGTCCCTCCTTTAAAATTGACCTGGCGTGCTTTCGTAACCCAGAGTCCTTTTATATTATCCTGGCGTGCTTTCGTAGCCCAAGGCCCAGGAGACATATCCCTAATGAGCAGAGATGTCACCAGGTAAGTGTATCTCTATCTATACCTTAAATACTTGTCATTGTACAGGTATTTTCGCTTTTAAGTAATTTGACACTCGATAGAGTTGTCCCTAAAGATTTTTCTCCAGATTGCGACGCCGGGCGACCGAAGAATGGTTCGAGTCCTAGCCAAGCAAAACCCCCGTTTAGGCGACCGTAGAATGGTACGGGTCCTAGACAAAACTTTATTTCCCTATTCAGGCAACCGTAGAGTAATGGTACGGGTCCTGGAAGGTAAACCACCGTTTAGGCGACCGTAGAATGGTACGAGTCCTAGACAAAACTTTATTTCCCTATTCAGGTGACCGTAGAGTAATGGTACGGGTCCTGGAAGGTAATAATGCGTGTTTATTTGTAAACACAAGTACATGTTGCATCTCCTACAATCATGTTTTATAGGAGACATATCCCTAATGAGCAGAGATGTCACCAGGTAAGTGTATCTCTATCTATACCTTAAATACTTGTCATTGTACAGGTATTTTCGCTTTTAAGTAATTTGACACTCGATAGAGTTGTCCCTAAAGATTTTTCTCCAGATTGCGACGCCGGGCGACCGAAGAATGGTTCGAGTCCTAGCCAAGCAAAACCCCCGTTTAGGCGACCGTAGAATGGTACGGGTCCTAGACAAAACTTTATTTCCCTATTCAGGCGACCGTAGAGTAATGGTACGGGTCCTGGAAGGAAAATTCCCGTTTAGGCGACCGTAGAATGGTACGGGTCCTAGACACAGCCAAATTCTGTCATACTAGGCGACCGTAGAATGGTACGGGTCCTAGGAAAGCAGTTTTCTTTATAAAGTCATGTTACTATTCTAAGCGACCGTAAAATGGTACGGGTCCTAGGAAAGCAGTTTTCTTTATAAAGTAATGTTATTATTCTGGGCGACCGTAGAATGGTACGGGTCCTGGACGTATAACACCAATTTATCTTGAATCATTTTACCCTCCTTGAAGGTAAGATATTTCGGGTAGGTTCTTTTGACATCTCAGTCTGGATCTAGATGTCTTAATTCTTGTCGTTGAACATTTCACTTTGGATGTGAATGTTCTTCTCGATCTCAATGTTTCAATTTATTACTTGTTTGACTCTTCAAGGAACCTGAGTGAGAGTTGGGTACTTGTAAAGTAAATAGGGATTTATCATGTACCTCAATATGCTTTACCGCACTGACTGGTAAGTAATTGCAGGTATGTTCCTTCCTTTCGCATCATGCATTTGCATTAGCATTTTCATGCATCATATAAATTGCATTTTAAAATGGGATTTACTTTCCGACAAAAAAAAAAAAATCAAAAAAATCAAAAAAATCAAAAATCAAATCATTCAATGCATGTGCATGGTCAAAATTTAGGTCTCAATTTATCTTTGGAGGCAACCTCTTCGAGCTCACCTCCAAAGAGGGGCAGCTGTTGACACCTAAATTTTGGCAACCCATTTAGTCATTAGGGGTTAATTTTATTTTTTATAATTCATTTGCATAGCATTAATTTTAGGTGCGTTTATTTTTAATTTACATGTTTTGCATTTTTTATTTTCAGGACGGTGGACGGGTCGAATTAAATGTTTTTGAGTTTAAATTAATAGGCTGGACTAAGCCCATGAAACGAGCAAAATTGGTCCGAGCCCGTTTTCTTTTAATGACAAAAATTACCTAAATCGAGATTTGATATTGCGGTGGTTTTTCAAATTTAAGAGAATCGGGTTGAAGTCTTATCTTTAGTCTTTAGGTGATAACATTTTTGAAAATATTAAGGAGATAAGGATTTTTGTGATTCGGATGATATAAGGAATTTTCGAAATATTTTGTTAAAGATCACATATTTTTTGGCTATAAAAGGTGGACGTAGGGTTTAGTTTTAAAGGGGGCCACACATTGAATTACACGGCCACAATTGAGAGGAGAGAGGGGACTCCCGTGGCCAACCCTTGGTCGAGATGCTGGTCTCGCTTTGCCCTCGCGATCCTCCACGTTGTTTGCTGCGTGAGCGAACGTCGTGCATTGCTCTCCTATAGCCGCAAGTCAGCCATCCCCTTGACGACAACACCAGCTGATTGAGCAGTACACTGCATCCCGAAGCTATAAGTCTCTTATCGCTCTCCGCGATTGGCATCTTCACCAACAATAGCCCCTGCGGTCTCTCTCTCTCCACAGGAGAAGATTACGACTGAATTAGGGGAGTGAAGCCAGTCAAAATTTCTCCAACGCCTGGACCTTGAGGAGGGTACACATAGCAGGCGTATTATAAGAAGACAATCTGGGGAAGTGAGCCGGGAATCTCCATTGAGTTATCATCCTCCACTATAGATCTTGGTGCATATATATAAAGAGAAGACTGAGAGGGGTTTTGTCGTTAAAAAGACCATATTATTGTGATTTCATTGCCCCTCTTGCACCGTGGTTTACTGAACATCCAACGCGGCTCGAATTCTCGTTCGATTCTGGACATCACGATGCCCAGTTGTCCATAGCACGGGTTCACTGTGAATCATCTCCTTGCCGAGCTCGATCTATTCTTTGCAAGTCTTCGGTGATGTGCAACAACTGCTGCGGCTGCTTAGCTTCGTGACCCCGTCGATCTTCGAGAGCAACCACATGCGGCGGTGGCTTCCTCGAGAGCACTACAAGTCTACCCCATTGGCTTGTTCTTGGTCAACGTCAATTACTACATGCAACCTTGCCGAGGTGTACATCGAGGAGTCCCACCGTGAGCAACTCCATCACCGAGGCTCGCAAGCCTTTCCATGACCCAAATCGCTGAGCATTGCGGCCAAATCACCACGTGAGCACTTCATCGATCACTAGGCACTGCCATTCCGATTGCGATTTCGGTCTGTAGTTGTGAGTTGCTATCCCAATTTGGAAAAGTTATCTACGCGATATCGAGAGCTAGGTAAGATTCTTGATTGATTCAAGTTTTTTTCATATTTTATTACCTGATCCATGTGATCGTGATTTATTTTGAATATTTGTTCGTTATTGCCATATCCAAAAATATTTTGAATTCTCATGAATTTAGGGAAATTTCCCTAATTTCACAACGTGCATACGATTGATAGTCCGATTTTCGCGCCCGAAATCTAACTCGCAATCGCACGGAAAAATCGTCAATCCGATCTCACGCTCGAGATTCGATTCGCGATTTTTGTTTAAATTTGGCCAACCCGATCTCATGCGCGAGATATGGTTCGCCAATTTTTGGATATCAATCTTATCCTGCTTGATTTGCTGTGGTGTTGGTTGAATCAATTTTATTTTCGTAAAAGGAAAAATAAAAAAAGTTTGATTTAGGATTAGGTTGTTTTTTATTATCTTGCATGATTAGATTAGGGATTTTATTTTGAATCATGAAAAAGAAAAAGAAAAAGTGCATTCATTTAGGATTGTTAGTTTTTCTTTTATTATCTGAATTACATGTTTGATCTTAATTTCGAATTTCATAAAAAATTAGGAATTAATGCATTATTTGCACGTCATGGCATTTTAGAATAAATTAAGTGTTTTATTTTAAGTTTAGATTTATTTTTGCATCTTAGGATAGAACTTGTTAGATTAAGATAATATCTTAGTTTAAATTAGGATTTAGTCTGACCCGATCCTTAATATAAACTAGATAGAATCTTAATCTAGATAATTATATTTTGCATTTTCCTTAATTTCGAATTTCATACAAATTTGTTTTAGGATAAATTAGTTTCAATTTCTAGAATATGTTGCATTTTTTCTAGAATAGAAAATTCATGTGCACGTCATATAGAATTAGGTTCATGAAATGCACGTCATTTAGTGATTATTATTAGGTTCATTTAATTAGAAGTTGCCTGTCATTAGAGTTAGGTTATTTGATTAATTTAGATTGCATATTTAATTATTGCATTTCTTTAGAAATTACCTTTACTCATGTCATATAGTTTAGGTCATGTTACCATGTCATATCAACTCATGTTAGATTAATAACATTGCATCGCATGATTCTCATTGAATAAATGAAAACAAAAAAGATTGAGTGTTTGCTTGTTAATTAGAAATCATATCTAGGATTGCTGATATGAGTTTTGATCTAACAACGCAGATGCTTTCGTTGCTTTGAGGTAAGTTTGTAATTTATTCATTGCTTTCTTGGGTGTTAAATTGATGGATTGCGCACCCGCATGATCACCTCACATGTTAGAGAAATAAATTTAAAATCAATTCAAGCTGCTTGCCAAACATTTTTTCTAAAGAATGGTACCGAAAGGGCATTAGAGAAATCTAGTGTAACCAAGTCCCCGTACCCATAATCTCTGGTTCGTAGGAGTAAAGTAAATCTCCCGTTGCTTTACTTGGGTTTCTAATCGACCCACCAAAAATAGATTAGTGGCGACTCCTAATCGAAAATCATTTGCATGTTAAGAACTCAAACCTAAGTCGCGAATTGGTATGGGCTTGGGAGAGCCCGAGTTAAGTTTAGGCTTAACAATCCATTAGCCTAATTTTAGGTGGCACACTCGAAAAATTGGTCGCGACAAAAGCGAAGCCAAAAGCAGGGGACAAAGAGATCTCATGGTGGCAGGCGCATGGGGATGGGACGAGGTCAGAGCCGCCTGGCAGGATGCGCCGGTGGGCAGAGCCAGGAACACGCGCACGCGAGCTGAACGGGAGAGAAAAAGGGAGAGTTGGTCGCGAAAGACAAAGGGGGAACCGAGAGGGGAAGACAGAGAGAGGGGAGAGGGAGATTGAAGCGAGAGAGAGACCGAACCAGAGAGATCGAGGGAGTAGCTCGTTGTTGCCAGAGGTTCGTCCGCCCGCCGTCGTCCGCCGTAGCCCATCACCGGATGAGGTAGGTCTCTTGAACCGTTGTCCCGTTTCTGGAAAACGCTGGGTCGAAGCTCACGACCGACCGGTTTGCGCGAGCTCCGATCCACGTCGCCTTTGCACTTTGCTCCCGTGTCCTCCTACGTTATATTTTAAGACCCTTGAAGCATGTTCGGCGTTCGGTGGAGCCAGAATCCTTCGGGTTTGGTAGTGTAGACCATGTGTTTGATAAAATGTCTCTAAGAGAACAAAAAAAAAACAGTGTTCAAACTCGGTCATTCTCGTGCTTGTTCATGTATGTGCTGAACCATGTCTGGTTTTTATATTTTTATTGTAATTTCATGCGATTTTCATGAAGAAATCAATGTATGCTTAAGCCAAGGAGGTTCGCATCTGAAATTTTTCAGTCATCGCCGGAGTTAGATGACCGGCGGCAATTTGCACCAGTCGGGATGGTTTGGTCTTGGGAGGGACGCTGGGTTCATCATTTTTTTTTGTTATTGTTCGTTTGAGTTAAGGTGAGGAAGCAATTTCGGTGAGGCCATGTTTTGGGGAAGAAAAGCTTCGTGCGTGCAGCACCCACGAAGGAGAAGACCAAAAGCAAAATAAAGAAAAAAAGAAAACCAAAAGAAAAATGAAAAGTAAGAAAAAAGTAAAAAAAAAAAAAAAAGTCAAACCAAAAGAAAAGAAAGTTGGCCTCGGGAAGGAGAATTTGCAGGGGGGTGCGCAGTATTTTTTTTTTTTAATATTATTATTATTATTATTATTATTATTATTATTATTATTTTAAAAAAAATCAAATAAAAAATGCTGGATGCTGGATCCGGTTCGGATTGGGTCTGCGGGTCGGATTTGGGTTTACCCGATCCGGATCCCCCTTTTTTTTTGAATTAAATATTAAGAATATATTAAAAATTCAAAAAAAAAATTTAAAAAAAATTCAAAAACCAAAAATTTCGAAAATATATTAAAAATTCAAAAAAATAAAAAATAAAATAAAAAATAAAAAATTTTCGAAAAAAAACAATTCAAAAAAATTTCTGAAAGTTCAAAACTCTAAAAGCATTAAAAATTTCAATTTTATTTTAATTTATTTTAAATTTTTAAAATTAAAAAAAAATTCAAAAAATCCAAAAATGTTGGGGCTTGGTTAAGAGTTGTTACGTTTCGCATTCTTAGGGTAATTAGATATTTATTTGCTTTTATTTCGACTATTGTGTTTAATCCGCAAATCTATCTAAGTTTACTTGCAAGTGTTTAATTTTTAATGCAATTAGGATCTTGCTAGTTATGATTATTATTTTAATAATTGCGCACCTGCATGGTCACCTCACATGTTAGTGGATAAGTATAAAATCAATTCAAACTATCTGCCAAAAATCATTTTATTAAAACGAACAAGATTAGGTACCGAAAGGGCACTAATTGCTCAATTAGTGTAATCAAGTCCCCGAACCTAGATTCTCTGGTTACGTAGGAAGTGAGGCATGCTCCCATGCCTCACTTGGTTTCTAGCCGACCCCAATAGGCTAGTGGCGACTCCTTTTACGCGAAATTCTTAAAAAATATCCCAACGTCACGCGGGGTATGGGCTTGGGAGAGCCTGCACCTAATCATGGGCCTTAAGCCTATCTTTCGGGCAATACCCCTAAACCTGTTCCCTCCCCCCGAGGGTAGGTCGTGACAGGCCGGAGATAGGTCAATTCGATTGAGATATGTCATTAGTGTGTGGGTGATTCCACCTAATTGTAAAATTCTCATCGAACGGCACTAGATCAATTTTTCTGTCATTTTTTGTACCCAATGTCCATATTTGAAACCTCGAGATTTTTACGACAACCGATAGTCACCAATGTGTCGAAGATGTACATCATGACTCGAGATAAATCGATCACGGGTCAATCACACCAAAAATTCATAAAAGTTACCTGATAAACTAGGTCACACTAAAAACATGCCGAATTGAAATTAACCGCTTATTTGAACCTGATTTCAGAAATTGAAAATTCTGTGGTGTCACGAGCTATTTTAGGAACATCGACTCATCCTTCGAAAAATTTTCGGAGATTCCGAGATTTTTACAGAAAATCAGTTCGGACGCTGTGGAAAATTAGCGGAAATTTAGATGGGCTAAATCAATGGAAATTGAGACTTCTAAGCAGTGCCTTTGAATATTGGAGACTTATAAAAAATTGTTCGGGATTTTTCTTCATTGAAATCGGACCTCGATTTGGGGAATTGAATAAGGAAATTGGACAAGGGGCTGGAAATTTTTGCATCAAAATTGGATTTAATGGAAAATCCAACTCAAGAAAGTAATAGGGGAACATCCAATTAATGGAGTGGCTTAAGATTGGTGGACTTTTGGACATTTCATCATCAGCCATCTTCCCCTTAAATCTTCTTTTGCACGCTACCTTCCACGGATCCCCATTTTTGCTTGATTTCTTCATTTCCTCTTCGAAGAACCGAGCTGCAGTCGAAGACAACAGCCACCGCTCCATCATCAGCCGCACGTCGTCAACGCACCATCAGTTAAGGCCTTCTTCGGTCAATCTTGCTCCCCACGAGGCTTCAATTTTTGATCGCCTGCAGCTTGATTCCTCCACCAAATTTAACTACCGCTCGCTTGCTTCCCACCGAACTCCATCATCCACTGAAGACCGCCCCTCTCCACCGTTATTTGTTCCTCTTCGGTTAACCAACTTTCATCCCCCATCCGCGTCTTCTCCCCCTTGCCCTTCGATTTCTTTGTTCTACCAAGCTGCTGCCACTCGCCCGTTTCTTCTACATTGGTCAACCGAGCGCCCACACCGTTGACACTGAAAGCTGCAGCTGCCACGTTGAAGCCATCATCCATCGAAGATCTATGTAGCACAGACACTCTCTGAAGCCTTCGTGTCATGTCCAATACTCTGATACGTGTCCAACACGCTCCGACACGTTCCGACATACGGTCAACAAGTGTCGGAAAATCCAACACGTGGTCAACCCTCTCCGACAAGCGAGTCCAGAATTCTAACATGCGATTCCTACACACACGGGGTCAATTTTAAAAATTTCTAATACTCGTGGGGTCAAAATATAAATATACACAAAAGAAGTAATAAAAATGCTATACATGTACACGCACGTGATCAAATTTTTTTTTTTTTTGTGCAGTTTTGTTTTTTTAGAATTGTTTTAGTTTTTAAAAAGTCTTTACATGAAAGAAGTAATAAAAAATGCTACGTATGATAAATAAATAAATTTTAAAATATCATTCAGCATTTTTCTTTAAACAATATTTTTTCCTCTAAGTTTTATGTATTATTGTAACAAATTAAAATAATAAATGATATTATTTAATATTTTTCGTGTAAATTAATTCTAGGCTATTATTATTATTATTATTATTATTATTATTATTATTATTATTATTATTATTATTATTTATGTATTTATATATAAAAATATATTTAATATATAACGTGTCGGAACGTGTCGAAATTCTCTATTTTTAAGAAATGACGTGTCGGCATGTCGTGTCGTGTCGTGTCGTGTCGCGTGTCGCTTGTCCGTGTCAGTGCTACATAGTCGAAGACCCAAGGCCACACATCCAGCAGCATCGAAGCAGAATCCATCGAGCACGTTCAGCCGCAAGAAGATCCAGTGAGCTGCTCCTTCCATCCGCGTGTCTACGGCCCAACGTTCAGCCCACAGCGCAACCAGCTCGTTCGTATCTCCTCTGCAGCAACTTTAGCCCAACAGCTCCTTTGAGCCCATCTGCAGTTCGGCCCATAAGAAATCAGCCTATTTCAGCAACTCCATTGAAGTTCAGCAAAGCTCGTTTAGTTCGGCCCAATTCAGCAGCCCAAGCCCGCAAGGTCAACCGCTTCAAGCCTGGCCCATTTAAAAAAAAAATCTCAGATTTGGGCTGAGATTTGTTGGGCCTGTTTTAGGCCCAGCTCGAGTGTTCACCGGTGCCGTCGAAAATTCGGATTTCGGTTGCCGTCACGCCGTCGTCGCGGTGAACCGATTTCTGCAAATAAGCCGGTGAGTTTATAATCTAAACTCTTCTTAGTAGGTTATTGATGCTAAGTGGTGTTTAGATTTATTTAATTAGAAATTAGGTGGTTAGTTAGATTAAATTAATGATTTAATTATTTAACTGAGCATGTTAGGTTGTTAGGATGGTTTAGCTAAGACCTAATTAAATTGTATTATTTATCTAGAAGGGTTCGGGAATTTTCCGAGTCTGTATTGGTATTTAATTTAATAATTTTGGCTTAGGTTAGTATTTTTATAAATTAAATTGATTTAATTAATTAATTTTCGAAATTATTTATTTGTTAATTATTTTTCTGGAAATTAGGTCGGGATGGCCGGTGATCGGAATTTCGTGCTGATTGCAATGGTGTGGTTAGTTTCTGCAATTGAGTGTTAAATTATGCAAATTGAGTGCAAATTGAGTGATGATTGGATTTTTGGTATTTAATTCCAAATATTGTGAATTTTCAATATTTATTCAGAAAATCCCGGGTGTTAGATTTTAACACCGAAAATGGTTTTATATACTATATAAAATAGTGGGATTAAAAAAAAAAGAATGTCAATTTTTCTGGGTCGAGTTGACCGTGTACCTACACACGACTATTTTCATGCGTATTTCTAATACGAAAAAAAAGACCATGTTTTTCATTTTAATTGAAGCATTTGAGTGCAATGAACGGTGCCCTAGGCCATATTTGAGTGATCGTATGATGATTAAGAGAAATCGTCCCGAGTTGTTGAGCTGGATGTTACCCTTATATGGGATACCCCTAGACAAAGGGAAGCTGGTCGCAGTAGATTCTGGACCCTATGCTCCTTCAGGAAAGCCGTCAATGTAGTGACGTGCCGTGCTCAATGGGGTGAGACGATGCCTGACAATGCCAGAAGACCGCCGAACAAAGAGTAGGCCGTGCTATATACCGAGATCAAAACTAGGAACGCATGATGAATTGAGTGTTGTGTTCCAATTAATTGAGCTTGAGTGCTGCTCTAGTTTGCGATATGAACTGTACTAACCTGCAGGGTGGAACTGAGGCGAGGTAAGTCTCCTTGATTGTGTGATTGCGTGTTTAGGACGCTTCTTAGCGTCTTTCCCTTCTAGTCGAAGTTTAGAGCATGAACTTACTGAGACATTGTCTCACTGGTTATTGAATAATCATTTCAGGGTCATCAAGTGGAGGATGGAGCAGAGAGGAGGTGATTTGAAGTATAAGTCAAATAGGACCGCTTCTTTTTGGAGAACAGTCTTTTGTAGTCTTTTGACCATAGACTCTTGTACTTGACTCAGCATATGTTTATAAAAGTATGTTTGTTTGTGAAATTATTGTTTTGCTTTTCTATCTTGAGATGGTTACTGTAAGAGGATTTATAATCTGCTTCCGCATGTGCAAGAAAGTAAAAGAGTCGGCGACTAATCCTGGGAAGTCACAAAATTTTATCAACCAGAGAGGGATGGGCACGTGCTCGAGGTTCGGGGTGTGACAACAGGTGAGCATTGTGGTATAGTAATGTAAACTCGTAAGAAGTTGAATTAAGGATAAGCAGACCTAACACTAAGCTCACACGTGAGGGGAAAATTGTTAGAAGGCGAGCATTGTGGTATAGTAATGTAAGCTTGTAAGAAGTTGAATTAAGGATAAGCGGACCTAACACTAAGCTCACACGCAAGGGGAAAATTGTTAGAATGCACGTGTGAGTGAGTTGTATTATAGAAATCCACATTAAAGAATGGATATGGTGTAGAGCAATTAATATATTTTAGTTGACCCATAACTCATTGGTATAAGTTTTTGAGTGAAGTTATGTCCAATTGGATGTGTTAACGAGCTTGGACTTGAACCCCCTCTTGGCAGTCTCCTTAGTGAAGGTATGAAACTTCTGTTGCGCACTCCCAACATCTAGGCCCCAATTTGCTTCCCCAATCACATATTTCTATACTTTAGCCTTAGACCAAAGGCCAACCTATACGTAAGGGAGAGTGTTAGAATATTTAGAAAATAATTTAAGCTTTTAAAACAGTTGATAGTAGTCTCATAAAAACATAACATAATATCAAAGCTAGTGTTATCCCTTTCGTGAATGTAACTAGTCAAAAGTTTACATGTTGCTCGTAATCTAGCTTTGTATGTGAGCGGAGGTGTTGAAATATTACTCTACATTGCTTGATAACCTAAATTCTTTTAATATTTATATGATCTCCCTTCATCATTAGTTTAAGTTTGTGGACTGGGCTTTCTAACAATCATAATTTTGTAACCCTCAAGAATCAGCCTATACTTGAAACCATTCATAAGACATTGACCACAACACCCCCTGTGTAGCCTTGAATAAGAGATACGGTGCAGCTAAGGCCAACTGCGATTGGTGTAACCTTCGTTGTCAGGAGTCTTGAATTTGCCAATAGTAACAACTTGCTTAGTCATGCAATCGCCTTCAGATGAGAGCTTGATCAAGTAAATTAGGGCACTATAATTTGATGAAGTCTCCAAAATAATGGATCGGCAGGGACCTTGGTAGCAAACGGGATTGTCGGAATTTTTGGGCTTATTTGCACTTCTGCACATGCAAAAGAACACATTCCATGTTGGGATGTACCCGACTGAATTGCTAGGAGACCGCTTCGGTCCGCGATCCATCCACAATGTCGCTAAGTATGGTTTGGACAAGGGAGAAAGCCACGCCTTAGAAATGCACATGAATTTATGACCGGAGACTTGACTGGCAATGATACGAGTAGTTTACCGGTAACATCCGGCAGAAGGATATGGGATAGCGATTCCATGGAATTACGAATGGATCGGGAAATAACAAGGACAAGACCTAGAAAAATATCTTATGATATACGGAAGCCAAACATATATGATGATATGTTTTGCACCAAAACTGAAGACCTTTCTATGCGTAATGCCAGCTCAGTCGATTAGGGTTAGATTGTGCTCTGTGTTCTTCGCCAGTTTCATTTGACTTTTCAATTTTAGTCTTTTCTTTAATTTTAGCCACACAGATTTTCTGTCTGAGAAAAATCGACAAAGTTAAATTTAAATGACTCAAAAAAAAAAAGTTCATGAATGAAAGTGACTAATTAGCCCATGACTTAGAACTTCCACCGTCATCCTCCGGTGATCTGTCCTATTGTATGTACATCTTGATTCATTTCAGACAATAAGATCTGTTCTTCATGAAATGTAATTAGTTTTAGCGTCGAATGAAAGTGTAACCAGTGAACAAATTGAGAATTCCAAAGTTTGATGACAAAGTAATAAACTTTTATAGATTGTGCCTCCGTCAAGAACCAAATGAAAGAACTTATTGTACAGACAGAGAAAAGGTCTAACATATTCATCCTCAGTCTAGAAATTTGACCATCCATAGGAAATAAAATTGCATATTTCCTGTGACATTCATCAGTTTATATAAAAAAATATTAAATATGTCTCAAGTTTAAGCTGTTGAAAGAACTCAATCTGAATTGAGTTGTGGATAAAACCAAATATCGAAAGAAAAGAATCCAAGGCCAAATTTGGGAAATCAGTTTTCTTAGTATGCTTTGGGGGCCTTCGGCTACTGAGGTTGGGAAGTCCAACGTGCACTTTAAATTTGACATTGATCCTGCCAGGTCAAGAAGGAGAACCATGTGTTTCTTGTTTGACTCGTAGACTTCAACTTTAACCGACCCAATGCAGCCTAATCGACCATGAGCACCGAAGAGACACCGCCAACCATCCTCACCTGATCCTATGAAGAATTCAGGACCCCGCAAATTACGAATGGACGATAGAGAAAGAAAGTTTTCAATTCGATTTGAAGTGATGGGTTGGGAATTTCAGTCTATGTTTGTGTCGTTGAATTAAGCTAAGTAGAGTGCAAAAATCCAGTAGGACTGACGAATCATAACCTTTTGGTGGAGTCACTTTATATTGTTCAAGAGTGGAAAAGTGCTAAAAAAAGTCCTAAACTTTTTGTATTTGTGCCAATTTAGTCCTAAATCTTTTTTTTTGGACAATTTAGTCCTAAACATTTTTATTTAGTGCCGATTCAGTTCTTTCCTGTCAATTTTAGCCGGATTTTACTGACTAGACGCCGGCTGACTAATGTGGCTTGATCGGTGCTGACGTGGACAAAATTTAATAATATTTAAATATTTTATGAATTTTTTTCTTTTTCTTTTTCTTTTTCTTTTTTTTTTCTTTTTTCTTTTTTCCCTCCCCTCCACCAGCCAGTCGTCGGACCTCAGCGATCGGCCAAAGGCGACGGCCGGCAAGGTCGACCTTGCCGGACCTCGCTGACCACCTCACCCTCGTTGCCTAGCGCAATAGTGGCCGCAAGGGCGGCCTTGCACTAGGCAGCGAGGCTCGCCCTCTTCGGATCTGGCGAGGCCCAACCTCGCCAGCCCAGCGCTAGGTCGCCCTCGCGGCCTTGGCGGCATTGGCGAGGTCGAGCCTCGCCTACCATGGGCAAGGCTCGACCCTCGCCAGATCCGGCGAGGACGAGGTGGCTGGCGAGGTCCGAGGAGGTCAACTTCGCCAGCCGTCGCCCCTAGCCGGTCACCGAGGTCCGGCGACCGGCTGGAGGAGGGGAGGGAAAAAAATTCAAAAAAAAAAATTCAAAAATATTAAAATTCAAAAATATTAAAATATTATTAAAATTTGTCCACGTCAACACCGATTAGGCCACATCAGCCAGCCAACGTCCAGTCAACAAAATCCAACCAAAATTGGTTGAAAATGACTGAATCGGCACTAAGTAAAAAGATTTAGGACTAAATTGGCACAAATACAACAGGTTTAAGACTTTTTTAGCACTTTTCCCTGTTCAAGAGTATCTCCTCTAGGAGAGTGCTTAATACAAATATGACATTTGGGTATCGATAGTGCTACGCACACACATACTATTTACACATATTGGCATACTCAAGAACATGACAAATTGTAATTCATTTTCAGGTAAGCGAATAATGTCGATATTGTATTGCCTAACGCAGCGATTGTAATATATCTAACTCCGTTTTTATATTCAGGTGCTCTCATCATACGAAGGCCATGTTTGAGGTCTTCTTTCTTGGTCATCCGAGCGGTCATGTATTTGTATAGATACGCGCGAGTATATTATGTAATTTCTTTGAAGATAGGAAGCTGACGCCAATTTTGAGGTTAACCGAAATAAGCAAAGGCCTAAAGAAGAGGCCTAAAGATATGGCTCGGCTGCAGAACCCTAGCATCACGCAAAGCATTGGCCATTTTTGTCTCTTGATCGAATTATTTGGATGGTAAGTCGTTCTCTTTTCGGCAATTAATTTTTATGCAATTGACGTAATTTGAGCGGCGTACGTAATCCAAACAGAATCTGATGATGTCAATCGAAATTTTCGAATGGATCCTTAAATAGTTAAAATGTCCTTATTGATATCTATTCAAGATTTGATCTGAGAGTTCAATTCCTTTGATTGCCTATTTGGGCTTTATATTATATTTCGAACATTGAGCATCTGATTTAAAAGTCACACAAATAACAAGCGAATATAAAATTCGGTGGATTCCAATCCTAAATCAAGTCTTTATAAGAGAGAAAAAGGAGGAAAAAGAGGGGTTTCCGTTTACTCTCCTCTTTCCTAAAGAAGCCACAGCCGCACAAGTCAAAAGGAGACGCCGCGCGGTAAAAGCAAAAACAAAAAACAAGGAACGCGGAAGACGTTCTTGTGTCGGAACTCATACACTCCTTGATTGCTGCGGTGAGTTTTATACTCAAATTAAGTTTTTTTTTTTCTTAAATGAACACTTTTGGGTTTGGGCATATTCTAAGTGTAGCAAACACTCGAGCGTTACGGACAATCTTTGGTGTTTGGTTTGTCGCTTATGTCTTTGGTTATTTGATTTCGAGATCCTGTTGCTTTGGCATCATAAATCTGCTTCTAGTAAAACGAATTGAAGTCTTGAATTTAAAGGTCTATTTGTACCAAAAGCCATGGGATTCAATCACTGCCCAAGTTCCGTATAATGTCATTGTCTTAACGTAGGCTTCTACTGGATGCAGGTCGGGGAGCACGACCAAATATGCAGATCTCTAAGCAATTCCATACCGCCGTCGACAGTCTACGTACGTAATACCACCTCGATAAATTTGGCTTATATTTCGCTTCTGAGAACTTTTTACCTCAACAAATAATGAGGAAAACTTGCGTTTCATTTTACAGACTTGCTGCTGACATATGTCGCGCACCATAATTTGCAAGGCGAGGCTCTTTGGGGTTTCGGGTTAATGAGCATGATTTTGTATTGCTTTGGAGTTCATCTTTTCATGTACAGTACCTCATCGGTTCGGCTCTCGTTCATTGGAGGAGGAATGGCTGCCAGGGCAGCCCTAGGAATGACCGTGATCCAACTCTTGTATTGGAGGTACTACTTTAACTCGGAGCGTTTGCCTCTCTGGCTGATTACTGTACCACCAAGGTAGCAGACACGGTCTTGCTCATTATGTTTAGAACTAGAAAAATTGACATCACAAATTCTCGGATTTAGTCATTGATCTTACATGTATATTTTTTCTATTTTTTTTTTTTGCAGTGTCTCTCTTGCGTGTGCGATCTGCTCACTGTCGGGAATGAGCATCGTGTTCCCGGTGTCTGGCCCTATGTCCTCCATATGCCTTTGGAATATCGCTGTCATCTTGATCATGATTTTCTCCACATCGACCATGATCAAGAGTTTTGGATTTGTTATTCTCCTATTTGCGGACGATGTGATGGACAAGATTATAGCCATAGCCTCAAAAGATCATCCTCTATCAACTATTACCATGACTTATCTCTTAGGATCCTTGATAGGTACGCATCCCCTTCATCTGCATGTTGGAAAGCCTTCAGTTCCTTTCCAACCAACAATTTACAATTTTTCTTCTCTAATGCAACGTGGTGTGGTTTCATGTATCACTGGAAAAGGTCTCATCTTTGATTCTACAACGAGCTTGATTTAGCACCATGGCGGGCGGAGGACAACACAGATTCAACAGAGTCCATATCATTTTTTTTTCCTTTGACATTAGACATTTAGATGTGGGTCCAATATTTTCCCCATCGGCGTTCTTTCGACACAAATTCCTTGTACTAAGGCTTTTACTAGGACTTTACTACACTTGCATAATCATTCTTTCTTGCACTATAAGCTTTTCAAGCATACTTCTTGTAGTGCCATACAAAGTTTAATCTTTATGTATTCAATTACAATCAAATCATGTCCCAAGAGTTACTTCATAACAAAATGGCACAGGATAATGATAGTAATGGCCCTTCAATAATAATTCAATATGCAATACGGTCCTCGAACTTATACTTAACATGCAATATTATCCACAAACTTTTCATTTATTTAATATGGTATATGATTTTTTAGTAATTGTTCAGTGTAGTCCATGGATTTTATGAAAATATTTAAAATTTCAGGATCATATTAAACAATGGATCAAAATTCAAGGACGACATTAAACAAATTAAAAGAGTTTAAAAATGACATTATAAATTATTAAATAAAATTTTAGAGATTATAATGAGCAAAAATTAATATATTAAGATCATTTGGGCCGTTTTTCCTCAACAGTAGGCAGGCTAAAGTTTATGTTAATTTGTTTTTAGCAAAAAAGAAAAAAAGGGAAATTTCAGATAAGGATATGATTTGAATTTTATTTCAAATAAGACCTAAATGCCACCATTTTTTAACAATAATTTTAAGAAACATGAACAATCATTCTTAGGAAAATGTTATTCAAATTATTTATTTTTTCGCGAAATAAGTGAAGCAACAATGTCATTTTTCACTCTCATAACTTGACATTATGATTTTCAGTGACTTGGGATGCATTCGTTTTGCAAACAAAAGTTGATCTAAAAAATACTTTCGTCAAAATAATCGCTTGAAATAGTTAGTTAATAAAAATATTTTGACTATTAATAAAAATTGTATTCAAAATATTTTTTCCTTTATATATATATATATCATATTCTTTACTTGGGTCTAGTTCTGTCTGCGGCTGCAACGTGTTCTAGACCGATGAAGTTGTTTGGGTTTTTCTAGGGATAAGCTGAAACGAGAGATTGCCATGGTTTTCCTCGCCATGTGTTTGTTCGAGCTGAGTGTGCATTTCTTTCTCTCTTGTTAAGTAATGCGCTCGACATTTCTTTGTACTCTTGAATCTCGTCAGCCTTCAGGCTTTTGGAGTAAATGTTCGCCACAGGCGAGTGTCAAGGAGTTCCCTATTAGAGTTGTTCTGAGTGGAACTTGTGTTTCCTTGGCTCATAACTCATGCTTAGGCTTTTAAGTATAATTGTCAAACTAGGTATGGTAATGGGCTTGGACCGTTGGGAGGGTGACCGCTCGCGCTTGACCTGTTCTCCTTTCCTTCGATGTCGTCTCCTTTTGATTTTTTGTCCTTGAAAATATTACGGAAATGGAAAGAGACAGAGACAGAGACAGAGACAAAGAGAGACTGCACAAGTCATGTGGTGAGAGAAGCACAGTCAAACAAGGTAAAGAGGAAGTGGGACCCACCCCCCGTTCCGACACTTCATTTTTTTTTTTACAAAAAATTCTGTCATTCATGGACGGTCACTTGGGGTATAACCATATTTTCATCACCAAAGAGGACGAATCAGTTCCCAAAAAAAAGAAATCAGGAACCAGAACCTTTCTCTTTGAAACTGGGAGTCGAGCTAAAGCCACCAGTCCGATTCTTTGGTTTCGGGTTCTACTTGGGAATTGCACTCACCCGTTGTCATTATGATTGAACCATGAAAATTCGATGTCCTATATATTTTCTTATTCTATCTATTTAATTGTTTAAACACTCGTTTTCCGCAACATAAAAAATCCTTGAAGACAATTTTTAAATTTTTTTTATAGAAATGACTATATCTTAATGACACAATACATAACATATATATCTTTCATAGGTGCCACATTTAGACGATGTCACGCCCTGAACCCCGAACGCGTGTCCATTCCTCTTTGGTCGATAATATTTTGCAACTTTCCAGGACGAGTTGCCAACCCTTTCATTTTATTGTACATGCGGAAACGAAAACAAATCCCCTGACAGTTACCATCTCAGGATAGAAAAGCAGAACAACAAATTCATAGACAAACATGCCTTTATAAACATATGCTGAGTCATGTACAAGAGTCTATGGTCAAAAGACTACAAAAGACTGTTCTCCAAAAAGAAGCGGTCTTATCCGACCTATACTTCAAATCACCTCCTCTCTACTTTAGGTCCTCCACTTGATGACCCTGAAAGTGATTATACAATAACCAGTGAGATAATGTTTCAGCAAGTCCACGCTCTAAACTTTAACTATGAGGGAAATATGCCAAGAAGTGTCCTAATCACACAATCACACAATCAATGAGACTTACCTTGCATCAGTTCCTTCCTGCACGTCAGTACAATTTATATAACACATAAGTGCAATAATAACACTCGGTCAATTGGAGCGTCTCAAATCACATCTCCATCAATCACCACATCTCAATTGATCATACATTCCAATTGATCACTATCACATAGGCACAACCTATCATGCATTTCAATTGATGACAGTCACACCGGTACAATCTAATCATCACATGGCGGGTTTATCCGTCACACAGCAGATTTACCCAGCACACAGCAAACCCAACCGTCACACAGCGGCTTTATCCGTCACACAACGGATTTAACTGACACGCATCGGATTTATCCATCACATAGCAGATATATCCGTCACACAGCTAAGCGTCATCTCGCCCTATCAAGCACGACAACGTTTACCTCACTGCGACTTTCCACAAAAAAGCATCGTTCACCCGACACATAGCGGGAGACGAATTCTCTTAACCAGCACACGATTATCCACTCCCGGCCAAAGACATTGTGCTTCGCACTTAAATTCCTCAATTAAAATAATGCCATGGCCTATTTTCTTCGTATTAAAAATACCCGATAAAAAAAATCTTGTGCGGGTATATGGTCGGCCTAAGCCAAAAATATAATATATTTCTTTTGGAAAATTCAACAGTCCAAAAATACATTTTCAGTGTGGTAAACCGAAGCCTCGGTAATTTATAATTAATTACTGAAATTATACAATTTTGGGATAAATTCCCAAAATTACAATTTAAATTCAAATTGCACAATAAAGCCCTAACTACACCATTGCAATCAGCACGAAATTCCGGTCACTAGTTATCCCGGCCTAATTTCCGGAAAAATAATTAATAATTAATTAATTTTGAAAATTAATTAATTAATTCAATTTAATTTCTAAAAATACTAACCTAGGCCAAAATTATTAAATTAAATACCAATATGGACCCAGAAAATTCACGAACCCTTTTAGATAAGTAGCACAATTTAATTAGGCCTTAACTAAACCATGCTAACCACCTAACATGCTCAATTAAATAATTAAATCACTAATTTAATCTAACTAACCACCTAATTCCTAATTAAATAAATCTAAACACCCCTTATGATCATTAGCCTACTAAGAAGAGTTTAGAATATAAACTCACCGGTGCAAAACGAAGACCGATTCACGGCGACGGTAGCCGAAATCCAAATTTTCGGCGGCGTCGGAGGACATTTGGGCCGGGCCTAAAGCGGGCCCAACAAATCTCCGCCCAGCCGAGATTTGTTTTCAACTTGGGCTGGGCTTCACTTGATTCGCAGGCTGAATTTCAAATGGGCTAAAACCAATTGAACTTGGGCCTAAGCTTGGGCTTCAAAATCTGCTAGAGATGGGCAGAAAATCACTGGGCTGCTCGCTGGCTTTGTGGACTCAAATGAGATGGGCTGCTGGGCCCGAGCAAAGAAGAAACTGCCGGGCTCACTAGGCTTCAAAGAAGGTGGGCCGAACGAACGGCAGCAGCTCGGGCTTCGATCATCACTGGCGCGGCAAGACCGAAGCAGAAATAGAGCTGGGAGACACGCGGCTTCACTGAATTTGAGGCGTGCAGTCAACTATTGGGGAAAAATTTGCTGGAGACTTCGCTGGATTGACCAAGGAAGGCACGCGGCTTCGATCGTGGGCTGTCGGTGGCTTCGCTGGACGCACGAAGGAGCCGCGGGTCAACAATACAAGGAAGAGGTTGACGCTGGGCTCTTGGACGGTGCTGTTTCACTTGGGCTTCACGCGGCTGGATTCGCTGGCAGAGGAGCAGCGGTAGTCAACAAAGATGGAGAAGAGTTTCGTTGGTTGACCAAAGGGGAACAAATAATGGTGGAGAGGGGCGGTCTTCAAGGCTTCATGGAGGAAGAGGTGGATGATGATGATGGCAGCAAATTTTGGTGGAGCAATCAAAGCTGCAGGCGGTCAAAAATTGAAGCTTCGTCGGGAAGAAGATTGACCGAAGAAGGCTTTAAACTGATGGTGCGTTGACGACGTGCGGCTGATGATGGAGCGGTGGCTGTTGTCTTCGACTGCAGCTCGGTTCTTCGAAGAGGAAATGAAGAAATCAAGCAGAAATGGGGATCCTGGAAGGCAGCGCGCAAAAGAAGATTTAAGGGGAAGATGGATGATGATGAAATGTCCAAAAGTCCACCAATTTTAGGGTGCGCATGGTAAAATTTCTTGTCTGGGAATAGTTTTTTTTTCAGAAATAATTTCTTTTCTATTTCTATTCCGAGGAACAGTATCTGAGCAAAAAAACACATTTGATAACTGCACAAAATTTCTACTCTTAGAATAGAAAAAAAATAGAAATGCGTTTGGTAACATAACGATTCTTTTTTGTATTTATTTGTTTTTTATTTATTTATTTGGTTTTTTTGTTTTTTATTCTTTTTTGTATTTATTTGTATTTATTTGTTTTTATTCTTTTTTTGTATTTATTTGTTTTATTTGTTTTCTTGCGTTTTTTTATTTGTATTTATTTATTTTTGTATTTATTTGTATTTTATTTGTATTTTATTTTGTTTTTTTATTTGTTTTTCTATTTTTTTTATTTTTTTATTCTTGCTCACGGTCGGCGGTGGTGGGTGGCGGTCGGCGATCGGCAGCGGTAGGGGGCGATTGGCGGCAGTGGCGGGCGGTAGTCGACGGTGGCTCCGAACAGTTGGAGGTGGCCACGGCAAGAGAGAAATAAAACAAAAATAAAAAAGAAAATTTGCTTATTTCTAGAAATTATTCCCGAGATAAGAAGCATTTTTTTTTTGTTTCTTGTTTCTAATCCCGGGCTAACTTTTCTATTTCGGGGAATAGAAATCAACTTGGTGTTACCAAACGGGTTTCTATTCTTTTTTTTGTTCCGCGGAACAAAGGAACATAAATTCTTAGGAATAGAAATGTTTTCATGCAGACCTTTAGCCACTCCATTAATTGGATGTTCCCCTATTACTTTCTTGAGTTGGATTTTCCATTAAATCAAATTTTGATGCAAAAATTTCCAGCCCCTTGTCCAAAACCGAATTTCACTCAATTAAATTCAATTTCCTTACTCAATTCCCCAAATTGAGGTCCAATTTCAATGTAGAAAACTCCCGAACAATTTTCTATAAGTCCCCAATATTCAAAGGCTCATGACACCACAGAACTTTCGATTTCTGAAATCGGGTTCAATTTCACGATTAATTATATTCCAGCGTATTTTTTAGTGTGACCTAATCTACCGGTTAACTTTTAAGAATTTTTGGTGCAATTGACCCGTGATCGATTGATCTCAAGTCACAATGTACATCTCCGACATATTGACGACTCTCGGTTGTCGTGAACCCGAGGTTTCAATTACCAACACAGGGTACCCAAAACGATAGAAAATCAATTCAGTGTCGATTGATGAGAATTTTGCAATCATGTGAAATCACCCACACTTTGATCACATATATCAGTCGAATCAACCTATTTCTGATCGATTCTGATAGTGCCGTAATGACCCTTGCATATCAACATGATCGAGCAGTCGGTTCATGGTCGGATTCTCAAGTCCAATTGCACTTAGATTCCTCAATTGCTTCTCAATATAGACCAGTTATCTCGTGAGTGATCAGCTCAGAGAATAACATTATTGGCACGTCGACGAAATACCCGATTTATTTAATGGAAAATGAAATATGAAAATTCAGTCTGTCACAGACGATAAGATCTTAGGGAATATAATGAAATGCATACAACATCAAAACTACGAAAACAATAGACGATTGTCTATCTCTGGAAAAAGCATATGTGAATTTTTGTGAATGTTTGAAACCTAGTTCTTTATTGGAAGTTGGGCATGGTCAACAGTGAACCTCGACCCACTTGGTTCGTGAGAGTAGGATCTCCGCCTCCCAAGTCAATGACATCGAAAGATGAATCAACGCCGCTTCCCTGGATTCCAACGTCACTGATCTGCATATCCTCCACATCACAACACACCAACTTCTCATCCACCATGCGAAGCAAAAGCTTACCATGCCTGGTAAGTCCCAAGGCCGCTCGGACCGTCGACACAATCGGTAGCACAATGTGATGCTGCTTAGTCCAGGACGTGGCCACGCCATACTCCTTCATCACCCAAATGCCGCATTCCTCTCTGTTCCATATGCCGAAAGCAATCAAAGCCAGTGAACCGCATGACACTGAGAGCGTCGCTTTGCCTCTCGGATTTAGAGAGAATTGTGTGAGATTTTCCGATTGGGGCAGCTCGATGACTTCTCCGAATTTTTCCTCCTCCATATTGAAGGCTACAATTGAGTTGTAAGGTGCCTCCACTGCAGGCGCCGCGAGCCAATGCGCGGCCCCATTGACAAATGCCCGTGAATTGCCACGAACCATCCAAGTGAAATTGGGCCTGCCCAGGCTCTTCCATCTGTCACGGCCTAGGCTATAAACCTCGACAAGCGATGGCCTTATTGGAGAATCAGCTTCTCTCAATCCGCCGCGAGAATAAGTAATCCTCACGACCTTGTAATCCCGGGCATTCGGCTCATACCCGAAACCATGGACAAGATATTGACGGCAACATGCTGAATTGTAGCCCTGAATTAGAGACTGGGTGCAAACGGGCCAACGGTGACAATAGACGCAACCCTTGTTGGGAAGGGCCTTGACTTCGCCTGTGGACGGGCTCCACAGGAGAACGGCTTGCTTGCTCGCTAGAAGGTGTGAGTACGAAAGCCCGGACAAGCAAATCAGAGCACCATCGCTGGACGAACCGATCACGGATATCGAAAGCCATTTGTCTTCAAGAGGCAGATTCACATTTTTCTTCCCGATGGACGCGTTTTCGAACACTAAAGAGCACTTGTTGTGATTTTTCCATTCCAACGGGACCACCAGAAGGGAAGTCCCGCTGCGATTCAGCCATACCGTCAGGAAGTACGGCTCGGACAAGAGTGAACGCCACGACTTTGAGACGCACCGGAACCGGACGAGAGAGCGGGCTGGTAAGCAAGCCAGGATTTCAACCACGACATTGGATGGAAAGATACCAGAGAGCGATGCCATGGTACTCGCGGACCGGTAGACAGATTGCTAGGAATTAAAGAGGACAAGAGCAAGAAGCAGGGGCAGTCAGACTCACTGATCTTGCAATTGGATAAAACTTGTGAGAAAATTTGTGGCACTTTGGTGAAGCAATACGGTATTTGTTTATGGTGATTGACAAGGAAAAACATGGAAATAGTTAAATAAGCAAAAAACGGCAAAAAAATTAAGAAAACTTACCGAATAAGGAAAAATATGGAAATTCTTAGAGTTATTGCTAGGACTCAATTGAGGGAAAAAAAATCTCAAACTTGGGTTGGTTTAAGGAAGGCAATCTGATTCTCCATTTACACAATACATGATTTTGTTGCTGATTCATTCCCAAATACGTCCGAACAAAAAGAACGACTGGTAATTAAGTCATCGTTAGAATATGAGAAGGTATTTTATGAGTTTGAAGAATAATGTGGCTGTGACACAGGACGAACCAAGTTGATAGCATGTGAGAATTTTGAATTCTAATACATACTAGGTTGCAAGGCACACATCGGGGCCAATATGGATTATTTACACCACATTGGGCATGTAAACAATATGTAAAGTGCTCGAGGTAGAACATAACTCTTTAATTTGTCACAACTCAAGAATATGGATGACATCGATCAAATAAACATTAGTAAGTGGTTCGAATACGAGTTCGTAACAAAACTAGTCAATAACTTCGATCAAATAAACATTAGTAAGTCGTTCGAATATAAGTTCGTAACAGAATTAGTCAATAACTTCATCAAGAAAGTTGGTAAGCACTTCAAATAAAGAGTAATATCATAAAATAGTTGGTAATTTCAATAGAATTGGTATGTTATTAGAGTATCTGGTAAATCCGAAACGCCATAATCAACGTTGGTAACATAATAAGTGACTAAAATACAAATTGGTAATTTCAAACTAGTCGGTCACATAAGAAAATTAGCAATTTTATATGAGAGTTGGGGAAATAGTCTTAATAATAAACTATCGTTACGCTTACTAAGTTGTTAATAATCAAATAAATGTTGGTAATTTAATATAGGAGGATGCAAGTGTGACACTTACTTGACTCTCAGCACAAAATCGCAGAAAGAAAGACATTCCACGAAGTTAAATTAATTTTGATGAATACTCAATCGCCACACCCATTTAACGAAATCCAAAGATCAACTTTTGGTGAAATGGGATAAGTCCCGATTTCTAGTGAAACACACACACATACAAGAAAATCTTAAATTTTGTAAGGCGTATTCGCATAAGGCACCGCAAGCCAATGCGTGGAACCATTACCAAATGCCCGCAAATTGCCAGAAACCATCCACGTGAAATCGGACATGGCCAGGCTCGTCCATGTGTCCCTCCCTAGGCTATAAGCCTCGACAAGCCACGGTCTTATCGGAGAATCAGCTCGCCTTGCAACACCACCCGAATAAATAATCCTCACGAACTTGTAGTCCCGGGCATTTGGCTCGTACCCGAAACCGTGGACATTATAATGATTGCAGCATCGGAACTGTAACCTAAAATTAGAGATTCGGAGCAAAGGGACCTACAGTGGCAATAGATGTTATCCTCGTTGCCAAGGGCCTTGACCTTGCCCGTGAAAGGGCTCCACAGGATAACGGCTTGCTTGCTTGCACCACGGCGTATGTAAGAAAGCCCGGTCAAGCAAATTAGAGCGCCGTCGCAAATTCTCCTTCCCGATGGACACATTCCAACACTAAAGATTACTTGTCGCGATTTTCCTATTCCAATGGGATCACCAGGAGGGAAGTCCCGCTGCGATTTAACCACTTTTCACAAAGTACGGTCGGGACAAGAGCGAACACCACGACCCGGAGACGCACTGGAATCGGACAAGAGACCAGGCTGGTAAGCAAGCGAGCATTCAAAAGACTTCTATTCGGCAGTTAAAGGCACTCGACCGTCCTGGGGATGGTAGAGTATTCTTATGGGCAGAGATGCTATTCTACCACATTTACGCTGGTCAGTGGGTAATGGGAAAAATATTAGAATACAAGGTGATCGATGGTTACCAATGGGGATTCTACATGGACCAAAAACTAGAGAGGAACCATTAATGGTGGCTGATCGTAGTGATCCGATACACCATAATTGGAACCGGTCTTTACTCCTCAGTATCTTCGAAGATCAGATTACAACAGAAGTCTTCACTATCCCAGTAAGACCCCTAGTTATAGAAGATCAATTGGTATGGACAGCCACGAAGGACGGTCTATATACTGTTAAAAGCAGCTACAATAATATCAAGCAAGCAACACGCAATCCTCACAATAATAGTGCGTCAACATCTCATCAGATTCCCAAAAATCAAAACATTTATCTAGGCAATTTGTCACAATGCACTCGCCACCAGAGAAAATTTATTCCATAGACACATAATTTCGGATCCCTATTACAAAATGTGTCAACAGCACACATTTGAAAGCCTAGAGCATCTTTTTCTCTACTGCTCATGGACTCACCCACAGATCAATATTCAGATTCAGCCTCACTCGATACATCGTCTTGATACATGGTTAATAGATAGAGCATCAACGCCAAAACACTTACCTGGGTTAGAGATCATAGCCAATGTCCTCTGGCAAATCTAGCAGATGCGAAATAACTTCGTGTTTCGCAATCAGCAACCGGATCCATATCTCGCAGTTGAATCGGCATTAGCTCAGATCAGATTATTCTACTCACCTGATACGACTCGATCAAGAACAAGGCAAGATACCCTGAATCCGGAGCAGCTTTGGCGGCCTCCAGACTTGGGAACCCTTAAGTGTAACATTGATGGTGCCTATCAACCAAGAAGTGCAGAGGGATCGATAGCATGTATCTGCAGAGATCACTAAGGCCGACTCACAGATTATTTTTCAAGACGAGTTCTGGCGAAATCAACTTTTGAAGCAGAGATTCAAGCGCTTACCTTCACCCTTCAACATCTGCTGCGGCAAGAACTCCATGATGCCAATCTAGTGATTGATTCTGACTGCCTTGCCCTTGTCGAAGCTGTGCGTGACGGGCGATCTGCGCCATGGGAGCTTCATCCTTTGATCACCGAAGCTATCCTTTTGATTTCCCTTTTTCCTAACCTAACGCTGCACTACTGTCAACGAAGGCCAATATGGTAGCCGACTGGGCCGTGAAGGCCCAACACTCAGATTTTGCGTCCCAAAACTGGTTCCTTTACCCCCTGCTATTCTTCTTGACCTTGTATATGCCAATGCTTTAGCTTCAGGTTGAAAGTTTCCGTTAATATAAATACAAGTGTTTACTTTGTCCAAAAAAAAAAAGCAAGCGAGCATTTCGACCATAACATTGGATGAAAAATACCGGAGAGCAATGCCATGGTACTCGTGGACCGGGAGATGGATTGCTAAGAGTTAAAGAGGACGAGTAAGAAGCGGTAGCAGTCACACTCGCTGATCTTGCAATTAGACAAGCCTTGTGAGAAAATTTGAGGGGCTTTGGTTAAATAAGCAAAAGAAGGCCAAAAAATCAAGAAAAATTACTGAATAAGTAAAAACGTGGATGTAAATAGGATACAGTGAAGGAAAAGAAAATCTCAAACTTAGGTTTCTTCAAAGGAAGGCAATCCGATTCTCCATTGACACAATACATGATTTTGTTCCCGATTCTATTCCAAATACGCCCGGACAATAAGAGCAACTTGTAATTAAGTGGTCTTTAAAAGATGAGTAGGTAGTTTGTGTGTCGGAGGTATCACGTGGCAATGCCATGTACGAACAAAGACAATGACGTGTCAGAATTTTCAAATTCTAATGTATAGTTGGTTGTGAGGCACACCACGTGGACAATGTGGGTGGTCACTCCACATTGGCCATGTCAACTATACGTAAAATGTTTCCTCAAAAAGAGATCATTACTTTTTAATTCATCACAGCTCAAGAATATGAATGACTTTAATCAAATAAATATTAGTAAGTGGTTCGAATAAGAGTAGGTAATAGAAACTAATTAGTAACTTCATCAAGAAAAATGGTAAACAGTTCAAATAAAGAGTAATATCATAAAATAGTTGGAAATTTTAATAGGATTGGTAGGGATGTCAACGGTTCAGTTTAGTTAAATGAACCGAACCAAAACTATCTGAACTTGTGAGATTTGATGGGACCACAACCAACTGTTCTAAAAGCATAAGCTGTTAGATAAATGTGTGGTTTAATAATTATATATTCTAACATTCCCCCTTACGCTTAATCTAGTCTTTTTTACTTAGTACTAGGCATGAAAATATTTAATTGGAAAAGCAAATGAGGCGTGATAAAATTTTAACTCAAAACCTCAAGTTCTAATATCATTTAAAATTGGTGGGACCATAACCAACTGTTCTAAAAGTTTAGACTGTTAGATGAAAGCACGGTTTAATATTTATATATTCTAACAAAACTTAGATTTAAGAGAGAGAGAGAGAGAGAGAGAGAGAGAGAGAGAGAGAGAGGTTATTTTTCATTATCCGAACCGAACTGAAAATGCATGAAAATTTGGATCGGTTCTGCTTCCGGTCCCATTTGGACACCCCTAAGAATTTGTTATTAGACAATTTGGTGGGACCATAACCAACTGTTCTAAAAGTTTAGACTGTTAGATGAAAGCACGGTTTAATATTTATATATTCTAACAGAACTTAGATTTGAGAGAGAGAGAGAGAGAGAGAGAGAGAGAGAGAGAGAGAGCACGGTTTAATATTTATATATTCTAACAAAACTTAGATTTGAGAGAGAGAGAGAGGTTATTTTTCATTATCCGAACCGAACTGAAAATGCATGAAAATTTGGATCGGTTCTGCTTCCAGTCCCATTTGGACACCCCTAAGAATTTGTTATTAGACAATTTGGTAATCCCGAAGCCACGTTGGTAACATGATAAGTGGCTAAAATATAAATGGGTAATCTCAAATTAGGTGGTGACATAATAAAGTTAGCAATTTTGTATGCGAGTTGTTAACTTCAACACATTGATATGTTGGGGAAATAGTTTTAATAATTTATTGGTAACTAACTAAGTTGTTAATAATTAAGTAAATATTGGTAATTTGATGTCGGAGGATGCGTGTGTGACGGTTGGTTGATTCTCAGCACAATAACAGTGTCAGATCACAATTTTTTTCTCAGGCAACTGGATTAAGCTATTGTTCCGGTGGCTGGAGAAGTTTGCCTTGAATTGCCATAATAAATTGCTGTAAGCAAGAAAGAGATTTCACAAACTGAGATTACTTTAATGAAATGAAGGATATAAATATAAAAATAATCAAGGGAAGAAATAGAAATCATGACAAAAACTAGAAATTGTTTGATTGGCGTTGAAATCATTTGCTAAATCTAGAAATTATTTTATTCACTTATTTCAAAGTTGGTGGAAATAAATATTGGTTATTTATTGGAACGCTAATGAAGGTTTTAACAATTATAACAATGTGGGTAATTTAACATAGGATGATAAGTGTGCGATGGTAACATTAACAAAAGATTGAACAAGAAGATTGAAAAATGGGGTGCGGGCATTGCAAGTGCGAAAACTTGACACAAGAGGACACTTAAGTGCCAATGGAGAGAAATTACGGCTAAAGTGCTAACTTGGCATTTTCCAACAACTTTTTTTTTTTACTAAAGTGGCAATTTAATATATATATCCATGTAGCAATTCTTTTTAAAAAATTATCCACGTGGAATTTTTTTTAAAAAAAAAGTCCACATGACGTTGTAAGCATCCAAAATTAACTTTTAACATATATATTAATTAATTAGAGAGAGAGAGAGAGGAGGAGGAGGAGGAGGATGCCATAGCTATGGTGAGGGCTTCCATGGCCCTTGCTAGAAAGAGTTGGCGACGGTGGGGCAAGGATCAGCCGATGTCGCCAAGCCTTAAGCAATGGCCAGTGACCCTGGCCGATCACCGAACTGGGCCAACCAACAACCAGCAACCTTTGGCCCCTCTAGCCGAGGGCCTACAAACCTCGCCGGATCTTAGGCAAGGCCACAATCCTCACCCTAGATCTAGGTGAGGGCCTACAAGCCCTTGCCGATGGTTGGCCAAGGTTACAAACCACTACCCAAGGCCTTGTGACCTTGGCCAACCCTCGCCCCACCATCGCTAGCCCTTTCCGATGATGGTGTGGCAACGGCGACAATGAGTGCTGAGGAGGCCCTCATAATAATCCTCATCGAACGCTGCTGCCTCCCCCTTTTTTATAATAATTTATTTTTTAATTTATTTTTAATTAATACTAACAAATTAATCATATCTTTGGAATCGACATGACGCCAATTTGCATGAGTAGAAAGATTGGTGTTAAGTTCGATTTAGTTATTAATGAGTCGCCGGAAATTAAAACACTTGTCAATAACCTCAATGATTGGTCGACAATTATTACTCAACGGATTTAGCTAAGCATTGGAGGGAAAAGAGGAAACGAGGTAGAATGAAGACATCGACTAAAGATAAAGATGCCAAACAATAGATGAGCCTAGTGTGAGAAGTTGTAACCCCCTATGGATAAGTTAATGTGCAACGATGGAGCCTAAGTTACAGAGATACGGTTGTAATCATCATTAGAATAGTTGCTGCTTGTTAGTGATTATACTTTGTAGTTTATAAAGCCATGTATAATTGTTGTAAAACACGAACATCGTCACAAAAACTTACATGTTGTTTCAGTTTATCAATATTTTAATTTCCACTACTTGCATTCCTTTCCTTAAGCCTTGTTGTTCTTGATTTTTGTTGCACAAGTTAATTCCCATCACAATCGCCACTAAACCCCTTTAACAAAAAACCAAAGATCGACATTTGGTAAAAGGTAGAGGTGGCAATATGAGTCATAAACCCATATTATGACCCATTTTTAGTTTTTTTTTTTTTGGTCGGTCTTATGCTAATCCTATTCTAACACTCACTCTCAGACTTTTGCCCTACCTCCTCGCAGGGTGTGGGAGTCGAAACCCACTCTTGAAATGAAATCGTCCCCACCCCAATCCCCCCTGAGAAGGTGGGGATTTGAATCATTTTTAGTTAAATTGGTCATATATGTGTCAGGTGAAAGTTAAATATTAGTCAAAATGGGTTTGAGAAAGTAAAGCACAAAAATAAATGGGTGTGAATGGGTTATTACTAATACCCATTTACACCCACTTTCAACCCATGGGCCATGGCCTTCTTTAATTTTATAAAATATTTTTTTTTATAAAAAATCGAAATTATAATTATTTTTTATATTTCAATTTTTTTTTTCTTTTTTCTTTTTTTTTTCTTCATCCCTTAGTTGATGGTCGGCAGGGCGATGGCCGGCCGTCGGCCAACGATAGGCCAGGCGAGGCTTGAGCTCGCCAGCACTGGGCGGGGCCTTGGCGTTGCCAGATCGACGAGATCAAGCCTCGCTCGACGCCGGCAAGCTCGATCTCACCAGATTCGGTGAGGCTTGGCCTTGCCGGCGACTAGCGAGGCTCGACCTTGCCAACGACTGGCGAGACTCTAGCTCGCCGGCGACTAGCGAGGCTCGACCTTGCCAATGACTGGCGAGACTCCAGCTCGCTGGCGAGCTCGATCTCGCCTATGGCCGGCCAAAGAAAAAGAAAAAGAAAAGAGAAAAAGAAAAAATAATTATTAAAAAATTTTAAAAAAATAAAAATTATATTTAAAAATTGAAAAAATATATTTTAAAAAGAATTATAAAAAATTTTCATTAAATTTGTGTTGCATACAATTTGTTAAAAATTTTGTATTGCATAAAGATGTTTTAACAATACTTCTTTTAAAAAAAAAATCATAAAAATGATCTTTTTTAGGTTTCGTTAAAATTCTTTCATGTTATAGTTTTTAGTTATTCAATGGTATGTTCACTTCAAATAAGAGAAGTATGTGCATAGTCATATTCTTTATAAATATTTCAATTTATAGGTTTTTTTTAACCTTTTTTAATTTTATTTACTATTTTGAATTTAATTTGAAGTTTTAATCCAATTAGCATATAGTAGAAGTTGTTTTTTCTAGAATATTAATAGGTTTTAGCAATACGGGTCGGGTCGGGTATGGGTCATTAGATTTATACTACAAAAATATGGGTCGAAACGGGTTAAATGGGTCAAATATGGGTCGACCCATTTTTGACCCGACCCACCCATTTGCCACCTCTAGTAAAAGGCATAACACTAATTTGAACTGGTCCTGATTTCTAGTGAAACACACATAAGCGCGCGCACATATATATGTATAAGTAAGTCTTTAGCTTTGTAATGACAACTATTTCTGACACATACAATTAAGTTTATTAATCATAATAATTCTTACTACACTTTTGGCGATAGCTGCCGAAATTGGACGATAAGTAACTTATAAGAAAATGCGCATTACATCAAAACTACAGAAATGATAGATGATCATCTATTTTTGAAAAGCATATTCTAAGTTCTGTAAATGTTATGCAACCTAATTCTTTATTGGAGGTTGAGCATGGTCAATGGGGAGCCTCCACCCACTTGGTTCCTGAGAGTAGGATTTCCTCTTCCCAAATCAATGACATCAAAAGATGACTCATTGCCTCCTCCCCGATTCCAACCTCACAGATCTGCATATCCCCCAAATCACAACACACCAAACTCTCATCCACCATGCGAAGCACAATCTTGCCATGCCCAGTAAGTCCCAAGGCCGCTCAGCACGTCAATCCGATTGGAAGCACAATGTGATGCTGCTTGGTCCAGGAGCTGGCCACGCCGTACTCCTTCATGACCCAAATGCCGCTTTTCTCTCGGTCCCATATAGTGAAAGCAATCAGAGCCAGTGAACCGCATGACACTACGAGTGTCGCTTTGCCTCTCGAATGCAGAGAGTATTGCGAGATATATCTCTTTCGGGGCAGGGCCATGACTTGTTTAAATGATTCCTCCTCCATACCAAAGGCCACGATTGAGTTGTAACGCGCATCCTCTGTAGGCGTCGCGAGCCAATGCGCAGCCGCATTAATAAATGCCCGTGAATTGCCGCGAATCGTCCATGTGAAATTAGGCCTGCCCAGGCTCGTCCATTTGTCCCTGCCGAGGCTATAAACCTCAACATTCCATGGTCTTATCGAAGCAGCAGATCGCCTCACAACGCCACGCGAGTAAGTAATCCTCACAATCTTGTAGTCCCGGGCATTTGGCGCATACCCGAAACCGTGGACATGATACCGAACACAGCATCCCGAACTGTAGCCCAGAGTTTGAGATTCGGAGCAAAGGGGCCGCTGGTGGCAATAGATGTAATCATGGTAGCTAAGAGTCTTGACTTCGCCCGTGAACGGGCTCCAAAGGATAATGGCTAGCTTGCTCGCACTACGGCGAACGAAAGAAAGCCCGGTAAAGCAAATCAGAGCGCCATCGCTGGACGAACCGACCACGGATAACGAAAGCCAGTCGTTGCCCACTGGCAGCCTCAAATTCTCCTTCCCAATGGACACATTTTCGAACACTAAAGAGCACTTGTGGCGATTATCCGATTCCAACGGGACCACCAGGAGGGAAGTCCCGCTGCGATTCAACCACATCGTCACAAAGTACTTCTCGGACAAGAGCGAACGCCATGACTTGCAGACGCACCGGAACCGGGCAAGAGACCGGGCTGGTAAGTAAGCGAGGATTTTGACCACAACATTGCATGGAAAGATACTGGAGAGCGATGCCATGGTACTCAGGGATCGGGAGACAGATTGCTAGGAATTAAAGGGGACAAGAGCAAGAAAAAGTGCCGGTCAGACCCACTGATCTTGCAATTACACAACTTGGGAGACAATTTGTGGGACTTTGGTGAAGCAAACGCTTGCTTTGTGTTTGTGGTGATTGATAGAGCCGTTAAATAGGCAAAAGACTGGCTCCAAAGTTAAGAAAAATTACTGAATACGGAAAAACATGGATATAGACAGGATACTGAGAAAGAAAAGAAAAATCTCAAACTTAGGTTGGTTCAAAGGAAGGCAATATGATTCTCCATCTACCTAATACATGATTTTATTTGTGATTCTATCCCAAATACGATCAGACAATAAGAGCAACTTCGTAATTAAGTTGTCTTTAAAAGATGAGAAGGAACTTTGTGCGTCAGAGATATCACGTGGCAATGCCACATACGATGACTTGTTCGAATTTTCAAATTCTAATGCATAGTTGCTTGCGAGGCACACCACGTAGACAATGTGGATTGGTCACACCACGTCAGTCATATAAAAGATACGTAAAATGCTTCCTGAAAAGGAGAAAGCATAATTAGATCAATCTAAAATGATGTAATCAATGTTGGTAACATGATAAGTGGCTAAAACAAAATTGGTAATCTCAAACTAGTCAATAACATGATAAAGTTACTAACTTCGCATGAGAGTTGGTAACTTCAGCACATTGATATGCTTAGGAAATTATTTAGATAATTCATTGTTACGCTAACTAATTTGTTAATAATTAAGTAAAAATTGGTAATTTAATATAGGAGGATGCGTGTGTGATAGTTCCTTGACTCTCAACACAAAAATAGTGTCAAAACACATTTTTTTCTCAAGAAAAATTCCAAATAAACGCCTAAAATGATTTTCTCAAATAAGGGTTTGAAGTGAACTTTATTTGAATAAGGACCTGAAATAACCATATCAATATCAAAGAAGAACCTAAAGCAATCATGGCTATTTTAAATAAGGGCCTAGCCTCGCTAGCTGACAAAATATCCTAGCCGATTAAGGATATTTTCTTCTAAAGATAATTTTATTTTAAATAATATTAATAATAATTATTATTATAATAATAATAATAATAATAATAATGGGGTGGTGGCCACAAGTGAGAGGGAGCTCTCCCACCCGTATTTTTGCTTTTTTAAAAATTTTAGTTTTTTTGGTTTTTTTATGAAAATAAAAAGGTAAGAAAAAACAAAAAATTTCCCTTCACCAGCTAGTGATTTCAAACCCTTTTTTGAGACTAATATAGTCACTTCAAAACTTTATTTGAAACAAACTTCATTTTATGCCTTAATTGAGAAAATGATAGCACTTCGAGCCCTTATTTGAAACAAGGGTTAATATCATGAAAAACCCCAAACCGATACATCTATGACAAATTTACCCCAAACTATTTTTTTGACCACGAAAAACTCTAAATTGATATACCTTTGACAAATTTACCTTAAACCGATACACTTGTGACAAATTTACCCTATGTTAGTTTTCATTAAATTTTACCATCAAATTAATAAGTTAAAAAACACGTGACAGTTGACTGGTATACTAATTTGGGATTTTACGCTCCGTTTGTCACAGTTTACAATTTTTTGTGATTTTTTTGTGGTATTAATCCAATTTAGCGTAAGGTATATTTGTCACAAATTTACTAGTTTTGGGTTTTTTTGCGATCGAATAAATTAGTTTGGGATAAATTTGTCATAAATGTACGAGTTTATGGTTTTTTATGATCAGTCAGGGTAAATTTGTCATAGGTGTACCAGTTTGGGGTTTTTCATTATCAAAATAATAGTTTAAGGTAAATTTGTCACAAATGTACCAGTTTGAGGTTTTTTAGGGTATTAACCCTTGAAATAATACCTTATTTGAAAAAATGATGGCAATTTAGGTCCATATTTGGAATTTTTACTTCTTTTTCTTTTTCTTTTTCTTTTTTGCAATTGGATTAACCTATCCCTCCGATGGTGAGAAAAGTTTGTCCCGAAATTGCCATAATAAATTGATGTAGATGTAATATTGCAGCAAGAAAGAGACTTCAAACTGAGATTACTTTAATGAAACAATGGATATAAATATAAGAATACTCAAGGGAAGAAATAGATAATAATATCACGATAATAACTAGAAATTGTTTGATTGTCGTTGAAATTATTTGCTAAATGTAGAAATTAATTTTTTTGAGATTAGTTATTCATTTACTGCAAAGTTTATGGAAATAAATATTGGTAATTTAATGGAACGCTTACGATAGTATTAATAATTAAATAAATATTGATATTTTAACATAGGAAGATAAGTATGGCATTATTCTAAGCACATTAACAAAAGATTGAACAAGGAGATAAAAAAAAACTATTCCTAGTTTCTCCATGAATTTGATTTGCTCATAAAAAATCATTAAGCACTTCGGCTCAATTTTTTTCATTGAGAATAAATAATTTGCAAATATTTTTTTTTAAATGATTGTTTTATATCGCTAAAAACTGAATAATATGTTTAGACATAAATTGATATCAATGATGAAAATACTTTTTATTGACTAATTATTTTAAGATAGATAAGCAATCAATTTTAGAAAAATATTTTTCAAACGATTAATTTTCACGAAACAAACAAAGGCTTTGATGAGACCCTAGAGATGAACTTTTACCAACTAACTAACAATTTATTTTTAGCAATAAACCAAGATAGGACAGATGAAAAGATAGTTTAACTTTAAGTTTTTTTTTTTTTTTGGTAACCCAGGAAACCCCATAAGCCGACAGCCGGCGGGAAGAACCTGGGGCTGACGCAAGCTGGCCACCACGCTCACGCCAACAATTAAGTCACCAAGTAACGCTGTTGGGATTTGAACTCGCTTCCTTTCATGAGAGGGATTGAGCGCAAGCCAACTGTGCCACCGCAGTGGGTGGTTAGTTTAACTTTAAGTTAATATAACAAAAAATCTAAAATTGGTACACCTATGACAAATTTATCCCAAATTAATTATTTTTACCATAAAAAACCACATACCAATACACCTATGACATATTTACCCTCAAATTAATTTTTTGACAATTAAACTAATACACTTATGATAAAATTTACTCCAAATTATAGACTATTAATGTAATAATTCCAAACTAGTACATTTATGAAAAATTTACCTTAGGTTAGTTTGTGTTAAATTAGAATAATATTACGAAAAATCACAAACTGATACACTTGTAACAAAATGAGGGTAAAACTCTAAACTAGTACACCCATCAACTACCATGTGCTATCAAACTTAGTATTTTGACGATAAATTTTGACATAAACTAACAGAAGGTAATTTTTTCATAGATATTCCAGTTTAAGGTTTGTTTTGGGTAAATTTATGACAAATGAAATAATGTAGGGGATTCGACCAAAAAAAATAAATTAATGTGGGGTTATTTATTGTATTAACGCTTTAATTTTATCTTACTTTACTTATATCCTCAAACAAACAAAACTTTCTCATCTATTAATATTGGGAGGATGCAATCATCGATAAACACTCGATCAATGGAAGAGATGGCGGCAAGAAACTAACAAGAGGGGATGAGTTCCCGATAAGTAACTGAAAAACTGTCCATAATGAGAAGAGAAAACTGCGGAAGAAAAAAGGGTGAGAGAAAAGACAGGCATACCAGTATTGCCCATTTAAAAAAAAAAAAGGAGTGTTTTTAGCCAAAATGAGTGTACAAAGACTTGTACGGAGGTTGGATTTGGTACATTAGTTTTAAGAACTCGTCTATGTAACTCATGAGCCGCACTATAACAAATCACATTGAGGTAAGCTTTTGTCTTTTAATGTCCAAAAGTTCAAATACTTTATGCGTGAATATTTTTGTGGCATCCCAAAATTCATGACGACCTCTAGTTACATTAAGGTCTATGAATAGGTGATGGAAGTACCATCAAGATGTATTGTAGCCATTTGATCCATAATTTTGCAATGAGATTTGTGGCCAAACTTTTAATGGATAATTAATTGATAGGAAAGAAAATCCTATCATTGGCCATGTGTTTTATAAATTGGAATTTATGGATTTATATTACAAAATTTTATGGCCATGTAAGTATTTGAGATTATGAAATTTAGTGGGGATTAAAGTAAATTGTTAAGAGCAATTATGGGCTTATTTAGAATTGTTTTGGGCCATTTAAAAGTGGACTTTAGACCCAAAAGTGTTGGACCCAAAGTGGGCCAAGAGGCCCGGCCGAAGGAGCCCATGAAGTAGTCGACCAAGGCTGGCCCAAGCCCGGCCCAAATGAGGCCCATTAGCCTTGCATGAAGATCAACAAGTGGCAAGAGGGGCTCTACAAGTGTCCTTCCCATGAAGCCAAGTGTCCTTCTTACAATGACAAGTGTCATTCCATGCAAAATTAACCAAAGGCAAGTAATTAAACAACTAAAAGGAATAGGGGGAGGGGGATTTCGACCAAGAGAGAGAGAAGAGAGAGAGAGTACTGTCCAAAGAGAGGAAGAGAGAAAGAGAGGAAGAGAGGAAGAAAGGAAGAGGAGACGCCGTCGAGCCCGCCTAGTCCCGCCGTCGTTCTTGCTGTGTTTTCCTTTGATTTGAGGCAAGTAAAGTCCTAAAACCTACTCTTTGCATTGCTGTGTGTATGTGTAGTAGATGGTAAGTCTTGGTTGTGGTAAATGGGATGAAATTTCGGAGCTATGGAGAGGGATTCGTTGGTCATGCATGCCGTTTCTGGAAAGACCAGTTTGACCATCTTTGAGTTTGTGTGTTGTATGTGACTTTTTAGTCGGAATCTTGTTTCCATTTCTTCATGAAGGTTGTAGCAGACATCTTCAAATATAACATACTAAAATTTCGTACGAAATAATGAAGATTTAAGGGGTCAAAACCCCATCCTACGGAGACACTAGATCTGGAACTGTTTTGCTGACCTTGTGGTAGATTTGTGGTTGCATGTTGATTTTTATCAAGAATCTCTCTTCTACTTCTTCATGAAACTTTTATAGAACATCTTAAATACCAATATACTCAAATTTGAAGTAAAATGAACAAGTATAGCCTAGGGAATCGACCTACTCTTGAAGACGGAAAATCTGGAGACGCGGTACTGGACACCCGAGACTTCATGGACCCATATGGAAGCTGTTATTTGGAAATTTGACTTAGATCCCTTCATGAAAGTTGTAGGGGACCTCTTGGAGTAAAACATATCCAAATTTCAGAGAAAACGAAGAAGGATAAGTAGGTAAAACCTCGATATTTCGGACATAGGGACACTGGATGTTTCGGTATGAGGACCAGAAGCTTCGGACGTCTATAGAAAATTATCTAGAACGAATATGGCCTAGATGTCTTCAAGAAAAATCGTTTTTAGGGTCTTGACTATCACCTGGTAAAATTTCATAATTTTTGGAGGCCGTTTGGGTATTTAAATTGAAATATTTCAAGAACGGTGCAATCTGACTTTATCCGAATTTTGCAAGCTGTAATGTGTGAACTATATCTTTTTGGGTGAAGTTCTTTTGGGCATGTGTTCTTCATGGAGTTGTTACCTTTATGTCTTGCCTATCACATGTTCGGATTTTATAATTTGTGAAGATCATATGGATATTTAATTTAAGTGTTTTCCGAAATTGTGCAAGCTGGAATTTGGTAAATTTCAAAAAGACATGATGTATGGATTATTCTAAGTTGTATGGGCCCCATGGATTGTGTTGTTATAAGTGATTAGATCTTGCTGCATATATGATGATGATTGGAACTACATATAGGAATCAAATGCTGAAAATGATCTTGTTTGCCATCATAACATATGCCATGTTGAAATTGGGTTATAATGGTGAACGTGAACTATGATAAATGAGAAGGCCGTCGGAGGTGTGAGCCGACGATGCCCCGGGAGTGTCGTAATGCCTGGCTAGGGAGTGCCAGATGCCCGGTGGTCTAGTGGCATAATTCCGGAGGGTCCTCGGGAGTTTCGAGATGCCCGGTGGTATACGGTACGTAATTCCAGAGGGGGGGGGATCCTGGTGGTATGTCGGTACGTGATTCCGGAAGCCTCGGAGGTCTTTGCCCGAGGGGATGCCTCGTGATGCCAGTTGGGATGCGAGATGCCCGGAGCGGTGGGGGTGCCGGATGCCCGGTGGCCATGATTGGCATAATTCCGGAGGTTCTTCTCGTAATGCCTGGATAGGGCGCGAGTGTAAAGTATGGGATGGATGATCCCGAGAAAGAGTGATGTGTTGATCAATCGTGAATTAAAAGTGGAAATTACATCATGCATATGTGACATGACTTGATGATGACTACCTATGGCATGATGATATGCAGGTGTGACATGCGCGGATGATGGCATGATGACATGATGACATGATGGCATGTACATAAGATATGATGATGATATGCATGGGAAATATGACATGATGACGTGATGGCATGTACATAAGATATGATGATGACATGCATGGGTAATATGACATGATGACATGATGGCATGTACATAAGATATGATGATACTCACCTATGATATAACGATATGATGATATGATGGCATGATGGCATGTATATATGGTATGATGA
Organism: Eucalyptus pauciflora; assembly: GCA_007663325.1. Taxonomy (NCBI): domain Eukaryota; kingdom Viridiplantae; phylum Streptophyta; class Magnoliopsida; order Myrtales; family Myrtaceae; genus Eucalyptus; species Eucalyptus pauciflora. Next base: position 307,836 of record VMYD01000042.1, read on the forward strand.
TGATGATCATCCATGGCCTGATGATATGTATGTGTTATGATAGTGATGATGATGTATGATGGTATATACATGGCTTCGAGGTAAGTATGCTTGAATGCATGATATGATGATGGTGAGTGCATGGATGTATGTGCACCTATGGCATGATGGTAAATGTATGACATGATGGTGATGATTACATGAGGATGTTTGTACATGTGGTATGATGACATATGCATAGCTTCAAGGTAAGTTACGCATGGGTGCAGGAATGACATGTGTTATGCTATGATTGTTATGATTGTATTGTGTGATGCATTGAGTAGTTTATTGGATCTTTTACCTGCTGAGTGGCTGTACTCACCCCTTTTGGGGAATAACATTTCAGACTAGATAGGATACCTCTGCTGCCACTGCCACCGGTAGGTGGATCAAGTGGTTGGGTATGACTGTGAGGAGGAGGATAGCAAAGGAAGGAACTTTTGGACGCCGACACTGATCGATGGACTTTAAGTATACGACTGCTGGAGGAGATGTCGGTCATCTTTTGAAGTATAGCCGAGTATAGAAGACTACGGCATTTTGATGTACCGATGGATGATGTCCATATGGTTTAAGTAAATAAAAGTGTTCGGCTTTTACCTATAACTGTTTAGTAGGTGTGCATCGTTTTCTTAATATAAGGAAGGGAGTTGTTGGTTATGCTTCCGTTATATGAATTGCGCAAGGGACCAATCTAAAAGATGTAAACCCCTAGGTTGAATGGACCCGCTGCAATTGAAATGGTATTAGAGTGACATGTTAATTCGAGAAAGGGAAAGGTAAGCGAACTGTGGCGACCCTAACGGATCAGGGGCCGTCGAGGGGTGCCACAATTTTCAAGATTACCATATAAAAATAAATCGGTCCAAAATAATTGAAAATTGCTTATCTTGAAGACAGCTAATTTGCATAGGCGCATTGTCATTCACGATGCCAATAAATTAGATTTCTTGGGCTCATCTCTAGAACACATGAACTCACTATCATTTTGAATGGGACAATTACAATAGGATTCCTAAAACTTTTATCAATTCGGATCTTGAGCCTTCAAATTTTTATTTCGTGCTTTTAAGTCTTAAAACTCCCGTCATCCTCCCCGTCATCCTCCCGCTAGGTCTTCCCTTAGCTTTTTTCGTTTTAGGTGATGGAAAACTCTGAGGTGGCTTTTATCACTTATCCTTTCATATATGCGGCCATTAATAAGCAGATGGAATTAGTTTATTATTGAGTGAAAGTGTGACGGGCGTTTGAAATGAACAATACGAGGAAGAACAAAGTCTGATTGCAAAGGAATAAATCTCTATAGATCGTCCTTTAATTAGGAGATAAATAATTAATAAATAAACTTCTGGTGCGGACAGAAAAAGGGTACAACATATTCATCCTGAGAAAACAAATTTGACCACCCATAGGAAATAAATTGCATTATTTCCTGTGACATTCACGGCATAAATGTGTGAGTGTGTGTGTGTAAGAGAACTTACAAATTTGCGACGACAACTATTTCTAAATGATGCGTAAGAATACATGACTTAATTAATCATAATAACTCTTACAATAACTTAATGAATCATAATAACTCTTACAATAACTTAATTAATCATAATTATTCGTACCAAACTTTTGCGGACAGGTTTCAAAATGCGCACAACATCAAAACTACCAAAACAAAAACTAGAAAATTATCTAATTTTGAAAAAGCATATGTAGATTTTCTGCTAATGTATGGAAACCTAATTCTTCATTGGAGGTTGGTTATGGTCAACATTGAACGTCCCCCGGCTTGGTTCCTGAGAGTAGGATCTGCTCCTCCCAAATCAATTACATCAAAAGATGAATCAGGGCTGCCTCCCTGGATTCCGACCTCACTCATCTGCATATCCTCAACATCGCAACACACCAACTTCTCATCCACCATGCGTAGCAACATCTTGCCGCGCCTGGTAAGTCCCAACACCGCTCGGACCGGCCCTGTCGGTAGCACAATGTGATGCTGCTTGGTCCACGACTCAGCCACGCCATACTCCTTCATCACCCAAATGACGCTTTCCTCTCGGTTCCATTTGCCGAAAGCAATCAGAGCCAGTGAACCGCATGATACCGAGTGTCGCGTTGCCTCTTGGGTGTAGAGAGAATTGGAAGAGATCTTCCGATCGGGGCAGCCAGATGAAATCTCCAAATGATTCCTCCTTCATATTAAAGGCCACGATCGAGCTGTAACACGCGTCCGCATAAGGCGCCGCGAGCCAATGCACGGAACCATTGACAAATGCCCGCGAATTGCCACGAACCGTCCAGGTGAAATTGGGCCTGCCCAGGCTCTTCCATATGTCCCTGCCTAGGCTATAAACCTCGACATGCCATGACCTTACCAGAGTATAAACTTGTCTCACATCGCGGTACGAATAAGTAATCCTCACGACCGTGTAGTCCCGGGCATTCGGCTCGTACCCGAAACCATGGACGACATATCGATGGCAGCATGCCGAATTGTTGCCCTAAACTAGAGATTCGGTGCAAACGGGCCACCGACGGCATTGGACGCAACCCTCGTTGCCAAGGGCCTTGATTTTGCCCGAGTACGGGCTCCACAGGATAACCGCTTGCTTGCTCTCGTGACGGCGTACGTACGAAAGCCCGATCAAGCATATCAGAGCACCGTCGCCGGATGAACCAACCACGGATAAGGAGAACCATTTGTTCCCAAATGGCAGCTTCAAATTCTTCACTCCTATGGACACGTTTTCAAACACTAAGGAGCATTGATCGCGATTTCCCCATTCCAGCGGGACCACCAGGAGGGTAGTCCCGCTGCGATTCATCCACATTGTCAAGAAGTATGGCTCAGACAAGAGAGAACGCCACGACTTGGAGACGCATCGGAACCGGACGAGAGACTGGGCCGGTAAGGAAGCAAGGATTTTCACTAGGATATTGGACAAAAGGATATAGGAGAGCGATTCCATGGTACTCGTCGGACCGGGTGATGGTACTAGGAATCAAAGAGGACAAGAGCAAGAAACAGTGTCAGTCAAACTCACTGATCTTGCAATTAGGCAAAACTTGTGAGAAAATTTGTGGGACTTTGGTGAAGCATATAGTTGATATATGTCCGCGGTGATTGATATTGCCATTTAGTTAAATAGGCGAAGGACGGCCCAACAAAATTTTTCAAAAAAAAAACTGAATAAGGAAAAACATGGATATATATGTTCAGAATTATTGCTAGGATGTTGTGGAGGAAAAGAAAAATCTCAAACTTAGGTTGGGTTAAAGGAAAGCAATCTGATTCTTCATCTACATAATAAATGATTTGGTCCCTGATTCTATCCCAGATATGCCCGAATGATATAGGCAACTTGTAATTAAGTCGTCCTCAAAACACGAGGTGTTTTGTCACGCCCCGATTCTTGAATGCGTGCCCATCCCTCACCTAGTCGATTAATAGCGACATCTCAAGACACATCGCCGACCCTTATAGTTTAATACGCATGCGGAAGCAAATATACAATCCCCAGACAATAAAACAATGTGATAGAAAAGTATGGCCATATTTTTCACAACTGAAAAACCACAACCACACTTTTATGCAAAGCAAACTCATAGTATTAATACAATACTATTAATAAGTTAGATCTATCATACATCAGATCACAACTCAGAGTTTGCCAAACAGGATGGGGTCTCAGTCCTCATCTCGATCATACTCTGGATGTGACGGGCCAAGCGTGGGGGCACGTCTCCTGTCCCACATCACTTGGGGGGGGAGTCCTGGGGCTAGTTTATAAGGCTTAGGTCCCTCTAATCTATGTGACGCGTTTTAAAGTCGTGAGGACTTAGTGTCCAAAACAGACAATATTACACAGTAGGACCCAGGTTGTTACAAATGGTATCAGAGTCGACTCTCGACTGCGTGTGGGGCCATAGCGAGGATGCTGTGCTCCCAAGGGGGGGAGAGTGTAACGGCCCAAGCGCGGGGGCACGTCTCCTGTCCCACATCGCTTATGGGGGAGTTTTGGGGCTAGTTTATAAGGCTTAGGTCTCTCTAATCTGTGTGACGGCTTTTAAAGCCATGATGACTTAGCATCCAAAGCAGACAATATTACACAGTGGGTCCCAGGTCGTTATACTAGATCATCCTCGGGATCCTCTTCCGGCTCTTCATCTTCAGATTTCTCCTCTGCAGGTTCTTCCTCTAGCTCTTCCCACTCCTGATCCTCCTCCGGTCCCTCCTCTTGCTCAACTATTCCCCGTCCTCTTCACTCCAGTTAGCACCTTCAGCTGAGTATGCTAGTGATGTAGGATCGCCATCAAGCTTGGGATCATTGGCATCCACTACTGACCCATCCTTAGGGTATGCCGTCCCCAACTCGAATGCTGCCTCCAGAATGTACAAAGGCACATCTCCTTCCGGGATGGGACCCTCTCTTCGTCCATCATGGTAGTGACGATACCATGATCGATACTCGTGGGGTACCAATTCATTTCTATTCACATCAACCCAGACCTTGGACTCTATCAACACATACTCTAACCCTTCTAGGTGGTGGAATATCAGGAAGTGGTATCCTCCCTCAGTGATCTCTTCAAGGATACCATAATGCATTGGAGGACGAGGAGGTGGAGATGCTGCCATCTACAAGCCTCAAAATGTTATCCCACATCGGGGTAAGACTACGTCTCAGCAAGTTCTATCCCACTAAGACCCAATTAGGAAACCAATATGCCGAAAGGGCTGCCTATGCACAACATGGGTAAGAGGATTTACCTTGGTCTCAGTTCCACCTTGTAAATCAATACAGTTCGAATAGGCACCCAATCAATCAATTCACCATGTCAGATCAAGTCATTAATCAATCGACCTAGTCAATTACATGTCACAACGACCCTTTCTTGGTCAGCTTATCTCTTACTATCTATAAATCCACCCATAATAGGACTGCTCACTCTAAGCTAATAAATAGATAGTATAGCTCGTGCTAAGCTAATAAATAATGTACTACTTGCAATCTAAGCTAACATATCAGAGCCCTTAGGATGATATAGTACAATAACAATGCTCCCTCTAAGCTGATAAAGTATATTGCTTGCAATCTAAGTTGACATATCAGAGCCCTTAGGATGATATAATATACTATTACTGCTCTCTCTAAGCTAATAAGGTATATTGCTCGCAATCTAAGCTGACATATCAGAGCCCGTAGGATGATATAGTATACTAGTGTACTGCTCGCAATCTAAGCTGACATCTCACCCGTAGGTCGATATAGTACACCACACCCAACCATTCAAATCAATTCTTCAATTTTATCATAGGTATACCACTCGCAACCTAAGCTGACATATCAGAGCCCTTAGGATGATATAGTATACCAGTGTACTGCTCGCAATCTAAGCTGACATATCGCCTGTAGGTTGATATAGTACACCACACCCAACCATTCAAATCAATTTACCATTTTTATCATCCCTGATAAAAATACACGTGTGCGGGTACATGGCTGGCCTTAGCCAAAATACTATAATTTCTTTTCTACAAATCCCACCATTTTCTATAATTCACCAAAATATTATTGGTGCTGTCAATCGACGCCCGATTAATTTTCAATTAATTACCAGAATTAATTAATTTAGGAAATAAATCCTAAAATCACCAATAAATCAATTCATCACAATTTAGCACTAAATAAATTAAACATATTGCACCATAATACTCAGCATAAAATTCCGGTTGTCGACTATCCCAATTTAATTTCCAAAAAATTAAATAAATAATTAAATAAATACGAAAAATAATTATTAAATAGCAATAAATCCAACTTAGGCTCGTAATGCCTAATTGGACTCCGAAACGGACCCGGAAAAATTTCGAGACTCATTTAATAATTACCTGAGCCTATCTATTCGCTAATTACACTAACCATTCACCTAACATGCATAGGTAAATCCCTAATTTAATTATTCTAATCTTATCTATCCACCTAATTGCACTTAATTAAATCTAATCAACCCCTAAGCATCATTAGTCTACTAAGTAAGGATTAGTGAGTTAAACTCACTTGCTTAACGAGCTGAGCGGTTCCAAACATCGGGAATGCGACGAGGGTTACTTCTCTCCAAAGCGGGCCAACGTTTCGAGGTCGGGATTGACCTCAAAACGGGCCTTGAAGCCATTGCAATACCCACAAATTCCCTCTCTGTTTTGAGCTGCAAAATAGGGAAAACAAAGCTGGTTTGGTGAGGTATTGGCAACGGTGGACCGATGGATGGCTTGGCGAGGCAACTAGCGGCCGAATGGGGTTCCACGGTGGCCGGATGGGCTCCGGCCTAGCTCGAGCAGTCCTGGTGGCGTCTTGAGGTCACAATTGTAAGGACCTGAGCCCCACTGTGTAATATTGTCCGCTTTGGACACTGAGTCCTCACATCTTTAAAACGCATTACACAGATTAAAGGGGCCCAAGCCTTTATAAACAAGCCCAGGACTCCCCTCCAAGCGATGTGGGACCAGAGAGGGACCCCTTCCCCTTCCTTGCGATGTGGGACTAGAGAGGGACCCCTTCCCCTTCCTTGTGCACATCCGGGGACCGAGACGCGGATGCACTGCCATCCCTCCTCCCTATGCACCGTTGCTTGGACTATCACACTCTCCACCCCTTAAGAGCACATCATCCTCACTGTGGCCCCACACGTGGTCAGGAGTCGGCTCTAATACCATTTGTAAGGACCCAGGCCCCACTGTGTAATATTGTCCGCTTTGGACACTAAGTCCTCACAGCTTTAAAACGCGTTACACAGATTAAAGGAGCCCAAGCCTTTATAAACAAGCCCAGGACTCCCCACTTAAGCGATGTGGGACTAGAGAGGGACCACTTCCCCTTCCTTGCGCACGTTCGAGAACCGAGGCGCGGACGTACCGCCATCCCTCCTCCTCGCACACCGTCGCTTTTGTTGTCACAACGGGGGAGGTAGAGCAGCGAGCTGGAATGGTGGCATGAGGCGCGGCAAGGCACGGCGGCTTGCGTGCGCTCGAGGAGGTGAATGGCAGAGGCGGCGGCATGCGACTCTGACGCGATGGTGAGGCTGCTTGGCTGGTCTTTGATGGCTTCTATGGTCTCTCTAGTCTTCGCACGGCAAGGAGGGAGAGAGAGAGACTTGGCTGGTTGGCTTGAGGAGCAAGAAGAGGAGAGGATAAGGAGACAAGGGACCTACCATGCTTATTTTCCATTCAATTGTCTCCCTTAACCAATGCCAGCCACATGCTGTCTTCCTTGGCCTCCATTAGGTCACCAATGCCTCCCTTTGGAACCTTGAAATGGTCCAAAGACCATAGGCAAAGGGGGCACACATTTCCTATGAAATTCCTCCAATTGGACACTTGTTCCTTCTTAAATCAACACCAATTGGCTTCAACAAATTCAATTGACTCATCATCGGTCATCTTGGCATTTTTCCTTACTAATATGTCCATCATGCTTCTCAAATTTGCGATCAAAATGATCCCTACCCTTTTTCTGCATGAAAATGGCCCTATGCCTACTTTTTCCCAAAAAGTCTCGGGTTGCAGAAAAATCTTCTGAGACTGAGTCGACACTCCTAGAATTTATTGTGACATGACAGAATCTTCAAATTCTGAAATCGGACTCAAATTCGCGGTTCATTTCCATTCGAGGCGTTTTTAGCGTGACCTAGACTACCGGGTAACTTTTAGAAATTTTCAGTACAAATGACCCGTGGTCGATTTTCTTTTAGCCACAATGAACCCACTCAACTCATTGGCAACTCTTGGTTGTCATGAAAATCTCGAGGATTCAAATACGGACACACGGTACCAAAACAATAAAAAAATCAGTTTAGTGTCAGTCAACGAGAATTTTCCAATTTAGTGGTGTCACCCACGATTAGCCACACATCTCAGTTGAACCGATCTATCTCTGATTTCAAATCGATTTTATACTATGTCGTAATGGCCTCTAAAGATGAAGACGGTCGAGAAGCCGATTCCTGGTCGAATTCTCAAGTTCATTTACCTTAAAATCCTTAATGGTTTCCCCATATAGTCTAATTATCTCGAGAGTGATCAGCTCTAAGAAGAGCCCTATAGGCACGTCAATGAAATGCTCGATTTATTATGTAGAAAACAAGGTTGAAAATCTAGGATGTCACATGTTTCGTGCCAAAGGTCATCACATGGCAATGTCACGTGACAAAGCAAGGTGATGTATGAAAGTTTTCAAATTCAATGCATTGTTGGTTGCGAGGCACATCTTGCAGACTATGTGGATTAGTTACATTGTGTGAGTTGGGTAAACAATATGTAAAATGCTTACTCGAAAGGTGGACACTACTTTTTGATTCGCCACAACTCAAGAATAAGAATGGCATTGATCAAATGAAAAGGAGTAAGTAATTCGAATATACATAGATAAGCAAAAACTATTTGATAACTTCATTCGATGAAAAGATCCAGTAAGTATTTTAAAATAATTTGTTGATACCATGAAGGAAATGGTAGTTCCAATTAGGGGTGAGCGTGGTTCCCGGTTCTTAAGGGACCAGTTCCGATTCCGGTTCTCGATTCCCCTTTTCTAGGAACTAGAACCGGCACCGGGAACCGGAACCGGACCGGTTAGGGCTCAAAAAAAGCCCCTAATGACTTTCACATTTCACAATTCACAGTTTCACACGACACTTTCTTCTCTCTTCGCCTGTTCTCCACCTCTGCTCGACGCCACCTCTTGCCCTCGACACAGCCGTCGGTCACCCTCGACGCCACCGCCACTGACCTCTAGCTTGCTGACCTCCGCTCAACGCCACTGCCACTGACCTCTGGCTCGCTGACCTCTACTCGACGCGACAACCACTCAACCTCGACGCCACTGCCGTTGACCTCTGCTTGACGCCACCGCCACTGACCTTTGGCTCGCTAACCTCTGCTCTAGGCCACCTCCACTCACCCTCGATGCCACCACCGCTAACCTCTGGCTCGCCGTTTGCCCTCAACGCCACCGCTTGCTGACCTCTGCTCGACCTCTGCTCAACGCCACCGCCGCTCGCCCTCAACGCCACCGCTAACCTCTGCTTGACAAGCCACTGCTTCCTTTGTAGAGAGAGAGCGTCGTTACAGGAGCTCGGCTCTTCCTTCGAGAAGAAGGGGAAGAAGAAGAAGGTGTGTGTAGCCGTGTTTGTGTCCATTGCTCTTAGGGTTTCGTGGTTTCCCAACGCTCTCTTTTCCCCCCATCCCATTTCGTGTTTATGTTTTTGCTGAGATTCGTGTGTTTCCTGTGTCTTTCTGTGCAGGTCCCGTTGGAGCTCAAGACCATTACAGGTTTGTCCCTGTTCTCTCTGGCTTTCTCCTCGAACTGTCACTCGTGTCCTTGTCTCCTTTGTGATATTCTTTTTTGGCGGTGGATCTGTGTTTGATCTGCTCTGTTATTACCTTTGCTTGAGTTCTAATCTCTTGAGTCGGGCTTGCGTGTGGTGACGGCCTATGCAGTTGGTGTCAATCAGGCAAACATGCATTATTTGGTCTTGTTCCTAGATCTATTTATGCAAGCACATGGGAATTGCCTTTGACATAATTACACTTGAAGGAGCTACGACACTTTGATTACTACTACCTAGATTGTGAGGCCAAGACCAATTGCAAAAGGCCAAACTTACAAAAATTGGAGCCAAAAGAGAAGTATGCTCAGAGATACGTTACCTGTTTTGGTCAGTTATATAGTCTGCTTGCATGTGTCCTCGTGCGTACGTGCGCATATGCCTTTATGGTTGGGTTAGGACTTGAACGAGATTGCTTGAAACAGGTTGGTGGAAAACAAGCAAGCTCCTTTGCCTGACAAGGTTTCTGTGGTGTGCATTGGCATGGAAGGGTCATATATTCCAAAACTTCATCTGTAAGCCTTTAGTACTGCAGATTGAATTTCATATAATGCTGCTTCATCTTTTCTGTCCTATCAACATTTTTCTTTTCGACTTCTGTAGATTGAGCTTCTTTCTTTTAGTTATGACTAATTAACTTAGCTTATTGGCTTTTACGGCATAGTTAGTCTGTTGTCTACTTTGGAATTTAAGTGATCCGAATGGTGTGTGTTGAAGACCTTTTATTATGGAAACCTGCATAACTTGTTGATAAGCCATCTTGATTTCGTTTGTCTTTGTAGAATTGTGTGCAAGTGTGGCTCGTGTGGTTCAAGGATGCAGACACCTAGTGAATGGGAACGACACACAAGTTGCAAAGCCAAAAAGTGGAAGTACAGTGTCAATATCAAGGATACGAGAGAACCACTGGAGAAATGGGTTGGTACACTTTTCTGTGACTTCACGGCATCACTTGCGCTCTTTGCTCATATGTCAACTTATACTAGACTTGCTTATCTAGTCTGCTCGATTCTTCTGTTTATAAATAATCAATCATGAACTTTGTTTGAATATTTCCAGCGTCAAATGTACTGATAAAGTAAACACCATGGAGTAGCTTTTCCTTATACAACTCGTGGTGTGGTGTGGTGTCCATGATGTATACTTTGTGTGGAAATATGATCATTAACATATAACCTACTACAAGGGGGGCATGGGTTTGTACATTATGAATTGTTTATGCTATTGTTATTACACAACGCATACCATGTTTCTAGAATCTATAGTCTTGGTCATCTTTCAGCACACATCAGTTGAGTTTATGTATCTCCTTGATTTAATGTTTTTATCATGTGGAAGATTTCCACTTAAAGACTAAATATATTCTCAATACTCAGGTGGGAAGAAATCATGTTTAGGTCAATGAGGTAGACATACCCAATTTGATTCGAGGGTCTGAAACTGGCTTTTGCAGCCTTTTCATGTGATATAATATCTCTTGGCAATGATTGTATGTATTGTATATGTGGTGCTTATACTTTGCGTGGCCAAAGTGCAGTTTCATGCTAATCTTATGTAACATCAGCTTGTAGAGTATGCCGCACTTGGTTCTAATCCTTTGAAGTTAGACAAGTAGCAGTTGATGGATTTCTTGAAAGGGAGTTCTTGCATTCACCATCAAAATATACACTGAAAGTTTTCATGGTATATATGGTATAATTGCATCTTCATTGAAGTGATGCTGCATCCCGAATAGGAAGATGCTTGAGGATTTGGTGGGTTTACTAGAGCAATTGCAGCTTTTGACTTATGGTTTTAAGTTTGATTTTTTATTTTTTAAATGTAGTGCTTGAAACTTGTTTACATTTGAAGGGACGGATATTTTGAAAACAAAAGCTAGAGGCTGAAGTTTGCAAGTAGAATTCCCCCTGCTGTGAAAAAAAAAAAGAATCTTAGTGTTTGGAATGAATGAAGTGCTTTATTATTTATTTATCTTTTTGACAGAGAATTATGTGCCTGTTTCTACTAAATGGACGACAGAAAGGTGTGCCGTATGTAGATGGGTTGAAGATTAGGACTATAACAAAATGATAATCTACAACAGGTCTTACATCTTTTCAGGTAGCATTTGTCCACCTTTTTTTTGGTATTTGAATCAAAGGTCACCAGATAGTTGGTCTTCTTCTGTAAATGAATTGGATTCACTCTTGATTGCAGGTGTTAGATAGCTGTGCATCAAGAATGTTATGGAGTAAACAATGTCCAAGACTTCACTTCATGGGTTTGCAGGGCATGTGAAATGCTTGATGTGAGGAGGCAGTGTTGTCTTTGTCCGGTAGAAGGTTAGATCAGTGAAGAACTTGTAATCGATGCCACAAATAAAGGGAATATATCTAAGCTAACTAATCATTCAGTAAGTTCCAATAGAAGCATTTTTTTTAACTAAAAAGAAAACAAAAAAAACCTGTTGGAAACTAGAACTGACCCCGGAACCTGTGACAGGGTAGGTTCCAGGTTCTTTGTTTTGACGGGTAGGTTCCAGGTTCCAAAAAATGAGGAACCTGTACCCGAGGGTAGGTTCCAGGTTCCAAGTGGAACCTATAAGGAACCGGGAACCACTCACCCCTAGTTCCAATAGAATCAGCATGTTATTAAAAAATATGGTAATTGCAAAACAATACAATTAACATTGGTAACATGATAAGCAGCTCAAATAAAAATTGACAATCTCAAACTAGTTGGTTATTTTATCATGAAAAAATCGGTAGCTCTCTCAAATTAAGATTAGTAATTTCATATTAGAGTTGGTAACTTCGACATGTTAATATGTTGTGGAAGTGAACGTTGGTAATTTATTGGAATGCCTAGTAAGTTGTTAATAATTGAAGATAAGTCGATAATAGAAAATTTTCACCATGCAACTAGATTGACCTATTGTTCCAATGGCAGGAGAAGTTTGCCGTGAAATTGCCATAATAAATTGATGTAGATGTAGTAATGCGAAGGAAAAGAAACATCTCAAACTTAGGTTGGGTTAAAGGAAGGCAATCTAATTCTCCTTCTACTTAATAAATGATTTTGTCCCAGATTCTATTCTATATAAGGCCGGACGATATAGGCAACTTGTAATTAAGTCGTCCTTAAAACATGAGGTGTTTTGTGTGCCCAAGGTTATCATGTGGTGACGAAGCAAGGTGACATGTGAAAGTTTTCAAATTCAAATATATTGTTGGTGTGATGCATACCACATTGATTACATGGATTGATTACACCATGTCAGATATGTAAACGATATGTAAAATGCTTTCTTGAAAGGTGAAAACAACTTTTGATTTGCCGCAACTCGACTATGAATTACATTGATCAAATGAAAAGAAGTAAGTAATTCGAATATAAGTAGATAATCAAAACCTATTTGGTGACTTCACTCGAGAAAAAGAGCCGGTAAATACTTTTAAATAAAGTTGTTGATACCATGAAGGACATGGTAGTTCCAATAGAATTGGCATGTCATTATAGAAAATGGTAATTGCGAAACAATACAATCAACATTGGTAACATGATAAGCAATTCAAATAAAAATCAATAATCTCAAACTAGTTGGTTACTTTATCATGAAAAATTTGGGAGCCCTCTCAAATTAAGATTAGTGATTTCATATAAAAGTCGGTAACTGGATACGTATTGTTCCGGTGGCAGGAGAAGTTTGCCATGAAATTGCCATGAAATTGCCATAATAAATTGCTGCAGATGTAGTACCGCAGCAAGAAAGAGATTTCGCAGGCGGAGATTTTTTGTTTTTTTTTTTTGTCAAAAAAGACATTTTATATTTAACATAACGTAAGTTTACAACCTGAAAGGAAAGCATCAACGGTAAGTAGATCAAGTAAAATCGAAGGAGGAGATAGTAAGCAGTTATGGGCCGAAACTGATGTGTGGGCCTTTGCAGCCCAGTTGGCAACTAGGTTAGCGTCGTGTCGGCAGTGTTGCAACTTTAGGTTAGGGAACTTGGAAAGCAAAGCGGTAGCTTCATTAATCATCGATCAGAGCTCCCACGGTGGCGATTGCAGACCTTGTACGACTTCGACAAGGTTGAGACAATAAGATTCAACCTCTAGATGTGCTTCCTGGAGACGTCGCCGAAGTAGATGTTGAAGGTAAAAGGTCAGAGCGTGAATCTCTGCTTCAAACGCAAAGTGTGCCAGAACTCGTTGCATGTAAATATCAATAAGGCGCCCTTGATCATCTCTACCAATACAGGCTATTGAACCTTCGGTGCTACCCGGTTGATAGCTTGTATCGATATTACATTTTAGGGTGCCTTTTGCAGAAGGACGCCAGAGGTGTGCTCAATCGGTGGATGAGGCTGAGTGGAGCTGATACGCAGTCATATGAGCCACAACTGTCTGTATTACGAGGAAGGGATCCGGAGTTTGATTTCGAAAGATGAAGTTGTTCCGCAACCGCCAAATCTGCTAAAGGATGTTGGCAACAAGAGCTAGGCCACTTGAGTTCTGAGGTACTTTCGCCCTTTCTATAAGCCAAGCATCAAAGTGATTACTTGTGAGCGTCAACGTGTAGATATTAATCTGGGGGTTAGTCCAAATAGCACGAGTCCATGTGCATTGTAAAAATATATGCTCTAGGGTTTCTGGAACATGCTGTTGACATAGATGGCACAGAGGATCTGCAATGATATGCCTCTGAAAGAGGTTTGCTTGGGATGCTAGGGCGTTGTGACAAGCAGACCATAGGAAAATTTTAATTTTCGGTTCTATTTTCATGGCCCATATACTTTTCCATAATACCGGCAGGTTCTGGTAGGATGTAGAGGCTCTATTATTTTGTTGAGTGTTGAGTGACTGTATGATAGAATGATAATTGATGCACACAATATGGTTGCTATCGGTGGTGGCCGACCAAATCAGTTTGTCTTCTGAATGAAGAGGTCTTACTGGGATAGTGAGAACCTCTGCAATGATCTGTTCTCCGAAAAATTGTTGTAACAAAGAAAGATTCCAATTATGATGGATGGGGTCAATCAGATCTGCCACCATAAGAGGTTATTCTCTAGATGTAGGTCCATGGAGAATTTCCATTGGTAACCATCGATTTGCTTGAATTCTGATATTGTTACCGTTACCAACTGACCAGCGAATATGTGGTAGAATAGCTTCTCTGCCCGGTAGTAAGCGTTGCCATCCCCAGGATGGTCTAGTGCCTTGACCAGCAGATAGGAAATCTGTTGAATGGAAATATAAACCTTTAAATAAGTTACTCCATAATGACTAAGGCTATTGTAGCAAACACCAAGCCTGTTTTCCAAGCATCGCTTTATTAAAAGCTATTAGGTCTCGGAATCCCATACCTCATTTCTCTTTTCTATCTTTCATAAGGTCCCACTTCTGCCAATGGATACCTATGCTATTATGAACATTCCTCCACCAAAAACGAGCAATTCGTTGTTCATTAGATTTGCAAACAGAAAGAGGTAGTTTAAATATAGACATTGCATAGTGTGGAATAGCCTGAACGACAGATTTAATGAGAGTTTCCTTACCCCCTTTTGATATAAATTTCTCCTTCCATCCCTCCAATTTAGCGTTGACTCTTACAAGTATCCAAGAAAACATTTCCTTCTTCGAGCGGCCCCATTCTGATGGTATGCCCAAATATTTGCCATAGCTTTGCAAGATAGGAGTTCTAAGTTCCCGAGACATATTATTCTAGAGAGAAATAGAGCAATGTTTGCTGAAAATCATACCCAATTTGTTGCGATTAACAAGTTGTCCAGTAGCCGAGCAATACAGGTTTAAAATGTTGGCGAAGTTCTGACAATCTGGTATACTACTATTTAGGAAGAATATCGCATCGTCAGCAAAAAAGAGATGTGATAAAGTAGGACACCATCTATTTAACCCGATTCCTTTGAGATGTCCTATACTGACAGATTGTGTTAGAGTCGATAAAACATTAGCCATCAAAATAAAGAGATATGGTGATAATGGGTCCCCCCGGCGAAGGCCACGAGCTGGATGGAAATAAGGCAATTGTTCACCATTAAACTTCACGCTGAAAGCTACTATAGTAATACACTGCATAATCCAACTAACCCATATTGGATGGAAGCCCAATTTAAGGAGGTAATCATTGAGAAAATCTCATTCTACTCTGTCATACGCCTTTGTCATGTCCGTTTTTAGTATTACATTGAATTTTCATGTCCTCTTTCTTGTTCTAAAGTGATGAAGAACCTCTTGGACGATGAGAATATTATCTTGGATCTGTCGTCCTTGCATAAAAGTTGATTGTTCTTTAGAAATAAGAGTAGGTAAGCAAGGTTTGAGGCGATTCGCAAGTACCTTAGAGATGATTTTGTATGCAAAATTGCATAGGGTGATGGGGCTATATTGCTCGAGCTTCTCAGGTTGAGTTGTCTTGGGAATCAGCGTTATAATAGTATGATTCAGACCTATAGGCATTACCCCTGACGTCAAAAAATTCTGCACTAGGAGGAAAAGGTCGTCTTTAACAATGTCCTAGTGCTGTTGATAAAATAACCCATTCAACCCATCATGACCAGGTACCTTAGTAGTTCCCATCTGGAAGGTAGCTTGTCGGACCTCTTCCATCGTAAGTGAGGCAGTTAGCTGGTCATTCATTTCATTGGTGACCACCTGGTTACATTGATCAAGTAAAGGTTCATAGTTCCTATAACCATCAGTTGTATATAGGCGTGAAAAGAAAGTGGTGGCCATATCCTTAAGAGTAGGGATATCACGAATCCATTGCTGATCCTCGGTTTGCAACATTGTAATTCGGTTTTGCTGCTAGCGCTAGATTGTAGTGGCATGGAAAAAACGTGTATCTTTTTCGCCCCATTTCAGCCATTGAATTCTGGAGCGTAATGCCCAATACTGTTCTTCCTGTTTCCAAGTCCGAGAAATTTCCTCTTTGATTTTGGATGCCTCTACCTTGTCATAATTGAGATGTGGCTGGTTCATTAGGTTCTTTAACTAATTTTGTAAGCTTAGCACCCTGTTGTGTCCATTAGAAAACTTGTTTTGGCTCCATGCAGTTAGAGCTTTTGTAACCCGCTCCACTTTTGTAAGGAAACTAGGATGTGACTGACAATGCGAATTCCACACCCGAGAGATAACATCATGGCATTCCTCATCCTCATTCCAATAGCTCTAAAAAAGAAAAGGTTTCTTGGTGTGACGATAACCTACTGAGGTATAAATTAGTATAGGGCTGTGGTCAGACCCCACAGCTGGAAGTGCATACACTTCTGCCCCTGGAAACAAGAAGCGCCATTCCATAGTACACATCACCCAATCTAGTTTTTCCTTCACAAGCTCTTCCCCCTCTCTATTGTTCATCCATGTATATTTACAGCCATGGCTTTCTAGCTCGGTAAACTCACAATCATTAAGAATAGCTCTGAAAGACAGCATCCTAGACTGGTGAGCAGGACATTTCCCCATCTTTTCCCAAGGATAAAGGATCTCATTAAAATCTCCAGCACACATCGAAGGTAAAATGTTGCTAGCATGTATCTGTCTGAGCTCATCCCACAAAAGTTGACGCTAGTGATAGTTAGTAAAAGCATGAATAAAAGTAATACTAATAGGTCTACCTCTCTTCCCCTTACTACCACTGATATGAAATAGGTATGGATTGGAAAGGAGAACCTGTAAGTAAACCAGCTCATTCCAAAACAACGCTAAGCCACCAGCAAAACTAACTGGGTTAAGGATATGAGCATTTTTGAACTTTAATATGTGTTGAATACGTTGAAGCCTTACTTCAGGTTGCTTAGTTTCCATTAAAAACACTACATCGGGCTTATCTTTGGCTATTATGGCCTTGAGAGCTTGAACTATCAGGGGATTGCCTAAACCCTGACAGTTCCAGGATAGTATTCTCATTTGTGTGCGGGTGGCTATTTGGGGCCAGCCACCAAAGCCTAGACTCTTGCTTCGTTTGCTATAAATATGGGAGTGTCCATAAGATGTGAATCATTACGTTCCTCTATCGTCACACCTTTTTTTCATAC
Source organism: Eucalyptus pauciflora (assembly GCA_007663325.1). Lineage (NCBI taxonomy): Eukaryota > Viridiplantae > Streptophyta > Magnoliopsida > Myrtales > Myrtaceae > Eucalyptus > Eucalyptus pauciflora. The sequence goes on from VMYD01000042.1 coordinate 325,276, forward strand.
GGGTTATATCTTTGCTGTTTTTTTGCCGAACCCAAAGTTGGTTTCGACCTGATATTCTTGACCCTCTTTGTTGCTTGAATATCCATCGACTCAGCCTAAATGCCTTTCAATTTTGTGTCTGCAACTATAAGTGCTGTATGGACAGGGGGCTGGATCACTACTGAGTGCTGAAGAAGTTGCTGGTCAGATTCAACTACAGATTCCTTGGATTTGAAACCTGCGTGAGATGTATTTGCTGCTGAAACCAGTGGTGGTGGGGGCAATAAGGGAATTGTAGGAAGTTGTGAAGGTGGAGTCTCAGGTACAGTAGCTTTGGTTTGATCTGACTTATCTTGTGTGTCATAAAATGTATGTCAATATGGATTGTGTTCCTTGACTTCGGCACGAAGCCACTGGCCATATGCTATCTTCTCTCTACCCTCATGTTTTGCCTCATTATATGATATGTCTTTGTAGCACGTTGCATAGTGACCAAGTTTGCCACAAGAGTAGCAAAAGTGCGATAGCCTTTCATAGCGAAAATCGAGCCAAAAAGGTTTGCCAGCTATCCTTATCCACTTTCCTATTTTGAGAGGTTCTTGTAAATTTAATTCGACTTGAACTTGACCTGCTCTTGACGATGTTCCATCCTTCGAATCGACCTTGACTTCTAGTACACGGCCCACCTGCTGCACTGCCCTTATAAGCATACGCTTAGAATACCATTCTAAAGGTAAGCCAAACACTTGCACCCAAAAAGCATAAGTAGAAAAGTCATAGCAATGTAATGGTGTGTTCGGAATCCAAGGTTTGAAAATAACTAAATTGCCCGAGAATAGCCAAGGGCCACCTTCAAGAATTCTCTTTTGTCAGCTTGTGAGTGAAATTTTGCGATGTATATACCTTCCTCTCGCTACGAGATATCCACTAGATCAGTTCTCCAGGCTTTTTTCAATGTGCTTTGGAAGGCTGGAAAGTTGATGGATGGATTGGAAAGGATTTTACCAATAAGGGATAACCTGCATTCCTCTAATGTTTCAGGCGAAGGTTCCTCATCCCAGTCATCGATGATCTATTTGGTGGTGAGGCAACCCAGTCTATTACAAAGAGCTGCCATACGCGATGAATCTGCAATGTCTTCCGACGCCATCCAAGATAATGAAAAAAGGCGGGAAAAGGTACTTGCTAACCCTCGTGAAAGCAAGAGATCGTGCCCAAATACCCAATTTAGAAAATAACGAAACAAAAGAGAGCCGAGACAATAAGAGATGGATAGCGACTACCCCTCGACTAACAACATATCCACAATTGCAAGTCAATTTGATAATAATCGGAGACATGCAAAGCAAACCATGAAGAATCACTGAGGAAAAGCATGTTCCAACCTGACAACGGAAGCCGATGGGGTGAGAGGCACAAAGAAAGTGACCAATTTCCGAGCAGAAAGGGAGGTGGAGGTGGAAGAAGGTAGGGGATTAAACGAAGCGGTGGGGTTTAGAGAACTACCAAATGGTAGAAAGGACTCTACATAACGAGAGAATATTTCGCAGGCGGAGATTACTTTAATGAAACATAGGATACTGACAATAGAAACGCAAGTAATGACTGAATCTAGAATATTTTCTTTGGAATTATGTATTTATTTATTTAAAATATGTCTGGAGCGACTTCTATTTTCAACTCTAGCCCTTCTATAAGTTTTTCGAAACTCCCGATTCGACGTATATTTTATGTAAGAAATACAAAGGTATATAAGTGAGAAAAAATTTTGAGGCTTCCAATCGAAATCTATTAATTTTGGGAGTTTAATCTCCTGCTTTTTTGCTTTTTTCTTCTAGCATTATGAATTCGCATTTTATTTAATGATAGTTTTAAAAAAAATTAATTACCTTTTAATTGAATTTATGTCGTCCTAATTTAGCAAGATTTGTTGAAATCATGAACAACAATTCTCATATAATCGACCAGAATAGAAAAGCTGAAATCAAATGAACAAACTGATTATTGCTTGCGCCTAACCATTCTTAATAAATCAATAGGTTCACTAGGCAAGCCAAGGGCAAAGCAACCTCAGCTACCATTGGAGGAGCAACTGGTTCCCATCAGCATAAGTGTCACACCCTCCATCATCTTCCTCAACAAGAAGCCGGCCTTCTCCCGCGCCCTCGCCGACCCTCGGACCGAAAGATCGGCAAAAACGGTTGAGAACTCCAGCAATCTCAGAGCCTCTCGAGTGCAACCCTTGCTCTCGTCGAAGAGACGGACAAGGATCTCGGCCGCAGCTTCTTTGCCCAGCATACACCTCCCTTTCAGCACGTCCATCATCGGACAGCCAGGGTGCAATTGCCGTGGAACTGCACGAGCTTAGCCAGTGGTGTGAGGCCACGCTGTTTGGGCCAGAGATCGCCTTGATTAATGCTTGGACGGTCCATGCGACCCCAAACTTGGCCTTGTTCTTGTCGAGCATGGCGAGGCTGCAAACGAGGGAGGCAGCTAGCCTGCTGGATTCAGGGGAGCTAGGAGATAGGATGATGGAGTTGTCAGGTTGATGATCTCCATGTCTGCCAGGGGCCGCTTGAGGTCTGGGTTGAGGGAGAGGTTGAAGAGGATGGAGAGCGACAGGGCTCGAACAATGGATAGTTTTCACATATTTGGTAGTTTAGGAAAAGTGATATCATTCTTGATATAAAGAGAAGTCATGTTTTCCAAATCTAAACACCATATAATCAATTAAAATTCATTGTTATTGACCCTAATTATATCATCTGAGTCGTAAATCAACTTATTATCAATTTTGCGACATCTAACTCCCGTATTGCCACCAGCACAGGACACATGTTAAATAAGTCGAATAAATCTTTAGCTCAGTCTTATAGGTATTCGTCGACGATGAGATAAGTACATTTTCAACAAGAGAGGACTCTTGTATGGAGTTGTCAAAAGAAGGGAAAGACCGAAAGCCGGATGAAGCAGGGAAGCCCCGGACAGTTGGTGAATCCTCTTATTAGTTCAATGCAGACTTCCAAGAGAGAGACAATGCAGAGTATGAGAGGTAGACCAGTAGTAATTAGTAGCAACCAGAATGTGTAGGGGTAAAATATGATCACTCGCCAGCCACGGCCTCAACCCGCGTATTGCCGAGAGTAAGACTAGGTTCTCCTTCTTCGCCAGAATCAATGACGCCGAATCGTGACCATGAGCCTCCCCAGACTCTGACCTCACTTACTTGCGTATTTTCTACATTGCTATTCACCAGCCTGTCATCCTCTCGGCGAAGTAAAGCCGTACCATCTCCCTTTGTTACCACAAGTCCTGTTGGTAGTGCAATGTGATACTGTTTGCTCCAGTATTCATCCTCGCCATACCCTCTCATCACTCAAATGGCGCAAACGTCTCCATAGTGTGATACAGAAAAAGCTACAAGAGCCAGTGAATCTCGCGACACCGAGAGCGTCACTTTGCCTCTTGGATCTAGATGGAATTAGAGAGATACTCGGAAACTGGTGTCATGACTTGCCCCAATACTTCCTCCTCTGAAAAAAGGGACACTACGAAACTAAATCTCGTGTGCTTTAATGCATTGATCCTTAACAGATGCCTGCAAATTGCCTAAAACAAAGAACATAAAATCGGGTTCCACCAAATTTCTCCGTGTCCCACCAAATTTCTCTTTATGTCCTTTATTAGACTATAAATCTCGACGTCATATGTTCTCAATTGAGCATAAAGTCCCCTTGCATTTTTGCAGGAATAAGCAATCTTCATCATTGATGTATTTTCTTACAACGTTTGACAACGAGTCCTAAATTCTATTAATATTCATGTGGTTTCTTTTCACTTATTAACTTAAGCTTTTGAGTTGGACTTTTCTATATGGTATCACAGTTAGAGATCATGAATGCAAATTTTTCCAGTATTAGGATGCATACATGAGTGAGTTGTGTTAGATAAATCCCACATTGGAGAATTGATGTGGTGTAGAGTAGTTAATATATCTTAGTTGGCTCATAATTCATTGGCTAAATTTTTTAGTGAATGTGTGTCTAATTTGATATGTTAACAGACTCGGACTTAGGCTTTCGCTTGGCAATCTCCCGTATTGAACTTTTGTTGTGCACTCCAAACAAATTGTATCAAACCCTATGGCTGCGCACTCCAAACAAATTGTATCAGAGCCTATCGTTGCGATTTCCCGGCCTATGGTGGTGGTTTCCCGACAGGTGGGCATTGTAGTGTAGCAATTTAGGCTCGTAAGAAGTTGATTCGAAAGGATGCCTAAATTAAGGATAAGTGGATAGGTGAGCGTTGTGGTATAGCAATGTAAGCTCGTAAGAAGTTGATTCAAAAGGATGCCTGAATTAAGGATAAGCGGACCTAACATTAACCTCACACGTGAGGGGAAAATTGTTAGAATGCACGCGTGAGTGAGTTGTATTATAGAAATCCACATTAGAGAATGGATATGGTATAGAGCAATTAATATATCTCAGTTGGTATAAGCTTTTGAGTGAACTTATGTCCAATTGGATGTGTTAATGAGCTTGGACTTGAGCCCCCTCTTGGCAGTCTCCCTAGGTGAAGGTATCAAACTTCTCTTGTGCACTCCCAACATCCAGGCCCCAATTTGCTTCCCCAGTTACATATTTCTATACTTTAGCCTTAGACAAAAGAGCTATCCCTTCAAAATAATCATTTGAAGTAATATATGAACTCTTTGGCATCTGATTGGTGGCATCATAGAATATTTTTTATAAATTCTGAAAGAATAATAACATTTTCCTAATCATCATCTTTAGGAATTTCATGGTTAAGTTCACTTGCCAAAGATTTATCATATTCTTCCATTATTTCAAAAGCTTTTTTGAACTTCATGGCGATATCTAATATGAGATAAGGGGAATTCTATCTAGTGGTAACATCAAGAATAACCGAATCCTTATAAGTGATCTGTTCACTCTCAATGCAATATCGAAATGCTTTGGCTCTTGTGAAAGAAGTCCTCACAGATCTAACCACATTTCAGATATGTGCAATAGAGTCACGCACTGTAGTCAAGCTATCTATCACAATCAAATTTAATATAAGAGCCATGCATCTCATGTGCAAAACACTACCATCTAATATCAATAACTTCTCTCTTAAATGTTTTTCCCTTAAGTAACCGATTGCAACATCATTTGAATAAGTATTATCCACAGTGATTGTGGACACATTTTTTTCTATTCCCCACTCCTGGATGCATTTCTCCATCATTTTCCCAATGTCCCTACTCCTATGACTATGCATCACCACAAAATTGATAATTCTTTTATGTAACTTCCAATTTTCATCAATCAAATGTGCAGTGAGACACAAATAATTTGGATTTTGAATGAAAGTGAGTGCGATCCTAGAATTAATCTTTCCAAAATAAGTCTTCTGATAAGTTCCTTCACAAAAATAATTCATGCAATCTTTTGACACTGTAATATGTGATAAATGTTTGAAGAGAGATTGTAACTCACTAACAAATGCATGAAATCTAACATGCTTAACCAAGGAAAAGGTCGTTCATCAATCATGATGAACTGAGTAAGCATTTTCCTACAACGTTCTTAATTAAATGACCATGTCGATAAGACGCTACCAGTACTAAAATCTCCCCCTGCCTTGCCACCTATGTCTATATTACACGATGTAAAGAATCTTTGCTTCTTTTTAACATTGCGAGGAAACTTCTTGCACTTGGTCAACTGCTTCCTCATTGTAGAAATATCGTTAGCAACACAATACTTAAATATAAACCCACAATGAATGCACTTTACTTAATATGATCTTCTATCCTTATCATTGATTCTCACATAATGATTCTAGCATTCAGATGTATATTTCTTATCACGAGGAAGAAGACGAGAACCAAGTATCTTATTTATGGCACTCATGATAGGGGATGGCTCTTCTTAATTTTCATTGCCAGACAATTCCAATTCCGTGATCGAAGTTATCTCCTCACATTCCTCCACCTTTATTCACATGTTATCTTGACACATTAACTTCATAGATATCGCTGCAGAAGAAGTTACTCCACATTCACATATGATCGACAAGAAAGAAGAAATCACATGGGATGAAGGGGAAATGTCAAAGAAAAGCATTGACCACTTGAAAGCCACTCTTTTTAATTTCCAGTCAGCAGCAAGTAAGAAGCAGAGAGCCTGTAATAAGATAGGCTATATAAAGAATAATCAAATAGGAGTATGTTGTGTCAAAAATCCTCATTGCCCATATAAGAGTTCACCATTTAATTCACGTTCAGCCTTGTTATAATTAAGCCCCTTAGATTCAAATAATGTCAAAGTAGGTCATAGCAACCACATTGTTGACCCTAATAAGCTCATGAGAACCTGAAACTAATCAAGCTTAATTTGATCAATAAACTGTGCTCAATGCATGGAGAGACCAGAATCATTGCTCCTGATGATACAAGATTCATTACGAGTGATGCCATAATATTACTAATGAATCTAGGATTAAGTTTAGAGAAAAAAATCCACAAGCCCATCCAGTATCCACTATCCATCTTTGAAGAGAATGCTAAATGTAGAGTTTGAGACACCTGGAGTGCCAAAACTTGGCACAGAAGGACACTTAAGTGCCAAAACTTCGGAAATGTACACCTAAGTGCCAGTTTCGGAGTCAAGTAGACCACTTAAGTCCCACTCTAGCCAAAATCCGGCCAAATGGCTGACATGCCAATTTTCCGACAAGTTGGGTGCAAAACGGCATCATTTTGCACGCTGACGTGACAAGAAAAATGCAAAAACGATGTCGTTTTGTGTATGATGTGTAAATAATTGATATAAAAATTAATTAAATTAAATTTAAACTTAATTTTATTTAAAATATTCTAAAAACTTAAAAACTTAAAATTAAAATAAAAGGAGGGGGGGGGGGACGGCTGAGGGCTAAGCTCTCGCCACCTTGGCCAGGGCTCAGCGACCCCGGCCGATGCTCCCCCCACTATCGCCAGCCCTTCCCGGCAACGGTAGGGAGGCGGCAGCGGCGAGGGCTCAACTCTCAGCTGCCCCCTTCGGCACCCCCCCCCCCCTTTTAATTTTAAGTTTTTTATTGTTTAGAATATTTTAAATAAAATTAAGTTTAAATTTGATTTAATTAATTTTTATATTAATTATTTACACATCAGAGCCAAAACGACATCATTTTTGCATTTTCTCACCACGTTAGCGTGCAAAACGAGGCCGTTTTGCACCCAATCACTGGAAAATTACCACGTCAGCCATCTGGCAGGATTTTGGCTGAAGTGGCACTTAAGTGATCCACTTTGCTCTGAAACCAGCACTTAAGTGTACCTTTCCAAAATTTTAGCACTTAAGTGTCCATCCGTGCCAAGTTTTGGCACTTTGGCTGTTCTTCAGCTAGTATGCATATAGTATATTACCACTAAAGGAAGTTAGGGAATTATATGCTTCTAAGCTGGTAATGATATGTGATGAGGTGAAGCATTTATGCGGCCTTAAATCCTAAGGAAATGACAATCTTCTTGCGGCACAAAGTGAGAAGATCACCAGATGATGCATATAGAGACGAAAAAATCAAAAAAATGGACGGTCAAGCCCAACCCCTCCAAACTAGTAAGAAAACCAGATGTTAGGTAATTAGCCTGCTTCTAAACCCCAAGCCTCTAGTAGACCTTCAGCACAACCAAGCACAAGAGGGAGGGAGGGAGGGAGCATATTGCAAGGCTAGGAGCTCGAGAAGACGGAGGATGGAAGCTGAGGGAAGTGATGGGGCGAGCGGCATTGATTCGTCATCGAGGGCGTCGTTGAGCGGAGGGGCGACAAGTGGCGTCAAGTCGTCGTTGAGGGTGTCACTGAGTGGAGGGGGGACGAGCGGCATCGAGTCATTGTCAAGAGCGTCACCAAGTGGAGGGGAGTGAGCGGCATCAAGTCATCGTCGAGGGTATCACCAAGCAAAGGGGGGCAAGTGGCATCATCGAGGACATCGCCGAGCGGAGGAGGGCGAGTGGCGATGAGTTGTCAGCAACTTTGAAGGCGTCGCCAAGTGGAGGGGGGCGAGCAGCGAGGATTCGTCGTTGAGGGCGTCACCAAGCAAAGGGGGCCGAGCGGCATCTAGTCAAGGGTGTCCCAGAGCAGAGGAAGGCAAGTGGCGTCTTGGGGGGGGGCAAACGGCGTCGCCGAGCAAAGAGAGAGAGAGAGAGAGAGGAAAGTCATGAGTCAAGGTCGGGGGTAGAGCAGAGAGGGAGAGGAGAAACGAATTTGAAATAAAATTAGGGTTTTAGGATTAGGAACCAGAAATCGAACCGGGAAACTACCAATTCCGAAAAAAAAAAAAAATGAATCAGGAACCGGAACCTCTCTCTTTGAAACAGGGAGTCAAGTCGAAGCCACCGGTCTAATTCTTCGGTTTCGGGTTCTACCGAGGAATTGCACTCGCCCCTTGTCATTATGACTGAATCACGAAAATCTGATGTCCTATATATTTTCTTATTCTATCTATTTAATTATTTAAACACTCACTTTCTGCAACATAAAAAATCCTTGAAGACAATTTTTTAAAAATTTTACAGCAACGACTATATCTTAATGACACAATACATAATATATATATATATATCTTTGATAGGTGCCACATTTAGACGATAAGATCTTGGGGAATATAATGAAATGCATACAACATCAAAACTACGAAAACAATAGACGATTGTCTATCTCTGGAAAAAGCATATGTGAATTTCCGTGAATGTTTGAAACCTAGTTCTTTATTGGAAGTTGGGCATGGTCAACAGTGAACCTCGACCCACTTGGTTCGTGAGAGTAGGATCTCCGCCTCCCAAGTCAATGACATCAAAAGATAAATCAATGCCGCTTCCCTGGATTCCAACGTCACAGATCTGCATATCCTCCACATCACAACACACCAACTTCTCATCCCCCATGCGAAGCAAAAGTTTGCCATGCCTGGTAAGTCCCAAGGCCGCTCGGACCGTCGACCCTATCGGTAGCACAATGTGATGCTGCTTAGTCCAGGACGTGGCCACGCCATACTCCTTCATCACCCAAATGCCGCATTCCTCTCTGTTCCATATGTCGAAAGCAATCAAAGCCAGTGAACCGCTTGACACTGAGAGCGTCGCTTTGCCTCTCGGATTTAGAGAGAATTGTGTGAGATTTTCCGATTGGGGCAGCTCGATGACTTCTCCGAATTTTTCCTCCTTCATATCGAAGGCTACAATTGAGTTGTAAGGTGCCTCCACTGCAGGCGCCGCGAGCCAATGCGCGGCCCCATTGACAAATGCCCGTGAATTGCCACGAACCGTACAATTGAAATTGGGCCTGCCCAGGCTCTTCCATCTGTCACGGCCTAGGCTATAAACCTCGACAAGCGATGGCCTTATTGGAGAATCAGCCTCTCTCACACCGCCGCGAGAATAAGTAATCCTCACGACCTTGTAATCCCGGGCATTCGGCTCATACCCGAAACCATGGACAAGATATTGACTGCAACATGCTGAATTGTAGCCCTGAATTAGAGACTGGGTGCAAACGGGCCAACGGTGACAATGGACGCAACCCTTGTTGGGAAGGGCCTTGACTTCGCCTGTGGACGGGCTCCACAGGAGAACGGCTTGCTTGCTCGCTCGACGGTGTGAGTACGAAAGCCCGGACAAGCAAATCAGAGCACCATCGCTGGACGAACCGATCACGGATATCGAAAACCATTTGTCGCCAAGAAGCAGATTCACATTTTTCTTCCCGATGGACGCGTTTTCGAACACTAAAGAGCACTTGTTGTGATTTTCCCATTCCAACGGGACCACCAGAAGGGAAGTCCCGCTGCGATTCAGCCATACCGTCAGGAAGTACGGCTCGGACAAGAGTGAACGCCACGACTTTGAGACGCACCGGAACCGGACGAGAGAGCGGGCTGGTAAGCAAGCCAGGATTTCAACCACGACATTGGATGGAAAGATACCAGAGAGCGATGCCATGGTACTCGCGGACCGGTAGACAGATTGCTAGGAATTAAAGAGGACAAGAGCAAGAAGCAGGGGCAGTCAGACTCACTGATCTTGCAATTGGATAAAACTTGTGAGAAAATTTGTGGGACTTTGGTGAAGCAATACGGTATTTGTTTATGGTGATTGACAAGGAAAAACATGGAAATAGTTAAATAAGCAAAAGACGGCAAAAAAATTAAGAAAACTTACCGAATAAGGAAAAATATGGAAATTCTTAAGAGTTATTGCTAGGACTCAATTGAGGGAAAAAAAATCTCAAACTTGGGTTGGTTTAAGGAAGGCAATCTGATTCTCCATTTACACAATACATGATTTTGTTGCTGATTCATTCCCAAATACGTCCGAACAAAAAGAATAACTGGTAATTAAGTCGTCGTTAGAATATGAGAAGGTATTTTATGAGTTTGAAGAATAATGTGGCAGTGACACAGGACGAACCAAGTCGATAGCATATGAGAATTTTGAATTCTAATACATACTAGGTTGCAAGGCACACCTCGGGGCCAATATGGATTATTTACACCACATTGGGCATGTAAACAATATGTAAAGTGCTCGAGGGAGATTATAACTCTTTAATTTGTCACAACTCAAGAATAAGTGGTTCGAATATGAGTTCGTAACAAAACTAGTCAATAACTTCGATCAAGAAAGTTGGTAAGCACTTCAAATAAAGAGTAATATCATAAAATAGTTGGTAATTTCAATAGAATTGGTAAGTTATTAGAGTATCTGGTAAATCCGAAACGCCATAATCAACGTTGGTAACATAATAAGTGACTAAAATACAAATTGGTAATTTCAAACTAGTCGGTCACATAAGAAAATTAGCAATTTCATATGAGAGTTGGGGAAATAGTCTTAATAATAAACTATTGGTACGCTTACTAAGTTGTTAATAATCAAATAAATGTTGGTAATTTAATATAGGAGGATGCAAGTGTGACTTACTTGACTCTCAGCACAAAAACGCAGAAAGAAAGACATTCCACGAAGTGAAATTAATTTTGATGAATACTCAATCGCCACACCCATTTAACGAAATCCAAAGATCAACTTTTGGTGAAATGGGATAAGTCCCGATTTCTAGTGAAACACACACACATACAAGAAAATCTTAAATTTTGTAAGGCGTATTCGCATAAGGCACCGCAAGCCAATGCGTGGAACCATTACCAAATGCCCGCAAATTGCCAGAAACCATCCACGTGAAATCGGACATGGCCAGGCTCGTCCATGTGTCCCTCCCTAGGCTATAAGCCTCGACAAGCCACGGTCTTATCGGAGAATCAGCTCGCCTTGCAACACCACCCGAATAAATAATCCTCACGAACTTGTAGTCGCGGGCATTTGGCTCGTACCCGAAACCGTGGACATTATAATGATTGCAGCATCGGAATTGTAACCTTAAATTAGAGATTCGGAGCAAAGGGACCTACAGTGGCAATAGATGTTACCCTCGTTGCCAAGGGCCTTGACCTTGCCCGGAACGGGCTCCAAAGGATAACGGCTTGCTTGCTTGCACCACGGCGTATGTAAGAAAGCCCGGTCAAGCAAATTAGAGCGCCGTCGCAAATTCTCCTTCCCGATGGACACATTCCAACACTAAAGATTACTTGTCGCGATTTTCCTTTTCCAATGGGATCACCAGGAGGGAAGTCCCGCTGCGATTCAACCACTTTTCACAAAGTACGGCCGGGACAAGAGCGAACACCACGACCCGGAGACGCACTGGAATCGGACAAGAGACCAGGCTGGTAAGCAAGCGAGCATTCAAAAGACTTCTATTCGGCAATTAAAGGCACTCGACCGTCTTGGGGATGGCAGAGTATTCTTATGAGCAGAGATGCTATTCTACCACATTTACGCTGGTCAGTGGGCAATGGGAAAAATATTAGAATACAAGGTGATCGATGGTTACCAATGGGGATTCTACATGGACCAAAAACTAGAGAGGAACCATTAATGGTGGCTGATCTTATTGATCCGATACACCATAATTGGAACCGGTCTTTACTCCTCAGTATCTTCGGAGATCAGATTACAACATAAGTCTTCACTATCCTAGTAAGACCCCTAGTTACAGAAGATCAATTGGTATGGACAGCCACGAAGGACGGTCTCTATACTGTTAAAAGCAGCTACCATAATATCAAGCAGACAACACGCAATCCTCATAGTAATAGTGCGTCAACATCTCATCAGATTCCCAAAAATCAAAACATTTATCTAGGCAATTTGTGACAATGCACTCGCCACTAGAGAAAATTTATTCCATAGACACATAATTTCAGATCCCTACTACAAAATGTGTCAACAGCACACATCTGAAACCCTAGAGCATCTTTTTCTCTACTGCTCATGGACTCAAACCATATGGACTCACCCACAGATCAATATTCAGATTCAGCCTCACTCGATACATCATCTTGATACATGGTTAATAGATACAACATCAACGCCAAAACACTTACTTGGGTTAGAGATCATAGCCAATGTCCTTTGGCAAATCTGGCGGATGCGAAATAACTTTGTGTTTCGCAATCAGCAACCGGATCCATATCTCGCAATTGAATCGGCATTAGCTCAGATCAGATTATTCTACTCACCTGATACGACTCGATCGAGAACAAGGCAAGATACCCTGAATTCGGAGCAGCTTTGGCGGCATCCAGACTTGGGAACCCTTAAGTGTAACATTGATGGTGCCTATCAACCAGGAAGTGCAGAGGGATCGATAGCATGTATCTGCAGAGATCACTAAGGCCGACTCATAAATTATTTTTCAAGACGAGTTCCGACGAAATCAGCTTTTGAAGCAGAGATTCAAGCACTTACCTTCACCCTTGAACATCTGTTGTGGCAAGAACTCCATGATGCCAATCTAGTGATTGATTCTGACTGCCTTGCCCTCGTCGAAGCTATGCGTGACAGGCGATCTGCGTCGTGGGAGCTTCGTCCTTTGATCGCCGAAGCTATCCTTTTGATTTCCCTTTTTCCTAACCTAACGCTGCACTACTGTCAACGAAGGCCAATATGGTAGCCGATTGGGCCGCGAAGGCCCATCACTCAGATTTTGCGTCCCAAAACTGGTTCCTTTAGCCCCCTGCAATTCTTCTTGATCTTGTATATGCCAATGCTTTAGCTTCAAGTTGTAAGTTTCCGTTAATATAAATACAATTTGTCCAAAAAAAAAAAAAGCAAGCGAGCATTTCGACCATAACATTGGATGAAAAATACCGGAGAGCAATGCCATGGTACTCGTGGATCGGGAGATGGATTGCTAGGAGTTAAAGAGGACGAGTAAGTAGCGGTAGCAGTCACACTCGTTGATCTTGCAATTAGAAAAGCCTTGTGAGAAATTTTGAGGGGCTTTGGTTAAATAAGCAAAAGAAGGCCAAAAAATCAAGAAAAATTACTGAATAAGTAAAAACGTGGATGTAAATAGGATACAGTGAAGGAAAAGAAAATCTCAAACTTAGGTTTCTTCAAAGGAAGGCAATCCGATTCTCCATTGACACAATACATGATTTTGTTCCCAATTCTATTCCAAATATGCCCGGACAATAAGAGCAGCTTGTAATTAAGTCGTCTTTAAAAGATGAGTAGGTAGTTTGTGTGTCGGAGGTATCACGTGGTAATGCCATGTACGAACAAAGACAATGACGTGTCAAAAATTTCAAATTCTAATGTATAGTTGGTTGTGAGCCACACCACATGGACAATGTGGGTGGTCACTCCACATTGGCCATGTCAACTATACGTAAAATGTTTCCTCAAAAAGAGATCATTACTTTTTAATTCATCATAGCTCAAGAATATGAATGACTTTAATGAAATAAATATTAGTAAGTGGTTCGAATAAGAGTAGGTAATAGAAACTAATTAGTAACTTCATCAAGAAAAATGGTAAACAGTTCAAATAAAGAGTAATATCATAAAATAGTTGGAAATTTGAATAGGATTGGTAGGGATGTCAACGGTTCGGTTTAGTTCGGGATTTCTTCGGTTCAATTTGGGTTTTTTGAAAACCCAAACCAAACCAAACCAAACCATTAGGGTATGCATTAACTTTGGACCAAACTGCACCTCAAACCAAATATAACCCAAAATGAAAACTTGGCTCGATTTGGTTCAGTTCGGCTTTTCCGCTTTCTTTTTTGAAATATTAAAAAGAGGTTTAATGAAAAAATAGAAAGATTGTGTAAATTGTAATATTAAGAAGATTAGCAATTTTTAGTTTAGTTAATTAAATCGAACCAAAACTATCTGAACTTGTGAGATTTGATGGGACCACAACCAATTGTTCTAAAAGCATAAGTTGTTAGATAAATGTGTGGTTTAATATTTATATATTCTAACATTCCCCCTTACACTTAATCTAGTCTTTTTTACTTACTACTAGGCATGAAAATATTTAATTGGAAAAGCAAATGAGGCGTGATAAAATTTGAACTCAAAACCTCAAGTTCTGATATCATTTAAAATTGGTGGGACCATAACCAACTGTTCTAAAAGTTTAGACTGTTAGATGAAAGCATGGTTTAATATTTATATATTCTAACAAAACTTAGATTTAAAGAGAGAGAGAGAGAGAGAGAGAGAGAGAGAGAGAGAGAGAGAGTGAGGTTATTTTTCATTATCCGAATCGAACTGAAAATGCATGAAAATTTGGATCGGTTCTGCTTCCGGTCCTATTTGGACACCCCTAAGAATTGGTATGTTATTAGCCAATTTGGTAATTCCGAAGCCACATTGGTAACATGCTAAGTGGCTAAAATATAAATGGGTAATCTCAAATTAGGTGGTGACATAATAAAGTTAGCAATTTTGTATGAGAGTTGTTAACTTCAACACATTGATATGTTGGGGAAATAGTTTTAATAATTTATTGGTAACTAACTAAGTTGTTAATAATTAAGTAAATATTGGTAATTTGATGTCGGAGGATGCGTGTGGGACGGTTGGTTGACTCTCAGCACAATAACAGTGTCAGACCACAATTTTTTTCTCAGGCAACTGGATTAAGCTATTGTTCCGGTGGCTGGAGAAGTTTGCCTTGAATTGCCATAATAAATTGCTGTAAGCAAGAAAGAGATTTCACAAACTGAGATTACTTTAATGAAATAAAGGATATAAATATAAAAATAATCAAGGGAAGAAATAGAAATCACGACAAAAACTAGAAATTGTTTGATTGGCGTTGAAATCATTTGCTAAATCTAGAAATTATTTTATTCACTTATTTCAAAGTTGGTGGAAATAAATATTGGTTATTTATTGGAACTCTAATGAAGGTTTTAACAATTATAAAAATGTGGGTAATTTCACATAGGATGATAAGTGTGCGATGGTAACTTTAACAAAAGATTGAAAAATGGGGTGCGGACATTGCAAGTGCGAAAACTTGACACGAGAGGACACTTAAGTGCCAAAAATTCCAAAATGTACACTTAAGTATCCAAATTAGAGAAAAATGGAACACTTAATTGCCAATGGAGAGAAATTACGGCTAAAGTGCTAACTTGCATTTTCTAACAACTTTTTTTTTTTACTAAACTGGCAATTTAATATATATATCCATGTAGGAGGAGGAGGAGGCCACAGCTACGGCGAGGGCTTCCACGGCCCTTGTTAGAAAGAGTCGGCGACGGTGGGGCAAGGATTAGCCGATGTCACCAAGCCTTAAGCAATGGCCAGTGACCCTGGCCGATCACTGAACTGGGCCAACCAACAACCAGCAACCTTTAGCCCCTCTAGCCGAGGGCCTACAAACCTCGCCGGATCTTAGGCAAGGCCACAATCCTCACCCTAGATCTAGGTGAGGGCCTACAAGCCCTCGCCGATGGTTGGCCAAGGTTACAAACCACTACCCAAGGCCTTGTGACCTCGGCCAACCCTCGCCCCACCATCGCCAGCCCTTTCCGGTGATGGTGTGGCAACGATGACAACGACTGCTATTGACACTCGATTTTTTGTCGACATTTTAAACATTCTTTTTGCAAAAATATAAAAAAATAAAATAAAGAGCCAAAAAGACAAAAAAAATGAAAATGAAATGAAAAGATAAAAAAAAAATGAAAAAAATGAATGAAAACATAAAAAAAGAAGACAAAACAAAAAAGAAAAGGAAAAAAAAATAAAAAAATGAAAACGAGGGGCTCTCGCTCCTGCGCGCTCTCTGGGGGGTTTCTCTCACACACGGAGGCTCTCGAATTCTGGCCCTCGCAAATGCTCTCAAGGGAACTCTCTCTTGAAACCTCGGGGGTTCTCTCTTCCACTCTCTCTGCATCTCGGAGAGGATCTAGGGTTTGACGGCCGAATCGATTCAAGGTGGAAATCGGTCTCTCTCTTTAGCTTGAGGATCCACTTCTTCATTTGCATCTTCTCAAGCTTCGAAGCCGATCGGCCATGGCGATAGTGAAGGAAACGACGGTGACAACAACTTCAGCTCGGATTCGTGCCGAATGCAGAGTGGTAACGTTCGGTTAGGTTTCGTCCGTTCGTCATCCACCGCTGGGGTTTTCTCTCAGCCTTGTCTCTGGCTTGATCAGGTTCTCTCTCTCTCTCGATCGCTTTGTCTCGCGCTAGTTCTGTCGCTCTCTCTCATTCTCTCTGGCTCGATCATGATCTGCATCTGAAAAACCGCTAGGCTATGTATCTGGTGTTGAAGTAGATCAGGATTTCTGTTGTAGAGCAGAACTAGTTGTGACTGGATTTCATGGTCAAAATATAACAGTAATGTTGTTGCGAATGTTAGTTGTGTGAGGGCAAAAGCTGAGGGTTTCAATAAACAGGTATAGGTCATTAATTCAAACGTGGAGATCAAGAACTTTAGAATGAAAGCAACATCTTATTGTGGATATGCTATTGATTTGAGCCTGCGTGGATTATGATGTGGTCGTGTGATTTTAAGTTGCTGATTCGCCCTTGTGTTTTGGCCACTAAACTGAGATGCCTGCCATATGTTTGTGAAAATGCCTGAATGAATATCTGCATAGTGTCTTCATCAGTTTATATGCAAGATGTTCATGGCTTACTTAAATCATGATGCCCATATTGATTTCATCTTGCTTATTCTTGATCCAATCAATCTGAGTAATTTTAGCATTATGACGTGCTTAAAACCTGTGCTCATTGGCCTCGCTGACTTTGATTGATATTCGTTTCCACTTCAAATCAGATTGAGTTTTAGAAAGTAATAAATCTTTGTTCTGGTTTTATTTTACTCAAATTTGGGAAGTTTTCTCAATCAAGTAGAGATCTATTGATGGATGAAATTGATGGTTGAAGTTGGTGGATATAAGCAGAAATTTGTAGAAATAAAAACTTGGTTCGTTGCTTTTGTCAACCCTTTTAAGGTTGTAGGGTTTGCTGTGATTCATTGTTAGAACCACTCTTTGTGCATTGTCTGAATGGTTTTATAAACCATTAGTTATGCATTATGTTCTAATTCATTTGTGGCTGATTTGTATGTCCTTATGATGATCATTTTTTTTTTACTATCAATTTGACGTCAATTGGATTCGACTTCTCTTAAGAAGTAGGCTTCTTTTAATCTTTCCTATGATGCTGATCTCAAATGATTTGCGATGAGTTGATGATCATTGATGATGAACTTGAAGTTGATGGAAGTTGATTTGCCTGGATCTGCAATTTCGTATGCCTGATATGTCACTTTCTGTTTTGGCTGAGACGAGGTGCTAGAAGAGGTTTTTTTACCTCGAGCCCTTCTAGACATAGAAAATAGACTTATCAAGCTTCGATATGATAGTTCATATGCCCTGATTGAATTTCATTTGATATGGTTTTCACATGTCTAAAGTTCTGTCCAGAATCTGTCCTGTTTGAGACTGATGCGTGTGTTGAAATTTGGGCTAGTAAACATGCTTTGTTGGAGTTGAATCTTTCATGAGAGTCATTGGAAATTTCATAAGCTTTCTAACAAGGTATAGATTGAATCAAATGGTCATCATTAGCAAGGTCAATGGCTTCCATAAAGTCACTTGGCAATGTTAATGACTTGTGTGACTTCTTTGCATTTTGATTTAGGGTTAAATGTTTACCCAAACCTTTTTCGCATTCAACCTTATGCCATGTGCAAGTTTCACATTTTTGTACATTGTTTAGGTGGTCTTACGAACCATTAAACATGCATTGTATTTTGTCATGTTCATGACTTGAATTTGCTGGATTCATGTTCATGTCTGATGCCTATGTCTATTCGTTATAATAATGATTTCAATGCGTTGTCTTAGTCATATAAGATGAGGCAAGGAATCATTTTTTTCTTAGATTGGGTTTAGATTAGGATTCCAAAGATGGACTTTAATGTGAAGACGATGGAAGTCGATGTCCATTCCGACTATTATCTTGTACCATTTGTTTTCCCAACATATGTCTCGGGTTTCATGCATTGTATAAAACCCGACGAGTTGCGGGTTTCTTTTCTTTCCCAGTTGTTTTCTCTTTCATATTCTTTAGGATTGCATGATTAGATTTACTGCTTTTCTTGATTGTTTACTTCATGTCTTGCACTTTCAATTTCTCTGATTGACTTCTTTTATTGTTTTTCTTTTAGAAATAGAATAGCATAAAAGTAACCCACCGCGCGTGATCGCTTAGCTTAGAATTGGTGATCCCGAAAATATAAAAAGAGATGCATGGACATGTTAGGAAAAACACAACATACTATTAGGTACCGAAAGGGCGCTAATAGCTATATTAGCGTAACTCAAGTCCCCGAATCTAGATATCTGGTTGCGTAGGAATCGAGGGAACTCTCCCAATCCTCGATTGGGTTTTCTAGCCGACCTCCAAAAAATATATATAAGGCTAGTGGCGACTCCTGTATGTTCTTAGGTTGTTAAATACTTAGATCATATAAATAAATTCGCTGTCACACGGGGTACGAGCTTGGGAGAGCTCGCGATCTTATGATCAAGTATCCCTAAATCTGACCTTTCTCCCTTCGACATCGAGGGCGGCGAGATCGGGTCGCGACAGACTTGGCGAGTCCGCTGGGGACTGGTTACTAGATTAAGAGGACTTGAAGCCGTTTAAAAATTGTTGTTGTGTTTTAACTAACATGTCTCTTGTAGGATCGTCTGCATGTCAAAGTCGCGTGGAAAATCAGGTTAGTCACTAACCTTATGTTAAATGGTTTTGTAGGTGGGAGTTATAAGGGGAGTCGTGCTTGTAAACCCTTTGTTTTGCAGATGGTGTAAGGATGTATGAATGTATGAGGGTTTATATTGAAGTGCTAGATGTTTAAATTTAAATGCATGTTTACAAGCTTTAGCACGACACCGCACACACAACCGCGGTCTAAAACCCCGATCGCCCAATCCAAGACCTTAGGAGGGTTTATGGGTGGAATCTGCGAGTGAATACTTGTGGTAATCCATTACTCACATAAACCCGCTTATCCCAACTGATAAAGATAGCACTGACCGACGATAGTAGCGGTGGGTAAACTATTTTTATCCTTTGGGATGAGGACCTTGAGCCTTTAGCACCCTCACCTTAGGCGTTGAAACCTCACAGTTTCATGCGACATGTGATTTGTGCTTGCCATGTGTTTGGTGGGTAAGAGATCGTTCTTCTTTTATCGTTCCTATCTTTTTACTCTCCATATTTCAATTATGCACTTTATATTTCAACGATGATATGTTTTAATCATGGATGCCCCTTTAGGTTTATAGTTAGATGGGTAAACCCGAAGTGGATGTAATCCCCGTGCCTGGGAATCTCAAGACTTTATGGGAGAAGCTCGACCCAAGACATCAAGACTACGTGGAAAAACGCATAGGCTTCCTCCCGACTTTATTAAAAGTTGAACCACGTATTGCAATGGTCAAAGCATTGGTTCATTTTTGGAATCCCATGACTTCCACTTTCGTGTTTGATCGATATGAATTGACCCCTACAATTGAGGAGTTTCAAAAAGCCATTGGATTAGGTAAAGCTTCTTTAGGCTTCATCACTCCTCCTATTGGTCAAAACCTGATTTCTCTTCTAAGTCAATTCCTTAATATCCCTACTGATAAAATTGAAGCCATTCTTAATGGAAATTCTCATGGTATGCCTTATAATTTCCTCGAGAAATATTTCCTTGACCTTAAGCCTAAATCTGGGAAGCAAATTCCTCGTGTCTTCCTACTCATGTTCTTCGGCTTTGTTATATTCCCACACACCCGAAAAATAATGGATCCTTTAGTCACTCACATTGTTAATCAAGTTTGCGCCTTTAATTGTTTTACACACATGATCCTTGCTGAAACTTTTGTGTCTCTTAATCGTTTCAAAGCAAATGGTCGAGGAACTCTTAGAGCTCCATTAGGACTTCTCCAAATTTGGCTCTTTTCACATATCAAAGAGTTTGCCCCTCACATGAAGATTGTTGATGTCACGAAATATCATCATCCAATTCTTAGATTTTCCCAAAGAAATGAATCCTTTCCATCATGGTCTTTTTCTACGTGGTTTCATTTCCTTAAAAACCTCAACCCTAGCTTAATTCAATGGCATGTTCGGTGGCTTGGGAATCCCGAGGTGCGCCTTTTTAATGGAGTTGACGATCCACTCCCCCTCGTGGGACTAACGGGTTTAACGTCATATTACCCTTTAAGGGTACTCCGTCAATATCGCGCACTTCAAACGATCCCACCAATCCTTAAGCTGGGGTTATATCGTATTGATTATCACGATAAAGTGATCAAGGAAAACCAAATTGACCATATCAAGGCCACAATTCAAGCTGCTATTGGGATTTGGTACTCCCATTCCTTGCATTACGTGGTTGCCATCGATGAAGCTGATTTGGAAGGAGAGATGAAGACTCATCAAGCTACCATTGATTACATATATCGTCAAGTAGAACCTGAGCTCGAGGTTCAGTTGCCAGATAATCCCGAACCTTAAGGTTTTTGGCGAGCTCATATTCAGGAGCAATAAGACAATGTCCTATCGATGAGGAACGCTTGGCCCATGAAAACAAGGGTCTCCGCAGGATCCCACCTAGTCCTTAGGTTTCCATTTCATATGCTTTTCTTGTAAAGGGATTTCCTTTGTGTTTCCCTCTTTTCTATTGAGGTTTACTTGTATTCATTTTCATATCCCATGTAAATATCACATGTAAAATCGAACCAATTTGTGAGCTTCAAGAAAGCAAGGTTCTATTTCCCTTGTAATTGTTCGATTGAAATGAATGAAATTCATGAACATTTCCATGTAATTTTTAGAAAAGGGGCATTCTGATTAAATATTTGTCATCGTTCCTTTTCAATTGTATAATTTCTTTTGAAGAAATTTTGATAAGAGGATGTTATATGATACTGGGATCATATACACTTCTTATCATTATTTCATCTTAAGAAAATATAAAATTGACTAGGATTTGTACCTTAATGGTTTCTTCTAACCTGTACTAATTTGAGTCGTTTTCTTTTTCAGGGAGATTTTGAAAGACGGCTAAAGAAAGATTTGTTATATGTACTCGCCGCCAAACAAAAATGGAGATCGAAGACACCCGAGCCCGTGTCATTAATATGGAAAATCAAATGGCGCAAATGATGGCATTATTGGCTGATCTCTCTAGCCAAGTCAGAAACTTGACGTTTGTAACTCCTGCTTCATCTACCATGAATATTCCTACAGCGCTCGCTGAAGCTCCGATGGTAGAGCCTGTGAGGAAAGGGCCTACTGAAGAAATTCCCACTGCAATCCCAATAGTTATTGGTCCAGAGCCCCTCTCTAAGGAGATTCCAACTTCGCACTTCGATGAAGAAAATGTAAGGCGTCTTGCGAAAATTGAGGAGCGCCTTTGCATGCTACAAGGCTATCAGTTACAGGGGTTTGATAAACTTTCTCCCTTTGCTAAAGTTAGTGTCCCCGAATACTACAAGGAGCCTGAGTTCAAGGAAATGCGACGGCATCGGATGTCCTAAGACTCATTTGAAGTATTATCTGGGCAAGATGGCCCGTTATTCAGATAATCCCCCACTCTTGATCAATTCATTTCAGGACAGCTTGGTTGGTCCTGCATTAACATGGTTTATAGAGTTGGACATGGAGAAGATCTGTACTTGGGAAGATCTCGTTGATGAATTCCTTCAGCAGTACAAATTCAATACTGAAATTGCTCCGACTCGAGAAGAATTAGTCCGGGTTGAGAAAAAGAGAATGAATCATTTAGAGCCTACGCTCAAAGATGGAGGGTCACCGCGTCTCAAGTAAAACCACCATTATCTGAGAAAGAGACCATGAAATTGCTGCTTCAAGCTATGCCTCGTGATTTTTTCGAGAAGATGTATAACCATACCTGTATGAACTTTGCCACATTTGTGGAGTTAGGTGAACGCATCGAGGGGATCATGCATGAAGGAAGGTTGAATGAGAAAATCGTCGGTATGCCCCGAAGAGAGATAAGGAATTGACTGTGGAGATTGCTTATATACAAAATTCCTCTTCTCAGAAGCCGTATAACCCTCAAGCTCATAAACCTACCATGGAGGTAGGGGGTTCTTCCAGAAACTATGAGCGCAAAGGAAAAGCCCCTCAAAGGCAATTTACTCCATTGCCTAGACCCATGTCACAACTACTTCCAATGTTGATCGAAAATCATCTTGCGGCGAAAGAGATCCCGAGGGATAATCTGCCAAAGTATGCTGGGTACGACCTTAATAAGACATGTGAATATTATATGGGAGAGAAAGGTCATCATGTGGACAACTGTATGGTGCTCCGTTCTAAAATCTAGAATTTGCTTGAAAAAAAACTGCTCACCTTTAAGGACTCGGCACCAAATATCCAACAAAACCCCCTTCCAAAACATTCTGAAGATGTCAACATGGTTGGCACTATCGATGGAAATGAAGAGCCCACAATTCCCACTATGTAAGGGGTATTCTTAGTTTTGGCATTTAATTTTTAGTTGTATTCCATTCATTTCTCCCCTGCGAGGGAATTCCATTCGTTTCTCCCCTATGAGGGAATTCTATTAATTGCATTCGTTTCTATTTGTAATAATCTGGATCACAAACTCTATGAATCCAGGATGATCAATGTTGTAATGCAATTTTTGCATATTAATAAAAATTCACGTTTTGTTAATAGATGTGTGAGGCCTAAATCAGTCCTATGATGATGCTTTGAGGCCTGAGCCTCTACACGATCTATAGTTTCAAAATGTTTTAGTGGAACGATGACATCCAATGACATGAGGGCTAGTTCCCAATAAATTTCTTCAAAAACTCGAATTTGAAAACAAATTTTTCATGACATTTATATGCATTGCATTCATTAATCATTTTTCGATTGCATCTCGAGCATGACATTTCATATCACCATGGTCATTTGCATGGCTTAGATTCGTTCCATGAATAAATTGAAAGGGCTTTGAACAACTGTTGAATTGAATCCGAACCACTTTAGGATATTTGCATTATGCATTGCATGCATACATATTGTATCTGCATTTTTGTTTATCTTGTAGGATCTCTGACGAAGATTCAACCTGTCCACAAGAGGTTCATCTCATAAATGTAGAACTTTCAAAAGTTGCCATTGTCTTTAGAACTTAAAGGTGACCCAGTCCCTTAAAATGCCGAAGAGTCAGTTAGAACTCTAAAGTCGGTTAAAACTCTAGAAGTAAACCTCTATGTTGAGCAAAACTATTCTGTCCACAAATTTTATTCAACCTCACTTTCAAAAGTCTTCCCAATAGGGTCAAAGAAAAATGTCCTTTCAAGCAAAATTTCATTACATTTTCATTCCCCAATGAGTTGAATTTAACCAAAATGTGCTTTGGAAAACCTGAAAAGGATTGTTAACTATGCCATGTGGTAATGCCTAAAATGATGAGAGGCAACCCCTTTACCAAACACATCCTTATACACTCCTTGAGAGAATTGAGTGGAAAGAACCATGTCTTAGGGCATAGGATTCATTCACGGTGAATACATGATTTGAGATGATAAAGGCATTTCATTTCTCAATCCCAAACACTATTGATATCCCTCGCAAGCCACTTTGAGCCAAATAGGGAGCATTTCCAAAATAACCCTGTCAAGAACAACCCCACATTGGGGCAAAATAGGAGGTCTTGGTTGGAAATTATGGAGCAAAAGATCAAGAAAGATTTTATTGCTTTCACTTGTATCAATCTTCTTGTGTTAGCTTCAGGTGATTTCTTATCGAAACTCGAAGCATCCCGAGATGACGAAGAGCATTCCGTTCACTACCACAAACACAAGTACCCTTTGCTTAGCCAATTTGAGCCTTATGCAATTCTTTCATAACCCCAGGTGATGATTATCTCCTCACACTGGGGCAAGGCACATGATTTACCAACAAAATTGAATATTGGTAAATGCCACTCGAGAGTCCTAGATGCTCAAAAGAGAATGAAAACTAGGGGGCATGAAAAAGCAGTGTGCCTGGTAAAAGCAAGGCCAATGCCCATAAAAAAAATGCAAAGAAAATCAAAATCAATGGTCATACAAAAGACCGTCCATTGAAAAACAAAAGAAATGCTTTGCAAAAGTAAACATGTATTCCAAGCAATGTCATTAGAACAAAGAGCGAAGCTCTCATGTCTCAAGACAAATTATCAAAAGGACTCTCGAGATAGGTTAAATTTCAAGAGTCAAATTCTCAAAAAGTCATGTGATGGTAATGATGCCAAGATAATCACTCACTTTTTAACCCTTCGATGTTTGAAAAATTTTCAAGCCTTTTCTAAGCCTCACCCAAACCAACACTACAACCCTTATCCGAAGTCTCTTCCGATTGGGATGGTTCGAGTTGAAATGAGAATATCACATAGGAGCTACCGCTAAAGGAGTGGAAGCAATCCTATCTTATCTTATCTTCAAGGTTCTTGACTTGTAAACCCGATGAAGATATTGATTGAATATTCATTTCTTGGCCTCAAATGCATACCCTTTGTGTAAGCCCATGACCAAGCCATCATTACGGTCCTTTCAAAAGACCTTTTAATCAATGGATAGTATTCACTGTGAACGTTTCCGAAAGCCTTAGACATAGGTTAAGTGAGACTTCTCTAAGTGAGGATTAAACAATTTTCCCATGTCAATGGTTGGGAACAAAAGCCCTTTTTGAGAGTCAGTGTGAAAGATCTCATTTGATTAGGATATTTCCACTTGGCATATTTGACTTAACTCTTAGATGGTTAATCAAATCTCATTTTGTTAAAATTCTCTCTGAAAGGATTTGACAATTGGCATTATTTCGCAAGATTGGCTCTCGAGTAATCTTGAAACTCTTTTTCAAAATATTTGTTCCTTAGTGAACTGGTTTTTGGTCATCCTAAACCATATCATTGTCCTCAAGTTCTAGGTCAACTTAAAACCTTGTACTCAAGTTCTAGGTCATCTTAAAACCTTGTCCCCAAGTTCTAGGTCAACTTAAAACCTTGTCCTCAAGTTCTAGGTCATCTTAAAACCTTTGTCCCCAAGTTCTAGGTCATCTTAAAACCTTTGTCCCCAAGTTCTAGGTCAACTTAAAACCTTGTCCTCAAGTTCTAGGTCATCTTAAAACCTTTGTCCCCAAGTTCTAGGTCATCTTAAAACCTTTGTCTCCAAGTTCTAGGTGATCTTAAAACCTTGTCTCTTAGGTTCGTGGGTCCATCCTTAAACCACATTAGGTTCGTGGGTCTATCCTTAAACCACTAGGTTCTTGGGTCCATCCTTAAACCACACTAGGTTCCAGGTCATCCTTAAACCTTGTCTACTAGGTTTGTGGGTCCATCCTTAAACCACACAGTAAGACTTTTCTCCCAGTCGAAACCCATTTTTACACGGTAAGACCTTTCTCCCGGTCGCAACCCATTCTTATGTGGTGAGACCTTTCTCTCGGTCGCAACCCGTTCTTACACGGTGAGACCTTTCTCCCATTCCATGGTTCCGGGTCATCCTTAAACCTTGTCTTCCAAATTCTAGTGATTTCATTGCCTTCATTCCATTCCACGAGAGAGAGAAGCAAAGACAGTGTGAATAAATCTCAACAAGAGTTCAGATACCCCGATGAGCAAAGGTAAGTATCAGGTACGTTTCTGACCAACTATCATTCATGTTATCTTTTTCTATTTTCAAAGTCGAGTCAACTAAAAATTTCGGGTATCAATTTTATCTTTGAGTGGAACCTCTTCGACCTCCCACTCAAAGAGGGGCAGCTGTTGACACCCGATTTTTTGTCGACATTTTAAACATTCTTTTTTGCAAAAATATAAAAAAATAAAATAAATAGCCAAAAAGACAAAAAAAATGAAAATGAAATGAAAAGATAAAAAAAAATGAAAAAATGAATGAAAACATAAAAAAAGAAGACAAAACAAAAAAGAAAAGGAAAGAAAAAAAAAATGAAAACGGGGGACTCTCACTCCCGCGCGCTCTCTGGGGGTTTCTCTCACACACGGGGGCTCTCGAATTCTGGCGCTCGCAAATGCTCTCAAGGGAACTCTCTCTCGAAACCTCGGGGGTTCTCTCTTCCACTCTCTCTGCATCTCGGAGAGGATCTAGGGTTTGACGGCCGAATCGATTCAAGGTGGAAATCGGTCTCTCTCTTTGGCTTGAGGATCCACTTCTTCATCTGCATCTTCTCGAGCTTCGAAGCCGATCGGCCATGGCGATAGCGAAGGAAACGACGGTGACAACAACGTCAGCTCGGATTCGTGCCGAATGCAGAGTGGTAACGTTCGGTTAGGTTTCGTCCGTTCGTCATCCACCGCTGGGGTTTTCTCTCGGCCCTGTCTTTGGCTTGATCAGGTTCTCTCTCTCTCTCGATCGCTTTGTCTCACGCTAGTTCTGTCGCTCTCTCTCATTCTCTCTAGCTCGATCATGATCTGCATCTGAAAAACCGCTAGGCTCTGTATCTAGTGTTGAAGTAGATCATGATTTATGTTGTAGAGCAGAACTAGTTGTGACTGGATTTCATGGTCAAAATATAACAGTAATGTTGTTGCGAATGTTAGTCGTGTGAGGGCAAAAGCTGAGGGTTTCAATAAACAGGTATGGGTCATTAATTCAAAGGTGGAGATCAAGAACTTTAGAATGAAAGCAGCATCTTATTGTGGATATGCTATTGATTTGAGCCTGCGTGGATTATGATGTAGTCGTGTGATTTTAAGTTGCTAATTTGCCCTTGTGTTTTGGCCACTAAACTGAGATGCCTGCCATATGTTTGTGAAAATGCCTGAATGAATATCTGCATAGTGTCTTCATCAGTTTATATGCAAGATGTTCATGGCTTACTTAAATCATGATGCCCATATTGATTTCATCTTGCTTATTCTTGATCCAATCAATCTGAGTAATTTTAGCATTATGACATGCTTAAAACCTCTGCTCATTGGCCTCGCTGACTTTGATTGATATTCGTTTCCACTTCAAATCAGATTGAGTTTTAGAAAGTAATAAATCTTTGTTCCGGTTTTATTTTACTCAAATTTGGGAAGTTTTCTCAATCAAGTAGAGATCTATTGATGGATGAAATTGATGGTTGAAGTTGGTGGATATAAGCAGAAATTTGTAGAAATAAAAACTTGGTTCGTTGCTTTTGTCAACCCTTTTAAGGTTGTAGGGTTTGCTGTGATTCATTGTTAGAACCACTCTTTGTGCATTGTCTGAATGGTTTTATAAACCATTAGTTATGCATTATATTCTAATTCATTTGTGGCTGATTTGTATGTCCTTATGATGATCATTTTTTTTTTTTACTATCAATTTGACGTCAATTGGATTCGACTTCTCTTAAGAAGTAGGCTTCTTTTAATCTTTCCTATGATGCTGATCTCACATGATTTGCGATGAGTTGATGATCATTGATGATGAACTTGAAGTTGATTGAAGTTGATTTGCCTGGATCTGCAATTTCGTATGTCTGATATGTCACATTCTGTTTTGGCTGAGACGAGGTGCTAGATGAGGTTTTTTTACCTCGAGCCCTTCTAGACATAAAAAATAGACTTCTCAAGCTTCGATTTGATAGTTCATATGCCCTGATTGAATTTCATTTGATATGGTTTTCACATGTCTAAAGTTCTGTCCAGAATCTGTCCTGTTTAAGACATGATGCGTGTGCTCAAATTTGGGCTAGTAAACATGCTTTGTTGGAGTTGAATCTTTCATGAGAGTCATTGGAAATTTCATAAGCTTTCTAACAAGGTATAGATTGAATAAAATGGTCATCATTAGCAAGGTCAATGGCTTCCATAAAGTCACTTGGCAATGTTAATGACTTGTGTGACTTCTTTGCATTTTGATTTAGGGTTAAATGTTTACCCAAACCTTTTTCGCATTGAACCTTATGTCATGTGCAAGTTTCACATTTTTGTACATTGTTTAGGTGGTCTTACGAACCATTAAACATGCATTGTATTTTGTCATGTTCATGACTTGAATTCGCTGGATTCATGTTCATGTCTGATGCCTATGTCTATTCGTTATAATAATTATTTCAATGCGTTGTCTTAGTCATATAAGATGAGGCAATGAATCATTTTTTTCTTTGATTGGGTTTAGATTAGGATTCCAAAGATGGACTTTGATGTGAAGACGATGGAAGTCGATGTCCATTCCGACTATTATCTTGTACCATTTGTTTTCCCGACATATGTCTCGGGTTTCATGCATTGTATAAAACCGGACGAGTTGCGGGTTTCTTTTATTTCCCGGTTGTTTTCTCTTTCATGTTCTTTAGGATTGCATGATTAGATTTACTTCTTTTCTTGATTGTTTACTTCATGTCTTGCACTTTCAATTTCTCTGATTGATTTCTTTTATTGTTTTTCTTTTAGAAATAGAATAGCATAAAAGTAACCCACCACGCGTGATCGCTTAGCTTAGAATTGGTGATCCCGAAAATATAAAAAGAGATGCATGGACATGTTAGGAAAAACACAACATACTGTTAGGTACCGAAAGGGCGCTAATAGCTATATTAGCGTAACCCAAGTCCCCGAATCTAGATATCTGGTTGCGTAGGAATCGAGGGAACTCTCCCAATCCTCGATTGGGTTTTCTAGCCGACCTCCAAAAAATATATATAAGGCTAGTGGCAACTCCTGTATGTTCTTATGTTGTTAAATACCTAGATCGTATAAATAAATTCGCTGTCACGCGGGGTACGAGCTTGGGAGAGCTCGCGATCTTATGATCAAGTATCCCTAAATCAGACCTTTCTCCCTTCAACATCGAGGGCGGCGAGATTGGGTCGCAACAACTGCTGAGGAGGCCCTCGTAATAATCCTCATCAAACGCTGCTGCGTCCCCCTTTTTTATAATAATTTATTTTTTAAATTTATTTTTAATTAATACTAACAAATTAACCATATCTTTGGAATCGACATGACGCCAATTTGCATGAGTAGAAAGATCGGTGTTAAGTTCGATTTAGTTATTAATCAGTCGCCGAAAATGAAAACACTTGTCAATAACCTCAATGATTGGTCGACAGTTATTACTCAACGGATTTAGCTAAGCATTGGAGGGAAAAGAGGAAACGAGGTAGAATGAAGACATCGACTAAAGTTAAAGATGCCGAACAATAGATGAGCCTAGTGTGAGAAGTTGTAACCCCCTATGGATAAGTTAATGTGCAACGATGGAGCCTAAGTTACGGAGATACGGTTGTAATCATCATTAGAATAGTTGCTGCTTGTTAGTGATTATACTTTGTAGTTTATAAAGCCGTGTATAATTGTTGTAAGACACGAACATCATCACAAAAACTTACATGTTGTTTCGGTTTATCAATATTTTAATTTCCACTACTTGCATTCCTTTCCTTAAGCCTTGTTGTTCTTGATTTTTGTTGCACAAGTTAATTCCCATCACAATCGCCTTATACCCCTTTAACAAAAAACCAAAGATCAACATTTGGTAAAAGGTAGAGGTGGCAATATGAGTCATAAACCCATATTATGACCCATTTTTAGTTAAATTGGTCATATATGTGTCAAGTGAAAGTTAAATATTGGTTAAAATGGGTTTGAGAAAGTAAAGCACAAAAATAAATGGGTCTAAATGGGTTACTAGTAATAACCCATTTAGACCCACTTTCAACCTATGGGCCATGGCCTTCTTTAGTTTTATAAAATATTTTTTTTATAAAAAATCGAAATTATAATTATTTTTTATATTTCAAATTTTTTTCTTTTTCCTTTTTTTTTCTTCATCCCTTAGCCGATGGCCGACAGGGCGATGGTCGATCGTCGGCAGGCGAGGCTTGAGGTCGCCGGCACTAAGCATCGTTGGCAAGTTGCCGACGATTGGCAAGGCTCAATCTCGCCGATCTGGCGAGGCCGAGGCCCCACCCGGTGTTGGGGAGGCTCGGCCTCATCGACGACTGGCGAGGCTCGAGCTCGCCAACGCCGGGCGAGGCCTCGACCTCGCTAGATCGACAAGATCAAGCCTCACCTGATGCCGGCAAGCTCCATCTCGCCAGATTCGGCAAGGCTCATCCTTGCCAACGACTAGCGAGGCTCGACCTTGCTGACGACTAGCGAGACTCAAGCTAACCGGCGAGCTCCATCTCCCCTATAACCGGCTGAAGAAAAAGAAAAAAAGAAAAGAGAAAAAGAAAAAACAAATTATTAAAAATTTTAAAAATAAAAATTATATTTAAAAAATAAAAGTTCAATTTTTTTAAAATATTTTAAAAAGAATTATAAAAAAAATTCATTAAATTTGTGTTGCATAAAAATTGTTAAAAATTTTGTATTGCATAAAAATGTTTTAACAATAGTTCTTGTTTTAAAAAAAAATCATAAAAATGAGTTTTTTTAGGTTTCGTTAAAATTCTTTCATGTTACAGTTTTTAGTTATTCAATGGTATGTTCACTTCAAATAAGAGAAGTATGTGCATAGTCTTATTCTTTATAAATATTTCAACTTATAGTTTTTTTTAATTTTAATTTTATTTTATTTACTATTTTGAATTTAATTTGAAGTTTTAATCCAATTAGCATATAGTAGAAGTGGATTTTTTCTAGAATAATAATAGGTTTTAGCAATACAAGTCGGGTCGGGTTGGGTATGGGTCATTAGATTTATACTACAAGAATATGGGTCAAAACGGGTTAAATGGGTCAAATATGGGTCGACCCATTTTCGACCTGACCCATACCCGACCCGACCCGACCCACCTATTTGCCACCTCTAGTAAAAGGCATAACACTAATTGGAATTGGTCCTGATTTCTAGTGAAACGCACATAAGCGCGCGCACATACATATGTATAAGTAAGTCTTTAGCTTTGTAATGACAACTATTTCTGACACATACAATTAAGTTTATTAATCATAATAATTCTTACTACGCTTTTGGTGATAGCTGCCGAAATTGGACGATAAGTAACTTATAACAAAATGCACAGAAATGATAGATGATCATCTATTTTTGAAAAGCATATTCCAAGTTCTGTAAATGTTATGCAACCTAATTCTTTATTGGAGGTTGAGCATGGTCAATGGGGAGCCTCCACCCACTTGGTTCCTGAGAGTAGGATTTCCTCTTCCCAAATCAATGACATCAAAAGATGACTCACTGCCTCCTCCCCCGATTCCAACCTCACTGATCTACATATCCCCTAAATCACAACACACCAAACTCTCATCCACCATACGAAGCACAATCTTGCCATGCTCAGTAAGTCCCAAGGCCGCTCGGCACGTCAATCCGATCGGAAGCACAATGTGATGCTGCTTGGTCCAGGAGCTAGCCACGTCGTACTCCTTCATGATCCAAATGCCGCATTCCTCTCGGTCCCATATAGTGAAAGCAATCAGAGCCAGTGAACCGCATGGCACTGCGAGTGTCGCTTTGCCTCTCGAATGCAGAGAGTATTGCGAGATATATCTCTTTCGGGGCAGCGCCATGACTTGTTTAAATGATTCCTCCTCCATACCAAAGGCCACGATTGAGTTGTAAGGCGCATCCTCTGTAGGCGCTGCGAGCCAATGCGCAACCCCATTAATAAATGCCCGCGTATTGCCGCGAATCGTCCTTGTGAAATTAGGCCTGCCCAGGCGCGTCCATTTGTCCCTGCCGAGGCTATAAACCTCAACATTCCATGGTCTTATCGAAGCAACAGATCGCCTCGCAACGCCACGCAAGTAAGTAATCCTCACAATCTTGTAGTCC
Source organism: Eucalyptus pauciflora (assembly GCA_007663325.1). NCBI lineage: Eukaryota > Viridiplantae > Streptophyta > Magnoliopsida > Myrtales > Myrtaceae > Eucalyptus > Eucalyptus pauciflora. The sequence continues at coordinate 357,457 of VMYD01000042.1, forward strand.
CGGGCATTTGGCGCGTACCTGAAACCGTGGACATGATACCGAACACAGCATCCCGAACTGTAGCCCAGAGTTTGAGATTCGGAGCAAAGGGGCCGCTGGTGGCAATAGATGTAATCATGGTAGCTAAGAGTCTTGACTTCGCCCGTGAACGGGCTCCAAAGGATAATGGCTAGCTTGCTCGCACTACGGCGAACGAAAGAAATCCCGGTCAAGCAAATTAGAGCGCCATCGCTGGACGAACCGACCACGGATAACGAAAGCCAGTCGTTGCCACTGGCAACCTCAAATTCTCCTTCCTAATGGACACATTTTTGAACACTAAAGAGCACTTGTCGTGATTATCCGATTCCAACGGGACCACCAGGAGGGAAGTCCCGCTGCGATTCAACCACATCCTCACAGAGTATTTCTCGGACAAGAGCGAACGCCATGACTTGCAGACGCACCGGAACCGGGCGAGAGACCGGGCTGGTAAGTAAGCGAGGATTTCGACCACAACATTGCATGGAAAGATACTGGAGAGCGATGCCATCATACTCGGGGACCGGGAGACAGATTGCTAGGAATTAAAGAGGACAAGAGCAAGAAAAAGTGCCGGTCAGACCCACTGATCTTGCAATTACACAACTTGTGAGAAAATTTGTGGGACTTTGGTGAAGCAAACACTTGCTTTGTGTTTGTGGTGATTGATAGGGCCGTTAAGGTACTTCATGATAACATTTCTCTTCCTCAAAATTTATGTTATTTTGTTCCTCGGAACAAAAAAAGAATAGAAACCTGTTTGATAACGCCACCTAATTTTTCTGTTCCCGGGAATAAAAACTTAGCCCATAAATGATTTTGGAATAGAAATGAGAAACAAAAAGAAATCACTTCTCTTCCAAGGAATAAAAATGAGGAACAACTTGTTTTAACCCTAATCTCTCTTTTCCCCCCTCAACTCACGCTCCTTCTCAGCTCACCTCTCCCTTCGCCCGCAACCTCTGTCCGATCTCATCACCTTTCGTCGCCGCCGGTCCCATTGTCGGCAGTCTTGTCATCGCCGGTCTTGTGGCCTCCGTTCCGTTGCCTGCCAAGCTCGTCGCCAATCCCTCTCCTTCGCGGCAGAGATTCGATTCGCGACGAAACAACCTCCTCCTCCTCCGATCTCACGCCCGCCCAGAAGTCTCGCATCGAGCTCAACAAGCTCCTCGCCAAGTCTCGCCGTAACCTCTCTACTCCAACCAGATCTCCCTCTTCATAGGTGTCTCCGTCGAGATCAACGTCTCCTACTTGGACGCTGCTTTTCTCAATGTGAGCCTCCCTCTCTATCTCTGTCTCTGTCTGTGTCTGTGTCTGTGTCTCTCCGTTTCCCTCCCCTGCCGCTTCCCGATTCTTGTCTTCTTGCTCCGATTGAAGAGTGCATCTCTTAGAACATGCAGCTTTTCTGAGCATTGATGCGTCTGTTCTAATTTGGTTGACTAAATTTGATATGCAAGAAGCGAAGAATACTCGCAGCACTTGAGACTGTGATGACGGATTTAAGCCGAAACAAATGGTTCGTCATAGTCTATTTGGCTTTCTATTTGGCTTTCTGTCAAATGATAGGTAACAGATGGAACCAAATATCCAAATGGAAGCATTCATCCATCCTAAAATTGCAGTATTGTTTTGTGCTTGATAAGCAAGACCCTCATGCATATTTCTTTAAAGTTCTTATGATGTTTTGGAAGTTTCCAAGCTTTCCAATGTCTCAGCTTTTTGCATAGATCTTTTGATTTAATTAGGATGCAGCTTTCGACTTACACTTGAATCTTCCACGATGTCTTCAATTTTGGCCCAAAAAAATCATCCGCGGTGTTGATGAAAAACAAAACACATTGTCCATCCAATGACTGTCCTATAATTTACAATAGGATGGTGATGCAGTACCAAGACTGCCGGGTACAAGATTTGCTGCTTCATACGTCAACTTTTATATTGCTAATCAAGCAGTCATTGTACCACAATTTGGGGATCCAAAGTGGGATGATGAAGCTGCTCGTGTCCTGGGTCATGCTTTCCCAGATGGTCGGGTATGTAACACTATCTAGTCTTCTCTCAATTTGTTTTACAGTCTTCTGTAGAACCAAGTCAAGGACATGAGCTATTCTTAACCTTCCCTTCTCAAGATTATTTTCCTGTGCTTGCCCCCAAACCTCCGAGGGGGAAAATAACAAATTTAGCTATGGAATATCAGGTTATGTCCATTGGTTGATCTGCCTAGAATCTCAACTAGCTTTGGTATCGTTTCTCAAGGGGGAAATGAACTTATTCAGTGTCTTACTTGGTGTCTTACGCTGTGAAGCACACTTACAAATGGAAACACGTGCACAAGGGCACAAAACATGATTGTTTTAAGTATCTGATCGTCACATTTTTTTCTCTATCGAAGATACTGACAAGTTGATGCTTGCATAAGGTGGTGAGAATTGAGGGTGCTAGGGAAATTGTACTAGGTGGTGGAAATATTCATTGCATCATGCAACAACAACCACTGACTGTTCCCAAGTAACACAACACATGGCCGACTGCCAAATATATGGCAAAAACTCATCATAATACCTTGCAGACATTGTTGAAGCTCCCAAACCTTTGGAGAAGTTCATCACCTAAATTATCACTGCCAATTATTTATGAGATGATGTTTACTATTCCATATGTGACTGCTGATTCCATGTGTGCTTTGTTCTTGTGTGTTATATGATGGGCCCTGTATTCTGGATTGTATTCTAATCATGGCTGGAAGATACTTGGAATATGTATGTACCATCATTAGTTCCATCAAAGAGACATCATATTACCTTTTAACCGCCTCTTTGGGAAAAACATTCAACAGCGGATGCCAATCATCTAATCAAACCCGGCACTTGAATGTTTATTCCAAGAATGCTCTATACGAAGTGAGGTGATCAGCTATTGGAAAATATCACCCTAGCTCGGCTTCGATTGGTCGATATTACTAATTAGTTTGAGCTGGATATTATGTGCAGCATGAGTCCTGTGATATCTTTGGCATAGAGGATAGAAAAGACATAATTATATTCGCGACCAAGACAAGATGGATAGGAACTTTGCCCTATATGGAGATCCGGAGTATACATTTGGACCTACACAAGATGAGGTTGTAGATGATACACCAGGTGATGAAGCGGTTGAGATAAACATGATCAGGAAAAATATTGCAAATATGATGGCAAGGGATCACAATATGCAAGAGATTCCATGACTTTTTATTTCCGACTTTTGCGATGTGTTTTTGTTTTTTGGTGAAAGCACTTTTGCAATGTGTTTGTAAACTATTATGAATACATTTCTATTAATCGTATTAAGGTCATCAAATTCTATCTCCATGAGCACAAATGCCATTGAATGTATCATAAATGTGGACAAATAGAAGAGAAGCAAATTGTAAGCTATTGTATAGTTGACACTTAAAGACCTACAAACCGCCGTTTGAAGCTTGCATCCTAGTCAAGAAAGAAAAAAAGCAAAAGAGGAGAGGAAAAACATCTCCTTTCATCAAAATTAGCCAAAACCTTATAAGCTTATGTGAAACACGAAAATGAAATAGTTTGTAATTCGGAAGAAGCAAGGTAAAAAGTAGCATCAAGATGGGATGCATCGACGGCTCAAAATACAAGAGACCGAGGTCTTTACTAAGTGTTTTAGGAGCATACTATGAACTAAATGCATAATGACAGTAAAGCCACGCCATGCATGAACCATTCCAATAGTTGGAAATTTCCAACCCCAACCCGACATCCATGTCAAGATTAGAAGACTAAAATCCCCAAGTCATGCATGCACTAGAATTACAATTTTTTTTTTTAAAGAGTAAAAACTTATTTCCAAGGAAATCACTTCAAATTAATTTGGCTAACAATATCCATTGTGCTTTTTCCACAATATTTGCTATACCAAACATTAAAATTCGCAAAAAGAAAATATATTATTGAGAATTATAGTTCAAAACACTACCTAAATTCAATAGGCTATAAACTATGTGAGTAAAGATCCTCACACACAGATATAAGATAATAGCTCACATTCCATTACAATACCACACCTATGTTACAGATTCATCTTCGACTAGAATTCTTACCCCTAAGTAAATGTATTATTAATCTAATAATATTTTGATCTTGTCAATTTTATGTAATATCTAATCTATTCCTTTTTCTTATTTTTAATTTTTTTTAAAAAATTAAAATTTGGAATAGAAATTTTGTGCAGTTACCAAACGGGTTTTTGTCATTTTTTTGTTCCAGAAATAGAAATTTTGTGCAGTTACCAAACAGGTTCTTTTGCTCAGAAATTGTTCCCCATAATAGAAATAGAAAAGAACTATTTCTGAAAAAAAAAAAAAAAACTCTTCCCCAACCAAGAAATTTTACCATGCGTAGCCTAAATAGGCAAAAGACTGGCCCCAAAGTAAAGAAAAATTACTGAATAAGGAAAAACATGGATATAGACAGGATACTGAGAAAGAAAAGAAAAATCTCAAACTTAGGTTGGTTCAAAGGAAGGCAATTTGATTATCCATCTACATAATAGCAACTTCGTAGTTAAGTTGTCTTTAAAAGATGAGAAGGAACTTTGTGCATCGGAGATATCACGTGGCAATGCCACATACGATGACTTGTCAGAATTTTCAAATTCTAATGCATAGTTGGTTGCGAGGCACACCACGTAGACAATGTGGATTGGTCACGCCACGTCAGTCATATAAAAGATATATAAAATGCTTCCTAAAAAGGAGAACGCATAATTAGATAAATCTAAAACGATGTAATCAATGTTGGTAACATGATAAGTGGCTAAAACAAAATTTGTAATCTCAAACTAGTCGATAACATGATAAAGTTACTAACTTCGCATGAGAGTTGGTAACTTCAGCACATTGATATGCTTAGGAAATTATTTTGATAATTCATTGTTACGCTTGGGCTGTCATACTCTCCACCCCTTAGGAGCACATCGTCCTCACTGTGGCCTCACACGCGGTTGGGAGTTGGCTTTGATACCATTTGTAAGGACCCAGGCCCCATTGTGTAATATTGTCCGCTTTGGACACTGAGTCCTCACAGCTTTAAAACGCGTTACACAGATTAAAGGGGCCCAAGCCTTTATAAACAAGCCCAGGACTCCCCCTAAGCGATGTGGGACTAGAGAGGGACCACTTCCCCTTCCTTACGCACGTCTGGGAACCGAGGTGCGGACGCACTGCCATCCCTTCTCCCCACGCACCGTCGCTTGGGTTGTCACAACAGTGGAGGCAGAGCAGCGAGTTGGAATGGTGGCGTGAGGCGCGGCAAGGCACGGCGGCTTGCGTGCACGAGAGGAGGTGAATGGCAAAGGCGGCAGCATGCAGCTCCAGCGCGATGGTGAGGCTTCTTGGCTGGTCTTCGATGGCTTCTCTGGTCTCTCTGGTCTTCGCATGGAAAGGAGGGAGAGAGAGACTTGGCGGGTTGGCTTGAGGAGCAAGAAGATGAGAGGATAAGGAGACAAGGCACCTACCATGGTTATTTTTCATTCAATTGTCTCCCTTAACCAATACTAGCCACATGCTCTCTTCCTTGGCCTCCATTAGGCCACCAATGCCTCCCTTTGGAACCTTGAAATGGTCCAAAGACCATAGGCAAAGGGGGCACACGAATTTCCTAAGAAATTCCTTCAATTGGACACTTGTTCCTTCTTAAATCAACACCAATTGGCTTCAACAAATTCAATTGACTCATCATCGGTCATCTTGGCATTTTTCCTTACTAATATATCCATCATGCTTCTCAAATTTGTGACCAAAACGATCCCTACCATTTTTCTGCACGAAAACGGCCCTATGCCTACTTTTTCTCAAAAAGTCTTGGATTGCAAAAAAATCTTCTGAGACTGAGTTGACACTCCTAGAATTTATTTTGACATGACAGAATCTTCAATTTCTGAAATCGGACTCGAATTCGCGGTTAATTTCCATTCAACACGTTTTTAGCGTGACCTAGGCTACCTGGTAACTTTCATAACTTTTCAGTACAAATGACCCGTGGTCGATTTTCTTTAAGCCACAATGAACCCACTCGACTCATTGGTGACTCTCGGTTGTCGTGAAAATCTCGAGGATTCAAATACGGACACAGGGTACCAAAACAATAAAAAAAAAATAAGTCTAGTGCCGGTCAATGAGAATTTTCTAATTTAGTGGTGTCACCCACGATTAGCCACACATCTCAGTCGAACCGATCTATCTCTGATTTCAAATCGATTTTATACTATGCCATAATGGCCTCTAAAGATTAACACAGTCGAGAAGCCGATTCCTAGTCGAATTCTCAAGTCTATTTACGTTAAAATCCTTAATGGTTTCCCCAGATAGTCTAATTATCTCGAGAGTGATCAGCTTTGATAACAGCCCTATAGGCACGTCAATGAAATGCTCGATTTATTCAGTAGAAAAAATGGTTGAAAGTTTGGGATGTCACATGTTTCGTGCCGAAGGTCATCTCATGGCAATGTCACGTGACGAAGCAAGGTGATGTATGAAAGTTTTCAAATTCAATGCATTGTTGGTTGCGAGGCACATCATGTAGACTATGTGTATTAGTTACATTGAGTGAGCTGGGTAAACAATATGTAAAATGCTTACTCGAAAGGTGGACACTACTTTTTGATTCGCCACAACTCAAGAATATGAATGGCATTGATCAAATGAAAAGGAGTAAGTAATTCGAATATACATAGATAATCAAAAACTATTTGATAACTTCATTCGAGAAAAAGATCAGATAAGTATTTAAAAATAATTTGTTGATACCATGAAGGAAATGGTAGTTCCAATTAGGGGTGAGCGCGGTTCCTAGTTCTTAAGGGACTGGTTCCGGTTCCCGATTCCCCTTTTCTGGGAACCAGAACTGGCACCGAGAACCGGAACCGGACCGGTTAGGGCTAAAAAAAAGCCCCAAATGACTTTCACATTTCACAATTCACAGTTTCACACGACAATTTCTTCTTTCTTCGCCCATTCTCCACCTCTGCTCGACGCCACCTCTTGCCCTCGACACAACCGCCGGTCGCCCTCGACGCCACCGCTGCTGACCTCTGGCTTGCTGACCTTTGCTCAACGCCACCGCTGCTAACCTCTGACTCACTGACCTCTACTCAATGCGACAGCCACTCGCCCTCGATGCCACCGCCACTGACCTCTGGCTCGCTAACCTCTACTCAACGCTACCGCCGCTCGCCCTCGACGCCACCGCTACTAAACTCTAGCTCGCTAACCTCTGCTCAACACCCGCTAACCTCTGCTCGAGGCCACCTCTGCTCGCCCTCGACGCCACTACCGCTAACCTCTGGCTCGCCGTTTGCCCTCGACGCCACCACCGCTCACCCTCGACGCCACCGCTTGCTGACCTTCTCTCGACGCCACCACCGCTCGCCCTCGACACCACCGCTGACCTCTGCTCGGCGAGCCATTGCTTCCTCTATAGAGAGAGAGAGCGTCATTACAGGTGCTCGGCTCTTCCTTCGAGAAGAATGAAAAGAAGAAGAAGGTGCATGTAGCCGTGTCCTGTCCGTTGCTCTTAGGGTTTTGTGGTTTCCCAACGCTCTCTTTTCCACCCATCCCATTTCACGTTTCCATTTTTGTTGAGATCCGTGCTTTTCCATGTCTCTGTGCAGGTCCCGTTGGAGCTCGAGACCATTACAGGTTCATCCCCGTTCTCTCTGGCTTTCTCCTCGAACTGTCACTCATGTCCTTGTCTCCTTTGTGATCTTCTTTTTTGGTGGTGGATATGTGTTTGATCTGCTCTATTATTACCTTTGCTTGAGTTCTAATCTCCTAAGTCAGGCTTGCGTGTGGTGATGGCCTATCCGGTTGGGGTCGATCTGGCGAACATGCATTATTTGGTTTTGTTCCTAGATCTATTTATGCAAGCACATGGGAATTGTCTCTGACATAATTACACTTGAAGGAGCTACGGCACTTTGATTACTACTGCCCAAATTGTGAGGCCAAGACCAATTGCAAAAGGCCAAACTTACAGAAATTAGAGCCAAAAGAGAATTATGCTCAGAGATACGTTACCTGTTTTGGTCAGTTATATAGTCTACTTGCATGTGTGCTCGTGCGTACGTGCGCATGTGCCTTTATGGTCGGGTTAGGACTTGAATGAGATTGCTTGAATTTGCTTGAAACAGGTTGGTGGAAAACAAGCAAGCTCCTTTGCCTGATAAGGTTTCTGTGGTGTGCATTGGCAAGGAAGGGTCATATATTCCAAAACTTCATATGTAAGCCTTCAGTACTGCAGATTGAATTTCGTATAATGCTGCTTCATCTTTTCTGTCCTATCAACATTTTTCTTTTCAGCTTTTGTAGATTGAGCTTCTTTCTTTTAGTTATGACTAATTAACTTAGCTTATTGGCTTTTACGGCATAGTTAGTCTGTTGTCTACTTTGGAATTTAAGTGATCCAAATGGTGTGTCTTGAAGACCTTTTACTATGGAAAACCTACATAACTTGTTGATAAGCCATCTTGATTTCATTTGTCTTTGTAGAATTGTGTGCAGGTGTGGCTCGTGTGGTTCAAAGATGTAAACACCTAGTGAATGGGAACAACACACAAGTTGCAAAGCCAAAAAGTGGAAGTACGGTGTCGAAATCAAGGATACGAGAGAACCACTAGAGAAATGGAACGGTACACTTTTCTGTGACTTCACGGCATCACTTGCGCTCTTTGCTCATCTGTCAACTTATGCTAGACTTGCTTATCTAATCTGCTTGATTCTTCTTTTTATAAATAATCAATCATGACCTTTGTTTGAATATTTCCAACGTCAAATGTACTGATAAAGTAAACACCATGGAGTAGCTTTTCCTTATACAGCTCGTGGTGTGGTGTGGTGTCCATGATTTATACTTTGTGTGCAGATTTGGTCATTAACATATAACCAACTACAGGGGGGCATGGGTTTGTACATTATGAATTGTTTATGCCATTGTTATTACACAGCGCATACCATGTTTCTGGAATCTATAGTCTTGGTCATCTTTCAACACACATCATTTGAGTTTATGTATCTCCTTGATTTAATGTTTTTCTCACATGGAAGATTTCCACTTAAAGACTAAATATATTCTCAATACTCAGGTGGGAAGAAATCATGTTTAGGTCAATGAGGTAGACATACCCAATTTCATTCGAGGGTCTGAAACTGTCTTTTGCAGCCTTTTCATGTGATATAATATCTCTTGGCAATGATTGTATGTATTGTATATGTGGTGCTTATTACTTTGCGTGGCCAAAGTGCAGTCTCATGCTAATCTTATGTAACATCAGCTTGCAGAGTATGCCGCACTTGGTTTCGATCCTTTGAAGTTAGACAAGCAGCAGTTGATGGATTTCTTGAAAGGGAGTTCTTGCATTCACCATCAAAGTATACATTGAAGTTTTCATGGTATATACGTACAATTGCATCTTCATTGAAGTGATGCTGCATCCCAAACAGGAAGATCTTGGGCATTTGGTGGTTTTACTAGAGCAGTTGTAGCTTTTGACTTATGGTTTTAAGTTTGATTTTTTATTTTTTAAATGTAGTGCTTGAAAGTTCTTTACATTCGAATGGACGGATATTTTGAAAACAAAAGCTAGAGGCTGAAGTTTGTGAGCAGAATTCCCCCTGCTGCGAAAAAAAAAAAAGAATCTTAGTGTTTGGAATGAATGAAGTGCTTTATTATTTATTTATCTTTTTGGCAGAGAGTTATGTGCCTATTCATGCTAAATGGACGATGGAAAGGTGTGCCGTATGTAGATGGGTTGAAGATTAGGACTATAACAAAATGATAATCAGCAACGGGTCTTACATCTTTCCAGGTAGCATTTGTCCACCTTTTTTTTGGTATTTGAATCAAAGGTCACCAGATAGTTGGTATTCTTCTATAAATGAACTAGATTCACTCTTGATTGCAGGTGTCAGATAGCTGTGCTTCAAGAATGTTATGGAGTAAACAACGTCCAAGACTTCACTTTATGGGTTTGCAGGGCATATGAAACGCTTGATGTGAGGAGGCAGTGTTGTCTTTGTCCGATAGAAGGTTAGATCAGTGAAGAACTTGTAATCGATGCCACAAATAAAGGGAATATAGCTAGGCTAACTAATCATTCAGTAAGTTCCAATAGAAGCATTTTTTTAACTAAAAATGAAAAAAAAAACTGTTAGAACTTGGAACTAACCCCAGAACCTATGACAAGGTAGGTTCCAGGTTTTTGGTTTTGACGGGTAGGTTCCAAGTTCCAAAAAATGAGGAACCTGTACCCGAGGGTAGGTTCCAGGTTCCAAGCGAAACCTGTAAGGAACCGGGAACCGCTCACCCCTAGTTCCAATAGAATCGGCATGTTATTAAAAAATATGGTAATTGCAAAACAATACAATTAACATTGGTAACATGATAAGCAGCTCAAATAAAAATTGACAATCTCAAACTAGTTAATTATTTTATCATGAAAAAATTAGTAGCTCTCTCAAATTAAGATTAGTAATTTCATATTAGAGTTGGTAACTTCGACAAGTTAATATGTTATGGAACGCCTAGTAAGTTGTTACGATTGAAGATAAGTCAATAATAGAAATTTTTTACCATGCAACTAGATTGACCTATTGTTCCGATGGCAGGAGAAGTTTGCCGTGAAATTGCCATAATAAATTGATGTAGATGTAGTAATGCGAAGGAAAAGAAAAATCTCAAACTTAGGTTGGATTAAAGGAAGGCAAACTGATTCTCCTTCTACTTAATAAATGATTTTGTCCCACATTCTATCCTAAATATGGCCGGACGATATAGGCAACTTTTAATTAAGGCGTCCTTAAAACATGAGGTGTTTCGTGTGCCCAAGGTTATCATGTTTTGACGAAGCAAGGTGACATGTGAAAGTTTTCAAATTCAAATATATTGTTGGTGACACGCATACCACATTGATTACATGGATTGATTACACCACGTCAGCTGTGTAAACGATATGTAAAATGCTTTCTTGAAAGGTGAAAACAACTTTTTTTTGATTTGCCGCAACTCGACTATGAATTACATTGATCAAATGAAAAGAAGTGAGTAATTTGAATATAAGTAGATAATCAAAAACTATTTGGTGACTTCACTCGAGAAAAAGAGCTGGTAAGTACTTTTAAATAAAGTTGTTGATACCATGAAGGACATGGTAGTTCCAATAGAATTGGCATGTCATTAGAGAAAATGGTAATTGCGAAACAATACAATCAACATTGGTAACATGATAAGCAGTTCAAATAAAAATCAATAATCTCAAACTAGTTGGTTACTTTATCATAAAAAAATCGGGAGCCCTCTCAAATTAAGATTAGTGATTTCATATAAAAGTCGATAACTGGATACATATTGTTCCAGTGGTAGGAGAAGTTTTCCATCAAATTGCCATAATAAATTGCTGCAGATGTAGTACCGCAGCAAGAAAGAGATTTCACAGGCGGAGAGTTTTTTTTTTTTTTTGTCGAAAAACACATTTTGCATTTAACATAACGTAAGTTTACAACCTGAAAGGAAAGCATCAACGGTAAGTAGATCAAGTAAAACCGATGGAGGAGATAGTAAGCAGTTATGGGCCAAAACTGATGTGTGGGCCTTCGCAGCCCAGTCGGCAACTAGGTTAGTGTCGCGTCGGCAGTGTTGCAACTTCAGGTTAAGGAACTTCGAAAGCAAAGCGGCAGCTTCATCAATCACCGATCAGAGCTCCCACGGCGGCGATTGTAGACCTTGTACAACTTTGACAAGGTTGAGACGGTCAGATTCAACCTCTAGATGTGCTTCATGGAGACGTCATCGGAGCAGATGTTGAAAGGAAAAGGTCAAAGCGTGAATCTTTGCTTCAAACGCAGAGTGTGCCAGAACTCGTTGCGTGTAAATATCAGTAAAGCGCCCTTGGTCATCTCTACCAGTACAGGCTATTGAACCTTCAGTGCTACCCGGCTGATAGCTTGCATCGTTATTACATTTCAGGGTGCCTTTTGCAGAAGGACGCCAGAGGTGTGCTCGATCGGTGGATTGAAGATCAGATCTCGGTTGGGATGAGGCTAAGTGGAGCTGATACGCAGTCATGTGAGCCACAGCTGTCTATACTACGAGGAAGGGATCCGGAGTTTGATTTTGAAAGATGAAGTTGTTCCGCAACCGCCAGATCTGCCAAAGGATGTTGGCAACAAGAGCTAGGCCAGGTGAGTTCTAAGGTACTTTCGCCCTTTCTGTAAGCCAGGCATCAAAGCGATTACTTGTGAGCGTTGACGTGCAGATATTAATCTGGGGGTCAGTCCAAATACCACGAGTCCATGTGCATTGTAAAAATATATGCTCTAGGGTTTCTAGAACATGTTGTTGACATAGATGGCATAGAGGATCTGCAATGATATGCCTCTTAAAGAGGTTTGCTTGGGATGCTAGGGCGTTGTGACAAGCAGACCATAGGAAAATTTTAATTTTCGGTTATATTTTCATGGCCCATATACTTTTCTATAATACCGACGGGTTCTGGTAAAATGTAGAGGCTCTATTATTTTGTTGAGTGCTGAGTGACTGCATGATAGAATGATAATTGCTGCGCACAATATGGTTGCTATCGGTGGTGGCCGACCAAATCAGTTTGTCTTCTGAATGAAGAGGTCTTACTAGGATAGTGAGAACCTCTACAGTGATCTGTTCTCCGAAAAATTGTTGTAGCAGAGAAATATTCCAATTATGATGGATGGGGTCAATAAGATCTACCACCATAAGAGGTTCTTCTCTAGATGTATGTCCATGGAGAATGCCCATTGGTAACCATCGATCTACCCGAATTCTGATGTTGTTACCGTTACCAACTGACCAGCGAATATGTGGTAGAATAGCTTCACTGCCCAGTAGTAAGCTTTGCCATCCCCATAATGGTCTAGTGCCTCGACCAGCAGATAGGAAATCTGTCAAATGGAAATATAAACCTTTAAATAAGTTACTCCATAATGACTGAGGCTGTTGTAGCAAACACTAAGCCTGTTTTCCAAGCATCACTTTATTAAAAGCTATTAGGTCTCGGAATCCCATACCTCATTTCTCTTTTCTATCTTTCATAAGGTCCCACTTCCACCAATGGATACCTACTTTATTCTGATCATTCCTCCACCAAAAACGAGCAATTCGTTGTTCAATAGATTTGCAAACAGAAAGAGGCAGTTTAAATATAGACATTGCATAGTGTGGAATAGCTTGAATGATAGATTTAATGAGAATTTCTTTACCCCTTTTTGATATAAACTTCTCCTTCCATCCCTCCAATTTAGCATTGACTCATACAAGTATCCAAGAAAACATTTCCTTCTTCGAGCGGCCCCATTATGATGGTATGCCCAAATATTTGCCATAGCTTTGCAAGATAGGAGTTCTAAGTTCTCGAGACATATTATCCTGGAGAGAAATAGGGCAGTGTTTGTTGAAAATCATACTTGATTTGTTGCGATTAACTAGCTGTCCAGTAGCTGAGCAATACAGGTCTAAAATGTTGGCTAAGTTTTAACATTCTGGTATACTACCATTTAGGAAGAATATTGCATCGTCAGCAAAAAAGAGATGGGATAGAGTAGGAAAACATCTATTTAACCTGATTCCTTTGAGATGTCCTATACCGACAAATTGTGTAATTAGAGTCGATAAAACATTAGCCATCAAAATAAAGAGATATGGTGATAATGGATCCCCCTAGCGAAGGCCACGAGATGGATGGAAATAAGGCAATTGTTCACCATTAAACTTCACACTGAAAGCTACTATAGTGATACACTGCATAATCCAACTAACCCATATTGGATGGAAGCCCAATTTAAGGAGGTAATCATTGAGAAAATCTCATTCTACTCTGTTATACGCCTTTGTCATGTCTGTTTTTAGTATTGCATTGAATTTACATGTCCTATTTCTCGTTCTAAAGTGATGAAGAACCTCTTGGACGATGAGAATATTATCCTGGATCTATTGTCCTTGCACAAAAGCTTACTGTTCTTTAGAAATAAGAGTAGGTAAGCAAGGTTTGAGGCGATTCGCAAGTACCTTAGAGATGATTTTGTATGCAAAATTGCATAGGCTGATGGGGCAATATTGCTCGAGCTTCTCGGGTTGAGTTGTCTTGGGAATCAACGTTATAATAGTATGATTCAGACCTATAGGCATTACCCCCGACGTCAAAAAATTATGCACTAGGAGGAAAAAGGTCGTCTTTAACAATGTCCCAGTGTTGTTGATAAAATAACACATTCAATCCATCAGGACCAAGTGCCTTAGTAGTTCCCATCTGGAAGGTAGCTTGCCGAACCTCTTCCATCGTAAGTGAGGCAATTAGCTAGTCATTCATTTCACTGGTGACCACCTGGTTACATTGATCAAGTAAAGGTTCATAGTTCCTATAACCATCAGTTGTATATAGGCGTGAAAATAAAGTGGTGGCCATATCCTTAAAAGTAGGGATATCACGAATCCATTGCTGATCCTCGATTTGCAACATCGTAATTCGGTTTCACTACTGACGCTGGATTGTAGTGGCATGAAAAAAACGTGTATTTTTGTCGCCCCATTTCAACCATTGAATTCTGGAGCGTAATGCCCAATATTGTTCTTCCTATTTCCAAGTCCGAGAAATTTCCTCTTTGATTTTGGATGCCTCTACCTTGTCATAATTGAGATGTCGCTAGTTCATTAGGTTCTTTAATTGATTTTGTAAGCTTAGCACCCTGTTGTGTCCATTAGAAAACTTGTTCCGACTCTATGCAGTCAGAGCTTTTGTAACCCGCTCCACTTTTGTAAGGAAACTGGGATGTGACTGACAATGCGAATTCCACGCCCAAGAGATAACGTCATGGCATTCCTCATCCTCATTCCAATAGCTCTCAAAAAGAAAAGCTTTCTTGGTGCGACGATAACCTACTGAGGTATAAATTAGTATAAGGCTATGGTCAAACCCCACAGCTGGAAGTGCATACACTTCTGCCCCTGGAAACAAGAAGCGCCATTCCATAGTACACATCACCCAATCTAGTTTTTCCTTCACAAGCTCCTCCCCCTCTCTATTGTTCATCCATGTATATTTACAGCCATGGCTTTCTAGCTCGGTAAAATCACAATCATTAAGAACAGCTCTGAAAGACAGCATCCTAGACTGGTGAGCAGGACATTTCCCCATCTTTTCCCAAGGATAAAGGATCTCATTAAAATCTCCAGCACATATCCAAGGTAAACTGTTGCTAGCATGTATCTATCTGAGCTCATCCCACAAAAGTTGACGCTGGTGATAGTTAGTAGGAGCATGAATAAAAGTAATACTAATAGGTCTACCTCTCTTCCCCTTACTACCACTGATATGAAACAGGTATGGATTGGAAAGGAGAACCTATAAGTAAACCGACTCATTCCAAAACAACACTAAGCCACCAGCAAAACCAACTGGGTTAAGGATATGAGCATTTTGAACTTTAATCTGTGCTGAATACGTTGAAGCGTTACTTTAGGTTGCTTATTTTCCATTAAAAACACTACATCGGGCTTATCTTTGGCCGTTATGGCCTTGAGAGCTTAAACTGTCAAGGGATTGCCCAAACCCTGACAGTTCCAATATAGTATTCTCATTTGTGTGCGGGTGGCTGTTTGGGGCTAGCCACCAAAGCCTAGACTCTTGCTTCGTCTGCTGTAAATATGGGAGTGTCCATAAAATGTGAATCATTATGTTCCTCTATCGTCACGCCTTTTGTTTCATACGGGTTATATCTTCGCTGTTTTCTTGCCAAACCCAAAGTTGGTTTGGACCTGATATTCTTAACCCTCTTTATTGCTTGAATATCCATTGACTCAGCCTGAATGCCTTTCAATTTTGTGTCTGCAGGTATAAGTGCTGTATGGACAGGGGGTTGGATCATTACTGAGTGCTGAAGAAGTTGCTGGTCAGATTCAACTACAGATTCCTTGGATTTGAAACCTGCATGAGATGTACTTGCTGCTGAAACCAGTGGTGGTGGGGGCAATAAGGGAACCGTAGGAAGCTATGGAGGTGGAGTCTCAGGTACGGCAGCTTCGGTTTGATCTGACTTATCTTGTGTGTCATAAAATGTATGCCAATATGGACTGTTTTCCTTGACTTCGGCACAGAGCCACTGGCCATATGCCATCTTCTCTCCGCCCTCATGTTTTGCCTCATTATATGGTATGTCTTTGTAGTACGTTACATAGTGACCAAGTTTGCCACAGGAGGAGCAAAAGTGCGATAGCCTTTCATAGCGAAAATCGAGCCAAAAAGGTTTGCCAGCTATCCTTATCAACTTTCCTGTTTTGAGAGATTATTGTAAATTTAATTCAACTCGAACTTGACCTGCTCTTGACGATGTTCCATCCTTCGAATCGACCTTGACTTCTAGTACATGGCCCACCTGCTGCATTGCCCTTATAAGCATATGCTCAGAATACCATTCTAAAGGTAAGCCAAACACTTGCACCCAAAAAGCACAAGTAGAAAAGTCATAGCAATGTAATGGTGTGTTCAGAATCCAAGGTTTGAACATAATTAAATTGCCCGAGAATAGCCAAGGGCCACCTTCCAGAATTCTCTGTTTGTCAGCTTGTGAGTGAAATTTTGCGATGTATATACCTTCCTCTCGCTGTGAGATATCCACTAGATCAGTTCTCCAGGCTTTTTTCAGTGTGCTTTGGAAGGCTGGAAAGTTGATGGATGGATTGGAAAGGATTTTACCAATAAGGGATAACCGGCATTCCTCTAATGTTTCAGGTGAAGGTTCCTCATCCCAGTCATCGAAGATCTGTTCTGTGGTGAGGCAACCCAATCTATTACAAAGAGCTGCCAGACATGATGAATCTGCAATGTCTTCCGACGCCATCCAAGATAACGAAAAAAGGCGGGAAAAGGTACTTGCTAACCCTCGTGAAAGCAAGACATCGTGCCCAAATACCCAATTCAGAAAATAACGAAACAAAAGAGAGCCGAGACAATAAGAGATGGATAGCGACTACCCCTCGACTAACAACATATCCACAATTGCAGGTCAATTTGATAATAATCGGAGACATGCAAAGCAAACCATGAAGAATCGCTGAGGAAAAGCATGTTCCAACCTGACATCGGAAACCGATGGGGTGAGAGGCACAAAGAAAGCGACCAATTTCCGAGCAAAAAGGGAGGTGGAGGTGGAAGAAGGTAGGGGATTAAACGAAGCGGTAGGGTTTAGAGAACTACCAGATGATAGAAAGGACTCTACATAACGAGAGAATATTTCGCAGGCGGAGATTACTTTAATGAAACATAGGATACTGACAATAGAAACACAAGTAATGACTGAATCTAGAATATTTTCTTTGGAATTATGTATTTATTTATTTAAAATATGTCCGGGGCGACTTCTATTTTCAACTCTAGCCCTTCTATAAGTTTTTCGAAACTCCCGATTCGACGTATATTTTATGTAAGAAATACAAAGGTATATAAGTGAGAACAAATTTTGAGGCTTCCAATCGAAATCTATTAATTTTGGGAGTTTAATCTCCTGTTTTTTTTGCTTTTTTCTTCTAGCAATATGAATTCGCATTTTATTTAACGATAGGTTTTTAAAAAAATTAATTACCTTTTTAATTGAATTTATGTCGTCCTAATTTAGCAAGATTTGTTGAGATCATGAACAACAATTCTCATATAATCGACCATAATAGAAAAGCTGAAATCAAATGAACAAACTGATTATTGCTTGCGCCAAACCATTCCTAATAAATCAGTAGGTTCACTAGGCAAGCCAAGGACAAAGCAACCTCAGCTACCATTGGAGGAGCAACTGGTTCCCATTTGCATAAGTGTCACACCCTCCATCATCTTCCTCAACAAGAAGCCGGCCTTCTCCCGCGCCCTCGCCGACCCTCGGACCATAAGATCGGCCAAAACGGTTGAGAAGTCCAGCAATCTCAGAGCCTCTCGAGTGCAACCCTCGCTCTCGCCGAAGAGACGGACAAGGATCTCGGCCGCACCTTCCTTGCCCAGCATACACCTCCCTTTCAGCACGTCCATCATTGGACAGCCAGGGTGCAATTGCCGTGGAACTGCACGAGCTCAGCCAGTGAGCTCAGCAAGTGGTGTGAGGCCGCGCTGTTTGGGCCAGAGATTGCCTTGATTAACGCTTGGAAGGTCCCTGCGACCCCAAACTTGGCCTTGTTCTTGTCGAGCATGGCGAGGCTGCAAACGAGGGAGGCAGCTAGCCTGCTGGATTCAGGGGAGCTAGGAGATAGGATGATGGAGTTGAGACGGTTGATGATCTCCATGTCTGCCAGGGGCCGCTTGAGGTCTGGGTTGAGGGAGAGGTTGAAGAGGATGGAGAGCGACAGGGCTCGAACAATGGATAGTTTTCGCAAATTTGGTAGTTTAGGAAAAGTGATCTCCTTCTTGATATAACGAGAAGTCATGTTTTCCAAATCTAAACACCATATAATCAATTAAAATTCATTGTTATTGACCCTAATTATATCATCTGAGTCGTAAATCAACTTTTTATCGATTTTGCGACATCTAACTCCCGTATTGACACCAGCACAGGACAAAATAAAGCTAAATAATAATTTGCATACTATGTAATCGAAATTACGTTTACTTATAATTATTGTTTAATTTCACCCATGTTAAATAAGTCGAATAAATCTTTAGCTCAGTCTTATAGGTATTCGTCGACGATGAGATAAGTACATTTTCAACAAGAGAGGACTCTTGTATGGAGTTGTCAAAAGAAGGGAAAGACCGAAAGCCGGATGAAGCAGGGAAACCCCGGACAGTTGGTGAATCCTCTTATTAGTTCAATGCAGACTTCCAAGAGAAAGACAATGCAGAGTATGAGAGGTAGACCAGTAGTAATTAGTAGCAACCAGAATGTGTAGGGGTAAAATATGATCACTCGCCAGCCACGGCCTCAACCCGCGTATTGCCGAGAGTAAGACTAGGTTCTCCTTCTTCGCCAGAATCAATGACGCCGAATCGTGACCACGAGCCTCCCCAGACTCTGACCTTGCTGACTTGCGTATTTTCTACATTGCTAAACACCAGCCTGTCATCCTCTCGGCGAAGTAAAGCCGTACCATCTCCCTTTGTTACCACAAGTCCTGTTGGTAGCGCAATGTGATACTGTTTGCTCCAGTATTCATCCTCGCCATACTCTCTCATCACTCAAATGGCGCAAACGTCTCCATAGTGTGATACAGAAAAAGCTACAAGAGCCAGTGAATCTCGCGACACCGAGAGCGTCACTTTGCCTCTTGGATCTAGATGGAATCTAGAGAGATACTCTGAAACTAGTGTCGTGACTTGCCCCAATACTTCCTCCTCTGAAAAAAGGGACACTACGGAACTGAATCTCATGTGCTTTAATGCACTGATCCTTAACAGATGCCTGTAAATTGGTTAAAACTAAGCACATAAAATCGGGTTCCACCAAATTTCTGAATTGAGTTGTGGATAAAACCAAATATCGAAAGAAAAGAAACCAAGGCCAAATTTGGGAAATCAGTTTTCGTAGTATGCTTTGGGGCCTTCGGCTACTGAGGTTGGAAAGTCCAACATGCACTTTGAATTTGACATTGATCCTGCCAGGTCAAGAAGGAGAACCATGTGTTTCTTGTTTGACTCGTAGACTTCAACTTTAACCGACCCAATATATACTTTCTAATGGCGGTGGGCCGATGGCTTATATATAAATTGTTGATGCGAAGTCTTGAAGGGCCGCTTGTGTATGAGATTTGGTGTGCAAAGAGGTGCAAAGGAAACTCGTGAATTACATTCATAAAATTAGTATTCAATTCAATTAATTTTTTGTCATAAGAACTTGTGTATAATTCCCTCATGAGATTAAGAGGTTATTTTGTAAGGATTTACAGGACCAAACATTGCGTGAGTTATTGAGACTTGGGAAACACTACAAATGTTTGAGTGACTCGAGTGCGGAAGTAATCTCCATTGTATCACTTGATTTATAATGGGGTTCGTTGTTGCTCTCTCCGTAGATGTAGGTCACTGATAACTCTATAAAAATATAGTTATTTTATATATTTTACACAATGCAATATATATGAGAAAATATTTGGATTTCCTTCTAATTATACAATATAATGAGATATAGAGAAGATTAGGAAAAAATTGGCAAAAATTATGAATTCAAATCAGAAAGTGTTGGAAGGTGGATATCAAATAAGGGAATCATTGATTTTGTTCCCTAATTTTACCTGCAAGTATTGGAAGATAAATATCAAATTAAAGATTCTCTTATTTACTCCCTATTTTTATGCGCAAAATAAACAATTATCTAGATATAAGAGTCTTGGATGTATCCTATGAATAGGACAACATTGAGAGCTTAGGGGGACAACTAGATTTTTATTTTCATATTGTTTTTCATTGTTCTAGAGTTTTTTCAAATATTTTGAAAAAAAAAACAATAGTGGTAACAAAATTATTATTCTTTGATTCAAGATGTTAGGTTTAATTTACATTTTCGTTTCTTCTTCTACAATATTCTAATTTTCTTTTATTAGGGCTATGATGTAGCTTAACTATGATGATATGAACTTCATAATTTTTGTGCGTGCAAGTGATTTCATTCATGTGAGTTATATATTATTGTCCTTAATACTTTTAAGTGACTAGCCACCACTTGAATAATTCAAAATATATGTTTGAGACCGAGAAATAATCATATGTAATTGCTCCTTATAATATATAACTATGAATTAAACGTGGATAGAGATACATCACGTTATTTGTATAGCTTTCAATGATAAGGTGATCCAAAAGACTCATTGTAAGTCGGAAATATTAATAGATTTTAATGCAATTATGTTTATTTAAATTCACATAGATATATAATGGATAAATAAATCAAGTAGGCTTGCTATACTTATAAATAGGATAGTAAATATATTAGGAAATTCCACAATCACAAGCTTGATATCGTTCTTGTACACGTAACAATCTAAATGTGTATCTAGTGGTTATGATGAAACTAAATGCTTTAACATATTTATTTGATTGATTTATTACATTTAGTTCCAAAATTTTGCTTTTGTGATTTTTAGTTTTAATTTATTCTCCATTTTATTTTGATCAATTAGATAAATTTCAAATTTTATATTTTTAATATTTAATTGGTCTACTATTCATCAATCTCTATTCAATGATATTTTTTTCTCATTATTGTATTACTTGTTTGACACATTCACTTGCATTTAAAATTTTACAAACAGTCACTATTGGGGGTGAGCGGTTCCAGGTTCCCTATAGATTCCAGCTAGAACCTGCAACCTATCCTCAGGTATAGGTTCCTCATTTTTTTGAACCTAAAACCTACCTATTAGAATCAAGAACCTAGAACTTACCTTATCACAGGTTATAGTGTCAGTTTCAAGTCCAATCGGTTCTTCTTCTTTTTTAGCTAAAAAAGAAAATGAATACAACAATAATAAACAAGATTGCCATTCAACTAAATTATCAACAAAGGAAAAGAAATTCTTGGCAGGGAATTCAACTAGATAAAAGAGAGAAAATGGAACAAAAGTCTGCATTAAAACGGAACAAAATTCACTAGACCATAAATTTTGTTTTAGAACTTTGTATTAGGAAATTTATAACACAATAGAACAAACTAGACCATAAAAACAAGAGCATTAAAATTGCAGATATGACATTAAAAGAAAGATGAGTTTTTAGTCCTCAAACATCCATAAACAATCGTTCCAAAGTTTGATCAACCGAAATCAAAAGAAACAACAATTAAAGTTAATAAGTTAATAATAGCTATAAATTTAAAATTAAAGTGTCGTGAATCGGTTATTTGCACTTGCAACTACAACGTTTTCTTTGCAATTGAAAGCTCACCATACGCAGGGTAACCAAGCATTGCAATTCAAGTAAGTGCTCCTTGGACATGATGAGAACTAACATCTTTTGGAGCATACAGAAAATAGCATAGCATGATGCTCAACTTGACTATATAATCAACCCATATATAAGAACTAAAGCCATCAAATGGAAGTGTAACGAGAAATGCTAGTAAACTAAAATAAGTATTAGATGCCTTACCACATATATTCATTCTGCTTTAACTAGTAAACTCTATTTACCAATGATAATCTCCTCATTAAGACAATCTACATCTAAAAAAAAAAAAGAGATATACAGATAGCTCTCAATCAATTTTGAGTGCAAATCAAAACGTCCACTACTTTAGGAGTTAAAGAATTTCGAAAACCATCAAGCATACGACCCAATTTACTGAAAGTTGACTCTAAAGCAACAGTAGTCACGAGAATAGATAAAATATCCCAAACCATCAAAGAAATGATTTTATATTTGCAGCCAACAGTCTTCCACCACATCAAAAGGTTAAAATCAAGAACTTTTTCATTCTTTTTTTTGAAGATACTCATCAAGCTTGGATTTGTTGTCATCGTACCGTAGTTCGTTCAAGTGCAAAAACATTTTCTTCCAAGCTTGGGCATTATACTTCTTTCTACATTCATTACCACCCACATCGGTATTGGAATCACTACTACTTGCTCTCAAACTGTGTCTACCAAAATTTTGATCACTTGAAACAAGAGAAAATTGCTCATAAAATTCATACAAACGCCCCAATGCGTCTTTTACCTTGTAATGCATCCTTTTAATTTTCAATTCATCATCATAAATTTGTCCATACAGGAAACTCACCTAATTCAACTTGGCTGTAGGATCTGATATAACCGCAATCAACACCATCATGTTCACTTTATCCAAGCTTCCATAATATTTGTCAAATTTTCTTTCATTTTTATACCCATAACTTGAAACTTCGAACCCGAAACATCCGTCGCATCTTTCAAATATCTATACAAAAGAGCTATCCCTTCAAAATAATCATTTGAAGTAATATATGAACTCTTCGACATCCGATTGGTGGCATCATATAATATTTTTATAAATTCCGAAAGAATAATAACATTTTCCTAATCATCATCTTTAGGAATTTCATGGTTAAGCTCACTTGCCAAAGATTTATCAAAATCTTCCATTATTTCAAAAGCTTTTTTGAACTTCATGGCGATATCTAATATGAGATAAGGGGAGTTCTATCTAGTGGTAACATCAAGAATAACCGAATCCTTATAAGTGATCTGTTCACTCTCAATGCAAGATTGAAATGCTTTGGCTCTCGTGAAAGAAGTCCTCACATATCTAACCACATTTCAAATATGTGCGATAGAGTCACGCACTGTAGTCAAGTCATCTATCACAATCAAATTTAATTTAAGAGCCGTGCACCTCATGTGCATAACACTACCATCTAATATCAATAACTTCTCTCTTAAAATTTTTTCCCTTAAGTAACTGATTGCAACATCATTCGAATTAGTATTATCCACAGTGATTGTGGACACATTTTTTTCTATTCCCCACTCTTGGATGCATTTCTCCATCATTTTCCCAATCTCCCTACTCCTATGACTATGCATCACCACAAAATTGATAATTCTTTTATGTAACTTCCAATTTTCATCAATCAAATGTGCAGTGAGACACAAATAATTTGGATTTTGAATGGAAGTGAGTGCTATCCTAGAATTAATCTTTCCAAAATAAGTCTTTTGATAAGTTCCTTCACAAAAATAATTCATGCAATCTTTTGACACTGTAATATGTGATAAATGTTTGAAGAGAGATTGTAACTCACTAACAAATGCATGAAATCTAACATGCTTAACCAAGGAAAAGGTCGTTCATCAATTATGATGAACCGAGTAAGCATTTTCCTACAACGTTCTTAATTAAATGACCATGTCGATAAGACGTTACCAGTACTAAAATCTGCCCTTGCCTTGCTAGCTATGTCTATATTACACGGTGTAAAGAATCTTTGCTTCTTTTTAACATTGCGAGGAAACTTCTTGCACTTGGTCAACTGCTTCCTCATTGTAGAAATATCGTTAGCAACACGATACTTAAATATAAACCCACAATGAATGCACTTCACTTGATATGATCTTCCATCCTTATCATTGATTCTCACATAATGATTATAGCATTCAAATGTATATTTCTTATCACGAGGAAGAAGACAAGAACCAAGTATCTTATTTATGGTACTCATGATAGGGGATGGCTCTTCTTAATTTTCATCACCAGACAATTCCAATTCCGTGATTGAAGTTATCTCCTCACATTCCTCCACCTCTATTCACATGTTATCTTGACACATTAACTTCACAGATATCGCTGCAGAAGAAGTTACTCCATATTCACATATGATCGACAAGAAAGAAGAAATCACACGGGATGAAGGGGAAATGTCAAAGAATTGACCACTTGAAAGCCGCTCTTTTTAATTTCCAGTTAGCAGCAAGTAAGAAGCAGAGAGCCTATTTTAAGATAGGCTATATAAAGAATAATCAAATAGGAGTATGTTGTGTCAAAAATCCTCATTGCCCATATAAGAGTTCACCATTTAATTCACATTTAGCCTTGTTATAATTAAGCCCCGTAGATTCAAATAATGTCAAAGTAGGTAATAGCAACCACATTGTCGACCCTTATAAGCTCATGAGAACCTGAAACTAATCAAGCTTAATTTGATCAATAAACTGTGCTCAATGCATGGAGAGACCAGAATCATTGCTCCTGATGATACAAGATTCATTATGGGTGATGCCAGAATATTACTAATGAATCTAGGTTTAAGTTTAGAGAAAAAAATCCACAGGCCCATCCAGTATTCATTATCCATCTTTGAAGAGAATGCTAAATGTAGAGTTTTGGGACACCTAGAGTGCCAAAACTTCGGAAATGTACACTTAAGTGCTAGTTTCAGAGTAAAGTGGATCACTTAAGTACCACTTCGGCCAAATGGCTGAAGTGACAATTTTCCAGCAAGTTGGGTGCAAAATGGCATCATTTTGCACGCTGACGTGATGAGAAAATGCAAAAATGACGTTGTTTTGTGTATGATGTGTAAATAATTAATATAAAAATTAGTTAAATTAAATTTAAACTTAATTTCATTTAAAATATTCTAAAAATTTAAAAACGTAAAATTTAAAAACTTAAAATTTAAATAAAAGGAAGGGGGGGCGCCGAAGGGGGCGGCTGAGGGCTGAGCCCTCACCCCCCTGGCCAGGGCTCGACGACCCCGGCCGATGCTCCCCCCACTGTCACTAGCCCTTCCCGGCGGCGGTAGGGAGGCAGCGGCGACGAGGGCTCAGCCCTCAGCCGCCCCCTTCAACACCCCCCTCCCTTTTTTTAAAAAATTTTAAGTTTTTTATTTTTTAGAATATTTTAAATAAAATTAAGTTTAAATTTGATTTAATTAAATTTATATTAATTATTTACACATCAGAGCCAAAACGACGTCGTTTTTGCATTTTCTCACCATGTCAGCGTGCAAAACGAGGCCATTTTGCACCTAACTCGCCGAAAAATTGTCACATCAGCCATTTGGCTGGATTTTGGCCAGAGTGGCACTTAAGTGATCCACTTTACTCCGAAACCGACACTTAAGTATACATTTCCAAAGTTTTAGTACTTAAGTGTCCCTCCATACCAAGTTTTGGCACTTGGGCTGTTCTTCAGCTAGTATGCATATAGTATATTACCACTAAAGGAAGTTATGGAATTATATGCTTCTAAGTTGGTAATGATATATGATGAGGAAAAGAATTTATGCGGCCTTAAATCCTAAGGAAATGACAATCTTCTTGCGGCATAAAGTGAGAAGATCACCACATGATGCATATAGAGACGAAAAAAATCAAAAAATGGACGGTCAAGCCCAACCCCTCCAAACTAGTTAGAAAACCAGATGTTAGGTAATTAGCCTACTTCTAAACCCCAAGCCTCAAGTAGACCTTCAACACAAGGTAATTAGCCTACTTCTAAACCCCAAGCCTCAAGTAGACCTTCAACACAACCAAGCACGAGAGGGAGGGAGAGAGCATATTGCGAGGCTAGGAGCTCGAGAAGACGGAGGATGGAAGCTGAGGGAAGTGATGGGGCGAGCGGCATTGATTCGTCATCGAGGGCGTCGTTGAGCGGAGGGGCGACAAGTGGCGTCAAGTTGTCGTTGAGGGTGTCACTAAGCGAAGGGGGGACGAGCGACATTGAGTCATTGTCAAGAGCGTCACTAAGCGGAGGGGAGCGAGCGGCATCAAGTCGTCATCGAGGGTATCACCAAGCAAAGGGGGGCAAGTGGCATCATCGAGGACATCACCGAGCGGAGGAGGGCGAGTGGCAATGAGTTGTCACCAACTTTGAGGGCGTCGCCAAGCGGAGGGGGGCGAGCAGCGAGGAGTCGTAGTTGAGGGCGTCACCAAGCAGAGGGGGCCGAGCGGCATCTAGTCAAGGGCATCCTAGAGCATAGGAGGGCAAGTGGCGTCTGGGGGGGGCAAATGGTGTCGCCGAGCGAAGAGAGAGAGAGAGAGAGAGAGAGAGGAAAGTCATGAGTCAAGGTTGGGGGTAGAGCAGAGAGGGAGAGGAGAAACGAATTTGGAATAAAATTAGGGTTTTAGGATTAGGAACCAGAAATCGAACCGGGAAACTACCAATTCCGAAAAAAAAAAATGAATCAGGAACTGGAACCTCTCTCTTTGAAACAGGGAGTCAAGCCAAAGCCACCAGTCTAATTCTTCGGTTTCGGGTTCTACCAGGGAATTACACTTGCCCCTTGTCATTATGACTGAATCACGAAAATCTGATGTCCTATATATTTTCTTATTCTATCTATTTAATTATTTAAACACTCACTTTCTGCAACATAAAAAATCCTTGAAGACAATTTTTTAAAAATTTTACAGCAACGACTATATCTTAATGACACAATACATAATATATATATATATATATCTTTGATAGGTGCCACATTTAGACGATAAGATCTTGGGGAATATAATGAAATGCATACAACATCAAAACTACGAAAACAATAGACGATTGTCTATCTCTGGAAAAAGCATATGTGAATTTCCGTGAATGTTTGAAACCTAGTTCTTTATTGGAAGTTGGGCATGGTCAACAGTGAACCTCGACCCACTTGGTTCGTGAGAGTAGGATCTCCGCCTCCCAAGTCAATGACATCAAAAGATAAATCAATGCCGCTTCCCTGGATTCCAACGTCACTGATCTGCATATCCTCCACATCACAACACACCAACTTCTCATCCCCCATGCGAAGCAAAAGTTTGCCATGCCTGGTAAGTCCCAAGGCCGCTCGGACCGTCGACCCTATCGGTAGCACAATGTGATGCTGCTTAGTCCAGGACGTGGCCACGCCATACTCCTTCATCACCCAAATGCCGCATTCCTCTCTGTTCCATATGTCGAAAGCAATCAAAGCCAGTGAACCGCATGACACTGAGAGCGTCGCTTTGCCTCTCGGATTTAGAGAGAATTGTGTGAGATTTTCCGATTGGGGCAGCTCGATGACTTCTCCGAATTTTTCCTCCATCATATCGAAGGCTACAATTGAGTTGTAAGGTGCCTCCACTGCGGGCGCCGCGAGCCAATGCGTGGCCCCATTGACAAATGCCCGTGAATTGCCACGAACCGTCCAAGTGAAATTGGGCCTGCACAGGCTCTTCCATCTGTTACGGCCTAGGCTATAAACCTCGACAAGCGATGGCCTTATTGGAGAATCAGCTTCTCTCACACCGCCGCGAGAATAAGTAATCCTCACGACCTTGTAATCCCGGGCATTCGGCTCATACCCGAAACCATGGACAAGATATTGACTGCAACATGCTGAATTGTAGCCCTGAATTAGAGACTGGGTGCAAACGGGCCAACGGTGACAATGGACGCAACCCTTGTTGGGAAGGGCCTTGACTTCGCCTGTGGACGGGATTCACAGGAGAACGGCTTGCTTGCTCGCTCGACGGTGTGAGTACGAAAGCCCGGACAAGCAAATCAGAGCACCATCGCTGGACGAACCGATCACGGATATCGAAAACCATTTGTCGCCAAGAAGCAGATTCACATTTTTCTTCCCGATGGACGCGTTTTCGAACACTAAAGAGCACTTGTTGTGATTTTCCCATTCCAACGGGACCACCAGAAGGGAAGTCCCGCTGCGATTCAGCCATACCGTCAGGAAGTACGGCTCGGACAAGAGTGAACGCCACGACTTTGAGACGCACCGGAACCGGACGAGAGAGCGGGCTGGTAAGCAAGCCAGGATTTCAACCACGACATTGGATGGAAAGATACCAGAGAGCGATGCCATGGTACTCGCGGACTGGTAGACAGATTGCTAGGAATTAAAGAGGACAAGAGCAAGAAGCAGGGGCAGTCAGACTCACTGATCTTGCAATTGGATAAAACTTGTGAGAAAATTTGTGGGACTTTGGTGAAGCAATACGGTATTTGTTTATGGTGATTGACGAGGAAAAACATGGAAATAGTTAAATAAGCAAAAGACGGCAAAAAAATTGAGAAAACTTACCGAATAAGGAAAAATATGGAAATTCTTAGAGTTATTGCTAGGACTCAATTGAGGGAAAAAAAATCTCAAACTTGGGTTGGTTTAAGGAAGGCAATCTGATTCTCCATTTACACAATACATGATTTTGTTGCTGATTCATTCCCAAATACGTCCGAACAAAAAGAACAACTGGTAATTAAGTCATCGTTAGAATATGAGAAGGTATTTTATGAGTTTGAAGAATAATGTGGCAGTGACACAGGACGAACCAAGTCGATAGCATGTGAGAATTTTGAATTCTAATACATACTAGGTTGCAAGGCACACCTCGGGGCCAATATGGATTATTTACACCACATTGGGCATGTAAACAATATGTAAAGTGCTCGAGGGAGAACATAACTCTTTAATTTGTCACAACTCAAGAATATGGATGACATCGATCAAATAAACATTAGTAAGTGGTTTGAATATGAGTTCGTAACAAAACTAGTCAATAACTTCGATCAAATAAACATTAGTAAGTCGTTCGAATATAAGTTCATAACAAAATTAGTCAATAACTTCATCAAGAAAGTTGGTAAGCACTTCAAATAAAGAGTAATATCATAAAATAGTTGGTAATTTCAATA
Organism: Eucalyptus pauciflora; assembly: GCA_007663325.1. NCBI lineage: Eukaryota > Viridiplantae > Streptophyta > Magnoliopsida > Myrtales > Myrtaceae > Eucalyptus > Eucalyptus pauciflora. The sequence goes on from VMYD01000042.1 coordinate 386,617, forward strand.
GAATTGGTATGTTATTAGAGTATCTGGTAAATCTGAAATGCCATAATCAACGTTGGTAACATAATAAGTGACTAAAATACAAATTGGTAATCTCAAACTAGTCGGTCACATAATAAAGTTAGCAATTTTATATGAGAGTTGGGGAAATAGTCTTAATAATAAACTATTGGTACGCTTACTAAGTTGTTAATAATCAAATAAATGTTGGTAATTTAATAGAGGAGGATGCGAGCGTGACAGTTACTTGACTCTCAGCACAAAATCGCAGAAAGAAAGACATTCCACGAAGTGAAATTAATTTTGATGAATACTCAATCGCCACACCCATTTAACGAAATACAAAGATCAACTTTTGGTGAAATGGGATAAGTCCCGATTTCTAGTGAAACACACACACATACAAGAAAATCTTAAATTTTGTAAGGCGTATTCGCATAAGGCACCGCAAGCCAATGCGTGGAACCATTACCAAATGCCCGCAAATTGCCAGAAACCATCCACGTGAAATCGGACATGGCCAGGCTCGTCCATGTGTCCCTCCCTAGGCTATAATCCTCGACAAGCCACGGTCTTATCGGAGAATCAGATCGCCTTGCAACACCACCCGAATAAATAATCCTCACGAACTTGTAGTCCCGGGCATTTGGCTCGTACCCGAAACCGTGGACATTATAATGATTGCAGCATCGGAATTGTAACCTTAAATTAGAGATTCGGAGCAAAGGGACCTACAGTGGCAATAGATGTTACCCTCGTTGCCAAGGGCCTTGACCTTGCCCGTGAACGGGCTCCACAGGATAACGGCTTGCTTGCTTGCACCACGGCGTATGTAAGAAAGCCCCGGTCAAGCAAATTAGAGCGCCGTCGCAAATTCTCCTTCCCGATGGACACATTCCAACACTAAAGATTACTTGTCGCGATTTTCCTATTCCAATGGGATCACCAGGAGGGAAGTCCCGCTGCGATTCAACCACTTTTCACAAAGTACGGCCGGGACAAGAGCGAACACCACGACCCGGAGACGCACTGGAATCGGACAAGAGACCAGGCTGGTAAGCAAGCGAGCATTCAAAAGACTTCTATGCGGCAGTTAAAGGCACTCGACCGTCCTGGGGATGGCAAAGTATTCTTATGGGCAGAGATGCTATTCTACCATATTTACGCTGGTCAGTGGGTAATGGGAAAAATATTAGAATACAAGGTGATCGATGGTTACCAATGGGGATTCTACATCGACCAAAAACTAGAGAGGAACCATTAATGGTGGTTGATCTTATTGATCCGATACACCATAATTGGAACCGGTGTTTACTCCTTAGTATCTTCAAAGATTAGATTACAACAGAAGTCTTCACTATCCCAGTAAGACCCCTAGTTACAGAAGATCAATTGGTATGGACAGCCACGAAGGATGGTCTCTATACTATTAAAAGCAGCTACCATAATATCAAGCAAGCAACACGCAATCCTCACAATAATAGTGCGTCAACATCTCATCAGATTCCCAAAAATCAAAACATTTATCTAGGCAATTTGTCACAATGCACTCGCCACCAGAGAAAATTTATTCCATAGACACATAATTTCGGATCCCTACTGCAAAATGTGTCAACAGCACACATCTGAAACCCTAGAGCATCTTTTTCTCTACTGCTCATGGACTCAAACCATATGGACTCACCCACAGATCAATATTCAGATTCAGCCTCACTCGATACATCGTCTTGATACATGGTTAATAGATAGAGCATCAACGCCAAAACACTTACCAGGGTTAGAGATCACAGCCAATGTCCTCTGGCAAATCTGGCGAATGTGAAATAACTTCGTGTTTCGCAATCAGCAACCGGATCCATATCTCGCAGTTGAATCGGCATTAGCTCAGATCAGATTATTCTACTCACCTGATACGACTCGATCGAGAACAAGGCAAGATACCCTGAATCCGGAGCAGCTTTGGTAGCCTCCAGACTTGGGAACCCTTAAGTGTAACATTGATGGTGCCTATCAACCAGGAAGTGCAGAGGGATCGATAGCATGTATCTGCAAAGATCACTAAGGCCGACTCAGATTTTTTTCAAGACGAGTTCCGGCGAAATCAGCTTTTGAAGCAGAGATTCAAGCACTTACCTTCACCCTTCAACATCTACTGCGGCAAGAACTCCATGATGCCAATCTAGTGTTTGATTCTGACTGCCTTGCCCTCGTCGAAGCTGTGCGTGACGGGCGATCTGCGCCGCGAGAGCTTCGTCCTTTGATCACCGAAGCTATCCTTTTGATTTCCCTTTTTCCTAACCTAACGCTGCACTACTGTCAACGAAGGCCAATATGGTAGCCGACTAGGCCGTGAAGGCCCAGCACTCAAATTTTGCGTCCCAAAACTGGTTCCTTTACCCCCCTGCTATTCTTCTTGACCTTGTATATGCCAATGCTTTAGCTTCAGGTTGAAAGTTTCCGTTAATATAAATACAAGTGTTTACTTTGTCCAAAAAAAAATAAAAAAGCAAGCGAGCATTTCGACCATAACATTGGATGAAAAATACCGGAGAGCAATGCCATGGTACTCGTGGACCGGGAGATGGATTGCTAAGAGTTAAAGAGGACGAGTAAGAAGCGGTAGCAGTCACACTTGCTGATCTTGCAATTAGACAAGCCTTGTGAGAAAATTTGAGGGGCTTTGGTTAAATAAGCAAAAGAAGGCCAAAAAATCAATAAAAATTACTGAATAAGTAAAAATGTGGATGTAAATAGGATACAGTGAAGGAAAAGAAAATCTGAAACTTAGGTTTCTTCAAAGGAAGGCAATCCGATTCTCCATTGACACAATACATGATTTTGTTCCCGATTCTATTCCAAATACGCCCGGACAATAAGAGAAACTTGTAATTAAGTCGTCTTTAAAAAATGAGTAGGTAGTTTGTGTGTCGGAGGTATCACGTGGCAATGCCATGTACGAACAAAGACAATGACGTGTCAAAATTTTCAAATTCTAATGTATAGTTGGTTGTGAGGTACACCACGTGGACAATGTGGGTGGTCACTCCACATTGGCCATGTCAACTATACGTAAAATGTTTCCTCAAAAAGAGATCATTACTTTTTAATTCATCACAGCTCAAGAATATGAATGACTTTAATCAAATAAATATTAGTAAGTGGTTCGAATAAGAGTAGGTAATAGAAACTAGTTAGTAACTTCATCAAGAAAAATGGTAAACAGTTCAAATAAAGAGTAATATCATAAAATAGTTGGAAATTTTAATAGGATTGGTAGGGATGTCAACGGTTCGGTTTAGTTCGGGTTTTCTTCAGTTCAATTTGGGTTTTTTGAAAACCCGAACCAAACCAAACCAAACCATTAGGGTATGCATTAACTTTGGACCAAACTGCACCTCAAACCAAATATAACCCAAAATGAAAACTTGGCTCGATTTGGTTCAGTTCGGCTTTTCCGCTTTCTTTTTTGAAATATTAAAAAGAGATTTAATGGAAAAATAGAAAGATTGTGTAAATTGTAATATTAAGAAGATTAGCAATTTTCAATTTAGTTAAATGAACCGAACCAAAACTATCTGAACTTGTGAGATTTGATGGGACCACAACCAACTATTCTAAAAGCATAAGCTGTTAGATAAATGTGTGGTTTAATATTTATATATTCTAACATTCTCCCTTACGCTTAATCTAGTCTTTTTTACTTAGTACTAGGCATGAAAATATTTAATTGGAAAAGCAAATGAGGCGTGATAAAATTTGATCTCAAAACCTCCAGTTATGATATCATTTAAAATTGGTGGGACCATAACCAACTATTCTAAAAGTTTAGACTGTTAGATGAAAGCACAGTTTAATATTTATATATTCTAACAAAACTTAGATTTAAAAAGAGAGAGATAGAGAGAGGTTATTTTTCATTATCCGAACCGAATTGAAAATGCATGAAAATTTGGATCGGTTCTGCTTCCGGTCCTATTTGGACACCCCTAAGAATTTGTTATTAGACAATTTGGTAATTCGGAAGCCACGTTGGTAACATGATAAGTGGCTAAAATATAAATGGGTAATCTCAAATTAGGCGGTGACATAATAAAGTTAGCAATTTTGTATGAGAGTTGTTAACTTCAACACATTGATATGTGGGGGAAATAGTTTTAATAATTTATTGATAGCTAACTAAGTTGTTAATAATTAAGTAAATATTGGTAATTTGATGTCGGAGGATGCGTGTGTGACGGTTGGTTGATTCTTAGCACAATAACAGTGTCAGACCACAATTTTTTTTCTCAGGCAACTGGATTAAGCTATTGTTCCGGTGGCTGGAGAAGTTTGCCTTGAATTGCCATAATAAATTGCTGTAAGCAAGAAAGAGATTTCACAAACTGAGATTACTTTAATGAAATAAAGGATATAAATATAAAAATAATCAAGGGAAGAAATAGAAATCACGACAAAAACTCGAAATTGTTTGATTGGCGTTGAAATCATTTGCTAAATCTAGAAATTATTTTATTCACTTATTTCAAAGTTGGTGGAAATAAATATTGGTTATTTATTGGAACGCTAATGAAGGTTTTAACAATTAAATGTGGGTAATTTAACATAGGATGATAAGTGTGCGATGGTAACATTAACAAAAGATTGAACAAGAAGATTGAAAAATGGGGTGTGGACATTGCAAGTGCGAAAACTTGACACAAGAGAATACTTAAGTGCCAAAAGTTCCAAAATGTACACTTAAGTATCCAAATCAGAGAAAAATGGAACACTTAAGTGCCAATGGAGAGAAATTACGGCTAAAGTGCTAACTTGGCATTTTCCAACAACTTTTTTTTTTTTTACTAAAGTGGCAATTTCATATATATATCCATGTAGCAATTCTTTAAAAAAAATTATCCACGTGGAACTTTTAAAAAAATAAAGTCCACATGATGTTGTAAGCGTCCAAAATTAACTTTTAACATATATATTAATTAATTAGAGAGAGAGAGAGGAGGAGGAGGAGGAGGATGCCATAGCTATGGCGAGGGCTTCCACGGCCCTTGCTAGAAAGAGTCGGCGACGGTGGGGCAAGGATCAGCCGATGTCGCCAAGCCCTAAGCAATGGCCAGTGACCCTGGCCGATCACCGAACTGGGCCAACCAACAACCAGCAACCTTTGGCCCCTCTAGCCAAGGGCCTACAAACCTCGCCGGATCTTAGGCAAGGCCACAATCCTCACCCTAGATCTAGGTGAGGGCCTAGAAGCCCTCGCCGATGGTTGGCCAAGGTTACAAACCACTACCCAAGGCCTTATGACCTCGGCCAACCCTCGCCCCACCATCGCTAGCCCTTTCCGATGATGGTGTGGCAACGACGACAATGAGTGCTAAGGAGGCCCTCGTAATAATCCTCATCAAACGCTGTTGCCTCCCCCTTTTTTTATAATAATTTATTTTTTAATTTATTTTAATTAATACTAACAAATTAATCATATCTTTGGAATCGACATGACACCAATTTGTATGAGTAGAAAGATCGGTGTTAAGTTCGATTTAGTTATTAATGAGTCGCCGAAAATGAAAACACTTGTCAATAACCTCAATGATTGGTCGACAGTTATTACTCAACGGATTTAGCTAAGCATTGGAGGGAAAAGAGGAAACGAGGTAGAATGAAGACATCGACTAAAGATAAAGATGTCGAACAATAGATGAGCCCAGTGACTTGAGAAGTTGTAACCCCATGGATAAGTTAATGTGCAACGATGGAGCCTAAGTTACGGAGATACAGTTGTAATCATCATTAGAATAGTTTCTGCTTGTTAGTGATTATAATTTGTAGTTTATAAAGCCGTGTATAATTGTTGTAAAACACGAACATTGTCACAAAAACTTACATGTTGTTTCGGTTTATCAATATTTTAATTTCCACTAGTTGCATTCCTTTCTTTAAGCCTTGTTGTTCTTGATTTTTGTTGCACAAGTTAATTCCCATCACAATCGCCACTAAACCCCTTTAACAAAAAACCAAAGATCGACATTTGGTAAAAGGTAGAGGTGGCAATATGAGTCATAAACCCATATTATAACCCATTTTTAGTTTTTTTTTTGTCGGTCCTACGTTAATCCTACTCTAGCACTCACTCTTAGACTTTTGCCCTGCCTTCTTGCAGGGCGTGGGAGTTGAAACCCACTCCTGAAATGAAATCATCCACACCCCCAATCCCCCCTGAGAAGGTGGGGATTTGAATCATTTTTAGTTAAATTGGTCATATATGTGTCGGGTGAAAGTTAAATATTGGTCAAAATGGGTTTGAGAAAGTAAAGCACAAAAATAAATGGGTCTAAATGGTTTATTAGTAATAACCCATTTAGACCCACTTTCAACCCATGGGCCATGGCCTTCTTTAATTTATAAAATATTTTTTATTAAAAATCGAAATTATAATTATTTTTTATATTTCAAATTTTTTTTTCTTTTTTTCTTTTTTTTTCTTCATCCTTTAGTCGATGGTCGGCAGGGCGATGGCCGGCCGCCGGCCAACGATAGGCCAGGTGAGGCTCGAGCTCGCTGGCACTGAGCTTGGTTGGCAGGTCGCCAACAACTGGCGAGGCTCGATCTTGCCGATCTGGCAAGGCCAAGGCCCTGCTCGGTGCTGGTGAGGCTTGGCCTCGCCAACGACTAGCGAGGCTCGACCTTGCCAATGACTGGCGAGACTCCAGCTCGCCGGCAAGCTCGATCTCGCCTATGGCCGGCCAAAGAAAAAGAAAAAAGAAAAGAAAAAAAGAAAAAATAATTATTAAAAAAAATTTTAAAAATAAAAATTATATTTAAAAATTGAAAAAAAATATTTTAAAAAGAATTATAAAAAAATTTCATTAAATTTGTGTTGCCTAAAATTTGTTAAAAATTTTGTATCGCATAAAAATGTTTTAACAATACTTCTTTTAAAAAAAATCATAAAAATGAGTTGTTTTAGGTTTCGTTAAAATTCTTTCATGTTACAGTTTTTAGTTATTCAATGGTATGTTCACTTCAAATAAGAGAAGTATGTACATAGTCATATTCTTTATAAATATTTCAATTTATAGGTTTTTTTTTTAACTTTTTTTATTTTATTTACTATTTTGAATTTAATTTAAAGTTTTAATCCAATTAGCATATAGTAGAAGTGGGTTTTTTCTAAAATATTAATAGGTTTTAGCAATACGGGTCGGGTCGGGTATGGGTCATTAGATTTACACTACAAGAATATGGGTCAAAATGGATTAAATGGATCAAATATGGGTCGACCCATTTTCGACCCGACCCACCCATTTGCAACCTCTAGTAAAAGGCATAACACTAATTGGAACTGGTCCTGATTTCTAGTGAAACACACATAAGCGTGCACACATATATATGTATAAGTAAGTCTTTAGCTTTGTAATGACAACTATTTCTGACACATACAATTAAGTTTATTAATCATAATAATTCTTACTATGCTTTTGGCGATAGCTGCCGAAATTGGACGATAAGTAACTTATAAGAAAATGCGCGTTACATCGAAACTACATAAATCATAGATGATCATCTATTTTTGAAAAGCATATTCTAAGTTCTGTAAATGTTATGCAACCTAATTCTTTATTGGAGGTTGAGCATGGTCAACGGGGAGCCTCCACCCACTTGGTTCCTGAGAGTAGGATTTCCTCTTCCCAAATCAATGACATCAAAAGATGACTCACTGCCTCCTCCCTCGATTCCAACCTCACTGATCTGCATATCCCCCAAATCACAACACACCAAACTCTCATCTACCATGCGAAGCACAATCTTGCCATGCCCAGTAAGTCCCAAGGCCGCTCGGCACGTAAATCTGATCAGAAGCACAATGTGATGCTGCTTGGTCTAGGAGCTGGCCACGCCGTACTCCTTCATGACCCAAATGCCACATTCCTCTTGGTCCCATATAGTGAAAGTAATCAGAGCCAGTGAACCGCATGACATTGCGAGTGTCGCTTTGCCTCTCGAATGCAGAGAGTATTGCGAGATATATCTCTTTCGGGGCAGCGCCATGACTTGTTTAAATGATTCCTCCTCCATACCAAAGGCCACGATTGAGTTGTAAGGCGCATCCTCTGTAGGCGCCGTGAGCCAATGCGCAGCCCCATTAATAAATGCCCGCGAATTGCCGCGAATCGTCCATGTGAAATTAGGCCTGCCCAGGCTCGTCTATTTGTCCCTGCCGAGTCTATAAACCTCAACATTCCATGGTCTTATCGAAGCAGCAGATCGCCTCACAACGCCACGCGAGTAAGTAATCCTCACAATCTTGTAGTCCCGGGCATTTGGCGCGTACCCGAAACCATGGACATGATACCGAACACAGCATCCCAAACTGTAGCCCAGAGTTTGAGATTCGGAGCAAAGGGGCCGCTGGTGGCAATAGATGTAATCATGGTAGCTAAGAGTCTTGACTTCGCCCGTGAACGGGCTCCAAAGGATAACAACTAGCTTGCTCGCACTACGGTGAATGAAAGAAAGCCCAGTCAAGCAAATTAGAGCACCATCGCTGGACGAACCGACCACGGATAACGAAAGCCAGTCGTTGCCCACTGGCAGCCTCAAATTATCCTTCCCAATGGACACATTTTCGAACACTAAAGAGCACTTGTGGTGATTTTCCGATTCCAACGGGACCACTAGAGGGAAGTCCCGTTGCGATTCAACCACATCGTCACAAAGTACTTCTCGGACAAGAGCGAACGCCATGACTTGCAGACGCACCGAAACCGGGTGAGAGACCGGGCTGGTAAGTAAGCGAGGATTTCGACCACAACATTGCATGGAAAGATACTGGAGAGCGATGCCATGGTACTCAGGGACGGGGAGACAGATTGCTAGGAATTAAAGGGGACAAGAGCAAGAAAAAGTGCCGGTCAGACCCACTGATCTTGCAATTACACAACTTGGGAGACAATTTGTGGGACTTTGGTGAAGCAAACGCTTGCTTTGTGTTTGTGGTGATTGATAGAGCCGTTAAATAGGCAAAAGACTGGCTCCAAAGTTAAGAAAAATTACTGAATAAGGAAAAACATGGATATAGACAGGATACTGAGAAAGAAAAGAAAAATCTCAAACTTAGGTTGGTTCAAAGGAAGGCAATCTGATTCTCCATCTACATAATACATGATTTTGTTCCTGATTCTATCCCAAATACGATCAGACAATAAGAGCAACTTCGTAATTAAGTTGTCTTTAAAAGATGAGAAGGAACTTTGTGCGTCAGAGATATCACGTGGCAATGCCACATACAATGACTTGTTAGAATTTTCAAATTCTAATGCATAGTTGGTTGCGAGGCACACCACATAGACAATGTGGATTGGTCACACCACGTTAGTCATATAAAAGATACGTAAAATGCTCCTGAAAAGGAGAACGCATAATTAGATCAATCTAAAACGACGTAATCAATGTTGGTAACATGATAAGTGGCTGAAACAAAATTGGTAATCTCAAACTAGTCGATAACATGATAAAGTTACTAACTTCGCATGAGAGTTGGTAACTTCAGCACATTGATATGCTTAGGAAATTATTTAGATCATTCATTGTTACGCTAACTAATTTGTTAATAATTAAGTAAAAATTGGTAATTTAATATAGGAGGATGTGTGTGTGATAGTTCCTTGACTCTCAACACAAAAATAGTGTCAAAACACTTTTTTTTCTCAAGAAAATTTCCAAATAAGCGTCTAAAGTGATTTTCTCAAATAAGGGTTTGAAGTGAACTTTATTTGAATAAGGACCTGAAATAACCATATCAATATCAAAGAAGAACCTAAAGCAATCATGGCTATTTTAAATAAGGGCCTAGCCTCGCTGGCCGACAAAATATCCTAGCCGATCAAGGATATTTTCTTCTGAACATAATTTTAATTTTAATTAAAATATTTTAAAATTAAATAATAATAATAATAATAATAATAAAATTAAATATCCTAGCTCTCCCACCCATATTTTTGCTTTTTAAAAAAAAATTAGTTTTTTTGGTTTTCTTATGAAAATAAAAAAGTAAGAAAAAACAAAAAAATTAAAACATAAAATTTCCCTTCACCAGCTAGTGATTTCAAACCCTTTTTTGAGACTAATATAGTCACTTCAGAACTTTATTTGAAACAAACTCCATTTTATGCCTTAATTGAGAAAATGATAGCACTTCGAGCCCTTATTTGAAACAAGGGTTAATACCCTGAAAAACCCTAAATCGATACACCTCTGACAAATTTACCCCAAACTATTTTTTTTACCACCAAAAACTCTAAACTGATATACCTTTGACAAATTTACCTTAAACCGGTACACTTGTGACAAATTTACCCTATGTTAGTTTTCATTAAATTTTACCATCAAATTAATAAGTTAAAAAACACGTGACAGTTGACTGGTATACTAATTTGGGATTTTACGCTCCGTTTGTCACAGTTTACAATTTTTGTGATTTTTTTGTGGTATTAATCCAATTTAGCGAAAGGTATATTTGTCACAAATTTACTAGTTTTGGGTTTTTTTTGTGATCGAATAAATTAGTTTGGGATAAATTTGTCATAAACGTACCAGTTTATGGTTTTTTATGATCAGTCAGGGTAAATTTGTCATATGTGTACCAGTTTGGAGTTTTTCATTATCAAAAAAATAGTTTAAGGTAAATTTGTCACAAGTGTATCAGTTTGAGGTTTTTCAGGGTATTAACCCTGAAACAATACCTTATTTGAAAAAATGATGGCACTTTAGGTCCTTATTTGGAATTTTCACTTATTTTTCTTTTTCTTTTTCTTTTTCTTTTTTGCAATTGGATTAACCTATCCCTCCAATGGTGAGAAAAGTTTGTCCCGAAATTGCGATAATAAATTGATGTAGATGCAATATTGCAGCAAGAAAGAGTCTTCAAACTGAGATTACTTTAATGAAACAATGGATATAAATATAAGAATACTCAAGGGAAGAAATAGATAATAATATCACGATAATAACTAGAAATTGTTTGATTGTCGTTGAAATGATTTGCTAAATGTAGAAATTAATTTTTTTGAGATTAGTTATTCATTTACTGCAAAGTTTGTGGAAATAAATATTGGTAATTTAATGGAACACTTACGATGGTATTAATAATTAAATAAATATTGATATTTTAACATAGGAAGATAAGTATGGCATTATTCTAAGCACATTAACAAAAGATTGAACAAGGAGATAAAAAAAAAAAAACTATTCCTAGTTTCTCCATGAATTTGATTTGCTCATAAAAAATCACTAAGCACTCCGGCTCCATTTTTTTCGTTGAGAATAAATAATTTGCAAATATTTTTTTAAAATGACTGTTTTATATCGCTAAAACTGAATAATATGTTTAGACATAAATTGATATCAATGATGAAAATATTTTTAATTGACTAATTATTTTAAGATAGATAAGCAATCAATTTTAGAAAAATATTTTTCAAACGATTAATTTTTCATGAAACAAACAAAGGCTTTGATGAGACCCTAGAGATGAACTTTTACCACCTAACTAACAATTTCTTTTTAGCAATAAACCAAGATAAGACAGATGAAAATATAGTTTAACTTTAAGTTAATACCACAAAAAATCTCAAATTGGTACACCTATGACAAATTTATCCCAAATTAATTATTTTTACCATAAAAAACCACATACCAATACACCTATGACATATTTACCCTCAAATTATTTTTTTGACAATTAAACTAATACACTTATGATAAAATTTACTCAAAATTATAGACTATTAATGTAATAATTCCAAACTAGTACATTTATGAAAAATTTACCTTAGGTTAGTTTATGTTAATTAGAATAATATCACGAAAAATTACAAACTGATACACTTGTAACAAAATGAGGGTAAAACTCCAAACTAGTACACCCGTCAACTACCATGTGCTATCAAACTTAGTATTTTGACGATAAATTTTGACATAAACTAACAGAAGGTAAATTTTTCATAGATATTCCAGTTTAAGGTTTGTTTTGGGTAAATTTATGACAAATGAAATAATGTAGGGGATTCAACCAAAAAAAAAAAAAATTAATGTGGGCTTTTTTATTGTATTAACACTTTAATTTTATCTTACTTTACTTATATCCTCAAACAAACAAAACTTTCTCGTCTATTAATATTGGGAGGATGCAATCATCGATAAACACTCGATCAATGGAAGAAATGGCGGAAAGAAACTAACAAGAGGGGATGAGTTCCCGATAAGTAACTGAAAAACTGTCCATAATGAGAAGAGAAAACTGAGGAAGAAAAAAGGGTGAGAGAGAAGACAGGCATACCAGTATTGCCGATTTTAAACAAAAAAAAAAAAAACACAAAAAGGAGTGTTTTTAGCCAAAATGAGTGTACAAAGACTTGTACGGAGGTTGGATTTGGTACATTAGTTTTAAGAACTCGTCTATGTAACTCATGAGCCGCACTATAACAAATCACATTGAGGTAAGCTTTTGTCTTTTAATGTCCAAGAGTTCAAATACTTTATGCGTGAATATTTTCAAGATTACCATATAAAAATAAAATCGGTCCAAAATAATTGAAAATTGCTTATCTTGAAGACAGCTAATTTGCATAGGCGCATTGTCATTCAAGATGCCAATAAATTAGATTTCTTGGGCTCATCTCTAGAACACATGAACTCACTATCATTTTGAATGGGACAATTACAATAGGATTCCTAAAACTTTTATCAATTCGGATCTTGAGCCTTCAAATTTTTATTTCGTGCTTCTAAGTCTTAAAACTCCCGTCATCCTCCCGCTAGGTCTTCCCTTAGCTTTTTTCGTTTTTGGTGATGGAAAACTCTGAGGTGGCTTTTATCACTTATCTTTTCATATATGCGGCCATTAATAAGCAGATGGAATTAGTTTATTATTGAGTGAAAGTGTGACGGGCGTTTGAAATGAACAATACGAGGAAGAACAAAGTTTGATTGCAAAGGAATAAATCTCTATAGATCGTCCTTTAATTAGGAGATAAATAATTAATAAATAAACTTCTGGTGCGGACAGAAAAAGGGTACAACATATTCATCCTGAGTAAACAAATTTGACCACCCATAGGAAATAAATTGCATTATTTCATGTGACATTCACGGCATAAATGTGTGTGTGTGTGTGTGTAAGAGAACTTACAAATTTGCGACAACAACTATTTCTAAATGATGCGTAAGAATACATGACTTAATTAATCATAATAACTCTTACCATAACTTAATTAATCATAATTATTCTTACCAAACTTTTGCAGATAGGTTTCAAAATGCGCACAACATCAAAACTACCAAAACAAAAACTAGAAAATTATTTAATTTTGAAAAAGCATATGTAGATTTTCTGCTAATGTATGGAAACCTAATTCTTCATTGGAGGTTGGTTATGGTCAACATTGAACGTCCCCCGGCTTGGTTCCTCAGAGTAGAATCTGCTCCTCCCAAATCAATTAAATCAAAAGATGAATCAGGGCTGCCTCCCTGGATTCCGACCTCACTCATCTGCATATCCTCAACATCGCAACACACCAACTTCTCATCCACCATGCGTAGCAACATCTTGCCACGCCTGGTAAGTCCCAACACCGCTCGGACCGGCCCCATCGGTAGCACAATGTGATGCTGCTTGGTCCACGACTCAGCCACGCCGTACTCCTTCATCACCCAAATGACGCATTCCTCTCGGTTCCATTTGCCGAAAGCAATCAGAGCCAGTGAACCGCATGATACCGAGAGTGTCGCGTTGCCTCTTGGGTGTAGAGAGAATTGGAAGAGATCTTCCGATTGGGGCAGCCAGATGAAATCTCCAAATGATTCCTCCTTCATATTGAAGGCCACGATCGAGCTGTAACACGCGTCCGCATAAGGCGCCGCAAGCCAATGCACGGAACCATTGACAAATGCCCGCGAATTGCCACGAACCGTCCAGGTGAAATTGGGCCTGCCCAGGCTCTTCCATGTGTCCCTGCCTAGGCTATAAACCTCGACATGCCATGACCTTACCAAAGTATAAACTTGTCTCACATCGCCGTACGAATAAGTAATCCTCACGACCGTGTAGTCCCGGGCATTCGGCTCGTACCCGAAACCATGGACGACATATCGATGGCAGCATGCCGAATTGTAGCCCTGAACTAGAGATTCGGTGCAAACGGGCCACCGACGGCATTGGACGCAACCCTCGTTGCCAAGGGCCTTGATTTTGACCGTGTACGGGCTCCACAGGATAACTGCTTGCTTGCTCTCGTGATGGCGTACGTACGAAAGCCCGGTCAAGCATATTAGAGCACCGTCGCCGGATGAACCAACCACGGATAAGGAGAACCATTTGTTCCCAAATGGCAGCTTCAAATTCTTCACTCCTGTGGACACGTTTTTAAACACTAAGGAGCATTGATCGCGATTTCCCCATTCCAGCGGGACCACCAGGAGGGTAGTCCCGCTGCGATTCATCCACATTGTCAAGAAGTATGGCTCAGACAAGAGAGAACGCCACGACTGGGAGACGCACCGGAACCGGACGAGAGACCAGGCTGGTAAGGAAGCAAGGATTTTCACCAGGATATCGGATGGAAGGATATAGGAGAGCGATTCCATGGTACTCGTTGGACCGGGTGACGGTACTAGGAATCAAAGAGGACAAGAGCAAGAAACAGTGTCAGTCAAACTCACTGATCTTGCAATTAGGCAAAACTTGTGAGAAAATTTGTGGGACTTTGGTGAAGCATATAGTTGATATATGTCCATGGTGATTGATATTGCCGTTTAGTTAAATAGGCGAAGGACGGCCCAAAAAAATTTTAAGAAGAAAAAACTGAATAAGGAAAAACATGGATATATATATGTTCAGAATTATTGCTAGGATGTTGTGGAGGAAAAGAAAAATCTCAAACTTAGGTTGGGTTAAAGGAAAGCAATCTGATTCTTCATCTACTTAATAAATGATTTGGTCCCTGATTCTATCCCAGATATGCCCAAATGATATAGGCAACTTGTAATTAAGTCGTCCTCAAAACACGAGGTGTTTTGTCACGCCTCGATTCTCGAATGCGTGCCTATCCCTCACCTAGTCGATTAATAGCGACATCTCAGGACACATCGCCGACCCTTATAATTTAATACGCATGCGGAAGCAAATATACAATCCCCAGACAATAAAACAATGGGATAGAAAAGTATGGCCATATTTTTCACAACTGAAAAACCACAACCACACTTTTATACAAAGCAAACTCATAGTATTAATACAATACTATTAATAAGTTAGATCTATCATACATCAGATCACAACTCAGAGTTTGCCAAACAGGATGGGGTGTCAGTCCTCATCTCGATCATACTCTGGATGTGACGGCCCAAGCGCGGGGGCACGTCTCCTGTCCCACATCACTTAGGGGGGAGTCCTGGAGCTAGTTTATAAGGCTTAGGTCCCTCTAATCTATGTGATGCGTTTTAAAGTCGTGAGGACTCAGTGTCCAAAACAGACAATATTACACAGTAGAGCCCAAGTCGTTACAAATGGTATCAGAGCCGACTCTCGACCGCGTGTGGGGCCATAGTGAGGATGATGTGCTCCCAAGGAGGGGAGAGTGTAACGGCCCAAGCACAGGGGCATGTCTCATGTCCCACATCGCTTAGGGGGGAGTTTTGGGGCTAGTTTATAAGGCTTAGATCTCTCTAATATGTGTGACGCATTTTAAAGCCATGAGGACTCAGTGTCCAAAGCAGACAATATTACACAATGGGGCTCAAGTCGTTATACTAGATCATCCTCGGGATCCTCCTCCGGCTCCTCTTCCGGCTCTTCATCTTCAGATTTCTCCTCTGCAGGTTCTTCCTCTGGCTCTTCCCACCCTGATCCTCCTCCGGTCCCTCCTCTTGCTCAACTATTCCCCTTCCTCTTCACTCCAGTTAGCACCTTCGGCTGAGTATACTAGTGACATAGGATCGCCATCAAGCTTGGGATCATTGGCATCCACTACTGACCCATCCTTAGGGTCTGTCGTCCCCAACTTGAATGCTGCCTCCAGAATGTACAAAGGCACATCACCTTCCGGGATGGGACCCTCTCTTCATCCATCATGGTAGTCACGATACCATGATCGATACTTGTGGGGTACCAATTCGTTTCTATTCACATCAACCTAGACCTTTAACTCTATCAACACATACTCTAACCCTTCTAGGTGGTGGAATATCAGGAAGTGGTATCCTACCTCAGTGATCTCTTCAAGGATACCATAATGCATTGGAGGACGAGGAGGTGGAGATGCCGCCATCTACAAACCTGAAATGTTATCCCACATCGAGGTAAGACTACCTCACAGCAAGTTCTATCCCACTAAGACCCAATTAGGAAACCAATATGCCGTAAGGGCTGCCTATGCACAACACGGGTCAGAGGACTTACCTTGGTCTCAGTTCCACCCTGCAATCAATTCACCATGTCAGATCAAGTCATTAATCAATCGACCTAGTCGATTACATGTCACAATGACCCTTTCTTGGTCGGCTCATCTCATACTATCTATAAGTCCACCTATAATAGGACTGCTCACTCTAAGCTAATAAATAGATAGTATAGCTCGTGCTAAGCTAATAAATAATGTACTACTTGCAATCTAAGCTGACATATCAGAGCCCTTAGGATGATATAGTACACTAACAATGCTCCCTCTAAGCTGATAAAGTATATTGCTTGCAATCTAAGTTGACCTATCAGAGCCCTTAGGATGATATAGTATACTATTAGTGGTCTCTCTAAGTTAATAAGGTATATTGCTCGCAATCTAAGCTGACATATCAGAGCCCGTAGGATGATATAGTATACCAGTGTACTGCTCGCAATCTAAGCTGACATCTCACCCGTAGGACGATATAGTACACCACACCCAACCATTCAAATCAATTCTTCAATTTTATCATAGGCATACCACTCGCAACCTAAGCTGACATATCAGAGCCCTTAGGATGATATAGTATACCGGTGTACTGCTCGCAATCTAAGTTGACATATCGCCCGTAGGTTGATATAATACACCACACCCAATCATTCAAATCAATTTACCGTTTTTATCATCCCCGATAAAAATACACATGTGTGGGTACATGGCTGGCCTTAGCCAAAATACTATAATTTCTTTTCTACAAATCCCAACATTTTCTATAGTTCACCAAAATATTTTTGGCGCTGTCAACCGACGCCCGACTATTTTTCAATTAATTATTAGAATTATTTAATTTAGGAAATAAATCCTAAAATTACCAATAAATCAATTCATCACAATTTAGCTCTAAATAAATTAAACAAATTGCACCACAATAATCAGCATAAAATTCCGGTATTCGACCATCCCAATTTAATTTTCGAAAAATTAAATAAATAATTAAATAATTACGAAAATTAATTATTAAATAGCAATAAATCCAACTTAGGCTCGTAATGCCTAATTGGACTTCGAAACGGACCCAGAAAAATTTCGACACTCATTTAATAATTACCCGAGCCTATCTATTCGCTAATTACACTAACCATTCACCTAACATGCATAGGTAAATCCCTAATTTAATTATTCTAATCTTATCTATCCACCTAATTGCACTTAATTAAATATAATCAACCCCTAAGCATCATTAGTCTACTAAGTAAGGATTAGTGAGTTAAACTCACTTGCTTAACGAGCTGAGCGGTTCCAAACATCAGGAATGCGACGGGGGTTACTTCCCTCCAAAGCGGGCCAACATTTCGAGGTCGGGATTGACCTCAAAACGGGCCTTGAAGCCACTGCAATACCCACAAATTCCCTCTCTGTTTTGAGCTGCAAAATAGGGAAAACAAACTGGTTTGGCGAGGTATTGGCAACGGTGGACCGATGGACGGCTTGGCGAGGCAACCAGCGGCCGAACGGGGTTCCACGGTGGCCGAACGGGCTCCGGCCTAGCTCAAGCAGTCCTCGTGGCGTCCTGAGGTCACAATTGTAAGGACCCGAGCCCCACTGTGTAATATTGTCCGCTTTGGACACTGAGTCATCACATCTTTAAAACGCATTACACAGATTAAAGGGGCCCAAGCCTTTATAAACAAGCCCAGGACTCCCCCCCAAGCGATGTGGGACTAGAGAGGGACCCCATCCCCTTCCTTGTGCACGTCCGGGGACCAAGACGCGGACGCACTGCCATCCCTCCTCCCTATGCACCGTTGCTTGGACTATCACACTCTCCACCCCTTAAGAGCACAACATCCTCACTGTGGCCCCACACGTGGTCAGGAGTCAGCTCTAATACCATTTGTAAGGACCCAAGCCCCACTGTATAATATTGTCCGCTTTGGACACTAAGTCCTCACAGCTTTAAAACGCGTTACACAGATTAAAGGGGCCCAAGCCTTTATAAACAAGCCCAGGACTCCCCCCTTAAGCAATATGGGACTAGAGAGGGACCACTTCCCCTTCCTTGCGCACGTTCGAGAACCGAGGCGCGGACGCACAGCCATCCCTTCTCCCCGCGCACCGTCGCTTGGGTTGTCACAACGGGGGAGGCAAAGCAGCAAGCTGGAATGGTGGCGTGAGGCGCGGCAAGGCACGACGGCTTGCGTGCGCTCGAGGAGGTGAATGGCAGAGGCGGCAACGTGCGACTCCAACGCGATGGTAAGGCTGCTTGGCTGGTCTTTGATGGCTTCTCTAGTCTCTCTGGTCTTCGCACAGCAAGGAGGGAGAGAGAGACTTGGCTAGTTGGCTTGAGGAGCAAGAAGAGGAGAGGATAAGGAGACAAGGGACCTACCATCCTTATTTTCCATTCAATTGTCCCCCTTAACCAATACCAGCCACATGCTGCCTTCCTTGGCCTCCATTAGGTCACCAATGCCTCCCTTTGGAACCTTGAAATGGTCCAAAGACCATAGGCAAAGGGGGCACACATTTCCTATGAAATTCCTCCAATTGGACACTTGTTCCTTCTTAAATCAACACCAATTGGCTTCAACAAATTCAATTGACTCATCATCGGTCATCTTGGCATTTTTCCTTACTAATATGTCCATCATGCTTCTCAAATTTGCGATCAAAACGATCCCTACCCTTTTTCTGCACGAAAACGGCCATATGCCTACTTTTTCCCAAAAAGTCTCGAGTTGCAGAAAAATCTTCTGAGACTGAGTCGACACTCCTAGAATGTATTGTGACGTGACAGAATCTTCAATTTCTGAAATCGGACTCGAATTCGCGGTTAATTTCCATTCGGCGCGTTTTTAGCGTGACCTAGACTACCGGGTAACTTTTAGAAATTTTCAGTAGAAATGACCCATGGTCGATTTTCTTTTAGCCACAATGAACCCACTCGACTCATTGGCAACTCTTGGTTGTCGTGAAAATCTCAAGGATTCAAATACGGACATAGGGTACCAAAACAATAAAAAAATCAGTCTAGTGTCGGTCAACGAGAATTTTCCAATTTAGTGGTGTCACCCACGATTAACCACACATCTCAGTCGAACCGATCTATCTCTGATTTCAAATCGATTTTATACTATGCCGTAATGGCCTCTAAAGATGAACACGGTCGAGAAGCCGATTCCTGGTCGAATTCTCAAGTCTATTTACCTTAAAATCCTTAATGGTTTCCCCAGATAGTCTAATTATCTCGAGAGTGATCAACTCTAAGAACAACCCTATAGGCATGTTAATGAAATGCCTGATTTATCCAGTAGAAAACAGGGTTGAAAATCTAGGATGTCACATGTTTCGTGCCGAAGGTCATCGCATCGCAATGTCACGTGACGAAGCAAGGTGATGTATGAAAGTTTTCAAATTCAATGCATTGTTGGTTGCGAGGCACATCATGTAGACTATGTGGATTAGTTACATTGCGTGAGCTGGGTAAACAATATGTAAAATGCTTACTCGAAAGGTGGACACTTCTTTTTGATTCGCCACAACTCAAGAATATGAATGGCATTGATCAAATGAAAAGGAGTAAGTAATTCGAATATAAATAGATAATCAAAAACTATTTGATAACTTCATTCGAGGAAAAGATCCGGTAAGTATTTAAAAATAATTTATTGATACCATGAAGGAAATGGTAGTTCCAATTAGGGGTGAGCGCGGTTCCCGGTTCTTAAGGGACCAGTTCCGGTTCCAGTTCTCGATTCCCCTTTTCTAGGAACTAGAACCGGCACCGGGAACCGGAATCGGACCGATTAGGGCTAAAAAAAAGCCCCAAATGACTTTCACATTTCACAATTCACAGTTTCACACGACACTTTCTTCTCTCTTCGCCCGTTCTCCACCTCTGCTCGACGCGACCTCTTGCCCTCGACACAGCCACCAGTCGCCCTCGACGCCACCGCCACTGACCTCTGGCTTGCTAACCTCCGCTCAACGCCACTGCCACTGACCTCTTGCTCGCTGACCTCTACTCGACGCAACAGCCACTCACCCTCGACACCACCGCCGCTGACCTCTGGCTCGCTGACCTCTGCTCGACGCCACCGCCTCTCGCCCTCGACGCCACCACCACTGACCTTTGGCTTGCTGACCTCTGCTCGACACCCGCTGAGCTCTGCTCGAGGCCACCTCCACTCACCCTCGACGCCACCACCGCTAACCTCTGGCTCGCCGTTTGCCCTCAACGCCACCATCGCTCATCCTCAACGCCACCGCTTGCTGACCTCTACTCGACCTCTACTCAACGCCACCGCCGCTCGCCCTCGACGCCACCGCTAACCTCTGCTCGACAAGCCACTGCTTCCTTTGTAGAGAGAGAGCGTCGTTACAGGAGCTCGGCTCTTCCTTCGAGAAGAAGGAGAAGAAGAAGAAGGTGTGTTTAGCCGTGTTTGTGTCCATTTTTGTTGAGATTCGTGCGTTTCCTGTGTCTTTCTGTGCAGGTCCCGTTGGAGCTCGAGACCATTACAGGTTCGTCCCCGTTCTCTCTGGCTTTCTCCTCGAACTATCACTCGTGTCCTTGTCTCCTTTATGACCATTACAGGATCTGCTTGAGTTCTAATCTCTTGAGTCAGGCTTGCGTGTGGTAATGGCCTATGTAGTTGGTGTCGATCGAGCAAACATGCATTATTTGGTCTTGTTCCTAGATCTATTTATGCAAGCACATGGGAATTGCCTCTGACATAATTACACTTGAAGGAGCTACGGCACTTTGATTACTACTGCCCAGATTGTGAGGCCAAGACCAATTGCAAAAGGCCAAACTTATAGAAATTGGAGCCAAAAGAGAAGTATGCTCAGAGATACGTTACCTATTTTGGTCAGTTATATAGTCTGCTTGCATGTGTGCTCATGCGTACGTGCGCATATGCCTTTATGGTCGGGTTAGGGCTTGAACGAGATTGCTTGAA
The DNA here is from genome assembly GCA_007663325.1 of Eucalyptus pauciflora. Lineage (NCBI taxonomy): Eukaryota > Viridiplantae > Streptophyta > Magnoliopsida > Myrtales > Myrtaceae > Eucalyptus > Eucalyptus pauciflora. The sequence continues at coordinate 408,005 of VMYD01000042.1, forward strand.
TTTGCTTGAAACGGGTTGGTGGAAAACAAGCAAGCTCCTTTGCCTGACAAGGTTTCTGTGGTGTTCATTGGCATGGAAGGGTCATATATTCCAAAACTTCATCTGTAAGCCTTCAGTACTGCAAATTGAATTTCGTATAATGCTGCTTCATCTTTTCAGTCCTATCAACATTTTTCTTTTCGGCTTTTGTAGATTGAGCTTCTTTCTTTTAGTTATGACTAATTAACTTAGCTTATTGGCTTTTACGGCATAGTTAGTCTGTTGTCTACTTTGGAATTTAAGTGATCCGAATGGTGTGTGTTGAAGACCTTTTATTATGGAAAACCTACATAACTTGTTGATAAGCCATCTTGATTTCGTTTGTCTTTGTAGAATTATGTGCAAGTGTGGCTCGTGTGGTTCAAAGTTGCAGACACCTAGTGAATGGGAACGGCACACAAGTTGCAAAGCCAAAAAGTGGAAGTACAGTGTCAAAATCAAGGATACGAGAGAACCACTGGAGAAATGGGTTGGTACACTTTTCTGTGACTTCACGGCATCACTTGCGCTCTTTGCTCATATGTCAACTTATACTAGACTTGCTTATCTAGTCTGCTCGATTCTTCTGTTTATAAATAATCAATCATGAACTTTGTTTGAATATTTCCAGCGTCAAATGTACTGAGAAAGTAAACACCATGGAGTAGCTTTTCCTTATAAAACTCGTGGTGTGGTGTGGTGTCCATGATTTACACTTTGTGTGAAGATCTGATCATTAACATATAACCTACTACAAGGGGGGCATGGGTTTGTACATTATGAATTGTTTATGCTATTGTTATTACACAGCGCATACCATGTTTCTGGAATCTATAGTCTTGGTCATCTTTCAGCACACATCATTTGAGTTTATGTATCTCCTTGATTTAATGTTTTTCTCATGTGGAAGATTTCCACTTAAAGACTAAATATATTCTCAATACTCAGGTGGGAAGAAATCATGTTTAGGTCAATGAGGTAGACATACCCAATTTCATTCGAGGGTCTGAAACTGTCTTTTGCAGCCTTTTCATGTGATATAATATCTCTTGGCAATGATTGTATGTATTGTATATGTGGTGCTTATACTTTGCGTGGCCAAAGTGCAGTTTCATGCTAATCTTATGTAACATCAGCTTGCAGAGTATGCCGCACTTGGTTCTAATCCTTTGAAGTTAGACAAGCAGCAGTTGATGGATTTCTTGAAAGGGAGTTCTTGCATTCACCATCAAAATATACACTGAAAGTTTTCATGGTATATATGGTATAATTGCATCTTCATTGAAGTGATGCTGCATCCCGAATAGGAAGATGCTTGGGGATTTGATGGTTTTACTAGAGCAATTGTAGCTTTTGATTTATGGTTTTAAGTTTGATTTTTTATTTTTTAAATGTAGTGCTTGAAACTTGTTTACATTCGAAGGGACGGTTATTTTGAAAACAAAAGCTAGAGGCTGAAGTTTGCAAGTAGAATTCCCCCTGCTACAAAAAAAAAAAAGAATCTTAGTGTTTGGAATGAATGAAGTGCTTTATTATTTATTTATCTTTTTGGCAAAGAGTTATGTGCCTGTTTCTACTAAATGGACGACAGAAAGGTGTGCCGTATGTAGATGGGTTGAAGATTGGGACTATAACAAAATGATAATCTGCAACAGGTCTTACATCTTTTCAGGTAGCATTTGTCCACCTTTTTTTTGGTATTTGAATCAAAGGTCACCAGATAGTTGGTATTCTTCTGTAAATGAACTGGATTCACTCTTGATTGCAGGTGTTAGATAGCTGTGCATCAAGAATGTTATGGAGTAAATAACGTCCAAGACTTCACTTCATGGGTTTGTAGGGCATGTGAAATGCCTGATGTGAGGAGGCAGTGTTGTCTTTGTCCGGTAAAAGGTTAGATCAGTGAAGAACTTGTAATCGATGCCACAAATAAAGGGAATATATCTAGGCTAACTAATCATTCAGTATGTTCCAATAGAAGTATTTTTTTTTAACTAAAAATGAAAAAAACAAAAAACAAAAAACCTGTTGGAAACTGGAACTGACCCCGGAACCTGTGACAGGGTAGGTTCCAGGTTCTTGGTTTTGACGGGTAGGTTCCAGGTTCCAAAAAATGAGGAACCTGTACCCGAGGGTAGGTTCCAAGTTCCAAGCGGAACCTGTAAGGAACCGGGAACCACTCACCCCTAGTTCCAATAGAATCGGCATGTTATTAAAAAATATGGTAATTGCAAAACAATACAATTAACATTGGTAAGATGATAAGCAGCTCAAATAAAAATTGACAATCTCAAACTAGTTGGTTATTTTATCATGAAAAAATCGGTAGCTCTCTCAAATTAAGATTAGTAATTTCATATTAGAGTTGGTAACTTCGACATGTTAATATGTTGTGGAAGTGAACGTTGGTAATTTATTGGAACGCCTAGTAAGTTGTTAAAAATTGAAGATAAGTCGATAATAGAAAATTTTTACCATGCAACTAGATTGACCTATTGTTCCGATGGCAGGAGAAGTTTGCCATGAAATTGTCATAATAAATTGATGTAGATGTAGTAATGCGAAGAAAAAGAAAAATCTCAAACTTAGGTTGGGTGAAAGGAAGGCAATCTGATTCTCCTTCTACTTAATAAATGATTTTGTCCCAGATTCTAATCTAAATAAGGCCGGACGATATAGGCAACTTGTAATTAAGTTGTCCTTAAAACATGAGGTGTTTCGTGTGCCCAAGGTTATCATGTGGTGACAAAGCAAGGTGACATGTGAAAGTTTTCAAATTCAAATATATTGTTGGTGTGACACATACCACATTGATTACATGGATTGATTACACTATGTCAGCTGTGTAAACGATATGTAAAATGCTTTCTTGAAAGGTAAAAACAACTTTTGATTTGCCGCAACTCGACTATGAATTACATTGATCAAATGAAAAGAAGTAAGTAATTCGAATATAAGTAAATAATCAAAAACTATTTGGTGACTTCATTCGAGAAAAAGAGCCGGTAAATACTTTTAAATAAAGTTGTTGATACCATGAAGGACATGGTAGTTCCAATAGAATTGGCATGTCATTATAGAAAATGGTAATTGCGAAACAATACAATCAATATTGGTAACATGATAAGCAGTTCAAATAAAAATCAATAATCTCAAACTAATTGGTTACTTTATCAAAAAAAAAAAATTGGGATCCCTCTCAAATTAAGATTAGTGATAAAAGTCGGTAACTGGATACGTTTGTTCCGGTGGCAAGAGAAGTTTTCCATGAAATTGCCATAATAAATTGCTGCAGATGTAGTACCACAGCAAGAAAGAGATTTCACAGGCGGAGATTTTTTGTTTTTTTTTTTTTGTCAAAAAACACATTTTGCATTTAACATAACCTAAGTTTACAACCTGAAAGGAAAGCATCAACGGTAAGTAGATCAAGTAAAACCGACGGAGGAGATAGTAAGTAGTTATGGGCCGAAACTTATGTGTGGGCCTTTGTAGCCCAATCGGCAACTAGGTTAGCGTCGCGCCGACAATGTTGCAACTTCAAGTTAGGGAACTTGGAAAGCAAAGCGGCCGCTTCATCAATCACCAATCAGAGCTGCCACGGTGGCGATCGCAGACCTTGTACGACTTCGATAAGGTTGATACAATCAGATTCAACCTCTAGATGTGCTTCGTGGAGACGTCGCCGAAGCAGATGTTGAAGGTAAAAGGTCAGAGCGTGAATCTCTGCTTCAAACGTAGAGTGTGCCAAAACTCGTTGCGTGTAAATATCAGTAAGGCGCCCTTGATCATCTCTACCAATACAGGCTATTGAACCTTCGGTGCTACCCCGTTGATAGCTTGCATCAATATTACATTTCAGGGTGCCTTTTGTAGAAGGACGCCAGAGGTGTGCTCGATCGGTGGATTGAAGATCAGATCTCGGTTGGGATGAGGCTGAGTGGAGCTGATACGCAGTCATATGAGCCACAACTGTCTGTATTACGAGGAAGGGATCCGGAGTTTGATTTCGACAGATGAAGTTGTTCCGCAACCGCCAGATCTGCTAAAGGATGTTGGCAACAAGAGCTAGGCCACTTGAGTTCTAAGGTACTTTCGCCCTTTCTGTAAGCCAGGCATCAAAGTGATTACTTGTGAGCGTCGACGTGTAGATATTAATCTGGGGGTCAGTCCAAATAGCACGAGTCCATGTGCATTGTAAAAATATATGCTCTAGGGTTTCTGGAACATGCTGTTGACATAGATGGCACAGAGGATATGCAATGATATGCCTCTAAAAGTGGTTTGCTCGGGATGCTAGGGCGTTGTGACAAGCAGACCATAGGAAAATTTTAATTTTCGGTTCTATTTTCATGGCCCATATACTTTTTCATAATACCGGCAGGTTCTGGTAGGATGTAGAGGCTCTATTATTTTGTTGAGTGTTGAGTGACTGCATGATAGAATGATAATTGATGCGCACAATATGGTTGCTATCGGTGGTGGCCGACCAAATCAGTTGGTCTTCTGAATGAAGAGGTCTTACTGGGATAGTGAGAACCTCTGCAATGATCTGTTCTCCGAAAAATTGTTGTAGCAAAGAAAGATTCCAATTATGATGGATGGGGTCAATCAGATCTGCCACCATAAGAGGTTCTTCTCTAGATGTAGGTCCATGGAGAATGCCTATTGGTAACCATCGATTTGCCCGAATTCTGATGTTGTTACCGTTACCAACTGACCAGCGAATATGTGGTAGAATAGCTTCTCTGCCCAGTAGTAAGCTTTGCCATCCCCAGGATGGTCTAGCGCCTTGACCAGCATATAGGAAATCTGTCGAATGGAAATATAAACCTTTAAATAAGTTACTCCATAATGACTAAGGCTATTGTAGCAAACACCAAGCTTGTTTTTCAAGCATCGCTTTATTAAAAGCTATTAGGTCTCGGAATCCCATACCTCATTTCTCTTTTCTATCTTTCATAAGGTCCAACTTCTGCCAATGGATACCTACTCTATTCTGATCATTCCTCCACCAAAAACGAGCAATTCATTGTTCAATAGATTTGCAAACAGAAAGAGGTAGTTTAAATATAGACATTGCATAGTGTGGAATAGCTTGAACGACATATTTAATGAGAGTTTCCTTACCCCCTTTTGATATAAATTTCTCCTTCCATCCCTCCAATTTAGCGTTGACTCTTACAAGTATCCAAGAAAACATTTCCTTCTTCGAGGGGCCCCATTCTGATGGTATGCCCAAATATTTGCCATAGCTTTGCAAGATAGGAGTTCTAAGTTCCCGAGACATATTATCCTAGAGAGAAATAGAGCAGTGTTTGCTGAAAATCATACCTAATTTGTTGCGATTAACTAGCTGTCCAGTAGCCGAGCAATGCAGGTTTAAAATGTTGGCTAAGTTATGACATTTTGGTATACTACCATTTAGGAAGAATATCGCATCGTCAGCAAAAAAGAGATGGGATAAAGTAGGACACCATCTATTTAACCTGATTCCTTTGAGATGTCCTATACTAACAGATTGTGTCAGAGTCGATAAAACATTAGCCATCAAAATAAAGAGATATGGTGATAATGGATCCTCGCAGCAAAGGCCACGAGCTGGATGGAAATAAGGCAATTGTTCACCATTAAACTTCACACTGAAAGCTACTATAGTAATACACTGCATAATCCAACTAACCCATATTGGATGGAATGTGGCACCCCCGACACCCCCAAGGGTCGCCACAGAAAATATAGAAAATTGAATTTGAAAATACAAGCCCAAGCTTAGGCGTAAAATTTTTTTCTTTCTTTTTTTTTTCTTTTCTTTTCCTTTAAAAAAAAGTTTTAAGGACTTTGCGCAGCTCAGCGGAAAAATTATGAGGCGAGTCTCACCAACACTTCACTTCTCTCACGCCAACACAATACACACCGACTATCTTTGATTTAATGAAAGCACGAGGCCGAACCACTTTTATTTACACTTAAAATTACGAAGGGCTACACAGGTCGGTACAAAAAGGATAGGCCAAGACTCATCTATGCTCGGCCTTCACTCCTCAAAAAGAGACACACGACCCTAAGAGTGCGACGTGTAACGATCTCCCTTCGATTTACTAGTGGCGGCCATCCAAAAAGTTGCTAACCCCCACTCCACGTGTGCAGGTCGTCACACCCAACCCGGTGCGTCGGGCGGTGGAGGTGGCAGCATCCCCATCATCACACCGTTGCGGCGGATGTGGACAGAGATGTACTCCTGGATGACTGGGCCTCCAGATAAGCCCACGTCATACGATGTGATCGCGCGAACACGCAAAAAGGTTAGTCCCGGCAGGGTGGGACAGTTGATCTCGGTCACTTCGACCTCCACATCAGATGGTAGGCCGTAGAATACTCCCCGTGAAACAACAGGGAGAGGCATTGCACTAATCTGAAATGTTAGGTCCCCGAAGGGGTGAGTACAACCACTCAACAAGTAAAGGAAACCAAACACCAATCAATGCATCATACATGCCACATATGCAATCCAACATACTTACCTCAAAGCCAGGCACATGCCAAACATACATCATCATATCATATAATTCATACATGTCATCGTATTTTCATGTCATATCATGTATACGCATGTCATCACCATGTCATATCATGTATACACATGTCATCACCATGTCATATCATGTCACATCATGCATACACATGTCATCACCATGTCATATCATGTATACACATGTCATCACCATGTCATATCATGTCTACACATGTCATCACCATGTCATATCATGTCTACACATGTCATCACCATGTCATATCATGTCACATCATGCATGTCAATTTTCACTTTGAAAAACCCAATTGATCATCACATCTTCCTTCCTCGGGATCATCCATCCCATATTACACACTCGCACCCTCACTCGGGTCTCACGAGAAAAACCTCCGGAATTATGCCAACCATGGCCACCGGGCATCCGGCACCCCCAACGCTCCAGGCATCTCGCATCCCAACTGGCATCACGAGGTATCCCCTCGGGCAAAGACCTCCGAGGCTTCCGGCACCCATCTCATTCCAGGCATCCTGACACTCCCAGGGTATCCGGCCATGTATCTCTCTATACATTCCGGCCAACGCTTCCCCCCTCCAACCATTACCATAGATCACATTGCCAATTTCTTTTCAATTTATCATGCATATGATGTCATGACAAAACATGATTACCTTAGTACTTGTGCACACATAAATTTAGCATCTACACATACATGCAATAGGTGCAATTGCTAATATAGATTAAATCCTTGTGGGATTTTTACGTACCACATGCATTTCGAATTATAGAAATCCAATTTATTCCGAATTGAAATTAATTAAATAATCACATAAATTCTAAAATCATGAAATTAAGGCATATAATGGAAAAATATGCAGAAAATACATGGCCAAACAATTTCCACATAATAAACCACTTTTCCACCATTTCAATGCACATTTTCGGATAAGGGCAGAACGCACGATTTGCTTGGTAAATCAATTAAAATATCCATATGACTCCAGCAAATTATAAAATTTTACCAGGATGTAGTTAAGACATTAAAATATACTTTTCATGAAGGAAACTAAGTTAAATTCGTTTTAGATAATTTTCTACAGACTCACGAAGCTCCTGGTTCAATCACCGAAATACACAGAACACTATGTCCGAAATATGCAGATTTGGCCTACTTACATTTCTTCGTTCTCTCTTATTTTTGAATATGTTATACTACTAAGGATCCTCTACAACTTTAGTGAAGAGACTTAAGCCAAAATACCAAAATAAAACCTTCAAATGGTCCCACAAAGTTTCTGGTAACCCACATCGCGACTCCAGTTTCATCGTCTTCAAGGTCAGGTTAGTTACCTATCCTAAACTTGTTATTTTTGCTTCAAATTTGAGTATGTTTATCCTTTAGATGTTCTCTACAAGTTTCATGAAGAAGTCGAAGAGAGATTCTTAGTAAAAACCAACATACAAACCACGAACTCACCTCAAGGTCAGAAAAACTGTTCCAGATCTAGGGCCTCCGAAATATGAGGTTTAGACCCCTCAAATCTCCATCATTTTTCACAAAATTTCAGTATGTTATAGTTCAATATGTTAGCTACAACTTTCATTAAGATATACAAGCCAAAATCGAACTCCAAACACACATGCAAGCCCTCACAAGTTTCTGACTTCACTGGATCATGCGAAAACAGCATGCATTCTCAACATCCAAGCATTCTCACTCCATTTTCGTAGCTTTAAACCAACAAAATCCAACATGCAAACACACAAGCAAGGAAAGGAGATGGATCCTAACTTGCCTCTAGCTAAGAAGACACATGGGAACGGCGGCGGACGGCGGCGTGCGGCGGCGGACGGCGGTTCCCCTCTCCCTCTCCTCTCGCGCGACACCCTCCTTCCTCCTTCTCCTTTCTCTCTTCCTCTCTTTCTCTCTTTCTCTCCCTCTCTTTCCTTTCTCTCGCACGGCACTCTCTCTCTCCTCCTCTCCCTTTCTTTCCTCTTTTCTTCTTCTCCCCTAATCATTTCTAAGAAGACCCTAAGCATGTATGCCAAGTGGCATACACACTAGGACACTTGGGGAGGGGCATGCAAACCCTCCCCCTCACTCCACTTCGCACGGCCACACAAGGCCCATTGGGCCTCGTGGGCTTGGCCCACACGGCCCACCCTTAGGCCCTCCAACCATGGGCCTAAGTCCATGCTATTGGGCCTAAGGCCCAATCCACTCCCTTTTCTAAATTAAACTTAAAAACAACAATTAAATTTACCTAATTAAAATTCTATAATATTAATTCTATAACAAACAATCTATAACAAGCATGGCAACATAAAACCTTATCTTTAATAATTATCTCATAGCTCAATTTAAATTAAAAACAAACAAGGCACAAGGCACAATGCCTTAAGAGAGAACTAAAATTAAAGCACAACCAAATAGGTAAATTCATTACCTATTTAAAAAGCTCTAGGGCACCTTAGGACATGCCCTTAAATTCTAGGATGCCACATGGAAGCCCAATTTAAGGAGGTAATCATTGAGAAAATCCCATTCTACTCTGTCATACGCCTTTGTCGTGTCCGTTTTTAGTATTACATTGAATTTACATGTCCTCTTTCTCGTTCTAAAGTGATGAAGAACCTCTTGGACAATGAGAATATTATCCTGGATCTATTGTCCTTGCACAAAAGCTTACTGTTCTTTAGAAATAAGAGTAGGTAAGCAAGGTTTGAGGCGATTCGCAAGTACCTTAGAGATGATTTTGTATGCAAAATTGCATAGGGTGATGGGGCTATATTGCTCAAGCTTCTCAGGTTGAGTTGTCTTGGGAATCAACGTTATAATAGTATGATTCAGACCTATAGGCATTACCCCTGACGTCAAAAAATTAAGCACTAGGAGGAAAAGGTCGTCTTTAACAATGTCCTAGTGCTGTTGATAAAATAACCCATTCAACCCATCATGACCAGGTACCTTAGTAGTTCCCATCTGGAAGGGAGCTTGCCGGACCTCTTCCATCATAAGTGAGGCAGTTAGCTAGTCATTCATTTCACTGGTGACCACCTAGTTACATTGATCAAGTAAAGGTTCATAGTTCCTATAACCATCAGTTTTATATAGGCGTGAAAAGAAAGTGGTGGCCATATCCTTAGGAGTAGTAATATCACGAATCCATTACTGATCCTCGGTTTGCAACATCGTAATTCGGTTTCGCTGCCAGCGCTGGATTGTAGTGGCATGGAAAAAACGTGTATTTTTGTCGCCCCATTTCAGCCATTGAATTATGGAGCGTAATGCCCAATATTGTTCTTCCTGTTTCCAAGTTTGAGAAATTTCCTCTTAGATTTTGGATGCCTCTGCCTTGTCATAATTGAGATGTGGCTAGTTCATCAGGTTCTTTAACTAATTTTGTAAGCTTAGCACCCTGTTGTGTCCATTAGAAAACTTGTTTTGGCTCCATGCAGTCAGAGCTTTTGTAACCCGCTCCACTTTTGTAAGGAAACTAGGATGTGATTGACAATGCAAATTCCACGCCCGAGAGATAACGTCATGGCATTCCTCATCCTCATTCCAATAGCTTTCAAAAAGAAAAGGTTTCTTGGTGCGACAATAACCTACTGAGGTATAAATTAGTATAGGGCTGTGGTCAGACACCACAGCTGGAAGTGCATACACTTCTGCCCCTAGAAACAAGAAGCGCCATTCCATAGTACACATCACCCAATCTAGTTTTTCCTTCACAAGCTCCTCCCCCTCTCTATTGTTCATCCATGTATATTTACAGCCATGGCTTTCTAGCTTGGTAAACTCACAATCATTAAGAACAGCTCTAAAAGACAGCATCCTAGACTGGTGAGCAGGACATTTCCCCATCTTTTCCCAAGGATAAAGGATCTCATTAAAATCTCCAGCACATATCCAAGGTAAACTGTTGCTAGCATGTATCTGTCTGAGCTCATCCCACAAAAGTTGATGCTAGTGATAGTTAGTAGAAGCATGAATAAAAGTAATACTAATAGGTCTACCTCTCCTCCCCTTACTACCACTGATATGAAATAGGTATGGATTGGAAAGGAGAACCTATAAGTAAACCAGCTCATTCCAAAACAACGCTAAGCCACCAGCAAAACCAACTGGGTTAGGGATATGAGCATTTTTGAACTTTAATATGTGCTGAATACGTTGAAGCCTTACTTCAGGTTGCTTAGTTTCCATTAAAAACACTACATTGGGCTTATCTTTGCCTGTTATGGCCTTGAGAGCTTGAATTATCAGGGGATTGCCCAAACCCTGACAGTTCCAGGATAGTATTCTCATTTGTGTGCTAGTGGCTGTTTGGGGCCAGCCACCAAAGCCTAGACTCTTGCTTCGTCTACTATAAATATGGGAGTGTCCATAAGATGTGAATCATTATGTTCCTCTATCGTCACACCGTTTGTTTCATACGGGTTATATCTTTGCTATTTTTTTGCCGAACCCAAAGTTGGTTTCGACCTGATATTCTTGACCCTCTTTGTTGCTTGAATATCCATCGACTCAGCCTGAATGCCTTTCAATTTTGTGTCTGCAACTATAAGTGCTATATGGACAGGGGGCTGGATCACTACTGAGTGTTGAAGAAGTTGCTGGTCAGATTCAACTACAGATTCCTTGGATTTGAAACCTGCGTGAGATGTATTTACTGCTGAAACCAGTGGTGGTGGGGGCAATAAGGGAACCGTAGGAAGCTATGAAGGTGGAGTCTCAGGTACGATAGCTTCGGTTTGATCTGACTTATCTTGTGTGTCATAAAATGTATGCCAATATGGACTGTTTTCCTTGACTTCGGCACGGAGCCACTGGCCATATGCCATCTTCTCTCTACCCTCATGTTTTGCCTCATTATATGGTATGTCTTTGCAGCACGTTGCATAGTGACCAAGTTTGCCACAAGAGTAGCAAAAGTGCGATAGCCTTTCATAGCGAAAATCAAGCCAAAAAGGTTTGCTAGCTATCCTTATCAACTTTCCTATTTTGAGAGGTTCTTGTAAATTTAATTCGACTCGAACTCGACTTGCTCTTGATGATGTTCCATCCTTCGAATCGACCTTGACTTCTAGTAAACAGCCAACCTGCTACACTACCCTTATAAGCATACGCTTAGAATACCATTCTAAAGGTAAGCCAAACACTTGCACCCAAAAAGCACAAGTAGAAAAGTCATAGCAATGTAATGGTGTGTTCGGAATCCAAGGTTTGAAAATAACTAAATTGCCCGAGAATAGCCAAGGGCCACCTTCTAGAATTCTCTGTTTGTCAGCTTGTGAGTGAAATTTTGCGATGTATATACCTTCCTCTCGCTATGAGATATCCACTAGATCAGTTCTCCAGGCTTTTTTCAGTGTGCTTTGGAAGGCTGGAAAGTTGATGGATGGATTGGAAAGGATTTTACCAATAAGGGATAACCTGCATTCCTCTAATGTTTCAGGCAAAGGTTCCTCATCCCAGTCATCGATGATCTGTTCGGTGGTGAGGCGACCTAGTCTATTACAAAGAGCTGCCAGACGCGATGAATCTGCAATGTCTTCCGACGCCATCCAAGATAACGAAAAAAGGCGGGAAAAGGTACTTGCTAACCCTCGTGAAAGCAAGACATCATGCCCAAATACCCAATTCAGAAAATAACAAAACAAAAGAGAGCCGAGACAATAAGAGATGGATAGCGACTACCCCTCGACTAACAACATATCCACAATTGCAGGTCAATTTGATAATAATCGGAGACATACAAAGCAAACCATGAAGAATCGCTAAGGAAAAGCATGTTCCAACCTGACATCGGAAGCCAATGGGGTGAGAGACGCAAAGAAAGCGACCAATTTCCGAGCAGAAAGGGAGGTGGAGGTGGAAGAAGGTAGGGGATTAAACAAAGCGGTAGGGTTTAGAGAACTACCAAATGGTAGAAAGGACTCTACATAACGAGAGAATATTTCGCAGGTGGAGATTACTTTAATGAAACATAGGATACTGACAATAGAAACGGAAGTAATGACTGAATCTAGAATATTTTCTTTGGAATTATGTATTTATTTATTTAAAATATGTCTGGGGCGACTTCTATTTTCAACTCTAGCCCTTCTATAAGTTTTTCAAAACTCCCGATTCGTCATATATTTTATGTAAGAAATACAAAGGTATATAAGTGAGAAAAAATTTTGAGGCTTCCAATCGAAATCTATTAATTTTGGGAGTTTAATCTCCTGCTTTTTTGCTTTTTTCTTCTAGCATTATGAATTCGAATTTTATTTAACGATAGCTTTTTAAAAAAATTAATTACCTTTTAATTGAATTTATGTCGTCCTAATTTAGCAAGATTTGTTGAAATCATGAACAACAATTCTCATATAATCGACCAGAATAGAAAAAGCTGAAATCAAATGAACAAGCTGATTATTGCTTGCGCCTAACCATTCCTAATAAATCAATAGGTTCACTAGGCAAGCCAAGGGCAAAGCAACCTCAGCCACCATTGGAGGAGCAACTGGTTCCCATCAGCATAAGTGTCACACCCTCCATCATCTTCCTCAACAAGAAGCCGGCCTTCTCCCGCGCCCTCGCCGACCCTTGGACCAAAAGATCGGCAAAAACGGTTGAGAACTCCAGCAATCTTAGAGCCTCTCGAGTGCAACCCTTGCTCTCGTCGAAGAGACGGACAAGGATCTTGGCCGCACCTTCCTTGCCCAGCATACACCTCCCTTTCATCACGTCCATCATCGGACAGCCAGGGTGCAATTGCCGTGGAACTGCACGAGCTCAGCCAGTGAGCTCAGCAAGTGGTGTGAGGCCGCGCTGTTTGGGCCAGAGATCGCCTTGATTAATGCTTGGATGGTCCCTGCGACCCCAAACTTGGCCTTGTTCTTGTCGAGCATGGCGAGGCTGCAAACGAGGGAGGCAGCTAGCCTGCTGGATTCAGGGGAGCTAGGAGATAGGATGATGGAGTTGAGACGGTTGATGATCTCCATGTCTGCCAGGGGCCGCTTGAGGTCTGGGTTGAGGGAGAGGTTGAAGAGGATGGGGAGCGACAGGGCTCGATCATTGGATAGTTTTCACATATTTGGTAGTTTAGGAAAAGTGATCTCCTTCTTGATATAAAGAGAAGTCGTGTTTTCCAAATCTAAACACCATATAATCAATTAAAATTCATTGTTATTGACCCTAATTGCCACCAGCACAGGACAAAATAAAGCTAAATAATAATTTGCGTACTATGTAATCGAAATTACGTTTACTTATAATTATTGTTTAATTTCACCCATGTTAAATAAGTCGAATAAATCTTTAGCTCAATCTTATAGGTATTCGTCGACGATGAGATAAGTACCTTTTCAACAAGAGAGGACTCTTGTATGGAGTTGTCAAAAGAAGGGAAAGACCGAAAGCCGGATGAAGCAGGGAAGCCCCGGACAGTTGGTGAATCCTCTTATTAGTTCAATGTAGACTTCCAAAAGAGAGACAATGCAGAGTATGAGAGGTAGACCAGTAGTAATTAGTAGCAACCAGAATGTGTAGGGGTAAAATATGATCACTCGCCAGCCACGGCCTTAGCCCGTGTATTGCCGAGAGTAAGACTAGGTTCTCCTTCTTCGCCAGAATCAATGACGCCGAATCGTGACCACGAGCCTCCCCAGACTCTGACCTCTCTGACTTGCGTATTTTCTACATTGCTAAACACCAGCCTGTCATCCTCTCAGTGAAGTAAAGCCGTACCATCTCCCTTTGTTACCATAAGTCCTGTTGGTAGCAGAATGTGATACTGTTTGCTCCAGTATTCATCCTCGCCACTCTCTCATCACTCAAATGGCGCAAACGTCTCCATAGTGTGATACAGAAAAAGCTACAAGAGCCGGTGAATCTCGCGACACCGAGAGCGTCACTTTGCCTCTTGGATCTAGATGGAATCTAGAGAGATACTCGGAAACTGGTGTCGTGACTTGCCCCAATACTTCCTCCTTTGAAAAAAGGGACACTACGGAACTGAATCTCGTGTGCTTTAATGCACTGATCCTTAACAGATGCCTGCATATTGCCTAAAACTAAGCACATAAAATCGGGTTCCACCAAATTTCTCCTTATGTCCTTTATTAGACTATAAATCTCGACGTCATATGTTCTCAATTGAGCATAAAGTCCCCTTGCATTTTTGCAGGAATAAGCAATCTTCATCATTGATGTTTTGTCTTACAATGTTTGACAACGAGTCATAAATTCTTTTAATATTCATGTGGTTTCTTTTCACTTATTAACTTAAGCTTTTGAGTTGGACTTTTCTATATGGTATCAGACTTAGAGATCCTGAATGCAAAATTTTCCAGTATTAGGATGCATACACAAGTGAGTTGTGTTAGATAAATCGCACATTGGAGAATTGATGTGGTGTAGAGTAGTTAATATATCTTAGTTGGCTCATAATTCATTGGCTAAATTTTTGAGTGAATGTGGGTCTAATTTGATATGTTAACAGACTCGGACTTAGGCTTTCGCTTGGCGATCTCTCGTATTGAACTTTTGCTGTGCACTCCAAACAAATTGTATCAAAGCCTATGGCTGCGCACTCCAAACAAATTGTATTAGAGCCTATGGTTGCGATTTCCCCGCCTATGGTGGCGGTTTCCCGACAGGTGGGCATTGTAGTGTAGCAATTTAGGCTCGTAAGAAGTTGATTCGAAAGGATGCCTAAATTAAGGATAAGTGGATAGGTAAGCGTTGTGGTATAGCAATGTAAGCTCGTAAGAAGTTAATTCAAAAAGATGCCTGAATTAAGGATAAGCGGACCCAACATTAACCTCACACGTGAGGGGAAAATTGTTATAATGCACGCGTGAGTGAGTTGTATTATAGAAATCCACATTAGAGAATAATTATGGTATAAGCTTTTGAGTAAAGTTATGTCCAATTGGATGTGTTAACGAGCTTGGACTTGAGACCCCTCTTGGCAGTCTCCCTAGGTGAAGGTATCAAACTTCTCTTGTGCACTCCCAACATCCAGGCCCCAATTTGCTTCCCCAGTTACATATTTCTATACTTTAGCCTTAGACCAAAGGCCAGCCTATATGTAAGGGAGAGTGTTAGAATATTTAGAAAATAGTTTAAGCTTTTAAAACAGTTAGTAGTGGTCTCATAAAAACATAACATAGTATCAGAGCTAGTGTTATCCCTTTTGCAAATGTGACTAGTCAAAAGTTCACATGTCACTCGTAATCTAGCTTTGTATGTGAGAGGAGGTGTTGAAATATTATTCTACATCGCTTGATAACCTAAATTCTTTTAATATATATACGGTCTCCCTTCACAATTAGTTTCAGTTTGTAGATTGGGCTTCCTAACACTCATAATTTTGTAACCCTCAGGAATCAGCCTATACTTGAAACCATTCATAAGACATTGACCGCAGCACCCCCTGTGTAGCCTTGAATAAGAGATACGGTGCAGCTAAGGCCAACTGCGATTGGCGTAACCTTCGTTGTCAGGAGTCTTGAATTTGCCAATAGTAACAACTTGCTTAGTCATGCAATCGCCTTCAGATGAGAGCTTGATCAAGGAAATTAGGGCACTATAATTTGATGAAGTCTCCAAAATAATGGATCGGCAGGGACCTTGGTAGCAAACGGGATTGTCGGAATTTTTGGCCCCATTTGCACTTATGCGCATACAAAAGAACACATTCCATGTCGGGATGTACTCGACTGGATTGCTAGGAGACCGCTTCGTCCGCGATCCATCCACAATGTCGCAAAGTATGGTTTGGACGAGGGAAAAAGCCACGCCTTAGAAATGCACATGAATTTATGACGGGAGACTTGGCTGGCAATGACACAAGTAGTTTACCGATAACATCCGGCAGAAGGATATGGGACAGCGATTCCATGGTATTCGAATGGATCGGGAAATAACAAGGACAAGACCTAGAAAAATATCTTATGATATACGGAAGCCAAACATATATGATGATATGTTTTGCACCAAAACTGAAGACCTTTCTATGCGTAATGCCAGCTCAGTCGATTAGGGTTAGATTGTGCTGTGCTCTTCGCCAGTTTCATTTGACTTTTCAATTTTAGTCTTTTCTTTAATTTTAGCCACGCAGATTTTCTGTCTGAGAAAAATCGACAAAGTTAAATTTAAATGACTCCAAAAAAAAAGTTCATGAATGAAAGTGACTAATTAGCCCATGACTTAGAACTTCCACCGTCATCCTCCGGTGATATGTCCTATTGTATGTACATCTTGATTCATTTCAGACAATAAGATATGTTCTTCATGAAATGTAATTAGTTTTAGGGTCGAATGAAAGTGTAACCAGTGAACAAATTGAGAATTCCAAAGTTTGATGACAAAGTAATAAACTTTTATAGATTGTGCCTCCGTCAAGAACTTATTGTATAGACAGAGAAAGGTATAGCATATTCATCCTCAGTCTAGAAATTTGACCATCCATAGGAAGTAAAATTGCATATTTTCTGTGACATTCATCAGTTTATATAAAAGAAAAAAATATTAAATATGTCTCAAGTTTAAGCTGTTGAAAGAACTCAATCTGATTTGAGTTGTGGATAAAACCAAATATTGAAAGAAAAGAATCCAAGGCCAAATTTGGGAAATCAGTTTTCTTAGTATGCTTTGGGGCCTTCGGCTACTGAGGTTGGAAAGTCCAACATGCACTTTGAATTTGACATTGATCCTGCCAGGTCAAGAAGGAGAACCATGTGTTTCTTGTTTGACTCGTAGACTTCAACTTTTTTTTTTTGGGTCGAAAATAGATAATGCATTCGATCATCGAAAAAAACCAGTCTTACAAGACAACGACGGAGAAAATTTCGAGCATAAAATTTCAGAAAGGGGTAAAGGAGTGGTGATCAACCAATTTAGAGGAAGTTTGTTGGCCCGATGTGTCCTGGCCAACCAATCCGCAGCTCTATTTGCTTCACAGGGGCAGTAAACCACTGTTACATTGTTGTTCCTTTCCAGCTCTTCTTTGTAGGTTTCCACAAGTTCTTTTAAATTCCAAGGAGGCTCAGCCTGGCCCATTACTTGGTCCACGACAGGTAAACAGTCGCTTTCACATATTCACGTAAGTGTTTGGTTGTTGTCTCCTCCCACGTGCCGCAGTTCAAGTTGTTTTAAGAAGAGTAACCCGTACAATATTGATTCAATTTCTGCCTGCTGTGGGGATGAAACCCTAGTTTCCGAGACAAAGCCCTCCACAACCTGCCCGAGAGAGTTTCGCACGATTCCAGCTATATAGCAGATGAAATCGCCTGGAATCCACGCCGCATCAACATTTATCTTCATTTCCGTTGGGGCCGGTGGGTTCCATCGAACAGGTATGCCGTGATTTGGGTTTTGTAAGCTCTGTTTCTTTTTCCATCTGCTGAAGGTGAGATGATGTTCGTGTGCTAGATTCAACAAATCCGCTGGTTGCGGACGTTTTGCTCTGAAGATCCAGTTGTTCCGAGCCTTCCAGATGTTCCAGAGAACCACTCCTGTAAACTCTCTTACGAGTGAGTCACGGTTGGTTTTGAAGACCCCCATCAACCATTGATCAAAGCGGTTGATCTGGCTTTCGATACTGGTGCCCTTGAGTCGAGGATCCTCCCATATGTTCCTAGTCCATTTGCACAATAGAAAGGTATGTTCTGTGGTTTCTATTCTGGAGTTGCAAATCGAGCATAAAGGGTCGGGTGTTATTTTCCTTTTGTAGAGGTTTTCTCACGTGGGAAGGGCATTTTGGCAGAGGCTCCAGATAAAATTCCGAATTTTTGGGGGTACAGTAAGGCTCCATATTTGAGTCCAAAGGTTTCGTGGGGGTTTGAAGGAACATGATGCCCTGTTTTGATTTAGGATTTTTGGGTAGGCTCTGTTGTATCCACTCTTGACAGTATACGTCCCTGCTCTGTTTCCTGTCCACACTAAACTATCCTGCTTCGGGTTTTGACTCGGGGGGATCGCTAAAATCTCATTAGCAGTGTGTTCATCAAAAAGATGGTATATTTGTTGTTCCTCCCAACCATTAGAATCTGCATTGATCAGCTCTGACACATAGATAGGTTCTTGGGGGTGTGGTAGTCCTCCAATAACCCCTTGCTCTAACCATTTGTCTTCCCTAATTTTTATGTTTTTTCCATCCCCCACTGACCATTTAGTATCTGCTGCTATTGTATCTCTTCTAATTAACAGGCTCTGCCAGCCCCAGGATAGGCAGTGGCCCTTACGAGCTCTCCAGATATCTCTATTGGGAAAATAGATTCCTTTCAGGACTCTGCACCACAGTGCTGTTGGAGAAGTGGATAATCTCCAAGCCTGCTTACTGAGCATTGCACGGTTAAAGGTAATCAAATCTTTAAATCCCATTCCTCCGTCATCTTTTCGAGTTTTTAATACTTCCCAATTTTTCCAATGTGTCCCGCGCTGAGAGTCTCCTTTTTGCCACCAAAATGATGCAATTCTCCTTTCTATTGCTCGACAGATAGACATTGGCAGCTTGAAGATGGACATTACAAAAGTTGGAATAGCCTGCACAACGCTTTTGATCAGGATCTCCTTCCCTGCTTTGGTAAGTAGTTTTTCTTTCCAGCCTTCTAACTTTGCATTCACGCGCGCCAAGATCCATGCAAACATTTCTTTCTTTGAACTACCCCATTCCATTGGGATTCCCAGATATTTGCCTGTTTTCTCAAATATAGGGACTCTAAGCTCATAGGCCAGGTTTCTTCTTAGAGATAATGGGCTATTACTACTGAAAAGAAAACCCCAATTTCTTTAAACTAACAGCTTGCCCCGAAGCATAGTAGTACTGGTTGAGGATATGTGCCAGGCTTTGACATTCAACAATAGTTCCATCCAGAAAAAATATAGCGTCATCAGCGAAAAGTAAATGAGATAGCGTGGGGCAGAACATGTTTAGTTGTATCCCTTTAATATTGCCGTCTGCAATTGCTTTGTTCATCAGCCAAGTTAATACATTCGAGATTAGAATAAATAAGTATGGCGATAGCGGATCTCCTTGGCTTAGTCCTCTCGAGGGAGAGAAAAATTGAGTTAGTTCTCTGTTGATCTTAACACTGAATGACACCGTTGATATACATTGCATGATTAGGGACACCCACTTTGCACAAAAGCCCATTTTTAGCATACAATCCTGTAAGAAATCTCATTCGATTCTGTCATATGCCTTACGCATGTCTAGTTTTAGTATCGCCTAAAATTTCTTCTTTCTCTTGGTGATGCGCAACTAATGTAAAACTTCTTGCACTATAAATATGTTGTCTTGTATTTGTCTGCCTTGCACGAAAGCACTCTGCTCTGGTTCAATAATGTTTGGCAGCCACTTCTTTAATCTGTTTGCAAGAAGCTTGGAAATAATTTTGTAACTGAAGTTGCATAAGCTGATGGGTCTGAACTGAGTAATATTCTCTGGATTTTTTACCTTTGGAATCAATGAAATATGGGTTTGGTTGAGATTGGGATCAAGAGTACCTGTGTTGAAAAAGTTCTATACTAATTGAAATAGGTCTGACTTGAGAGTTTCCCATGAATGTTGGTAAAAGAGACCATTAAGGCCATCTAGGCCTGGAGCTTTTAGGGCTCCCAATTGAAAAACTGCTGCTTGCACTTCCTCCATCGTGGGATGAGCCACCAGCTGATCATTCATGTTTTCGGTCACTGGAAAAGGACACTGAATAAGGACAGGTTGGTAGTTTCTGGGACCCTCTGACTATATAAAGCTTTCTGTAAAAATAGCCAATATGATTTTTGAGAGTTAAGGGATCTCGGCACCAGCTGTGATCTTCCAGTTGCAGCATGGTAATTTTATTTCTCTGCCTCCTCTATACAATTGTTGCATGAAAGAACTTGGTGTTTTGATCCCCCCCCCCATTGCATCCACTTAATACGCGATCTTATACCCTAGAATTGTTCTTCCTATTTCCTCAATTTTTCTATCTAGTTTATAATGTTGTGGGTTGCATGTCTGCTTGCTTGCTAGATTGGTTGATTAGTAATCTCCACTAAAGCCTGATTGAGCTCTTTGATCCTCCTAGGTGCATTAGCAAACTTCGCTTTACTCCATTTGGCAAGAACTTGTGTAGTCTCATGCAATTTCACTGAGAAGCTGGGCTGGGGAAGGGATGTTGTGTTCCATATTTGTGCTATGAGCTCATGATACTCCTCATGTTCTGTCCAAAATGCTTCCATCTTAAAATCTCTCTTTCTTTTCTTGATTTCAGGGTGGAACCGAAGTAGTAGAGGGCTGTGATCCGAGCCAATGGCTGGGAGAGCTTGAACTTCAGCTTCATGAAAGGTGGTTCTCCATTCCAAGGTACATAGAACGCAATCTAGTCGTTTCTTAACAAGATCCTCCCCTTCCCTGTTATTTGACCATGTGTATGCACACCCATGACTATCAATGTCCATTAGGGAGCATTCATTAAGCATATCTCTGAAGGCAGCAATTCTGTGATTGTCAGCCTCTCGTTTCCCCACCTTTTCCCATACATATAATACCTCATTAAAATCTCCCATGCAAATCCATGGATTTGAATTAGGAGGCTTAAGAGCCCTCAGCTTTTGCCATAATATCAACCTCTCACCAAAATTTGTAGATGCATGAACAAAAGTGATCTGCATTACATATCTGCTGTCTGGATCTATGCATTCCACATCTATAAACTGCTTTGAACTATCTTTTACTTTCAATGCCACTTCCTCATTGCACATTATAGCTAATCCCCCCGCTATACCTGTCGAATTTTCTAGGAAGATGTTCTGGAATTGTAATTTTCTGCGTATTCCTTCCACCATCGTTGCTTTGTTTTTTGTTTCCATAAGAAATACCATGTTGGGCCGTTCAAGAGCGACTAAAGCTCTGAGTTCCTAGATTGTCAGGGGGTTGCCCAGCCCCTAACAATTCCAGCTTATGATTTTCATGTCGTTGTGGGTGGCTTATTAGGGCTAGCCACCAAAGCCCACTCTTTGTCATCTTGGATCAACTGAACAGGGGTCTCCATAAGGTCCGTGTCATCAATAAGAATAGGAGATGACTCAAGTACACACTTCTATTTCTTTGCCTTCTGCACCTTCATGTTCTTCTTGCTGCATTTTCCTACTTTTGAAAGGATAGGTTTCTGAAATTCAGAACGTATGATCTGTTTTGTTTGCCAGTGTCATGATTTGCCTTTAAACATACTGCAGGGTCTGCAAGTGCCTCAGACTCTTGAGAACTTTCTGCTTATTTTTTGTTACAGGCTGCAATTCGCATGGTGAAGGGTTCTTCTCTAGCTGTTGTGTCTATTTCACGAGTTTGGGTGGGTGATTCAGGTATAGTCTCTTCCACTGTGATCTCTTCTTCTATTTTTCCATAAAATGCTTCCCAATAGGGACTATGATCACACGCTTCTGCCTTCAACCAGGGTCCATATGGTCCATTTTTGTTTGCTGCCCATGGTGATTGTGCATATGGGATCTCTACACAGTCAGTAGCATAGTGGCCTATTTTGCCGCATGAATAGCAGTAATGCGGTAGGCATTCATATTTAAATTCCACCCAAAGCCATTTGGTTCCAATGTCCAAGATGGCCCCTGATTTCAATGGAGCAGTCAGGTCTATTTCCACTCTCACTCTGCCTCCTTTTTGTTGAGTATTTCCTGTTGATTCTTATTGGAGTTCCCTGACATGACCAATTTTTCTCCCCAGGTCATTGAACACTGTTTCTACCCTCCAGCCAGGGGGTATCCCTCCAATACGCACCCAAAACTCAGATCTGGTATAATCATAGCAGTGCTCCGGTATTTCTGGCACACATTGTTTAAGGACCAGCAAGTTGCTAGCAAAAGACCAAGGTGCTGTTTTTAGTACTCTCTCTTTTTCCTCCTCCGATAGAAAGACAAAAGTAAAGAGTCCTGGTTCTTTTTGGACACAGGTTACACCTTCCGTTTTCCACGCCTTCTTCATTGTGGAGAGAAAAGCAGGGAAGTTAACATTTGGTTTTGAGTATAATTTACCAAAGAGAGTGCGGTTACATTCATCCCTTTTTTGTGGAGGTATCTCAGTGAACACTTCAACAACATCATTCTCAGACCACAAATGACCGAGACTTTTACATAGAGCTGCCACTCTCAATTCATTCTCTTCCTTACTCTCCATTCACTCTTACTGCAGGAAGTTCGAATAAGATGTGGAAAGATTTTTAGGGGTGAAGCTAAAAAGTTGCGTGGCTTGAAGGGAGCTCAAGAACAGTCATTGCAGGAACCAGGAACAGAAAAGTATCTAAAGGGGTAAGGGGTAATGAGGAAGTAGATAGATGATATGAATCCAGTATTGATGCTTACAAATCTTCCTTTTCCTCCACTTGCTTTTTCTGCCGAAAGTCTAATGAAAAAAAATACCCATCTCTATCATCACAGGATTCCACCGCGACAAAAAGGATTACGGAGCCCTTTGGAAGAACATGGATAAACATCATAGATTATCATCAAAATCCAGTAGCCATCCTCCCAACCCACAGCAACAACAGATCCAGAATCCCAAGGAGGAAAGATAAGAGACAGCTGAAATTCCACTCACAGTAGTAGACGTCCATGAGCCTAGTCTAGCATCAAGAAGAGGATGACGGAATCCCACCTTTACGAAGCGGCATATGCCCGATCATTCATGCTGGTTGGATCCGCAGAAAGGGGGGAATATTATTGTTCTAATATACGAGAACAACTCAAAACCGAACAAAAACAAAGCTGGAGAAGACCTTTTTTTTTTTGTTTTTTTGTTTTTTTTTTCTTTATCAATGCTGATGATCAGGTTGGGTTTAGGGTTTGTAAATGGGAAACGCTACCATGAGGGTAGAGAGGGGTTCGAGAAAGGAGAAAGGATGTAGAAGATCATATTGGGTTTAGGGTTTGTAGAAGGGAAACGCTACCATGAAGGTAGAGAGGAGCTCTCAGGGGCGAGAGAGTTACTTTTTTGAAAGTGAAGGTAGAGAGGGCCGCTTGTGTATGAGATCTTGGTGTGCAAAGAGGTGCAAAGGAAACACGTGAATTACATTCATAAAATTAGTATTCAATTCAATTAATTTGTTGTCATAAGAACTTGTGTATAATTCCCTCATGAGATTAAGAGGTTATTTTGTAAGGATTTACAGGACCAAACATTGCGTGAGTTATTGAGACTTGGGAAACACTACAAATGTTTGAGTGACTCGAGTGTGGTCATAATCTCCGTTGTATCACTTGATTTATAATGGGGTTCGTTGTTGCTCTCTCCGTAGATGTAGGTCACTGATAACTCTATAAAAATAGAGTTATTTTATATATTTTACACAATGCAGTATATATGAGAAAATATTTGGATTTCCCTCTAATTATACAATATAATGAGATATAGAGAAGATTAGGAAAAAATTGGCAAAAATTATGAATTCAAATCAGAAAGTGTTGGAAGGTGGATATCAAATCAGGAAGTCCTTGATTTTGTTCCCTAAGTTTACCTGCAAGTATTGGAAGATAGATATCAAATTAAAGATTCTCTTATTTACTCCCTGTTTTTATGCGCAAAATAAACAATTATCTAGATATAAGAGTCTTGGATGTATCCTATGAATAGGACAACATTGAGAGCTTAGGGGGACAACTAGATTTTTATTTTCATATTGTATTTCATTGTTCTAGAGTTTTTTCAAATATATTGAAAAAAAAAAACAAAAGTGGTAACAAAATTATTATTCTTTGATTCAAGATGTTAGGTTTAATTTACATTTTCGTTTCTTCTTCTACAATATTCTAATTTTTTTTTTGTTAGGGCTATGATGTAGCTTAACCATGATGATATGAACTTCATAATTTTTGTGCGTGCAAGTGATTTCATTCATGTGAGTTATATATTATTGTCCTTAATACTTTTAAGTGACTAGCCACCACTTGAATAATTCAATATATATATGTTTGAGACTGAGAAATAATCATATGCAATTGCTCCTTATAATATATAACTATGAATTAAACGTGGATAGAGATACATCACGTTATTTGTATAGCTTTCAATGATAAAGTGATCCAAAAGACTCATTGTAAGCCGGAAATATTCATAGATTTTAATGCAATTATGTTTATTTAAATTCACATAGAGATATAGTGGATAAATAAATCAAGTAGGCTTGCTATACTTATAGATAGGATAGTAAATATATTAGGAAATTCCACAATCACAAGCTTGATATCGTTGTTGTACACGTAACGACCTAAATGTGTATCTAGTGGTTATAATGAAACCGAATGCTTTAACATATTTATTTGATTGATTTATGACATTTAGTTCCAAATTTTTACTTTTGTGATTTTTAGTTTTAATTTATTCTCCATTTTATTTTGATCAATTAGATAAATTTCAAATTTTATATTTTTAATATTTAATTTGTCTACTATTCATCAATCTCTATTCAATGATATTTTTTTTTTTCATTATTGTATTACTTGTTTGACACATTCACTTGCATTTAAAATTTTACAAACAATCACTATTGGGGGTGAGCGGTTCCAGGTTCCTTATAGATTCCGGCTAGAACTTACAACCTATCCTCGGGTATAGGTTCCTCAATTTTTAGAACCTAAAACCTACCTATTAGAACCAAGAACCTAGAACTTACCTTATCACAGGTTATAGTGTCGGTTTCAAGTCCAACAAGTTCTTCTTTTTTCGCTAAAAAAGAAAATGAATACAACAATAATAAACAAGATTGCCATTCAACTAAATTATCAATAGAGGAAAAGAAATTCTTGGCAGGGAATTCAACTAGATAAACAAGAGAAAATGGAACAAAAGTCTGCATTAAAACATAACAAAATTCACTAGACCATAAATTTTGTTTTGGAACTTTGTATTAGGGAATTTATAACACAATAGAACAAACTAGACCATAAAAACAAGAGCATTAAAATTGCAGATGTGACATTAAAAGAAAGATGAGTTTTTAGTCCTCAAACATCCATAAACATCGTTCCAAAGTTTGATCAACCGAAATCAAAAGAAACAACAATTAAAGTTAATAAGTTAATAATAGCTTTAAATTTAAAATTAAAGTGTCGTGAATCGGTTATTTGCAATTGCAACTACAACGTTTTCTTTGCAATTGAAAGTTCACCATACGCAGGGTAACCCAGCATTGCAATTTAAGTAAGTGCTCCTTGGACATGATGAGAACTAACATCTTTTGGAGCATACAGAAAATAGCATAGCACGATGCTCAACTTGACTATATAATCAACCCATATATAAGAACTAAAGCCATCAAATGGAAGTGTTACGAGAAATGCTAATAAACTAAAATAAGTATTAGATGTCTTACCACATATATTCATTCCGCTTTAACTAGTAAACTCTATTTACCAATGATAATCTCCTCGTTTAGAAAATCTACATCTAAAAAAAAAAAAACAACAGAGATATACAGATAGCTCTCAATCAATTTTGAGTGCAAATCAAAACTTCCACTACTTTAGGAGTTAAAGAATTTCGAAAACCATCAAGCATACGACCCAATTTACTGATAGTTGACTCTAAAGCAACAGTAGTCACGAGAATAGATAAAATATCCCAAACCATCAAAGAAAGGATCTTATATTTTGAGCCAACAGTCTTCTACCACATCAAAAGGTCAAAATCAAGAACTTTCTCATTCTTTTTTTTTAAGATACTCATCAAGCTCGTATTTGTTGTCATCGTACCCTTGTTCGTTCAAGTGCAAAAACATTTTCTTCCAAGCTTGGGCGTCATACTTCTTTCTACCTTCATTACCACCCACATCAGTATTGGAATCACTGCTACTTGCTCTTAAATTGTGGCTACCAAAATTTTGATCACTTGAAACAAGAGGAAATTGCTCATAAAATTCATACAAATACCCCCAATGCGTCTTTTACCTTGTAATGCATCCTTTTAATTTTCAATTCATCATGATAAATTTGTCCATACAGGAAACTCACATAATTCAACTTGGCTTTAGGATATGATATAACCGCAATCAACACCATGATGTTCACTTTATCCAAGCTTCCATAATATTTGTCAAATTTTCTTTCATTTTTATACCCATAACTTGAAACTTAGAACCCGAAACATCCGTCGCATCTTTCAAATATCTATACAAAAGAGCTATCCCTTCAAAATAATCATTTGAAGTAATATATCAACTCTTTCACATCTGATTGGTGGCATCATAGAATATTTTTATAAATTCTGAAAGAATAATAACATTTTCCTAATCATCATCTTTAGGAATTTCATGGTTAAGCTCACTTGCCAAAGATTTATCATATTCTTCCATTATTTCAAAAGCTTTTTTGAACTTCATGGCGATATCTAATATGAGATAAGGGGAGTTCTATCTAGTGGTAACATCAAGAATAACCGAATCCTTATAAGTGATATGTTCACTCTCAATGCAAGATTGAAATGCTTTGGCTCTCGTGAAAGAAGTCCTCACAGATCTAACCACATTTCAAATATGTGCAATAGAGTCACACACTGTAGTCAAGCTATCTATCACAATCAAATTTAATATAAGAGCCATGCACCTCATGTGCAAAACACTACCATCTAATATCAATAACTTCTCTCTTAAAAGTTTTTCCCTTAAGTAACCGATTGCGACATCATTTGAATTAGTATTATCCACAGTGATTGTGGACACATTTTTTTCTATTCCCCACTCCTGGATGCATTTCTCCATCATTTTCCCAATCTCCCTACTCCTATGACTATGCATCACCACAAAATTGATAATTCTTTTATGTAACTTCCAATTTTCATCAATCAAATGTGCAGTGAGACACAAATAATTTGGATTTTGAATGAAAGTGAGTGCGATCCTAGAATTAATCTTTCCAAAATAAGACTTCTGATAAGTACCTTCACAAAAATAATTCATGCAATCTTTTGACACTGTAATATGTGATAAATGTTTGAAGAGAGATTGTAACTCACTAACAAATGCATGAAATCTAACATGCTTAACCAAGGAAAAGGTCGTTCATCAATCATGATGAACCGAGTAAGCATTTTCCTACAACGTTCTTAATTAAATGACCATGTCGATAAGACGCTACCAGTACTAAAATCTCCCCATGCCTTGCCACCTATGTCTATATTACACGATGTATAGAATCTTTGCTTCTTTTTAACATTGCGAGGAAACTTCTTGCACTTGGTCAACTGCTTCCTCATTGTAGAAATACCGTTAGCAACACGATACTTAAATATAAACCCACAATGAATGCACTTTACTTGATATGATCTTCCATCCTTATCATTGATTCTCACATAATGATTCTAACATTCGGATGTATATTTCTTATCACGAGGAAGAAGACGAGAACCAAGTATCTTATTTATGGCACTCATGATAGGGGATGGCTCTTCTTAATTTTCATCGCTAGACAATTCCAATTCCATGATCGAAGTTATCTCCTCACATTCCTCCACCTCTATTCACATGTTATCTTGACACATTAACTTCATAGATATCGCTTGTGGCATCCTAGAATTTAAGGGCATGTCCTAAGGTGCCCTAGAGCTTTTTAAATAGGTAATGAATTTACCTATTTGGTTGTGTTTTAATTTTGTTCTCTCTTAAGGCATTGTGCCTTGTGCCTTATTTGTTTTTAATTTAAATTGAGCTATGAGTTAATTATTAAAGATAAAATTCTGTGTTGCCATGCTTGTTATGAATTGTTTGTTATAGATTTAATATTATAGAATTTTAATTAGGTGAAATTAATTATTTGTTTTAATTAATTTAGAAAAAGGAGTGGATTGGGCCTTAGGCCCAATAGCATGGACTTAGGCCCATGGTTGGAGGGCCTAAGGGAGGGCCGTGTGGGCCAAGCCCACGAGGCCCAATGGGCCTTGTGTGGTGCCGTGCGAAGTGGAGTGAGGGGGAGGGTTTGCATGCCCCTCCCCAAGTGTCCTAGTGTGTATGCCACTTGGCATGCATGCTTAGGGGTCTTCCTTGTGATGATTAGGGGAGAAGAAGAAAAGAGAAAAGAAAGGGAGAGGAAGAGAGAGAGGGTACCGTGCGAGAGAAAGGAAAGAGAGGGAGAGAAAGAGAGAAAGAGAGGAAGAGAGAAAGGAGAAGGAGGAAGGAGGGTGTCGCGCGAGAGGAGAAGGAGGGGGAACCGCCGCCGTCCGCCACCGTTCCCGTGTCTTTTCTTGGCTAGAGGCAAGTTAGGATCCATCTCCTTTCCTTGCTTGTGTGTTTGCATGTTGGATTTTGTTGGTTTAAAGCTACGAAAATGAAGTGAGAATGCTTGGATGTTGAGAGTGTGTGCTGTTTTCGCATGATCCAGTGAAGTCAGTAACTTGTGAGGTCTTGCATGTGTGTTTGGAGTTCGATTTTGGCTTGGATCTCTTCATGAAAGTTGTAGCTAACATCTTGAACTATAACATACTGAAATTTCGTGAAAAATGATGGAGATTTGAGGGGTCTAAACCTCATATTTCGGAGACCCCAGATCTGGAACTATTTTTCTGACCTTGAGGTGAGTTCGTGGTTTGCATGTTGGTTTTTACTAAGAATCTCTCTTCGACTTCTTCATGAAACTTGTAGATCACATCTTAAGGATGAACATACTCAAATTTGAAGCAAAAATAACAAGTTTAGGATAGGTAACTAACCTGACCTTGAAGACGATGAAACTGGAGTTGCGACGTTGGTGACCAGAGACTTCGTGGGACCATTTGAAGGTCTTCCTTTGGTAGTTTGGCTTAAGTCTCTTCACGAAAGTTGTAGAGGATACTTAGGAGTATAACATATCCAAAAATCAGAGAAAACGAAGAAATGTAGGTAGGTCAGATCTGCATATTTCGGACATAGTGTTCTGTGTATTTCGGTGACTTAACCAGGAGCTTCGTGGATCTGTGGAAAATTATCTAAAAGGAATTTGACTTAGTTTCCTTGATGAAAAGTATAGTATAATGTCTTAACTACATCCTGGTAAAATTTTATAATTTTCTGAGGTCATATGAGTATTTTAATCGACTTACCAAGAAAATTGTACGTTCTGCCCTTATCCGAAAACGTGCATAGAAATGGTGGAAAAGTGGTTTAATATGTGGAAATTGTTTTGCCATGTGTTTTCTGCATATTTTTCCATTTTATTATATTTGGATATTATATGCCTTAATTTCATGATTTTGGGATTTATGTGATTATTTAATAAATTTCAATTTGGAATAAATTGGATTTTTATAATTCAAAACGCATGTGGTAAGTAAAAATCCCACAAGGATTTAATCTATGTTAGCAATTGCACCTATTGCATGTATGTGTAGATGCTTAATTTATGCATGCACAAGTACTAAGGTAAGCCTGTTTTGTCATGGCATCATGTGCATGATAAATTGAAAAGAAATTGGCAATGTGATCTATGGTAATGGTTGGAGGGGGGAAGCGTTGGCCGGGATGTATAGAGAGATACATGGCCGGATACCCTGGGAGTGTCAGGATGCCTGGAATGAGATGGGTGCCGGAAGCCTCGGAGGTCTTTGCCCGAGGGGATACCTCGTGATGCCAGTTGGGATGCGAGATGCCTGGAGCGTTGGGGTTGCCGGATGTTCGGTGGCCATGATTGGCATAATTCCGGAAGGTTTTTCTCGTGAGACCCGAGTGAGGGTGCGAGTGTGTAACATGGGATGGATGATCCCGAGGAAGGAAGATGTGGTGATGACATGTGTATGCATGATATGACATGATATGACATGGTGATGACATGTGTATGCATGATGTGACATGATATGACATGGTGATGACATGTGTATATATGATATGACATGATATGACATGGTGATGACATGTGTATGCATGATGTGACATGATATGACATGGTGATGACATGTGTATATATGATATGACATGATATGACATGGTGATGACATGTGTATATATGATATGACATGATATGACATGGTGATGACATGTGTATACATGATATGACATGAAAATACAATGATATGTATGAATTATATGATATGATGATGTATGTTGGCATGTGCCTGGCTTTGAGGTGAGTATATTGGATTGTATTTGTGGCATGTATGATGCATCGATTGGTGTTTGGATTCCTTTTCTTGTTGAGTGGTTGTACTCACCCCTTCGGGGACCTAACATTTCAGATTAGTGCGATGCCTCTCCCTGTTGTTTCACGGGGAGTGTTCTACGGCCTACCATCTGATGTGGAGGTCGAAGTGACCGAGATCGACTGTCCCACCCTGCCGGGACTAACCTTTTTGCGTGTTCGCGCGATCACATCGTATGACGTGGGCTTATCTGGAGGCCCAGTCATCCAGGAGTACATCTCTGTCCACATCCGCCGCAACGGTGTGATGATGGGGATGCTGCCACCTCCACCGCCTGACGCACCGGGTTGGGTGTGACGGCCTGCACACGTGGAGTGGGGGTTAGCAACTTTTTGGATGGCCGCCACTAGTAAATCGAAGGGAGATCGTTGCACGTCGCACTCTTAGGGTCGTGTGTCTCTTTTGAGGAGTGAAGGCCGAGCATAGATGAGTCTTGGCCTATCCTTTTTGTACCGACCTGTGTAGCCCTTCGTAATTATAAGTGTAAATAAAAGTGGTTCGGCCTCGTGCTTTCATTAAATCAAAGATAGTCGGTGTGTATTGTGTTGGCGTGAGGGAAGCGAAGTGTTGGTGAGAACTGCCTCATAATTTTTCCGCTGAGCTGCGCAAAATCCTTAAAACCTTTTTAAAGGAAAAGAAAAGAAAAAATTTTACGCCTAAGCGTTGGCTTGAAGCTTTCTTTTATCGTGGTATAATTTGTTTTGGTTTTGGTTTCTTTCGCTTGCGGTTTCATTTCTGTGGCGACCCTACCGGGTGTCGGGGGTGCCACAGCGGGTGGTATCAGAGCATAAGGTTTATGCTTGGAGTGATAAGGAGACCTCATTTTTAAAAAAAAAAAATGAGGGAAGTTTTAACAATGCACACCGTAGGATAATTGAATAACGGGTGATGAGTATTCGCCCGTAGATCCTTGATAGTTGTTTTAGGTTGCTAGTAACAGGTGTATGTTACTTTAGTAGTGGAGGCAGTGAGTCTCAGATTGTTCCTGAGGCAAATGCTTGGAACTGCAGGAAAGCTATGGTACGGTTTGGAAGTCAACGTCCACAGAGGGCTGAAGCCTCTGCTCCAAGGGCTGAACCCCGAATGGAGGATATCCTGCAAGCATTGGCCAACATTGGAAATCTAATGGAAAGGCAGGCGCAACAACAACCTGGAGCTGAACGCCGTACTCAGGGACTGGTGGAACAGTTTTTGAAGCTGAAGCCACCCAAGTTCAGTGGCATAGGAAGTCCTGAGGAGGCGGAGCATTGGATTGATGGTATGGAGAGAATTTTCCGGTTGTTGGAATGCACTGATGCTGAGAAAATAACTTTAGCAGAGTACCAGCTAGAGGGAAATGCAAAGTTTTGGTGGAGAGCTTCGAGGGATACGATCTTTCCACCAGGTATTGATATAAACTGGGATGAGTTTGTCAGGGCTTTCAATAGAAAGCATTTCTCTGACTGTGCAAAGGACAAGAAGATCACAGAATTTGTTCAGCTAGAACAAAAGGAACTGACGGTGGACCAGTATGAGGCTAGATTTTCTGAATTATCTAGATATGCTCCTAGACTGATTGAGGATCAGGAGGAGAAAGCCAAGAGATTTCTGAAAGGGTTGAGAACTGATATTAGAAAGCAATTGGTGCCTTTGAATATGAGAGATTACCATGAAGTGTATGAAAGGGCACAATTGGTGGAGCAGGAGCTGATAAGAGAGCGGTCTGAGTTTAAGAAACCATGGGTTTCCGATGATGTGAGAAAGGGTAAGAGACCCTATTCTGGTCAAAGTCAAACTTGGGATGCTAGGAAGAAAAGTAATTTTGGAAACTTTGGGGGAACAAGGAGTGGTCTGAATATAGGGAAAGCACCCTATCAGCCTAGTGTTTGTCAAAGGTGTAATGGAAGGCATGGCTCAGGACCTTGTACTGGACAGCCAAAGTGCTTTGGTTGTGGACAAGTGGGCCATCTTAGGAGAAATTGCCCACGAGAAAGGTCGCAGGTGAGTGCTGGCTCAGTGCGACAGGGATATCAGAGTGCTGTCAAGACAAATTCCCAAGGAAATTCTCGGAGACCACCAGCTCAAGGAAGAGTGTATGCGGTCACTCAAGAGGAAGCGAGAGCTTCCAACAACGTCATCTCAGGTACAATCTACATAAATGGCAAGAAGGCTTATGCATTGTTTGATACAGGTGCCACGCATTCGTTTGTGTCTGACAGATATAGGTTGTTGAGTGAATTTGAAACGATTTTTCTTGGAATTCCTCTTTGTGTTTCTACGCCTTTAAAGGATGCAATGCTGTCTACGTTGGTGTGTGAGAATTGTAAGATAACTGTAGGAGAAAGGGACACAGAAATAGACTTAGTTGTGATGGCCATGTATGACTTTGATGTTATCCTAGGAATGGATTGGCTTTGTAAGTATCAGGCTAGATTGGATTGTTACAGAAGAGTAATCCAATTCGTTTTACCCGACCAGTCCAGTTGTGAATTTTTAGGTGGTCAGACCCACCTATCAGGGGCACTTATTTCTGCAGTAGAGGCTAATGTGTTG
Source organism: Eucalyptus pauciflora (assembly GCA_007663325.1). Classification (NCBI taxonomy): domain Eukaryota; kingdom Viridiplantae; phylum Streptophyta; class Magnoliopsida; order Myrtales; family Myrtaceae; genus Eucalyptus; species Eucalyptus pauciflora. Next base: position 441,237 of record VMYD01000042.1, read on the forward strand.
CTTGGCAAGGGATGTCAAGGGTACCTAGCAATGGTTAAGGATTATACCAAGGAAGAACTAAAACTTGATGATATTGGTGTAGTAAATGAGTTTCCAGATGTATTTCCTGAGGAATTGCCTGGATTACCTCCAGAAAGAGAAATTGAGTTTGAAATCGAACTGATGCCTGGAACAGGACCGATATCAAAAGCCCCATACAGAATGGCCTTAGTGGAATTAAAGAAATTGAAAGTACAATTACAAGAGTTGCTTGACAAAGGATTCATTAGACCAAGTGCTTCACCTTGGGGTGCACCGGTTCTATTTGTGAAAAAGAAGGATGGATCAATGCGTTTATGCATTGACTATAGGCAATTAAATCAAGTAACTGTTAAGAACAAGTACCCTCTGCCTAGAATCGATGATCTGTTTGACCAACTTCAAGGAAGTTCGGTTTTCTCAAAGATTGACTTAAGATCAGGGTACCATCAGTTGAGAATTAAGAAGGAAGATATTCCTAAGACTGCATTTAGGACTCGTTATGGACATTACGAGTTCCTTGTTATGCCTTTTGGTTTGACAAATGCACCTGCAGCGTTCATGGATTTAATGAACAGAGTATTTAAGTCATATTTGGATCAGTTTGTGATTGTTTTTATCGATGATATCTTGGTGTATTCGAAAGGACCAAAAGAACATGAACAACACTTGAGGATAGTTTTGCAAACTTTGAGGAACCATCGGTTATATGCCAAATTCAGCAAGTGTGAATTTTGGTTGGACCAGATAACATTTTTAGGACATGTGGTGTCAGGAGGAGGAATTGCAGTGGATCCGTCAAAGGTAGAAATGGTAATAAATTGGCCGAGACCGACCACACCTACCGAGATACGAAGTTTCTTAGGATTGGCCGGTTATTACCGAAGGTTCATTGAAGGATTTTCCAAATTGGCAGGACCGTTAACTAAGTTAACCCGAAAGAATGCAAAATATGAATGGAGTGAGGATTGTGAAAGGAGCTTTCAAGAACTTAAAAGGAAGTTAACCACAGCTCCAGTTTTAACCATACCCTCTGGACCGGATGGTTTTACAGTATATAGTGATGCATCTCACAAAGGATTGGGATGTGTTTTGATGCAACATGGTAAGGTCATAGCCTATGCATCTAGACAACTGAAACCCCATGAGTTAAATTACCCAACACATGATTTGGAATTGGCAGCTATAGTGTTTGCCTTGAAGATATGGAGGCATTACCTATATGGAGAAAAGTTTGAAATTTATATGGACCACAAGAGCTTGAAATATCTATTCTCGCAAAAAGAGTTGAACATGAGACAAAGAAGATGGATGGAATTGTTAAAAGATTATGATTGTGAGATACGATATCATCCAGGGAAGGCGAATAGGGTAGCAGATGCCCTTAGCCGTAAGTCAGCCATGGAAATGGCCAGTTTAAGAATAGCAGAGTGGAGTTTATTAAAGTCTGTAGCAGATTCAGAGTTTAAGTTAAAGGTGGATAATCTTACTGGTATACTTAAAGCCTTAAGGATTGAGCCAGAAATTATTCAGAGGATCAGGACCCTGCAAAAGTTTGATCCGGAGATTTTGAAAGTGAAGGAAGCAATGTCCCTAGGGAAAAGACCAGAGTTTCAAATTTCTGAAGATGGGACAATGAGATGTCAAGGACGACTTTGTGTGCCCGACAATGAAGAAGTAAAGAAAGAGATTTTGTCAGAGGCACATAAGAGCAAGTATAGTATTCACCCAGGTAGTACGAAAATGTACAGAAATTTGCGTCAACAATTTTGGTGGAATGGTATGAAAATGGATACAGCCAAGTATGTTTCTCAATGTTTAACGTGCCAGCAAGTAAAAGCAGAACATCGTAAGCCAGCAGGACTTTTGAGACCGTTAGATATACCAGAATGGAAGTGGGAACATGTGACAATGGATTTTGTGCAAGGATTGCCAAGGACATCAAGTGGTCACGATTCAATTTGGGTGATAGTAGACCGTTTAACTAAGTCTGCCCATTTCTTAGCTGTTCGTGTGAACTATTCATTGAGTAGACTCGCTGAAATCTATGTAAGTCAGATAGTGCGTTTGCATGGTATCCCTGTATCAATCACCTCGGATAGAGACTCTAGATTTACTTCAAATTTTTGGAGAGGTTTGCAAAGTGCTTTGGGAACGAAACTTCAATTCAGTACAGCTTATCACCCTCAGACAGATGGACAAACAGAAAGAGTGATACAAACTCTAGAGGATATGCTGAGAGCCTGCATCATTGACTTTAAAGAAAGATGGGATGAGAACCTGCATTTGATAGAATTTGCCTATAACAATAGTTTTCAGAAAAGTATAGGCATGGCCCCATATGAAGCATTATATGGGAGGAGGTGTAGAACCCCTATCTGTTGGGATGAGGTAGGTGAAAGACGATTGACAGGACCTGAATTAGTGCAAGATACCACTGAAGCTGTTGAGATTATCAGGAAAAGACTAAAGACAGCCCAGAGTAGACAAAAGGGTTATGCGGATAAGCGTAGGAGACCCTTGGAATTCGAAATAGGAGATCATGTATTTCTTAAGGTATCTCCATTAAAAGGAATATCTCGTTTTGGAGTGAAAGGAAAGTTGAGTCCTAGATTCGTTGGACCTTTTGAGATACTTGAGAGGATAGGAGAGGCAGCTTATCGATTGGCGCTACCTCCTAATTTGGGAAATTTACATGATGTGTTTCATGTGTCGATGCTAAGAAAGTATCAGCCAGATCCCAGTCACATACTCGATCATGAAGCCATCAAAGTGGATGAGAAAGTGAGATATATCGAAGTACCTGTACAAATACTGGATCGGAAGGAACAAGTTCTCAGGAATAAGGAGATTCCTTTGGTGAAAGTATTGTGGCGACATCACGATATAGAGGAAGCCACTTGGGAAAGTGAAGAACAGATGAAGGAGAAGTACCCCTTCCTGTTTGAGGTCGTTAGTGGTGTTTAAATTTCGAGGACGAAATTCTCTAAGGAGGGGAGAGTTGTGGCATCCTAGAATTTAAGGGCATGTCCTAAGGTGCCCTAGAGCTTTTTAAATAGGTAATGAATTTACCTATTTGGTTGTGTTTTAATTTTGTTCTCTCTTAAGGCATTGTGCCTTGTGCCTTATTTGTTTTTAATTTAAATTGAGCTATGAGTTAATTATTAAAGATAAAATTCTGTGTTGCCATGCTTGTTATGAATTGTTTGTTATAGATTTAATATTATAGAATTTTAATTAGGTGAAATTAATTATTTGTTTTAATTAATTTAGAAAAAGGAGTGGATTGGGCCTTAGGCCCAATAGCATGGACTTAGGCCCATGGTTGGAGGGCCTAAGGGAGGGCCGTGTGGGCCAAGCCCACGAGGCCCAATGGGCCTTGTGTGGCCGTGCGAAGTGGAGTGAGGGAGAGGGTTTGCATGCCCCTCCCCAAGTGTCCTAGTGTGTATGCCACTTGGCATGCATGCTTAGGGGTCTTCCTTGTGATGATTAGGGGAGAAGAAGAAAAGAGAAAAGAAAGGGAGAGGAAGAGAGAGAGGGTACCGTGCGAGAGAAAGGAAAGAGAGGGAGAGAAAGAGAGAAAGAGAGGAAGAGAGAAAGGAGAAGGAGGAAGGAGGGTGTCGCGCGAGAGGAGAAGGAGGGGGAACCGCCGTCCGCCGTCCGCACGCCGCCGTCCGCCACCGTTCCCGTGTCTTTTCTTGGCTAGAGGCAAGTTAGGATCCATCTCCTTTCCTTGCTTGTGTGTTTGCATGTTGGATTTTGTTGGTTTAAAGCTACGAAAATGGAGTGAGAATGCTTGGATGTTGAGAGTGTGTGCTGTTTTCGCATGAACCAGTGAAGTCAGTAACTTGTGAGGGCTTGCATGTGTGTTTGGAGTTCGATTTTGGCTTGTATCTCTTCATGAAAGTTGTAGCTAACATCTTGAAATATAACATACTGAAATTTCGTGAAAAATGATGGAGATTTGAGGGGTATAAACCTCATATTTCGGAGACCCCAGATCTGGAACTGTTTTTCTGACCTTGAGGTGAGTTCGTGGTTTGCATGTTGGTTTTTACTAAGAATCTCTCTTCGACTTCTTCATGAAACTTGTAGAGAACATCTTAAGGATGAACATACTCAAATTTGAAGCAAAAATAACAAGTTTAGGCTAGGTAACCAACCTGACCTTGAAGACGATGAAACTGGAGTTGCGACGTTGGTGACCAGAGACTTCGTGGGACCATTTGAAGGTTTTCCTTTGGTAGTTTGGCTTAAGTCTCTTCACGAAAGTTGTATAGGATACTTAGGAGTATAACATATCCAAAAATCAGAGAAAACGAAGAAATGTAAGTAGGTCAGATCTGCATATTTCGGACATAGTGTTCTGTGTATTTCGGTGACTTAGCCAGGAGCTTCGTGGATCTGTGGAAAATTATCTAAAAGGAATTTGACTTAGTTTCCTTGATGAAAAGTATAGTTTAATGTCTTAACTACATCCTGGTAAAATTTTATAATTTTCTGAGGTCATATGAGTATTTTAATCGACTTACCAAGAAAATTGTACGTTCTGCCCTTATCCGAAAACGTGCATAGAAATGGTGGAAAAGTGGTTTACTATGTGGAAATTGTTTTGCCATGTGTTTTCTGCATATTTTTCCATTTTATTATATTTGGATATTATATGCCTTAATTTCATGATTTTGGGATTTATGTGATTATTTAATAAATTTCAATTTGGAATAAATTGGATTTTTATAATTCAAAACGCATGTGGTAAGTAAAAATCCCACAAGGATTTAATCTATGTTAGCAATTGCACCTATTGCATGTATGTGTAGATGCTTAATTTATGCATGCACAAGTACTAAGGTAAGCCTGTTTTGTCATGGCATCATGTGCATGATAAATTGAAAAGAAATTGGCAATGTGATCTATGGTAATGGTTGGAGGGGGGAAGCGTTGGCCGGGATGTATAGAGAGATACATGGCCGGATACCCTGGGAGTGTCAGGATGCCTGGAATGAGATGGGTGCCGGAAGCCTCGGAGGTCTTTGCCCGAGGGGATACCTCGTGATGCCAGTTGGGATGTGAGATGCCTGGAGCGTTGGGGTTGCCGGATGTTCGGTGGCCATGATTGGCATAATTCCGGAAGGTTTTTCTCGTGAGACCCGAGTGAGGGTGCGAGCGTATAATATGGGATGGATGATCCCGAGGAAGGAAAATGTGATGATCAATTGGGATTTTCAAAATGGAAATTGACATGCATGATGTGGCATGATGTGATATGACATGATATGACATGGTGATGACATGTGTATACATGATATGACATAGTAATGACATGTGTATACATGATATGACATGATGTGACATGATATGACATGGTGATGACATGTGTATGCATGATATGACATGATATGACATGGTGATGACATGTGTATGCATGATATGACATGATATGACATGGTGATGACATGTGTATACATGATATGACATGAAAATACGATGATATGTATGAATTATATGATATGATGATGTATGTTGGCATGTGCCTGGCTTTGAGGTGAGTATATTGGATTGTATTTGTGGCATGTATGATGCATCGATTGGTGTTTGGATTCCTTTTCTTGTTGAGTGGTTGTACTCACCCCTTCGGGGACCTAACATTTCAGATTAGTGCGATGCCTCTCCCTGTTGTTTCACGGGGAGTGTTCTACGGCCTACCATCTGATGTGGAGGTCGAAGTGACCGAGATCGACTGTCCCACCCTGCCGGGACTAACCTTTTTGCGTGTTCGCGCGATCACATCGTATGACGTGGGCTTATCTGGAGGCCCAGTCATCCAGGAGTACATCTCTGTCCACATCCGCCGCAATGGTGTGATGATGGGGATGTTGCCACCTCCACCGCCCGATGCACCGGGTTGGGTGTGACGGCCTGCACACGTGGAGTGGGGGTTAGCAACTTTTTGGATGGCCGCCACTAGTAAATCGAAGGGAGATCGTTACACGTCGCACTCTTAGGGTCGTGTGTCTCTTTTTGAGGAGTGAAGGCCGAGCATAGATGAGTCTTGGCCTATCCTTTTTGTACCGACCTGTGTAGCCCTTCGTAATTATAAGTGTAAATAAAAGTGGTTCGGCCTCGTGCTTTCATTAAATCAAAGATAGTCGGTGTGTATTGTGTTGGCGTGAGGGAAGCGAAGTGTTGGTGAGAACTGCCTCATAATTTTTCCGCTGAGCTGCGCAAAATCCTTAAAACCTTTTTAAAGGAAAAGAAAAGAAAAAAATTTTACGCCTAAGCGTTGGCTTGAAGCTTTCTTTTATCGTGGTATAATTTGTTTTGGTTTTGGTTTCTTTCGCTTGCGGTTTCATTTCTGTGGCGACCCTACCGGGTGTCGGGGGTGCCACATCGCTGCAGAAGAAGTTACTCCACATTCACATATGATCGACAAGAAAGAAGCAATCACACGGGATGAAGGGGAAATGTCAAAGAAAAACATTGACCACTTGAAAGCCACTCTTTTTAATTTCCAGTCAGCAGAGAGCCTGTTTTAAGATAGGCTATATAAAGAATAATCAAATAGGAGTATGTTGTGTCAAAAAATTCCTCATTGCCCATATAAGAGTTCACCATTTAATTCACGTTCAGCCTTGTTATAATTAAGCCCTTTAGATTCAAATAATGTCAAAGTAGGTAATAGCAACCACATTGTCGACCCTAATAAGCTCATGAGAACCTGAAACTAATCAAGCTTAATTTGATCAATAAACTCTGCTCAATGCATGGAGAGACCAGAATCATTGCTCCTGATGATACAAGATTCATTACAAGTGATGCCAGAATATTACTAATGAATCTAGGATTAAGTTTAGAGAAAAAAAATCCACAGGCCCATCCAGTATCCACTATCCATCTTTGAAGAGAAAATGCTAAATGTAGTGTTTGAGACACTTGGAGTGCCAAAACTTGGCACAGAAGGACACTTAAGTGCCAAAACTTCATAAATGTACACTTAAGTGCCAGTTTCGGAGTAAAGTGGACCACTTAAGTACCACTCCAGCCAAAATCCGGCCAAATGGCTGACGTGACAATTTTTCGACAAGTTGGGTGCAAAACAGCATCATTTTGCACGCTAACGTGGCAAGAAAATGCAAAAACGACATCGTTTTGTGTATGATATGTAAATAATTGATATAAAAATTAATTAAATTAAATTTAAACTTAATTTTATTTAAAATATTCTAAAAACTTAAAAACTTAAAATTAAAATAAAAGGAGGGGGGGACGGCTGAGGGCTGAGCTCTCGCCACCCTGGCTAGGGCTCAGCGTGTGGCATCCCAAAATTCATGACGACCTCTAGTTACATTAAGGTCTATGAATAGGTGATGGAAGTACCATCAAGATGTATTGTAGCCATTTGATCCATAATTTTGCAATGAGATTTGTGGCCAAACTTTTAATGGATAATTAATTGATAGGAAAGAAAATCCTATCATTGGCCATGTGTTTTATAAATTGGAATTTATGGATTTATATTACAAAATTTTATGGCCATGTAAGTATTTGAGATTATGAAATTTAGTGGGGATTAAAGTAAATTGTTAAGAGCAATTATGGGCTTATTTAGAATTGTTTTGGGCCATTTAAAAGTGGACTTTAGACCCAAAAGTGTTGGACCCAAAGTGGGCCAAGAGGCCCGGCCTAAGGAGCCCATGAAGTAGTCGACCAAGGCTGACCCAAGCCCGGCCCAAATGAGGCCCATTAGCCTTGCATGAAGATCAACAAGTGGCAAGAGGGGCTCTACAAGTGTCCTTCCCATGAAGCCAAGTGTCCTTCTTACAATGACAAGTGTCCTTCCATGCAAAATTAACCAAAGGCAAGTAATTAAACAACTAAAAGGAATAGGGGGAGGGGGATTTCGACCAAGAGAGAGAGAAGAGAGAGAGAGTACCGTCCAAAGAGAGGAAGAGAGAAAGAGAGGAAGAGAGGAAGAAAGGAAGAGGAGACGCCGTCGAGCCCGCCTAGTCCCGCCGTCGTTCTTGCTGTGTTTTCCTTTGATTTGAGGCAAGTGAAGTCCTAAAACCTACTCTTTGCATTGCTGTGTGTATTTGTAGTAGATGGTAAGTCTTGGTTGTGGTAAATGGGATGAAATTTCGGAGCTATGGAGAGGGATTCGTTGGTCATGCATGCCGTTTCTGGAAAGACCAGTTTGACCATCTTTGAGTTTGTGTGTTGTATGTGACTTTTTAGTCGGAATCTTGTTTCCATTTCTTCATGAAGGTTGTAGCAGACATCTTCAAATAAAACATACTAAAATTTCATACGAAATGATGAAGATTTAAGGGGTCAAAACCCCATCCTACGGAGACACTAGATCTGGAACTGTTTTGCTGACCTTGTGGTAGATTTGTGGTTGCATGTTGATTTTTATCAAGAATCTCTCTTCTACTTCTTCATGAAACTTGTATAGAACATCTTAAATACCAACATACTCAAATTTGAAGTAAAATTAACAAGTATAGCCTAGGGAATCGACCTACTCTTGAAGACGGAAAATCTGGAGACGCGGTACTGGACACCCGAGACTTCATGGACCCATATGGAAGCTGTTATTTGGAAATTTGACTTAGATCCCTTCATGAAAGTTGTAGGGGACCTCTTGGAGTAAAACATATCCAAATTTCAGAGAAAACGAAGAAGGATAAGTAGGTAAAACCTCGATATTTCGAACATAGGGACACTGGATGTTTCGGTATGAGGACCAGAAGCTTCGGACGTCTATAGAAAATTATCTAGAACGAATCTGGCCTATATGTCTTCAAGAAAAATCGTTTTTAGGGTCTTGACTATCACCTGGTAAAATTTCATAATTTTTGGAGGCCGTTTGGGTATTTAAATTGAAATATTTCAAGAACGGTGCAATCTGACTTTATCCGAATTTTGCAAGCTGTAATGTGTGAACTATATCTTTTTGGGTGAAGTTTTTTTGGGCATGTGTTCTTCATAGAGTTGTTACCTTTATGTCTTGCCTATCACATGTTCGGATTTTATAATTTGTGAAGATCATATGGATATTTAATTTAAGTGTTTTCCGAAATTGTGCAAGCTGGAATTTGGTAAATTTCAAAAAGACATGATGTATGGATTATTCTAAGTTGTATGGGCCCCATGGATTGTGTTGTTATAAGTGATTAGATCTTGCTGCATATATGATGATGATTGGAACTACATATAGGAATCAAATGCTGAAAATGATCTTGTTTGCCATCATAACATATGCCATGTTGAAATTGGGTTATAATGGTGAACGTGAACTATGATAAATGAGAAGGCCGTCGGAGGTGTGAGCCGACGATGCCCCGGGAGTGTCGTAATGCCTGGCTAGGGAGTGCCAGATGCCCGGTGGCCTAGTGGCATAATTCCGGAGGGTCCTCGGGAGTTTCGAGATGCCCGGTGGTATACGGTACGTAATTCCAGAGGGGGGGGGGGATCCTGGTGGTATGTCGGTACGTGATTCCGGAAGCCTCGGAGGTCTTTGCCCGAGGGGATGCCTCGTGATGCCAGTTGGGATGCGAGATGCCCGGAGCGGTGGGGGTGCCGGATGCCCGGTGGCCATGATTGGCATAATTCCGGAGGTTCTTCTCGTAATGCCTGGATAGGGCGCGAGTGTAAAGTATGGGATGGATGATCCCGAGAAAGAGTGATGTGTTGATCAATCGTGAATTAAAAGTGGAAATTAGATCATGCATATGTGACATGACTTGATGATGACTACCTATGGCATGATGATATGCAGGTGTGACATGCACGGATGATGGCATGATGACATGATGGCATGTACATAAGATATGATGATGACATGCATGGGAAATATGACATGATGATGTGATGGCATGTACATAAGATATGATGATGACATGCATGGGTAATATGACATGATGACATGATGGCATGTACATAAGATATGATGATACTCACCTATGATATAACGATATGATGATATGATGGCATGATGGCATGTATATATGGTATGATGATGATGATCATCCATGGCCTGATGATATGCATGTGTTATGATAGTGATGATGATGTATGATGGTATATAAATGGCTTCGAGGTAAGTATGCTTGAATGCATGATATGATGATGGTGAGTGCATGGATGTATGTGCACCTATGGCATGATGGTAAATGTATGACATGATGGTGATGATTACATGAGGATGTTTGTACATGTGGTATGATGACATATGCATAGCTTCAAGGTAAGTTACGCATGGGTGCAGGAATGACATGTGTTATGCTATGATTGTTATGATTGTATTGTGTGATGCATTGAGTAGTTTATTGGATCTTTTACCTGCTGAGTGGCTATACTCACCCCTTTTAGGGAATAACATTTCAGACTAGATAAGATACCTCTGCTGCCACTGCCACCGGTAGGTGGATCAAGTGGTTGGGTATGACCGCGAGGAGGAGGATAGCAAAGGAAGGAACTTTTGGACGCCGACACTGATCGATGGACTTTAAGTATACGACTGCTGGAGGAGATGTCGGTCATCTTTTGAAGTATAGCCGAGTATAGAAGACTACGGCATTTTGATGTACCGATGGATGATGTCCATATGGTTTAAGTAAATAAAAGTGTTCGGCTTTTACCTATAACTGTTTAGTAGGTGTGCATCGTTTTCTTAATATAAGGAAGGGAGTTGTTGGTTATGCTTCCGTTATATGAATTGCGCAAGGGACCAATCTAAAAGATGTAAACCCCCAGGTTGAATGGACCCACTGCAATTGAAATGGTATTAGAGTGACATGTTAATTCGAGAAAGGGAAAGGTAAGCGAACTGTGGCGACCCTAACGGATCGGGGGCCGTCGAGGGGTGCCACACAGCGACCCCAGCCGATGCTCCCCCCACTATCGTCGGCCCTTCCCGGCGATGGTAGGGAGGCGGCGGCGGCAAGGGCTCAGCCCTCAGCCGCCCCCTTTGGCACCCCCCCCCCCTTTTTAATTTTAAGTTTTTTATTTTTTAGAATATTTTAAATAAAATTAAGTTTAAATTTGATTTAATTAATTTTTATATTAATTATCTACACATCAGAGCCAAAACGACATCATTTTTGCATTTTCTCACCACATTAGCGTGCAAAACGAGGCTGTTTTGTACCCAACTCACTGGAAAATTGCCATGTCAGCCATCTGGCCGGATTTTGGCCGGAGTGGCACTTAAGTGATACACTTTGCTCCGAAACCGGCACTTAAGTGTACCTTTCCAAAGTTTTAGCACTTAAGTGTCCCTCCGTACCAAGTTTTGGCACTTGGGCTGTTCTTCAGCTAGTATGCATATAGTATATTACCACTAAAGGAAGTTAGGGAATTATATGCTTCTAAGCTGGTAATGATATGTGATGAGGAAAAGCATTTATGCGGCCTTAAATCCTAAGGAAATGACAATCTTCTTGCGGCACAGAGTGAGAAGATCACCACATGATGCATATAGAGACGAAAAAATCAAAAATGGACGGTCAAGCCCAACCCCTCCAAACTAGTTAGAAAACCAGATGTTAGGTAATTAGCCTGCTTCTAAACCCCAAGCCTCAAGTAGACCTTCAGCACAACCAAGCACAAGAGGGAGGGAGGGAGCATATTGCGAGGCTAGGAGCTCGAGAAGACGGAGGATGGAAGCTGAGGGAAGTGATGGGGCGAGCGGCATTGATTCGTCATCGAGGGCGTCGTTGAGCGGAGGGGCGACAAGTGGTGTCAAGTCATCGTTGTGGGACTTTGGTGAAGCAATACGGTATTTGTTTATGGTGATTGACAAGGAAAAACATGGAAATAGTTAAATAAGCAAAAGACGGCAAAAAAATTAAGAAAACTTACCGAATAAGGAAAAATATGGAAATTCATAGAGTTATTGCTAGGACTCAATTGAGGGAAAAAAAATCTCAAACTTGGGTTGGTTTAAGGAAGGCAATCTGATTCTCCATTTACACAATACATGATTTTGTTGCTGATTCATTCCCAACTACGTCCGAACAAAAAGAACAACTGGTAATTAAGTCGTCGTTAGAATATGAGAAGGTATTTTATGAGTTTGAAGAATAATGTGGCAGTGACACAGGACGAACCAAGTCGATAGCATGTGAGAATTTTGAATTCTAATACATACTAGGTTGCAAGGCACACCTCGGGGCCAATATGGATTATTTACACCACATTGGGCATGTAAACAATATGTAAAGTGCTCGAGGGAGAACATAACTCTTTAATTTGTCACAACTCAAGAATATGAATGACATCGATCAAATAAACATTAGTAAGTGGTTCGAATATGAGTTCGTAACAAAACTAGTCAATAACTTCGATCAAATAAACATTAGTAAGTGGTTTGAATATGAGTTCGTAACAAAATAAGTAATAACTTCATCAAGAAAGTTGGTAAGCACTTCAAATAAAGAGTAATATCATAAAATAGTTGGTAATTTCAATAGAATTGGTATGTTATTAGAGTATCTGGTAAATCCGAAACGCCATAATCAATGTTGGTAACATAATAAGTGACTAAAATACAAATTGGTAATTTCAAACTAGTCGGTCACATAAGAAAATTAGCAATTTTATATGAGAGTTGGGGAAATAGTCTTAATAATAAACAATTGGTACGCTTACTAAGTTGTTAATAATCAAATAAATGTTGGTAATTTAATATAGGAGGATGCAAGTGTGACTTACTTGACTCTCAGCACAAAATCGCAGAAAGAAAGACATTCCACGAAGTGAAATTAATTTTGATGAATACTCAATCGCCACACCCATTTAACGAAATCCAAAGATCAACTTTTGGTGAAATGGGATAAGTCCCGATTTCTAGTGAAACACACACACATACAAGAAAATCTTAAATTTTGTAAGGCGTATTCGCATAAGGCACCGCAAGCCAATGCGTGGAACCATTACCAAATGCCCGCAAATTGCCAGAAACCATCCATGTGAAATTTGACATGGCCAGGCTCGTCCATGTGTCCCTCCCTAGGCTATAAGCCTCGACAAGCCACGGTCTTATCGGAGAATCAGCTCGCCTTGCAACACCACCCGAATAAATAATCCTCACGAACTTGTAGTCCCGGACATTTGGCTCGTACCCGAAACCGTGGACATTATAATGATTGCAGCATCGGCTGTAACCTTCAATTAGAGATTCGGAGCAAAGGGACCTACAGTGGCAATAGATGTTACCCTCGTTGCCAAGGGCCTTGACCTTGCCCGGAACGGGCTCCAAAGGATAACGGCTTGCTTGCTTGCACCACGGCGTATGTAAGAAAGCCCGGTCAACAAATTAGAGCGCCGTCGCAAATTCTCCTTCCCGATGGACACATTCCAACATTAAAGATTACTTGTCGCGATGTTCCTATTCCAATGGGATCACCAGGAGGGAAGTCCCGCTGCGATTCAACCACTTTTCACAAAGTACGGCCAGGACAAGAGCGAACATCACGACCCGGAGACGCACTGGAATCGAACAAGAGACCAGGCTGGTAAGCAAGCGAGCATTCAAAAGACTTCTATTCGGCAATTAAAGGCACTCGACCGTCTTGGGGATGGCAGAGTATTCTTATGGGCAGAGATGCTATTCTACCACATTTACGCTGGTCAGTGGGTAATGGAAAAAATATTAGAATACAAGGTGATCGATGGTTACCAATGGGGATTCTACATGGACCAAAAACTAGAGAGGAACCATTAATGGTGGCTGATCTTATTGATCCGATACACCATAATTGGAACCGGTCTTTACTCCTCAGTATCTTCGGAGATCAGATTACAACAGAAGTCTTCACTATCCCAGTAAGACCCCTAGTTACGGAAGATCAATTGGTATGGACAGCCACGAAGGACGGTCTCTATACTGTTAAAAGAAGCTACCATAATATCAAGCAGGCAACAAGCAATCCTCACAGTAATAGTGCGTCAACATCTCATCAGATTCCAAAAATCAAAACATTTATCTAGGCAATTTGTCACAATGCACTCGCCACTAGAGAAAATTTATTCCATAGACACATAATTTCGGATCCCTACTGCAAAATGTGTCAACAGCACACATCTGAAACCCTAGAGCATCTTTTTCTCTACTGCTCATGGACTCAAACCATATGGACTCGCCCACAGATCAATATTTAGATTCAGCCTCACTCGATACATCATCTTGATACATGGTTAATAGATAGAGCATCAACGCCAAAACACTTACCTGGGTTAGAGATCACAGCCAATGTCCTCTGGCAAATCTGGTGGATGTGAAATAACTTTGTGTTTCGCAATCAGCAACCGGATCCATATCTCGCAGTTGAATCGGCATTAGCTCAGATCAGATTATTCTACTCACCTGATACGACTCGATCGGGAACAAGGCAAGATACCCTGAATCTAGAGCAGCTTTGGCGGCCTCCAAACTTGGGAACCCTTAAGTGTAACATTGATGGTGCCTATCAACCAGGAAGTGTAGAGGGATCGATAGCATGTATCTGCAGAGATCACTAAGGCCAACTCACAGATTATTTTTCAAGACGAGTTCCGGCGAAATCAGCTTTTGAAGCAGAGATTCAAGCACTTACCTTCACCCTTCAACATCTGTTGCGGCAAGAACTCCATGATGCCAATCTAGTGATTGATTCCGACTGCCTTGCCCTCGTCAAAGCTATGCGTGACAGGCGATCTACGCCGTGGGAGCCTCGTCATTTGATCGCCGAAGCTATGCTTTTGATTTCCCTTTTTCCTAACCTAACGCTACACTACTGTCAACGAAGGCCAATATGGTAGCCGACTGGGCTGCGAAGGCCCAGCACACTGTAAGTTTCCGTTAATATAAATACAAGTGTTTACTTTGTCCAAAAAAAAAGCAAGCGAGCATTTCAACCATAACATTGGATGAAAAATACCGGAGAGCAATGCCATGGTACAGTGAAGGAAAAGAAAATCTGAAACTTAGGTTTCTTCAAAGGAAGGCAATCCAATTCTCCATTGACACAATACATGATTTTGTTCCCGATTCTATTCCAAATACGCCCGGACAATAAGAGCAACTTGTAATTAAGTCATCTTTAAAAGATGAGTAGGTAGTTTGTGTGTCGGAGGTATCACGTGGCAATGCCATGTACAAACAAAGACAATGACGTGTCAAAATTTTCAAATTCTAATGTATAGTTGGTTGTGAGGCACACCACATGGACAATGTGGGTGGTCACTCCACATTGGCCATGTCAACTATACATAAAATGTTTCCTCGAAAAGAGATCATTACTTTTTAATTCATCACAGCTCAAGAATATGAATGACTTTAATCAAATAAATATTAGTAAGTGGTTCGAATAATAGTAGGTAATAGAAACTAGTTAGTAACTTCATCAATAAAAATGGTAAACAGTTCAAATAAAGAGTAATATCATAAAATAGTTGGAAATTTTAATAGGATTGGTAGGGATGTCAACGGTTCGGTTTAGTTCGGGTTTTCTTCGGTTCAATTTGGGTTTTTTGAAAACCCAAACCAATCCATTAGGGTATGCATTAACTTTGGACCAAACTGCACCTCAAACCAAATATAACCCAAAATGAAAACTTGGCTCGATTTGGTTCAGTTCAGCTTTTCCGCTTTCTTTTTTGAAATATTAAAAAGAGGTTTAATGAAAAAATAGAAAGAATGTGTAAATTGTAATATTAAGAAGATTAGCAATTTTTAGTTTAGTTAAATGAACCGAACCAAACAATCTGAACTTGTGAGATTTGATGGAACCACAACCAACTGTTCTAAAAGCATAAGCTATTAGATAAATGTGTGGTTTAATATTTATATATTCTAACATTCCCCCTTACGCTTAATCTAGTCTTTTTTACTTAGTACTAGGCATGAAAATATTTAATTGGAAAACCAATGAGGCGTGATAAAATTTGAACTCAAAACCTCCAGTTCTAATATCATTTAAAATTGGTGGGACCATAACCAACTGTTCTAAAAGTTTAGACTGTTAGATGAAAGCATGGTTTAATATTTATATATTCTAACAAAACTTAGATTTAAAAGAGAGAGAGAGAGAGAGTGTGTGTGAGAGAGAGAGAGAGAGAGAGAGAGAGAGAGAGAGAGAGAGAGAGAGGTTATTTTTCATTATCCGAACCGAACTGAAAATGCATGAAAATTTGGATCGGTTCTGCTTCCGGTCCTATTTGGACACCCCTAAGAATTGGTATGTTATTAGACAATTTGGTAATTCCGAAGCCACGTTGGTAACATGATAAGTGGCTAAAATATAAATGGGTAATCTCAAATTAGGTGGTGACATAATAAAGTTAGCAATTTTGTATGAGAGTTGTTAACTTCAACACATTGATAAGTTGGGGAAATAGTTTTAATAATTTATTGGTAACTAACTAAGTTGTTAATAATTAAGTAAATATTGGTAATTTGATGTCGGAGGATGCGTGTGTAATGGTTGGTTGACTCTCAGCACAATAACAGTGTCAGACCACAATTTTTTTCTCAGGCAACTGGATTAAGCTATTGTTCTGGTGGCTGGAGAAGTTTGCCTTGAATTGCCATAATAAATTGCTGTAAGCAAGAAAGAGATTTCACAAACTGAGATTACTTTAATGAAATAAAGGATATAAATATAAAAATAATCAAGGGAAGAAATAGAAATCACGACAAAAACTAGAAATTGTTTGATTGGCGTTGAAAACATTCGCTAAATCTAGAAATTATTTTATTCACTTTCAAAGTTGGTGGAAATAAATATTGGTTATTTATTGGAACGCTAATGAAGGTTTTAACAATTATAAAAATGTGGGTAATTTAACATAGGATGATAAGTGTGCGATGGTAACATTAACAAAAGATTGAACAAGAAGATTGAAAAATGGGGTGCAAACATTGCAAGTGCGAAAACTTGACACAAGAGGACACTTAAGTGGCAAAAGTTCCAAAATGTACACTTAAGTATCCAAATAAGAGAAAAATGGAACACTTAAGTGCCAATGGAGAGAAATTACGGCTAAAGTGCTAACTTGGCATTTTCCAACAACTTTTTTTTTTACTAAAGTGGCAATTTAATATATATCCATGTAGCAATTCTTTTTAAAAAACTATCCACTTGGAAATTTTTTTTTTTTTTTTTAAAGTCCACATGATGCTGTAAGCATCCAAAATTAACTTTTAACATATATATTAATTAATTAGAAAGAGAGAGAAGAGGAGGAGGAGGAGGATGCCACAGCTATGGCGAGGGCTTCCACGGCCCTTCCTAGAAATAGTCGGCGACGGTGGGGCAAGCATCAGCCGATGTCGCTAAGCCCTAAGCAATGGCCAGTGACCATGGCCAATCACTGAACTGGGCCAACCAACAACCAGCAACCTTTGGCCCCTCTAGCCGAGGGCCTACAAACCTCGCCGGATCTTAGGCAAGGTCACAATCCTCACCCTAGATCTAGGTGAGGGCCTACAAGCCCTCGCTAATGGTTGGCCAAGGTTACAAACCACTACCCAAGGCCTTGTGACCTCGGCCAACCCTCGCCCCACCATCACCAACCCTTTCCGGTGATGGTGTGGCAACGGCAACAATGAGTGCTGAGGAGGCCCTCGTAATAATCCTCATTGAACGCTGCTGCCTCCCCCTTTTTTATAATAATTTATTTTTTTAATTTATTTTTTATTAATACTAACAAATTAACCATATCTTTGGAATCGACATGAAACCAATTTGCATGAGTAGAAAGATCGGTGTTAAGTTCGATTTAGTTATTAATGAGTCGTCGAAAATGAAAACACTTGTCAATAACCTCAATGATTGGTCGACAGTTATTACTCAACGGATTTAGCTAAGCATTGGAGGGAAAAGAGGAAACGAGGTAGAATGAAGACATCGACTAAAGATAAAGATGCCGAACAATAGATGAGCCTAGTGACTTGAGAAGTTGTAACCCCCATGGATAAGTTAATGTGCAACGATGGAGCCTAAGTTACGGAGATACGGTTGTAATCATCATTAGAATAGTTGCTGCTTGTTAGTGATTATACTTTGTAGTTTATAAAGCCGTGTATAATTGTTGTAAGACACGAACATCATCACAAAAAATTACATGTTGTTTCGGTTTATCAATATTTTAATTTCCACTACTTGCATTCCTTTCCTTAAGCCTTGTTGTTCTTGATTTTTGTTGCACAAGTTAATTCCCATCACAATCGCCACTAAACCCTTAACAAAAAACCAAAGATCAACATTTGGTAAAAGGTAGAGGTGGCAATATGAGTCATAAACCCATATTATGACCCATTTTTAGTTAAATTGGTCATATATGTGTCAAGTGAAAGTTAAATATTGGTTAAAATGGGTTTGAGAAAGTAAAGCACAAAAATAAATGGGTCTAAATGGGTTACTAGTAATAACCCATTTAGACCCACTTTCAACCCATGGGCCATGGCCTTCTTTAATTTTATAAAATATTTTTTTATAAAAAATCGAAATTATAATTATTTTTTATATTTCAATTTTTTTTTTCCTTTTTTTCTTCATCCCTTAGCAGATGGCCGACAGGGCGATGGTCGACCGCCGGTAGGCGATAGGCCAGGCGAGGCTTGAGCTTGCCGGCACTAAGCATCGTTGGGAAGTTGCTGACGACTAGCAAGGCTCGATCTCGCCGATCTGGCGAGGCTGAGGCCCCACCCGGCGTTGGGGAGGCTCGGCCTCGTTGACGACTGGCGAGGCTCGAGCTCGCCAACGCCGAGCGAGGCCTCGGCCTCGCCAGATCGACAAGATCAAGCCTCGCCCAACGCCGGCAAGCTCCATCTCGCCAGATTCGGCAAGGCTCGGCCTCGCCGACGACTAGCGAGGCTCGACCTTGCCGACGACTGGCGAGACTCGAGCTCGCCGGCGAGCTCCATCTCCCCTATAGCCGGTTGAAGAAAAAGAAAAAAGAAAAGAAAAAAAGAAAAAATAATTATTAAAAAATTTTAAAAATAAAAAATTATATTTATAATATAAAAATTCAATTTTTAAAAAATATTTTAAAAAGAATTATAAAAAAATTTCATTAAATTTGTGTTGCATAAAAATGAGCTTTCTAAGGTTTCGTTAAAATTCTTTCATGTTACAGTTTTTAGTTATTCAATGGTATGTTCACTTCAAATAAGAGAAGTATGTGCATAGTCTTATTCTTTATAAATATTTCAATTTATAGGTTTTTTATAACTTTTTTTTTGTTTTATTTACTATTTTGAATTTAATTTGAAGTTTTAATCCAATTAGCATATAGTAGAAGTGGGTTTTTTCTAGAATATTAATAGGTTTTAGCAATACAAGTCGGGTCGGGTCGGGTATTGGTCATTAGATTTACACTACAAGAATATGGGTCAAAACGGGTTAAATGAGTCAAATATGGGTCGACCCATTTTCGACCTGACCCATACCCGACCCGACCTGACCCGACCCACCTATTTGCCACCTCTAGTAAAAGGCATAACACTAATTGGAACTGGTCCTGATTTCTAGTGAAACACACATAAGCGCTCGCACATATATATGTATAAGTAAGTCTTTAGCTTTGTAATGACAACTATTTCTGACACTTACAATTAAGTTTATTAATCATAATAATTCTTACTACGCTTTTGGTGATAGCTGCCGAAATTGGACGATAAGTAACTTATAACAAAATGCACAGAAATGATAGATGATCATCTATTTTTGAAAAGCATGTTCTAAGTTCTGCAAATGTTATGCAACCTAATTCTTTATTGGAGGTTGAGCATGGTCAATGGGGAGCCTCCACCCACTTGGTTCCTGAGAGTAGGATTTCCTCTTCCCAAATCAATGACATCAAAAGATGACTCACTGCCTCCTCCCCCGATTCCAACCTCACTGATCTGCATATCCCCCAAATCACAACACACCAAACTCTCATCCACCATGCGAAGCACAATCTTGCCATGCCCAGTAAGTCCCAAGGCTGCTCGGCACGTCAATCCGATCGGAAGCACAATGTGATGCTGCTTGGTCCAGGAGCTGGCCACGCCGTACTCCTTCATGACCCAAATGCCGCATTCCTCTCGGTCCCATATAGTGAAAGCAATCAGAGCCAGTGAACCGCATGACACTGCGAGTGTCGCTTTGCCCCTCGAATGCAAAGAGTATTGCGAGATATATCTCTTTCGGGGCAGCGCCATGACTTGTTTAAATGATTCCTCCTCCATACCAAAGGCCACGATTGAGTTGTAAGGCGCATCCTCTGTAGGCGCCGCAAGCCAATGCGCAGCCCCATTAATAAATGCCCGCGAATTGCCGCGAATCGTCCTTGTGAAATTAGGCCTGCCCAGGCGCGTCCATTTGTCCCTGCCGAGGCTATAAACCTCAACATTCCATGGTCTTATCGAAGCAGCAGATCGCCTCGCAACGCCACGCGAGTAAGTAATCCTCACAATCTTGTAGTCCTGGGCATTTGGCGCGTACCCGAAACCGTGGACATGATACCGAACACAGCATCCCGAACTGTAGCCCAGAGTTTGAGATTCGGAGGAAAGGGGCCGCTGGTGGCAATAGATGTAATCATGGTAGCTAAGAGTCTTGACTTCGCCCGTCAACGGGCTCCAAAGGATAACGGCTAGCTTGCTCGCACTACGACGAACAAAAGAAAGCCCGATCAAGCAAATTAGAGCGCCATCACTGGACGAACCGACCACGGATAACGAAAGCCAGTCGTTGCCCACTGGCAACCTCAAATTCTCCTTCCCAATGGACACATTTTCGAACACTAAAGAGCACTTGTCACGATTATCCGATTCCAACGGGACCACCAGGAGGGAAGTCCCGCTGCGATTCAACCACATCCTCACAAAGTACTTCTCGGACAAGAGCGAACGCCATGACTTGCAGACGCACCGGAACCGGGCGAGAGATCGGGCTGGTAAGTAAGCGAGGATTTCGACCACAACATTGCATAGAAAGATACTGGAGAGCGATGCCATGGTACTCGGGGACCAGGAGACAGATTGCTAGGAATTAAAGAGGACAAGAGCAAGAAAAAGTGCCGGTCAGACCCACTGATCTTGCAATTACACAACTTGTGAGAAAATTTGTGGGACTTTGGTGAAGCAAACACTTGCTAAGTACTTTCTTGGCATTGAAATTGCTCGTTCTGAACAAGGGATTTCGCTCAGTCAGTGAAAATTCATATTGGAGATTATTTCAGAAACAGGTTTGTCAAGTTGCAAGCCAACTGTGATTCCCATTGAACAGAACACAAAATTGACCACCACATATTATGATAAGGGAATTTCCCAAGAAGATGACCTTATTTTGGAAGATCCTTCCAGCTATCAAAGGCTTGTCAGAAAACTCATATATCTGACAATGACAAGACCTTACATCACTTATGCAGTGCAAACTCTTAGTCAGTCCATGCACAGTCCGAAGCAATCACATCTGAATGCTGCATTTAAAGTCGTGAAATATCTGAAGAAATGTCCAGGTCTTAGGATACTCTTGTCCAGAAAATGCAACATGGAAATGACAGCATATTGTGATGCAGATTATGCAACTTGTCCCATGAGTCGAAGATCTGTCACTGGATATTGCATCAAGTTGGGAGATTATTTACTCTCCTGGAAGACTAAAAAACAGCCCACTGTTTCTCTATCTTCAGCTGAGGCAGAGTATCGAGCTATGGCCAAAACCACTTGTCAGATAGTGTGGATCCGGGGTCTCCTTAAAGATTTTGGAATACAGGTACAAGGGGCAACAAAGCTATTTTGTGACAATGATGCAGCTTTAAAACTTGCAGGAAACCATATAGTGCATGAAAAAACCAAGCACAAAGAGGTAGATTGCCACTTTACTCGAGACAACATCTTAGAGGGAGTCATCGAAGCAAGAGGGATTTGGACAACAGAACAGCCTGCGAACATCTTCACCAAACCTCTATGCCAAAGACAACACACATATCTTCTTCGCAAGCTAGGTGTCTTAGACATATACAAGCCACCAGCTTGAGGGGGAGTGTTGGAAGATATGCAGCTTGACAGAATATTTATTGATTCTAATCTAATTTGTAAATATCAATTAGGATTAGAAATCTAGAATAGACTGATTCATAGGATCATTAATTTCCTTGTCTATTCATACTCTTGCATTATAATTACAAAAGATGTACATCAATTCTTTAATGAAGAGAATACAACATAGAAAACTCTTCTCTCCATTCTCGTATATCTCTGTTTTTCTTTATCTTCTTACAAAGGAAGCAAGGATTTTCACTAGTATATCAGACGGAAGGATATAGGAGAGCGATTCCATGGTACTCGTCAGACCGGGTGACGGCACTAGAAATCAAAGAGGACAAGAGCAAGAAACAGTGTCAATCAAACTCACTGATCTTGCAATTAGGCAAAACTTGTGAGAAAATTTGTGGGACTTTGGTGAAGCATATAGTTGATATATGTCCGCGGTGATTGATATTGCCGTTTAGTTAAATAGGTGAAGGACAGCCCAAAAACATTTTAAGAAAAAACAAACTGAATAAGGAAAAACATGGATATATATGTTCAAAATTATTGCTAGGATGCTGTGGAGGAAAAGAAAAATCTCAAACTCAGGTTGGGTTAAAGGAAAGCAATATGATTCTTCATCTACTTAATAAATGATTTTGTCCCTGATTCTATCCCAGATATGCCCGAATGATATAGGCAACCTGTAATTAAGTTGTCCTCAAAACACGAGGTGTTTTATCACCCCCCGATCCTCGAACGCGTGCCCATCCCTCACCTAGTCAATTAATAGCGACATCTCGGGACACATCGCCGACCCTTATAGTTTAATACGCATGCGGAAGCAAATATACAATCTCCAGACAATAAGACAATGGGATAGAAAAGTATGGCCATATTTTTCACAACTGAAAAACCACAACCACACTTTTATACAAAGCAAACTCATAGTATATAATACAATACTATTAATAAGTTAGATCTATCATACATCAGATCACAACTCAGAGTTTGCCAAATAGGATGGGGTCTCAGTCCTCATCCCGGTCATACTCTAGATGTGACGGCCCAAGCGCGGGGGCACGTCTCCTGTCCCACATCGCTTAGGGGGGAGTCCTGGGGCTAGTTTATAAGGCTTAGGTCCCTCTAATCTATATGACACGTTTTAAATTCGTGAGGACTCAGTGTCCAAAGCAGACAATATTACACAATAGGGCCCGAGTCGTTACAAATGGTATCAGAGCCGACTCTCAACCGTGTGTGGGGCCACAGCGAGGACGCTGTGCTCCCAAGGGGGGGGGAGTGTATAACAGCCCAAGCGCGGGGGCACGTCTCCTGTCCCACATTGCTTAGGAGGGAGTCCTGGGGCTAGTTTATAAGGCTTATGTCCCTCTAATCTGTGTGACGCGTTTTAAAGCCATGAGGACTCAGTGTCCAAAGCGGACAATATTACACAATGGGGCCTAGGTCGTTACACTAGATCATCCTCGGGATCCTCCTCCAGCTCCTCTTCCGGCTCTTCATCTTCAGATTTCTCCTCTACAAGTTCTTCCTCTGGCTCTTCCCACTCCTGATCCTCCTCCGGTCCCTCCTCTTGCTCAATTATTCCCCTTCCTCTTCACTTCGGTTAGCACCTTCGGCTGAGTATACAGGTGACTTAGGATCGCCCTCGAGCTTGGGATCATTGGCATCCACTACCAACCATCCTTAGGGTCTGACGTCCCCAACTCGAATGCTGCCTCCAGAACGTACAGAGGCACATCACCTTCCGAGATGGGACCCTCTCTTCGTCCATCATGGTAGTGATGATACCATGATCAATACTCGTGGAGTACCAATTCGTTTCTATTCACATCAACCCAGACCTTGGACTCTATCAACACATACTCTAACCCTTCTAGGTGGTGGAATATCAGGAAGTGGTATCCTACCTCAGTGATCTCTTCAAGGATACCATAATGCATTGGAGGACGAGGAGGTGGAGATGCAGCCATCTACAAGCTTGAAATGTTATCCCACATTGGGATAAGACTACATCTCAGCAAGTTCTATCCCACTAAGACCCGATCAGGAAATCAATATGCCGTAAGGGCTGCCTATGCACAACACGGGTCAGAGGACTTACCTTGGTCTCAGTTCCACCCTGCAAATCAATACAGTTCGAATAGGCACCCAATCAATCAATTCACCACGTCAGATCAAGTCATTAATCAATCGACCTAGTCGATTACATGTCACAACGACCCTTTCTTGGTCGGCTCATCTCATACTATCTATAAGTCCACCCATAATAGGACTGCTCACTCTAAGCTAATAAATAGATAGTATAGCTCGTGCTAAGCTAATAAATAATGTACTACTTGCAATCTAAGCTGACATATCAGAGCTCTTAGGATGATATAGTACACTAACAATGCTCCCTCTAAGCTGATAAAGTATATTCCTTGCAATCTAAGCTGACATATCAGAGCCCTTAGGATGATATAGTATACTATTAGTGCTCTCTTTAAGCTAATAAGGTATATTGCTCGCAATCTAAGCTGACATATCAGAGCCCGTAGGGTGATATAGTATACCAATGTACTGCTCGCAATCTAAGCTGACATATCACCCGTAGGTCAATATAGTACACCACACCCAACCATTCAAATCAATTCTTCAATTTTATCATAGGTATACCACTCACAACCTAAGCTGACATATCAGAGCCCTTAGGATGATATAGTATACTGGTGTACTGCTCACTATCTAAGCTGACATATCGCTCATAGGTTGATATAGTACACCACACCCAACCATTCAAATCAATTTACCGTTTTTATCATCCCCAATAAAAATACACGTGTGTGGGTACATGGCCGGCCTTAGCCAAAATACTGTAATTTCTTTCCTACAAATCCCACCATTTTCTAGAGTTCACCAAAATATTTTTGGCTCTGTCAACCGACGCCTGGTTATTTTTAAATTAATTACCAAAATTAATTAATTTAGGGAATAAATCCTAAAATCACCAATAAAACAATTCAGCACAATTTAGCACTAAATAAATTAAACAGACTGCACCACGAAAATCAGCATAAAATTCCGATTGTCGACCATCCTAGTCTAATTTCAGAAAAATTAAATAAATAATTAAATAATTACGAAAATTAATTATTAAATAGCAATAAATCCAACTTAGGCTTGTAATACCTAATTGGACTTCGAAACAAACCCAAAAAAATTTCGAGACTCGTTCAATAATTACACGAGCCTATCTATTCGCTAATTACACTAACCATTCGCCTAACATGCATAGGTAAATCCCTAATTTAATTATTCTAATCTTATCTATCCACCTAATTGCACTTAATTAAATCTAATCAACCCCTAAGCATCATTAGTCTACTAAGTAAGGATTAGTGAGTTAAACTCACTTGCTTAACGAGCTGAGCGGTTCCGAACATCGGGAATGCGAAGGGGTTACTTCTCTCCAAAGCGGGCCAAGGTTTTGAGGTCAGGATTGACCTCAAAACGGGCCTTGAAGCCACTGCGATACCCACAAATTCCCTCTCTGTTTTGAGCTGCAAAATAAGGAAAACAAAGCTGGTTTGGCGAGGTATTGGCGACAATGGACCGGTGGATGGCTTGGCAAGGCAACCAGCGGCCAAACGGGGTTCCACGGCGGCCGAACGGGCTCCGGCCTAGCTCGAGCAGTCTTGGTGTCGTCCTGAGGTCACGATTGTAAGGACCCGAGCCCCACTGTGTAATATTGTCCGCTTTGGACACTGAATCCTCATGGCTTTAAAACGTGTTACACAGATTAAAGGGGCCCAAGCCTTTATAAACAAGCCTAGGACTCCCCCCCCAATCGATGTGGGACTAGAGAGGGACCCCTTCCCCTTCCTTGTGCACATCTGGGGACCGAGACGCGGACAAACCGCCATCCCTCCTCCCCGCGCACCGTCACTTGGGCTGTCATACTCTCCACCCCTTAGGAGCACAACGTCCTCACTGTGGCCTCACACGTGGTTGGGAGTCGGCTCTAATACCATTTGTAAGGATATTGTCTGCTTTGGACACTAAGTCCTCACAGCTTTAAAACGTGTTACACAGATTAAAGGGGCCCAAGCCTTTATAAACAAGCCCAGGACTCCCCCTAAGCGATGTGGGACTAGAGAGGGACCACTTCCCCTTCCTTGCGCACGTTTGGGAACCGAGGCG
Source organism: Eucalyptus pauciflora (assembly GCA_007663325.1). Classification (NCBI taxonomy): domain Eukaryota; kingdom Viridiplantae; phylum Streptophyta; class Magnoliopsida; order Myrtales; family Myrtaceae; genus Eucalyptus; species Eucalyptus pauciflora. The sequence continues at coordinate 467,464 of VMYD01000042.1, forward strand.
CGGACGCACTGCCATCCCTCCTCCCCGCACACCGTCGCTTGGGTTGTCACAACAGTGGAGGCAAAGCAGCGAGTTGGAATGGTGGCGTGAGGAGGTGAATGGCAGAGGTGGCAGCGTGCGCGCGAGGAGGTGAATGGCAGAGGCGGCAGCGTGCAGCTCCGGCGCAATGGTGAGGCTTCTTGGCTGGTCTTCGATGGCTTCGCACGGAAAGGAGGGAGAGAGAGACTTGGCTGGTTGGCTTGAGGAGCAAGAAGAGGAGAGGATAAGGAGACAAGGGACCTACCATGCTTATTTTCCATTCAATTGTCCCCCTTAGCCAATACCAGCCACATGCTCTCTTCCTTGGCCTCCATTAGGCCACCAATGCCTCCCTTTGGAACCTTGAAATGGTCCAAAGACCATAGGCAAAGGGGGTCCACGAATTTCCTAAGAAATTCCTCCAATTGGACACTTGTTCCTTCTTAAATCAACACCAATTGGCTTCAACAAATTCAATTGACTCATCATCGATCATCTTGGCATTTTTCCTTACTAATATATCCATCATGCTTCTCAAATATGTGACCAAAACAATCCCTACCATTTTTCTGCACGAAAACGGCCTTATGCCTACTTTTTCTCAAAAAGTCTCGGATTGCAGAAAAATCTTCTGAGACTGACTCGACACTCCTAGAATTTATTGTGACATGACAGAATCTTCAATTTCTGAAATCGGACTCAAATTCGGGGTTAATTTCCATCCAGTGCGTTTTTAGCGTGACCTAGGCTACCGGGTAACTTTCATAACTTTTCAATACAAATGACCCGTGGTCGATTTTCTTTGAGCCACAATGAACCCATTCGACTCATTGGTGACTCTCGGTTGTTGTGAAAATCTCGAGGATTCAAATATGGACACAGGGTACCAAAACAATATATAAAAAAATCAATCTAGTGCCGGTCAATGAGAATTTTCTAATTTAGTGGTGTCACCCACGATTAGCCACACATCTCAGCCGAACCGATCTATCTCTGATTTCAAATCGATTTTATACTATGCCATAATGGCCTCTGAAGATGAACACAGTCAAGAAGCCAATTCCTAGTCGAATTCTCAAGTCTATTTACCTTAAAATCCTTAATGGCCCAAATAGTCTAATTATCTCGAGAGTGATCAGCTTTGATAACAGCCCTATAGACACGTCAATGAAATGCCTGATTTATTTAGTAGAAAAAAAAAGGTTGAAAGTTTGGGATGTCACATGTTTCGTGCCGAAGGTCATCGCATGGCAATGTCACATGACGAAGCAAGGTGATGTATGAAAGTTTTCAAATTCAATGCATTGTTGGTTGCGAGGCACATCAAGCAGACTATGTGTATTAGTTACATTGTGTGAACTGGGTAAACAATGTAAAATGCTTACTCGAAAGGTGGACACTACTTTTTGATTCGCCACAACTCAAGAATATGAATGGCATTGATCAAATGGAAAGGCGTAAGTAATTCGAATATACATAGATAATCAAAAACTATTTGATAACTTCATTCGAGAAAAAGATCCGGTAAGTATTTAAAAATAATTTGTTGATACCATGAAGGAAATGGTATTTCCAATTAGGGGTGAGCGCGGTTCCCAGTTCTTAAGGGACCGGTTCTGGTTCCCGATTCCCCTTTTCTGGGAACTAGAACCGGACCGGTTAGGGCTCAAAAAAAGCCCAAATGACTTTCACATTTCACAATTCACAGTTTCACACGACACTTTCTTCTTTCTTCGCCCATTCTCCGCCTCTGCTCGACGCCACCTCTTGCCCTTAACACAGCCGCCGGTCGCCCTCGACGCCACCGCCGCTGACCTCTGGCTTGCTGACCTCCGCTCAACGCCACCGCTGCTAACCTCTGGCTCGCTGACCTCTACTCAATGCGACAGCCACTCGCCTTCAACGCCACCGCCACTCACCTCTGGCTCGCTGACCTCTGCTCGACGCTACCGCCGCTCGCCCTCGACGCCACCGCTACTAACCTCTAGCTCGCTGACCTCTGCTCAACACCCACTAACCTCTGCTCGAGGCCACCTCCGCTTGCCCTCGACGCCACCACCGCTAACCTCTAGCTCGTCGTTTTCCCTCGACGCCACCGCTTGCTGACCTCTGCTCGACACCACCGCCACTCGCCCTCGACACCACCGCTGACCTCTGCTCGGCGAGCCACTGCTTCCTCTATAGAGAGAGAGAGCGTCGTTACAGGTGCTCGGCTCTTCCTTCGAGAAGAAGGAGAAGAAGAAGAAGGTGCATGTAGCCGTGTCCTGTCCGTTGCTCTTAGGGTTTCGTGGTTTCCCAACGCTCTCTTTTCCCCCATCCCATTTCACGTTTCCATTTTTTGTTGAGATTCGTGAGTTTCCATGTCTCTCTGTGCATGTCCCATTGGAGCTCGAGACCATTATAGGTTCGTCCCCGTTCTCTCTGGCTTTCTCCTCGAATTGTCACTCATGTCCTTGTCTCCTTTGTGATCTTCTTTTTTGGCGGTGGATCTGTGTTTGATCTGCTCTGTTATTACCTTTGCTTGAGTTCTAATCTCCTGAGTCAGGCTTGCGTGTGGTGATGGCCTATGCGGTTGGTGTCGATCTGGCGAACATGCATTATTTGGTTTTGTTTCTAGATCTATTTATGCAAGCACATGGGAATTGTCTCTGACATAATTACACTTGAAGGAGCTACGGCACTTTGATTACTACTGCCCAAATTGTGAGGCCAAGACCAATTGAAAAAGGCCAAACTTACAGAAATTGGAGCCAAAAGAGAAGTATGCTCAGAGATACGTTACCTGTTTTGGTCAGTTATATAGTTTACTCGCATGTGTGCTCGTGCGTACATGCGCATATGCCTTTATGGTCGGGTTAGGACTTGAATGAGATTGCTTGAATTTGCTTGAAACAGGTTGGTGGAAAACAAGCAAGCTCCTTTGCCTGACAAGGTTTCTGTGGTGTGCATTGGCATGGAAGGGTCATATTTTCCAAAACTTCATCTGTAAGCCTTTAGTACTGCAGATTGAATTTCATATAATGCTGCTTCATCTTTTCTGTCCTATCAACATTTTTCTTTTCGACTTCTGTAGATTGAGCTTCTTTCTTTTAGTTATGACTAATTAACTTAGCTTATTGGCTTTTACGGCATAGTTAGTCTGTTGTCTACTTTGGAATTTAAGTGATCCGAATGGTGTGTGTTGAAGACCTTTTATTATGGAAACCTGCATAACTTGTTGATAAGCCATCTTGATTTCGTTTGTCTTTGTAGAATTGTGTGCAAGTGTGGCTCGTGTGGTTCAAGGATGCAGACACCTAGTGAATGGGAACGACACACAAGTTGCAAAGCCAAAAAGTGGAAGTACAGTGTCAATATCAAGGATACGAGAGAACCACTGGAGAAATGGGTCGGTACACTTTTCTGTGACTTCGCGGCATCACTTGCGCTATTTGCTCATCTGTCAACTTATACTAGACTTGCTTATCTAATCTGCTCGATTCTTCTTTTTATAAATAATCAATCATGAACTTTGTTTGAATATTTCCAGCATCAAATGTACTGATAAAGTAAACACCATGGAGTAGCTTTTCCTTATACAGCTCATGGTGTGGTGTGGTGTCCATGATTTATACTTTGTGTGCAGATTTGGTCATTAACATATAACCAACTACAGGGGGGCATGGGTTTGTACATTATGAATTGTTTATGCCATTGTTATTTCACAGCGCATACCATGTTTCTAGAATCTATAGTCTTGGTCATCTTTCAACGCACATCATTTGAGTTTGTGTATCTCCTTGATTTAATGTTTTTCTCACGTGGAGGATTTCCACTTAAAGACTAAATATATTCTCAATACTCAGGTGGGAAGAAATCATGTTTAGGTCAATGAGCTAGACATACCCAATTTCATTCGAGGGTCTAAAACTATCTTTTGCAGCCTTTTCATGTGATATAATATCTCTTGGCAATGATTGTATGTATTGTATATGTGGTGCTTATACTTTGCGTGGCCAAAGTGCAGTTTCATGCTAATCTTATGTAACATCAGCTTGCAGAGTATGCCGCACTTGGTTCTGATCCTTTGAAGTTAGACAAGCAGCAGTTGATGGATTTCTTGAAAGGGAGTTCTTGCATTCACCATCAAAATATACACTGAAAGTTTTCATGGTATATACGGTACAATTGCATCTTCATTGAAGTGATGCTGCATCCCAAACAGGAAGATGCTTGGGGATTTGGTGGTTTTACTAGAGCAGTTGTAGCTTTTGACTTATGATTTTAAGTTTGATTTTTTATTTTTTAAATGTAGTGCTTGAAAGTTGTTTACATTCGAATGGACGAATATTTTGAAAACAAAAGCTAGAGGCTGAAGTTTGCGAGCAAAATTCCCCCTGCCGCAGAAAAAAAAAAAAGAATCTTAGTGTTTGGAATGAGTGAAGTGCTTTATTATTTATTTATCTTTTTGGCAGAGAGTTATGTGCCTATTTCTGCTAAATGGACGATGGAAAGGTGTGCCGTATGTAGATGGGTTGAAGATTGGGACTATAACAAAATGATAATCTGCAACGGGTCTTACATATTTTCAGGTAGCATTTGTCCACCTTTTATTTGGTATTTGAATCAAAGGTCACCAAATAGTTGGTCTTCTTCTGTAAATGAACTGGATTCACTCTTGATTGCAGGTGTCAGATAGTTGTGCATCAAGAATGTTATGGAGTAAACAACGTCCAAGACTTCACTTTATGGGTTTGCAGGGCATGTGAAACGCTTGATGTGAGGAGGCAGTGTTGTCTTTGTCCAGTAGAAGGTTAGATTAGTGAAGAACTTGTAATCGATGCCACAAATAAAGGGAATATAGCTAGGCTAACTAATCATTCAGTAAGTTCCAATAGAAGCATTTTTTTAACTAAAAATGAAAAAAAAAAACTGTTGGAACTTGGAACTAACCCCGGAACCTGTGACAAGGTAGTTTCCAGGTTATTGGTTTTGACGGGTAGGTTCCAAGTTCCAAAAAATGAGGAACCTGTACCCGAGGGTAGGTTCCAGGTTCCAAGCGAAACCTGTAAGGAACCGGGAACTGCTCACCCCTAGTTCCAATAGAATCGGCATGTTATTAAAAAATATGGTAATTGCAAAACAATACAATTAACATTGGTAACATGATAAGCAGCTCAAATAAAATTTGACAATCTCAAACTAGTTGGTTATTTTATCATGAAAAAATCAGTAGCTCTCTCAAATTAAGATTAGTAATTTCATATTAGAGTTGGTAACTTCGACAAGTTAATATGTTATGGAAGTGAACGTTGGTAATTTATTGGAATGCCTAGTAAGTTGTTAACAATTGAAGATAAGTCAATAATAGAAATTTTTTACCAAGCAACTAGATTGACCTATTGTTCCGATGGCAAGATAAGTTTGCCGTGAAATTGCCATAATAAATTGATGTAGATGTAGTAATGCGAAGGAAAAGAAAAATCTCAAACTTAGGTTGGGTTAAAGGAAGGCAATCTAATTCTCCTTCTACTTAATAAATGATTTTGTCCCACATTCTATCCTAAATATGGCCGGACGATATAGGCAACTTGTAATTAAGTCGTCCTTAAAACATGAGGTGTTTCGTGTGCCCAAGGTTATCATGTGGTGACAAAGCAAGGTGACATGTGAAAGTTTTCAAATTCAAATATATTGTTGGTGACACGCATACCACATTGATTACATGGATTGATTACACCACGTCAGCTATGTAAACGATATGTAAAATGCTTTCTTGAAAGGTGAAAACAACTTTTTGATTTGCCGCAACTCGACTATGAATTACATTGATCAAATGAAAAGAAGTGAGTAATTTGAATATAAGTAGATAATCAAAAACTATTTGGTGACTTCATTCGAGAAAAGAGCCGGCAAGTACTTTTAAATAAAGTTGTTGATACCATGAAGGACATGGTAGTTCCAATAGAATTGGCATGTCATTAGAGAAAATGGTAATTTCGAAACAATACAATCAACATTGGTAACATGATAAGCAATTCAAATAAAAATCAATAATCTCAAACTAGTTGGTTACTTTATCATAGCCCTCTCAAATTAAGATTAGTGATTTCATATAAAAGTCGATAACTGGATACATATTGTTCCGGTGGCAGGAGAAGTTTTCCATGAAATTGCCATAATAAATTGCTGCATATGTAGTACCGCAGCAAGAAAGAGATTTCACAGGCGGAGATTTTTTTTTTTTGGTCGAAAAACACATTTTGCATTTAACATAACGTAAGTTTACAACCTGAAAGGAAAGCATCAACGGTAAGTAGATCAAGTAAAACCGACGAAGGAGATAGTAAGTAGTTATGGGCCAAAACTGATGTGTGGGCCTTCGCAGCCCAGTCGGCAACTAGGTTAGTGTCGCGCCGGCAGTGTTGCAACTTCAGGTTAGGGAACTTGGAAAGCAAAGCAGCAGCTTCATCAATCACCGATCAGAGCTCCCACGGCGGCGATTGCAGACCTTGTACGACTTCGACAAGGTTGAGACGGTCAAATTCAACCTCTAGATGTGCTTCATGGAGACGTCGTCGGAGCAGATGTTGAAAGGAAAAGGTCAAAGTGTGAATCTCTGCTTCAAACGCAGAGTGTGCCAGAACTCGTTGCGTGTAAATATCAGTAAAGCGCCCTTAATCATCTCTACGAGTACAAGCTATTGAACCTTCGGTGCTACCCGGCTGATAGCTTGCATCGTTATTACATTTCAGGGTGCCTTTTGCATAAGGACGCCAGAGGTGTGCTCGATCGGTGGATTGAAGATCAGATCTCGGTTGGGATGAGGCTAAGTGGAGCTGATACGCAGTCATGTGAGCCACAGCTGTCTGTACTACGAGGAAGGGATTCGGAGTTTGATTTTGAAAGATGAAGTTGTTCTGCAACCGCCAGATCTGCCAAAGGATGTTGGCAACAAGAGCTAGGCCAGGTGAGTTCTAAGGTACATTCGCCCTTTCTGTAAGCCAGGCATCAAAGCGATTACTTGTGAGCATCAACGTGCAGATATTAATCTGGGGGTCAGTCCAAATAGCACGAGTCCATGTGCATTGTAAAAATATATGCTCTAGGGTTTCTGGAACATGCTGTTGGCATAGATGGCATAGAGGATCTGCAATGATATGCTTCTGAAAGAGGTTTGCTTGGGATGCTAGGGCGTTGTGACAAGCGAACCATAGGAAAATTTTAATTTTCGGTTCTATTTTCATGGCCCATATACTTTTCTATAATACCGACGGGTTCTGGTAAGATGTAGAAGCTCTATTATTTTGTTGAGTGCTGAGTGACTGCATGATAGAATGATACTTGCTGCGCACAATATGGTTGCTATCAGTGGTGGCCGACCAAATCAGTTTGTCTTCTAAATGAAGAGGTCTTACTGGGATAGTGAGAACTTCTAAGTGATCTGTTCTCCGAAAAATTGTTGTAGCAGAGAAATATTCCAATTATGATGAATGGGGTCAATAAGATCTACCACCATAAGAGGTTCTTCTCTAGATGTAGGTCCATGGAGAATGCCCATTGGTAACCATCGATCTACCCGAATTCTGATGTTGTTACCATTACCAACTGACAAGCGAATATGTCGTAGAATAGCTTCACTGCCCAGTAGTAAGCTTTGCCATTCCCAGGATGGTCTAGTGCCTCGACTAGCAGATAGGAAATCTGTCAAATGGAAATATAAACCTTTAAATAAGTTACTCCATAATGACTGAGGTTGTTGTAGCAAACAATAAGCCTATTTTCCAAGCATCGCTTTATTAAAAGCTATTAGGTCTCGGAATCCCATACCTCCTTTCTCTTTTCTATCTTTCATAAGGTCTCACTTCCACCAATGGATACCTACTCTATTCTGATCATTCCTCCACCAAAAACGAGCAATTCGTTGTTCAATAGATTTGCAAACAGAAAGAGGCAGTTTAAATATAGACATTGCATAGTGTGGAATAGCCTGAACGACAGATTTACTGAGAATTTCCTTACCCCTTTTTGATATAAATTTCTCCTTCCATCCCTCCAATTTAGCATTGACTCTTACAAGTATCCAAGAAAAAATTTCCTTCTTCGAGCGGCCCCATTCTGATGGTATGCCCAAATATTTGCCATAGCTTTGCAAGATAGGAGTTCTAAGTTCCCGAGACATATTATCCTGGAGAGAAATAGGGCAGTGTTTGCTAAAAATCATACTTGATTTGTTGAGATTAACTAGATGTCCAGTAGCTGAGCAATACAGGTCTAAAATGTTGGCTAAGTTCTGACATTCTGGTATTGTTGACACCTAAATTTTGGCAGCTCATTTAGTCATTACGGGTTAATTTTATCTTTTAAAAAATGTTATAATTCAATTGCATAGCATATAGTGTTAGGTGCATTTGTTTTTATTTTACATGTTTTGCATTTTTATTTTTAGGACTGGTGTTGGATGGATTCGAATTAATATTTTCTAAGCTTTAGTTCGGCAAGTCGGGCTAGGTCCACGAAAGGAGATAATTAACCCAAGCTCGTCGTTATTTTTAATTAATTATCTATTGAAAAATTAAGATTTTATGCAATATTATCATAATTTTTGAAAATTAAAGAAATCGCGTTATAGTCTTATCTTTATCAGTAGATGAGGAAATCGGAGGAGAATATTGATTGAGACTAGGATTCTCGTGATTCGGAGGTTATATGGAATTTTCGAAATATTTTAAAAAGATCACGTTTCGTTTCGCTTATAAAAGGTGCGTACGGAATTAATTTTTCAGGGGGGGCCTTTTGGTTCAATTTTTGGGGGCTTTTTGGTTTTCTAGGAATCAAAAAGAAAAAGAACAAAAAAGTCACAAAGTGAAAGAAGAGAGGGAGCCATCTGTGGAGTCCGCTGTGCTGGCATCCGAACACCGAAGGCTGCGCCGATCTTCCTCACCTGGGCGACACCGCGCCGATTGCCTGCCCCGCGTCCTCCGCCTCCACCAGCATCTGCGAAGGCTGCGCCAATCCACCTCTGCCTCAGCCTCTGCGCTGCTCTCGTGCCCAAAAACCCCGAAGAAAGCCAAGAGACCGCCACGCAACCCCTGCAGCACCTTCGTCCGCAACCGCGCCTAGCTCCGCCCGCAAAGCCGCGCCGATCCGCCTTGCCTCCGCACGAGCCGCTTCCGCCCAAATTTACCCGAGGCCCTTGCTCTGCCGGTCCCCTCGCCGCCGCACCACCCTCGCCGGAGCTCCGCCGGTGACTCCCTTGGCCGGACCAACGAACGTGCTCCCCTCCATTTTTCCTTAGGTTGTTTTTCTTTTATTTTTTATTTTTTTTATTTTATGTTATTTTACTTTACTTTTAGTTAGTTTTATTATTATTGCTTAAGTTGAATATTGGGAGGTGACTTTTAGGTTATAGTTTTCTTCCAGGCATTATCCATAGGATTTGTCCCTAAGGTTTATTGTAATTATTAATTTGACCCATAAGATTTCAAGTCATTTTTTTAATTGTATTAACTCTTGGGGTTTGTTTATGGTGTATTAATTATTGAATTAATTTAATTATTAATTTTATCCGTAAGATTTCGGATTAGATTTTTAATTATTGTGATTTCTTGTCGTGATGTTCAGGGTTAAAAGTAATCGTTAATTTGACCCGTGAGATAACGGGTTATTTTTTCATTTATTTTAATCCTTTATTTGTTGGATATCTTGTTTGTTTAGATTTAATGTTTGTTTTAGAAAATCACTAAGAAAAATCAAAAAGATATTTGAATTAGGATTCAATTGGTTTTAGAATATTTCTTGTTATTTTGCATATCTAGAATATAGATTTTATTTTAGATTTAAAAAAATATAAAACAAAAAATGCATTCATTTAGGATTTTAGTTTTTGTTTAATTTAAGTTGAATGTTTAATTACGTGGCATTTTTAAGTTTCGAACATTGTTAAAAATAAAAAATATCATGCATATGTCATGTAGAATTAGGGCATGCTCCGCACGTCATTGCATATTAAATATATTGCATGTTAGGTTGAGATAATGTCTTAATTTAAATTAGGATTTAATATGACCGAATCCTTATTTTAAATTAGATAGAATTTTAATCTAGCTAGATCATTTTTGCATTCGAATTTCATGAAAGAAAATACAAAATTTGTCTTTGCATAAGTTAATTTCAATTTTTAGGATAGATTGCATTTTTAAAAATAGAAACATCAAATGCACGTCATTTAGTTTTCATTAAGTTCATTTATTTTGAACTTTCTTGTCATTAGACTAAGTCATTCAATAAATGTCACGTGACATATAGCTTGCATATTAAATTGCATGAGACATGTCATTTTAGTTTAAATAATTTGGTATGTCATTGCATAGCATTGCATGTCATTATAATTAGATCATTTAGATTGCATTTAATTATTGCATTTCTTCATGTCATATAGTTTAGGTCATGTCGCCATGTCATATTAGATTATTAGTATGCATTGCATGATTTTTTCATTAAATAAAGTGAAAACAAAAAATTGAAATTGCGTGTTAATTAGAAATCATATCTAGGATTATCTATATGAATTCTGATCTAACAACGCAGATGCTTTCGTTGCTTTAAGGTATGTTTTTTGCATTATTTTAATTATTTTCTTGAGTGTTAAATTGGTGGTATGCGCACATGTATGGTCACCTCACACGTTAGGAAAGTGAATTAAAATCAAATCAAGCTGCCTGCAAAACATTTTTAAAATTAAAAAGAAATGGTACCGAAATGGCACTAGGATAATCTAGTGTAACCAAGTCCCCGTACCCAAAATCTCTGGTTCGTAGGAGTAAGATAACCTCCCGTTATTTTACTTAGGTGTTTAATCGACCTACCATAAACCGATTAGTGGCGACTCATAGATAATAAGCTTTTGCATGTCAAAATCCCTATGTCGCGATTTGGTATGGGCTTGGGAGAGCCCGAGCTAAGCTTAAAGGCTTAGTAGTCCATCAACCTAGTTTTAGGTGGCAAACCCGAAAAATTGGGTCGCGACAGCTTGGTGACTCCGTTGGGGAGATAAGTTTGAAATTCTTAGTGGACTTAGGCCAATTTTCTTTTTTGAAAAATGTTTTTGTTTGGCAGCGAGGATCCCAGGTATGTCCCTAACATTTCTAAGGTGTTAAATGTTCTTGCAGATGGGAGGTATAAGGGGAGTAGTCTTTGCTAACATTTGTCTTGCAGGTTGGAGTGTGGGATGAATGATTTATTTCTCCTAATTAGAAGTGTTGTTTGCATTTAAACTGTTGTGCATGCTTTATTGATTTAGCACCGCACTATTTGCACACACAACCTGCGGTCCGACCTAGGCTGCGATAGGATTTCTAGGATGGTGTTGAGAAGTATACTTCCTCCAAAGCGAGACTGCCATGTAGAGGTTGACCTTCTCCTCCCTGAAAGTTTTTCGTGGTGTCGAAATGTGTTTTGTCCATATCCACGAGACTGCGTGACTATTGGACATTCCATTCAATTGAGCCTGGAGTTAAGGGGACCTGACATTAATGCGAGACTGCAACGGTCAGATCACCCTCTTAGCTCCACTTTGTTAAGCCATTTAGATAAAAATCGAGCCTCACGTTTCATGCGCGTGTCTATGTGATTGCCATTGATTTTCTTTGGTAAAGTAAGTCTTTTATCCCTGTATTATGCAATTTATTTTGTTATACTTTTGGGTCGGTTCATGACAATTTAGGTCAATCATTGATTTAATTCCTTTGTCAATTAGGAATGAAATGAGGAAATTGCCATGTGATGAATCATTTGGAAAATAACAAAAAAAATTGGAGAATTTGTTTTCAATTCATGTCTTTATTGTTCTCATTAGGGAATTTCACATCTTGGCCATTCTTAATTCGTGTTTAGGAAATTTGGTTCTTGCTAGGGTGTCCTATTTTTATTATTCTAGTTATTTTTAGGAAATTGCCTTCTTGCATAGACTTTTCATGAATAAATAAAAATAAAAAATGAAAAATCGATTAGATCATTGTAATGGATTGACTCTTCATTTACACCTCATGCTTACATGTTCCCGTTTATTTTCATTAGGTGATTATGGAGAAACCTCGCTTACCCATCCGTACACGGTCGAGAGCTAAAATGGTGGATCGAAACAATATGCTAGACCGTATCATTGACAATATGAACAAGCGAATTGCACACCACCAAAGTCAAGTCGATGAGTTGTCTGCTACTGTGGCTTTTCTTATCAAGCAAAAGGGCTGTGATGACATAGGTACTATATCTTCAATGAGAAACTGCGACTCAAAGAAGAGAGCCAAAAGAACTTTTGAATCGTCTCATTTTCCTCAAGTACCTGAATTTGATGCCACCATGAAGAGACTAGTGACATATCTAGAAGGAAGAATCTCTGATCTGGAGAGTTCGCATCACAAGATCAAGGAGGGTGAAGAACTCAAGCACACATGATTCATGGTCTTAAATAGATCATTTTCCTTATTTAATTAGGGGCATGTTCAGTTGCACATTCCCTTGCGCGGAAATTTTTATCTATTTCTAGGAATTTTCATCGCTTTTTAGGAATCATTTTCACTTTCTAGGAATCGTTTTCGATTTTTTTCTCTTTTTAGGAGTTAAGAATCATCATTTTTCATTCCAATAATGTAATTCATTTGATTCTATTCAATGAAATTACAATTTTATTTTCAATTTTGAGGACATGATGGGGTATACCAAACCAGTCCAATGACGATATCCAACCATGAAAAAATCATCCACGGAGAAATCCTGAGGGCTGGACTTTCTCATGCTTCCTCCTAAAAAAATTTTCGAAAACAAAAAACATTTCATTGTTTTTTTTTAAAAAATCATTTTTCAAGCCATTTCCAAAAAGCATGCATTAGGTTAGCTCCGTTTAATTTTCTGACTCATTTACTTCATGTTTCAGAGCATTACTTTTTCGGTCTAATGAAAAGGCATTTGAAAAAGTACACCAGGATGCAATTGGCCCAACTATCAATGATACATTTCTAAGGAATTGATATGACAAGATTGTGGGCATGACAGATTTTGGTAGTGACCTAACTGGGATAAAGTCTTGACCCGAGCCAAAATGGACGTGCAATTTGAATTTACTTTGATGTTGCATAATATCATATTGATGCACGTTTGCTTGTACAGGGGCAAAAGTGGATTTTTAGCCTTGAATAATAGCGACAATCCAAAGACATCAACTGCTGAGGCAATTCCCATTGTAGAGGAATCATTGAATGAATGTTTAAAACCATTTTGCAGTATAGAAAACTGTTTGAAGTTGACATGCTTAAAGCTGTTGAGTTTTTTTTTTAAAAATGGATTTTGCATGATGAGTCTTACATGTTTTATTCACCAATTCCACTAAAGAACATCAAGATGGACCAATTTAATGAATGATGTGGAATTGATTGAGCCTATCAAATGAGACGAGTCGGGATGATGAAAGGCAAACCTTGTCCTATACACAGTCCCATATTCATACACTTGTGAGATGAGTGTAGGAAGGTTCATATCCATAAGGTAAAGAGTTCTCTCGCAAAAGGTACGGCAACTGAAATGATGAGAGGCAATTCGTTTCTCTATCCCAAACACTACAAGTGATCCATTACTTAACCCTTTTGAGCCCATACACTTATGGATATTCTTTTTAAATCACTCCTGTCAAGAATCACCCCACATCGAGGCATCTAAGAGATCAAATGGCATCATGAGGTCAGGAAAATGAATTGAAATTTTCTTGCTCGCACTTGCATCAATCTTCAAGTCATGCTATTACATTGAATTCATGTGTTAATTTAAGTGCCTTAAGATGACGAAGAGCATCTTTTTCTCTATCATATACACTTATATCCTTTGCATAGCCCACTTGAGCCTGCAGTTTCATTTCTTTTAAACCCAGTTGATGATCAACCCCCACACTAGGGCAAGGCAAAACTAATTGATGATCAAATCCCCACACTGGGGCAAGGCAAAAGGTAGATGAAGACTCTTGAAAAGTTCTAGTGTCATTTAAAGTGTAATTGCTTGACACATGCATTATGCGCAAGAATTGAATTCAAAATAGAACTAAGGGGCATGAAAAAGCAGTGTGCCTGGTAAAAGCAAAGCCAATGCCCATGAAAAAAAAAGTGAAGAAAAAAATGCATGAGAACTAGGAGCATAAAAAGCAGTGTGCCTGGTAAAAGCAAGGCTAATGCCCATAGATGAAAAAAAGAAAGTCAAAATAGGTGATTGTCAATTGCAAGAATTGAATCCTAATGGAGCAATACTCAAAGAACTCAAATGCCGAGTTTCTATAATCAATGGGGCACTTCATGAAGACAATCCTCGATGGTGAAAAAGAAAACTGGTGGCAATGCCAAGATGATCATCAACTCTCACCCTTTACACACCTTTAGAGCCTAATGATCCTTTCATTTCTCAACCCATGAACCCTACCTACGTTACATCCCTTGCAAAGTCTCTTCACATTAGGGCACTTGAATTAACGTAAGAGTTCATATGTTTATAAGCATCACTCGAAGAAGGGCGAGCAAGATTATTTCTTTCTCATTTTTTGCAGGGTTCTTGACTTATAAACTCGGAAATGATTAAAAGACTGTTCATTCAATAGCCTTGACTCAAAGAGTCCATTTGTTAAGTCGTTGGCCAAGCCTACATTATGGTCCCTGTTAAAGACCCCTCAGATTGGTAAGATCGTACCGCTTGCGAGAATACTCGGACCCATGTCGATATGATGAAATTGACTGATTCTCATAAAATAGCCATTCTAAATGAGAGTGAGTAAAAGTCCTTTCTAACCGAAAGTCTCTCATTTAGTATTCTTAAGAAATCCATGTCATGAGTGAAAATTGTCTTGAATGATAATTCTCTCTAGTGGAAATTCGGATGATGCAAAAGTCATTATGCATGAATCTTGATTGAATTGATAAAAGCTTCAGTAGATTTTGAAGTTTGGATTCCAGGATAGCCTTAATTGCTTATTTCTTTAGTGAATGCATTTTTGCTCTAATCATGTCTGACAGATAATGTTTTCTCAAAGACTCAAGAGCTCCTAACATTCACGTTCTTTTCAATATGCCTCATGATATGAGGAGATGAGAAACCATCATGAGCATTCAAGGTGCATCCTTAATGTTCCAAAATTTATTTCTACAAGGAGGTGAGAGGCCTCCACAAGATATCTAAGTTCCAAAAGACATATCCCAAAGAATTAGAGATATCATCAAGTAAGTATATCTCTACCCATTCTCGACACTTGACTCGGTCAAGCTATTCTTTTAAAATGACCTGGCATACTTTCGTAGACCAGAGTCCCTCTTTATTGACCCGGCGTGCTTTTGTAGCCTGATGTCCTTTAAAAATGACATGGCGTGCTTTCGTAGCCTAGAGTCCCTCTTTATTGACCTGGCGTGCTTTTGTAGCCCGGTGTCCTTTAAAATTGACCTGGCGTGCTTGCGTAGCCCAGAGTCCCTCTTTATTGACCCGGCGTGCTTTTATAGCCTGGTGTCCTTTAAAAATGACCCGGCATGCTTTCGTAGCCCAGAGTCCCTTTTTATTGACTCGGCGTGCTTTTGTAGCCCGGTGTCCTTTAAAATTGACCTGGCGTGCTTTCGTAGCCCAAAGTCCCTCTTTATTGACCCGTAGTGCTTCTGTAGCCCGGTGTCCTTTTAAATTGACCTGGCGTACTTTCATAGCCTAGAGTCTCCCTTTTATCGACCCGGCGTGCTTTTGTAGCCCGGTGTCCTTTTAAATTGACCTGGCGTACTTTCATAGCCTAGAGTCCCCCTTTTATCGACCCGGCGTGCTTCTGTAGCCCGGTGTCCTTTTAAATTGACCCGGCGTGCTTTCGTAGCCCAGAGTCCTTTTATATTATCCTGGCGTGCTTTCGTAGCCCAAGGCCCATTTTTACAGGAGACATATCCCCAATGAGCAGAGATGTCATCAGGTAAGTATATATCTATCTACACTTTAAATACTTGTCGTTGTACGGGTATTTTCCCTTTTAAGTACACTGACACTCGATGGAGTTGTCCCCAAACTTATTTCCCTATTCAGGAGACCATAGAATGGTACGGGTCCTGGAAGGCGAACCCCCGTTTAGGCGACTGTAGAATGGTACGGGTCCTAGACAAAACTTATTTCCTTATTCAGGCGACCGTGGAATGGTATGGGTCCTAGACAAAAACTTATTTCCCTATTCAGGCGATCGTAGGATGGTACGGGTCTTGAAAGGTAAATCCCCGTTTAGGCGACCGTAGAATGGTACGGGTCCTAGACAAAACTTATTTCCCTATTCAGGCGACCGTAGAATGGTACGGATCCTGGAAGGTAAACCCCCGTTTAGGCAACCGTAGAATGGTACGGGTCCTAGACAAAACATATTTCACTATTCAGGTGACCGTAGAATGGTACGGGTCCTAGACAAAACTTATTTCCCTATTCAGGCGACCGTAGAATAGTACGGGTCCTGGAAGGTAAATCCCCGTTTTTAGGCGACCGTAGAATGGTACGGGTCCTAGACAAAACTTATTTCCCTATTCAGGCGACGGTAGAATGGTACGGGTCTTGGGAAAGCAGTTTTCTTTACAAAGTCATGTTACTATTCTGGGCGACCGTAGAATGGTACGGGTCCTGGACGTGTAACACCAATCTATCTTGAGTTACTCTACCCTCCTTGAAGGTAAGTTATTCCAGGTAAGTTCATTTTTCATTTGTGTTTCCATGCATCATATAAATTGCATTCAAAAATGAAATTCTTTTTTTCCAAAAAAAAAAAAATTCAATGCATATGCATAGTCAAAATTTAGGTCTCAATTTATCTTTGAAGACAACCTCTTCAAGCTCACCTTCAAAGAAGGGCAACTGTTGATACCTAAATTTTGGCGGCTCATTTAGTCATTAGGGGTTAATTTTATCTTTTAAAAAATGTTATAATTCAATTGCATAGCATATAGTGTTAGGTGCATTTGTTTTTATTTTACATGTTTTGCATTTTTATTTTTAGGACTGGTGTTGGATGGGTTCGAATTAATAATTTTTAAGCTTTAGTTCGGCAAGTCGGGCTAGGTCCACGAAAGGAGATAATTAACCCAAGCTCGTCGTTATTTTTAATTAATTATCTATTGAAAAATTAAGATTTTATGAAATATTATCATAATTTTTGAAAATTAAAGAAATCGCGTTATAATCTTATCTTTATCAATTGATGAGGAAATCGGAGGAGAATATTGATTGAGACTAGGATTCTCGTGATTCGGAGGTTATAGGGAATTTTCGAAATATTTTAAAAAGATCACGTTTCGTTTCGCTTATAAAAGGTGCGTACGGAATTAATTTTTCAAGGGGAGCTTTTTGGTTCAATTTTTGGGGGCTTTTTGGTTTTCTGGGAATCAAAAAGAAAAAGAACAAAAAAGTCAAAAAGTGAAAGAAGAGAGGGAGCCATCCGTGGAGTCCTCGAGGAAGGAGAGAAGCACAAAAAAGGAAGAAAGGGGGAAACAAGTAAAAGAAAGTAAAAGGGATAGAGGTGATGGGACATTTACTGTTCATCATCTTCTTCCTTTTACCAATTCTCCCTTCTTCCTGCCAGATCTGAGTCCGCCCCATCACCGCCGCTTCGCCGAACTCACCCCCGCGTCGAATGCCTCACGCTGCGCCACGACCCGACGAGCACCCCACGACGACCCAAGCTCCGACCAGGAGCCCATCGTGCTGCACACTGCCGATCGCTCACCTGCAAGTCATCCCCGGACGAGAGCCGCTTGCTCCGCGTCGACGCCTGAGTTTTTTTTTTTTGTTGTGCTGTTGACCTCCACTGCGCTGGCATCCGAACACCGAAGGTTGCGCCGATCTTCCTCGCCTGGGCGACGCTGCGCCGATTGCCTACCCCGCATCCTCCGCCTCCACCAGCATCTGCGAAGGCTACGCCGATCCGCCTCCGCCTCAGCCTCTACGCTACTCTCGTGCCCAAAAGCCCCGAAGACAGCCAAGAGACCGCCGCGCAACCCCTGCAGCACCTCTGTCTGCAACCGCGCCTAGCTCCGCCCGCAAAGCCGCGCCGATCGCCACCCCGAGGCTAGCCGCGATCGCCGCGAAGCCGCACCGATCCGCCTTGCCTCCGCCCGAGCCGCTGCCGCCCTGATTTACTCGAGGCCCTTGCTCCGCCGGTCCGCTCGCCGCGGCACCACCCTCGCCGGAGCTCCGCCGGTGACTCCCTTGGCCGGACCAACGAACGTGCTCCCCTCCATTTTTCCTTAGGTTGTTTTTCTTTTTTTTTTATTTTTTTATTTTTTAATTTTATGTTATTTTACTTTACTTTTAGTTAGTTTTATTATTATTGCTTAAGTTGAATATTTGGAGGTGACTTTTAGGTTATAGTTTTCTTCTAGGCATTATCCATAGGATTTGTCCCTAAGGTTTATTGTAATTATTAATTTGACCCGTAAGATTTCGGGTCATTTTTTTAATTGTATTAACTCTTGGGGTTTTGTTTATGGTGTATTAATTATTGAATTAATTTAATTATTAATTTGATCCGTAAGATTTCGGATTAGATTTTAATTATTTTGATTTCTTGTCGTGATGTTCAGGGTTAAAAGTAATCATTAATTTGACCCGTGAGATAACGGGTTATTTTTTCATTTATTTTAATCCTTTATTTGTTGGATATCTTGTTTGTTTAGATTTAATGTTTGTTTTAAAAAATCACTAAGAAAAATCAAAAAGATATTTGAATTAGGATTTCAATTGGTTTTAGAATATTTCTTGTTATTTTGCATATCTAGAATATAGATTTTATTTTAGATTTAAAAAAATATAAAACAAAAAATGCATTCATTTAGGATTTTAGTTTTTGTTTAATTTAAGTTGCATGTTTAATTACGTGGCATTTTTAAGTTTCGAACATTGTTAAAAATAAAAAATATCATGCATATGTCATGTAGAATTAGGGCATGCTCCGCACGTCATTGCATATTAAATATATTGCATGTTAGGTTGAGATAATGTCTTAATTTAAATTAGGATTTAATATGACCGAATCCTTATTTTAAATTAGATAGAATTTTAATCTAGCTAGATCATTTTTGCATTCGAATTTCATGAAAGAAAATACAAAATTTGTCTTTGCATAAGTTAATTTCAATTTTTAGGATAGATTGCATTTTTAAAAATAGAAACATCAAATGCACGTCATTTAGTTTTCATTAAGTTCATTTATTTTGAACTTTCTTGTCATTAGACTAAGTCATTCAATAAATGTCACGTGACATATAGCTTGCATATTAAATTGCATGAGACATGTCATTTTAGTTTAAATAATTTGGTATGTCATTGCATAGCATTGCATGTCATTATAATTAGATCATTTAGATTGCATTTAATTATTGCATTTCTTCATGTCATATAGTTTAGGTCATGTCGCCATGTCATATTAGATTATTAGTATGCATTGCATGATTTTTTCATTAAATAAAGTGAAAACAAAAAATTGAAATTGCGTGTTAATTAGAAATCATATCTAGGATTATCTATATGAATTCTGATCTAACAACACAGGTGCTTTCGTTGCTTTAAGGTATTTTTTTGCATTATTTAATTATTTTTTGTTGAGTGTTAAATTGGTGGTATTCGCACATGTATGATCACCTCACACGTTAGGAAAGTGAATTAAAATCAAATCAAGCTGCCTGCAAAACATTTTTAAAATTAAAAAGAAATGGTACCGAAATGGCACTAGAATAGTCTAGTGTAACCAAGTCCCCGTACCCAAAATCTCTGGTTCGTAGGAGTAAGATAACATCCCGTTATTTTACTTAGGTGTTTAATCGACCTACCATAAACCGATTAGTGGCGACTCCTAGATAATAAGCTTTTGCATGTCAAAATCCCTAAGTCGCGATTTGGTATGGGCTTGGGAGAGCCCGAGCTAAGCTTAAAGGCTTAGTAGTCCATCAACCTAGTTTTAGGTGGCAAACCCGAAAAATTGGGTCGCGACAGGTATACTACCATTTAGGAAGAATATTGCATCATCAGCAAAAAAGAGATGCGATAGAGTAGGACACCATCTATTTAACCTGATTCCTTTGAGATGTCCTATACTGACAGATTGTGTAATTAGAGTCGATAAAACATTAGCCATCAGAATAAAGAGATATGGTGATAATGGATCCCCCTGGCGAAGGCCACGAGATGGATGGAAATAAGGCAATTGTTCACCATTAAACTTCGCAAGTACCTTAGAGATGATTTTGTATGCAAAATTGCATAGGCTGATGGGGCGATATTGCTCGAGCTTCTCGGGTTGAGTTGTCTTGGGAATCAACGTTATAATAGTATGATTCAGACCTATAGGCATTACCCCTGACGTCAAAAAATTTTGCACTAGGAGGAAAAGGTCATCTTTAACAATGTCCCAGTGTTGTTGATAAAATAACCCATTCAATCCATCAGGACCAGGTGCCTTAGTAGTTCCCATCTGGAAGGTATCTTGCCGAACCTCTTCCATCGTAAGTGAGGCAATTAGCTGGTCATTCATTTCACTGGTGACCACCTGGTTACATTGATCAAGTAAAGGTTCATAGTTCCTATAACCATCAGTTGTAGATAGGCGTGAAAAGAAAGTGGTGGCCATATCCTTAAAAGTAGGGATATCACGAATCCATTGCTGATCCTCGGTTTGCAACATCGTAATTCGGTTTCACTGCCGGCGCTGGATTGTAGTGGCATGGAAAAAACGTGTATTTTTGTCGCCCCATTTCAGCCATTGAATTCTGGAGCGTAATGCCCAATATTGTTCTTCCTGTTTCCAAGTCCGAGAAATTTCCTCGTTGATTTAGGATGCCTCTACCTTGTCATAATTGAGATGTGGCTAGTTCATCAAGTTCTTTAATTGATTTTGTAAGCTTAGCACCCTGTTGTGTCCATTAGAAAACTTGTTCCGACTCCATGCAGTCAGAGCTTTTGTAACCCGCTCCACTTTTGTAAGGAAACTGGGATGTGACTGACAATGCGAATTCCACGCCCGAGAGATAACGTCATGGCATTCCTGATCCTCGTTCCAGTAGCTCTCAAAAAGAAAAGCTTTCTTGGTGCGACGATAACCTGCTGAGGTATAAATTAGTATAGGGCTATGGTCAGACTCCACAGCTGGAAGTGCATACACTTCTGCCCCTGGAAACAAGAAGCGCCATTCCATAGTACACATCACCCAATCTAGTTTTTCCTTCACAAGCTCCTCCCCCTCTCTATGGTTCATCCATGTATATTTACAGCCATGGCTTTCTAGCTCGGTAAACTCACAATCATTAAGAACAGCTCTGAAAGACAGCATCCTAGACTGGTGAGTAGGACATTTCCCATCTTTTCCCAATGATAAAGGATCTCATTAAAATCTCCAGCACATATCCAAGGTAAACTGTTGCTAGCATGTATCTGTCTGAGCTCATCCCACAAAAGTTGACGCTGGTGATAGTTAGTAGGAGCATGAATAAAAGTAATACTAATAGGTCTACATCTCTTCCCCTTACTACCACTGATATGAAACAGGTAAGGATTGGAAAGGAGAACCTGTAAGTAAACCGGCTCATTCCAAAACAACGCTAAGCCACCAGCAAAACCAACTGAGTTAAGGATATGAGCATTTTTTAACTTTAATATGTGCTGAATACGTTGAAGCCTTACTTCAGGTTGTTTATTTTCCATTAAAAACACTACATCGGGCTTATCTTTGGCCGTTATGGCCTTGAGAGCTTGAACTATCAAGGGATTGCCCAAACCCTGACAGTTCTAGGATAGTATTCTCATTTGTGTGCGGGTGGCTGTTTGGGGCCAGACACCAAAGCCTAGACTCTTGCTTCGTCTGCTGTAAATATGGGAGTGTCCATAAAATGTGAATCATTATGTTCCTCTATCGTCACACCTTTTGTTTCATGCAGGTTATATCTTCGCTGTTTTTTTGCCAAACCCAAAGTTGGTTTCGACCTGATATTCTTGACCCTCTTTATTGCTTGAATATCCATCGACTCAGCCTGAATGCCTTTCAATTTTGTGTCTGCAGGTATAAGTGTTGTATGGACAGGGGGTTGGATCATTACTGAGTGCTGAAGAAGTTGCTGGTCAGATTCAACTACAGATTCCTTGGATTTGAAACCTACATTAGATGTACTTGCTGCTGAAACCAGTGGTGGTGGGGGCAATAAGGGAACTGTAGGAAGCTGTGAAGGTGGAGTCTTAGGTACAACAACTTCGGTTTGATCTAACTTATCATGTGTGTCATAAAATGTATGCCAATATGGACTGTTTTCCTTGACTTTGGCAAAGAGCCACTGGCCATATGCCATCTTCTCTCCACCCTCATGTTTTGCCTCATTATATGGTATGTCTTTGTAGTACGTTACATAGTGACCAAGTTTGCCACAGGAGTAGCAAAAGTGTGATAGCCTTTCATAGCGAAAATCGAGCCAAAAAGGTTTGCCAGCTATCCTTATCAACTTTCTTGTTTTGAGAGATTCTTGTAAATTTAATTCAACTCGAACTTGACCTGCTCTTGACGATGTTCCATCCTTCGAATCGACCTTGACTTCTAGTACATGGCCCACCTGCTACATTGCCCTTATAAGCATACACTCAAAATACCATTCTAAAGGTAAGCCAAACACTTGCACCCAAAAAGCACAAGTAGAAAAGTCATAGCAATGTAATAGCGTGTTCAGAATCCAAGGTTTGAAAATAACTAAATTGCCCGAGAATAGCCAAGGGCCACCTTCCAGAATTCTCTGTTTGTCAGCTTGTGAGTGAAATTTTGCGATGTATATACCTTCCTCTCGCTGTGAGTTATCCACTAGATCAGTTCTCCAGGCTTTTTTCAGTGTGCTTTGGAAGGCTGGAAAGTTGATGGATGGATTGGAAAGGATTTTACCAATAAGGGATAACCGGCATTCCTCTAATGTTTCAAACGAAGGTTCCTCATCCCAGTCATTGATGATCTGTTCGGTGGTGAGGCAACCCAGTCTATTACAAAGAGCTGCCAGACGCGATGAATCTGCAATGTCTTCCGACGCCATCCAAGATAATGAAAAAAGGCGGGAAAAGGTACTTGCTAACCCTCGTGAAAGCAAGACATCGTGCTCAAATACCCAATTCAGAACATAACGAAACAAAAGAGAGCCAGACAATAAGAGATGGATAACGACTACCCCTCGACTAACAACATATCCACAATTGCAAGTCAATTTGATAATAATCGGAGACATGCAAAGCAAACCATGAAGAATCGCTGAGGAAAAGCATGTTCCAACTTGACATCGGAAGCCGATGGGGTGATAAGCACAAAGAAAGCAACCAATTTCCGAGCAAAAAAGGAGGTGGAGGTGGAAGAAGGTAGGGGATTAAACGAAGCGGTAGGGTTTAGAGAACTACCATATGGTAGAAAGGACTCTACATAACGAGAGAATATTTCGCAGGCGGAGATTACTTTAATGAAACATAGGATACTGACAATAGAAACGCAAGTAATGACTGAATCTAGAATATTTTCTTTGGAATTATGTATTTATTAATTTAAAATATGTCCGGGGCGACTTCTATTTTCAACTCTAGCCCTTCTATAAGTTTTTCGAAACTCCCGATTCGACGTATATTTTATGTAAGAAATACAAAGGTATATAAGTGAGAAAAAATTTTGAGGCTTCCAATCGAAATCTATTAATTTTGGGAGTTTAATCTCCTGCTTTTTTGCTTTTTTCTTCTAGCATTATGAATTCACATTTTATTTAACGATAGGTTTTTTTTAAAAATTAATTACCTTTTAATTGAATTTATGTCGTCCTAATTTAGCAAGATTTGTTGAAATCATGAACAACAATTCTCATATAATCGACTAGAATAGAAAAGCTGAAATCAAATGAACAAACTGATTATTGCTTGCGCCAAACCATTCCTAATAAATTAGTAGGTTCACTAGGCAAGCCAAGGGCAAAGCAACCTCAGCTATCATTGGAGGAGCAACTGGTTCCCATCAGCATAAGTGTCACACCCTCCATCATCTTCCTCAACAAGAAGCCGGCCTTCTCCCGCGCCCTCGCCGACCCTCGGACCAAAAGATCGGCCAAAACGGTTGAGAACTCCAGCAATCTCAGAGCCTCTCGAGTGCAACCCTCGCTCTCGCCGAAGAGACGGACAAGGATCTCGGCCGCACCTTCCTTGCCCAGCATACACCTCCCTTTCAGCACATCCATCATCGGACAACTAGGGTGCAATTGCCGTGGAACTGCACGAGCTCAGCCAGTGAGCTCAGCAAGTGGTGTGAGGCCGTGTTGTTTGGGCCAGAGATTGCCTTGATTAATGCTTGGACGGTCCCTGCGACCCCAAACTTGACCTTGTTCTTGTCGAGCATGGCGAGGCTGCAAACGAGGGAGGCAGCTAGCCTGCTGGATTCAGGGGAGCTAGGAGATAGGATGATGGAGTTGAGACGGTTGATGATCTCCATGTCTGCCAGGGGCCGCTTGAGGTCTGGGTTGAGGGAGAGGACTCTTGTATGGAGTTGTCAAAAGAAGGGAAAGACTGAAAGCCGGATGAAGCAGGGAAGCCCCGGACAGTTGGTGAATCCTCTTATTAGTTCAATGCAGACTTCCAAGAGAGAGACAATGCAGAGTATGAGAGGTAGACCAGTAGTAATTAGTAGCAACCAGAATGTGTAGGGGTAAAATATGATCACTCGCCAGCCACGGCCTCAACCCGCGTATTGCCGAGAGTAAGACTAGGTTCTCCTTCTTCGCCAGAATCAATGACGGCGAATCGTGACCACGAGCCTCCCCAGACTTTGACCTCGCTGACTTGCGTATTTTCTACATTGCTAAACACCAGCTTGTCATCCTCTCGGCGAAGTAAAGCCGTACCATCTCCCTTTGTTACCACAAGTCCTGTTGGTAGCGCAATGTGATACTGTTTGCTCCAGTATTCATCCTCGCCATACTCTCTCATCACTCAAATGGCGCAAACGTCTCCATAGTGTGATACAGAAAAAGCTACAAGAGCCAGTGAATCTCGCGACACCGAGAGTGTCACTTTGCCTCTTGGATCTAGATGGAATCTAGAGAGATACTCGGAAACTGGTGTCGTGACTTGCCCCAATACTTCCTCCTCTGAAAAAAGGGACACTACGGAACTAAATCTCGTCTGCTTTAATGCATTGATCCTTAACAGATGCCTGCAAATTGCCTAAAACTAAGCACATAAAATCGGGTTCCACCAAATTTCTCCGTGTCCCACCAAATTTCTCTTTATGTCCTTTATTAGACTATAAATCTCGACGTCATATGTTATCAATTGAGCATAAAGTCCCCTTGCATTTTTGCAGGAATAAGCAATCTTCATCATTGATGTATTTTCTTACAACGTTTGACAACGAGTCATAAATTCTTTAAATATTCATGTGGTTTCTTTTCACTTATTAACTTAAGCTTTTGAGTTGGACTTTTCTATATGGTATCAAAGTTAGAGATCCTAAATGCAAATTTTTCCAGTATTAGGATGCATACACAAGTGAGTTGTGTTAGATAAATCCCACATTGGAGAATTGATGTGGTGTAGAGTAGTTAATATATCTTAGTTGGCTCATAATTCATTGGCTAAATTTTTTAGTGAATGTGGGTCTAATTTGATATGTTAACAGACTCGGACTTAGGCTTTCGCTTGGCGATCTCCCGTATCGAACTTTTGTTGTGCACTCCAAACAAATTGTATCAAAGCCTATGGCTGCGCACTCCAAACAAATTGTATCAGAGCCTATGGTTGCGATTTCTCGGCCTATGGTGGCGGTTTCCCAACAGGTGGGCATTGTAGTGTAGCAATTTAGGCTCGTAAGAAGTTGATTCAAAAGGATGCCTAAATTAAGGATAAGTGGATAGGTGAGCGTTACGGTATAGCAATGTAAGCTCGTAAGAAGTTGATTCAAAAGGATGCCTGAATTAAGGATAAGCGGACCTAACATTAACCTCACACGTGAGGGGAAAATTGTTAGAATGCACGCGTGAGTGAGTTGTATTATAGAAATCCACATTAGAGAATGGATATGGTATAGAGCAATTAATATATCTTAGTTGGTATAAGCTTTTGAGTGAACTTATGTCCAATTGGATGTGTTAACGAGCTTGGACTTGAGCCCCCTCTTGGCAGTCTCTCTAGGTGAAGGTATCAAACTTCTCTTGTGCACTCCCAACATCCAGGCCCCAATTTGCTTCCCCAGTTACATATTTCTATACTTTAGCCTTAGACCAAAGGCCAGCCTATATGTAAGGGAGAGTATTAGAATATTTAGAAAATTATTTAAGCTTTTAAAACAGTTAGTAGTGGTCTCATAAAAACATAACATAGTATCAGAGCTAGTGTTATCCCTTTCACAAATGTGACTAGTCAAAAGTTCACATGTCGCTCGTAATCTAGCTTTGTATGTGAGAGGAGGTGTTGAAATATTATTCTACATCGCTTGATAACCTAAATTCTTTTAATATATATACGGTCTCCCTTCACCATTAGTTTAAGTTTGTGGATTGGGCTTCCTTACACTCATAATTTTGTAACCCTCAGGAATCAGCCTATACTTGAAACCATTCATAAGACATTGACCGCAGCTCCCCCTGTGTAGCCTTGAATAAGAGATACGGTGCAGCTAACGCCAACTGCGATTGGCGTAACCTTCGTTGTCAGGAGTCTTGAATTTGCCAATAGTAACAACTTGCTTAGTCATGCAATCGCCTTCAGATGAGAGCTTGATCAAGTAAATTAGGGCACTATAATTTGATGAAGTCTCCAAAATAATGGATCGGCAGGGACCTTGGTAGCAAACGGGATTGTCGGAATTTTTGGCCCCATTTGCACTTCTGCGCATACAAAAGAACACATTCCATGTCGGGATGTACTCGACTGGATTGCTAGGAGACCGCTTCGTCCGCGATCCATCCACAATGTCGCAAAGTATGGTTTGGATGAGGGAAAAAGCCACGCCTTAGAAATGCACATGAATTTATGACGGGAGACTTGACTGGCAATGACACGAGTAGTTTACCGATAACATCCGGCAGAAGGATATGGGACAGCGATTCCATGGTATTCGAATGGATCGAGAAATAACAAGGATAAGACCTAGAAAAATATCTTATGATATACGGAAGCCAAACATATATGATGATATGTTTTGCACCAAAACTGAAGACCTTTCTATGCGTAATGCCAGCTCAGTCGATTAGGGTTAGATTGTGCTGTGTTCTTCGCCAGTTTCATTTGACTTTTCAATTTTAGTCTGTTCTTTAATTTTAGCCAAGCAGATTTTCTGTCTGAGAAAAATCGACAAAGTTAAATTTAAATGACTCAAAAAAAAAAAGTTCATGAATGAAAGTGACTAATTAACCCATGACTTAGAACTTCCACCGTCATCCTCCGGTGATATGTCCTATTGTATGTACATCTTGATTCATTTCAGACAATAAGATATGTTCTTCATGAAATGTAATTAGTTTTAGGGTCGAATGAAAGTGTAACCAGTGAACAAATTGAGAATTCCAAAGTTTGATGACAAAGTAATAAACTTTTATAGATTGTGCCTCCGTCAAGAACCAAATGAAAGAACTTATTGTACAGACAGAGAAAGGGTATAACATATTCATCCTCAGTCTAGAAATTTGACCATCCGTAGGAAATAAAATTGCATATTTCCTGTGACATTCATCAGTTTATATAAAAAAAATATTAAATATGTCTCAAGTTTAAGCTGTTGAAAGAACTCAATCTGAATTGAGTTGTGGATAAAACCAAATATCGAAAGAATAGAATCCAAGGCTAAATTTGGGAAATCAGTTTTCTTAGTATGCTTTGGGGCCTTCGGCTACTGAGGTTGGAAAGTCCAACATGCACTTTGAATTTGACATTGATCCTGCCAGGTCAAGAAGGAGAACCATGTGTTTCTTGTTTGACTCGTAGACTTCAACTTTAACCGACCCAATATATACTTTCTAATGGCGGTGGGCCGATGGCTTATATATAAATTGTTGATGCGAAGTCTTGAAGGGCCGCTTGTGTATGAGATTTGGTGTGCAAAGAAGTGCAAAGGAAACTCGTGAATTACATTCATAAAATTAGTATTCAATTCAATTAATTTTTTGTCATAAGAACTTGTGTATAATTCCCTCATGTGATTAAGAGGTTATTTTGTAAGGATTTACAGGACCAAACATTGCGTGAGTTATTGAGACTTGGGAAACACTACAAATGTTTGAGTGACTCGAGTGCGGTAGTAATCTCCATTGTATCACTTGATTTATAATGGGGTTCATTGTTGCTCTCTCCGTAGACGTAGGTCACCGATAACTCTATAAAAATAGAGTTATTTTATATATTTTACACAATGCAATATATATGAGAAAATATTTGGATTTCCTTCTAATTATACAATATAATGAGATATAGAGAAGATTAGGAAAAAATTGGCAAAAATTATGAATTCAAATCAAAAAGTGTTGGAAGGTGGATATCAAATCAGGGAATCCTTGATTTTGTTCCCTAATTTCAAGTATTGGAAGATAAAAATCAAATTAAAGATTCTCTTATTTACTCCCTATTTTTATGTGCAAAATAAACAATTATCTAGATATAAGAGTCTTGGATGTATCCTATGAATAGGACAACATTGAGAGCTTAGAGGGACAACTAGATTTTTATTTTCATATTGTTTTTCATTGTTCTAGAGTTTTTTCAAATATTTTGACAAAAAAAAAAAACAAAAGTGGTAACAAAATTATTATTCTTTGATTCAAGATGTTAGGTTTAATTTACATTTTCGTTTCTTCTTCTACAATATTATAATTTTCTTTTATTAGGGCTATGATGTAGCTTAACTATGATGATATGAACTTCATAATTTTTGTGTGTGCAAGTGATTTCATTCATGTGAGTTATATATTATTGTCCTTAATACTTTTAAGTGACTAGCCACCACTTGAATAATTCAATATATATGTTTGAGATTGAGAAATAATTATATGCAATTGCTCCTTATAATATATAACTATGAATTAAGCGTGGATAAAGATACATCACGTTATTTGTATAGCTTTCAATGATAAGGTGATCCAAAAGACTCATTGTAAGTCGGAAATATTCATAGATTTTAGTGCAATTATGTTTCTTTAAATTCACATAGAGATGTAATGGATAAATAAATCAAGTAGGCTTGCTATACTTATAGATAGGATAGTAAATATATTAGGAAATTCCACAATCACAAGCTTGATATCGTTCTTGTACACGTAACAATCTAAATGTGTATCTAGTGGTTATGATGAAACTGAATGCTTTAACATATTTATTTGATTGATTTATTACATTTAGTTCCAAAATTTTCTTTTGTGATTTTTAGTTTTAATTTATTCTCCATTTTATTTTGATCAATTAGATAAATTTTAAATTTTAAATTTTTAATATTTAATTGGTCTACTATTCATTAATCTCTATTCAATGATATTTTTTTTCTCGTTATTGTATTACTTGTTTGACACATTCACTTGCATTTAAAATTTTACAAACAATCACTATTAGGGGTGAGCGGTTCCAGGTTCCTTATAGATTCTAGCTAGAACCTACAACCTATCCTCGGGTATAGGTTCCTCATTTTTTAGAACCTAAAACCTACCTATTAGAATCAAGAACCTAGAACTTACCTTATCACAGGTTATAATGTCAGTTTCAAGTCCAACAAGTTCTTCTTCTTTTTTAGCTAAAAAAGAAAATGAATACAACAATAATAAACAAGATTGCCATTCAACTATATTATCAACAAAGGAAAAGAAATTCTTGGCAGGGAATTCAACTAGATAAAAGAGAGAAAATGGAACAAAAGTCTGCATTAAAACGGAACAAAATTCACTAGACCATAAAGTTTGTTTTGGAACTTTGTATTAGGGAATTTATAACACAATAGAACAAACTAGACCCTAAAAACAAGAGCATTAAAATTGCAGATATGACATTAAAAGAAAGATGAGTTTTTAGTCCTCAAACATCCATAAACAATCGTTCCAAAGTTTGATCAACCGAAATCAAAAGAAACAACAATTAAAGTTAATAAGTTAATAATAGCTATAAATTTAAAATTAAAGTGTCGTGAATCGGTTATTTGCAATTGCAACTACAACATTTTCTTTGCAATTGAAAGCTCACCATACGCAGGGTAACCCAGCATTGCAATTCAAGTAAGTGCTCCTTGGACATGATGAGAACTAACATCTTTTGGAGCATACAGAAAATAGCATAGCACGATGCTCAACTTGACTATATAATCAACCCATATATAAGAACTAAAGCCATCAAATGGAAGTGTAACGAGAAATGCTAGTAAACTAAAATAAGTATTAGATGCCTTACTACATGTATTCATTCCACTTTAACTAGTAAACTCTATTTACCAATGATAATCTCCTCATTAAGACAATCTACATCTAAAAAAAAAAAAAAACAGAGATATACAGACAGCTCTCAATCAATTTTGAGTGCAAATCAAAACTTCCACTACTTTAGGAGTTAAAGAATTTCGAAAACCATCAAGCATACGACCCAATTTACCGAAAGTTGACTCTAAAGCAACAGTAGTCACGAGAATAGATAAAATATTCCGAACCATCAAAGAAATGATTTTATATTTTGAGCCAACAGTCTTCCACCACATCAAAAGGTCAAAATCAAGAACTTTTTCATTCTTTTTTTTGAAGATACTCATCAAGCTCGGATTTGTTGTCATTGTACCGTTGTTCGTTCAAGTGCAAAAACATTTTCTTCCAAGCTTGGGCGTCATACTTCTTTCTACCTTCATTACCACCCACATCGGTATTGGAATCACTACTACTTGCTCTCAAACTGTGGCTACCAAAATTTTGATCACTTGAAACAAGAGAAAATTGCTCATAAAATTCATACAAATGCCCCAATGCGTCTTTTACCTTGTAATGCATCCTTTTAATTTTCAATTCATCATCATAAATTTGTCTATACAGGAAACTCACATAATTCAACTTGGCTGTAGGATCTGATATAACCGCAATCAACACCATCATGTTCACTTTATCCAAGCTTCCATAATGTTTGTCAAATTTTCTTTCATTTTTATACCCATAACTTGAAACTTAGAACCCGAAACATCCGTCGCATCTTTCAAATATCTATACAAAAGAGCTATCCCTTCAAAATAATCATTTGAAGTAATATATGAACTCTTCGACATCCGATTGGTGGCATCATAGAATATTTTTATAAATTCCGAAAGAATAATAACATTTTCCTAATCATCATCTTTAGGAATTTCATGGTTAAGCTCACTTGCCAAAGATTTATCATATTCTTCCATTATTTCAAAAGCTTTTTTGAACTTCATGGCGATATCTAATATGAGATAAGGGGAGTTCTATCTAGTGGTAACATCAAGAATAACCGAATCCTTATAAGTGATTTGTTCACTCTCAATGCAAGATTGAAAAATGCTTTGGCTCTTGTGAAAGAAGTCCTCACATATCTGACCACATTTCAGATATGTGCAATAGAGTCACGCACTGTAGTCAAGTCATCTATCACAATCAAATTTAATATAAGAGCCGTGCACCTCATGTGCAAAACACTACCATCTAATATCAATAACATCTCTCTTAAAAAAATTTCCCTTAAGTAACCGATTGCAACATCATTCGAATTAGTATTATCCACAGTGATTGTGGACACATTTTTTTTCTATTCCCCACTCCTGGATGCATTTCTCCATCATTTTCCCAATCTCCCTACTCCTATGACTATGCATCACCACAAAATTGATAATTCTTTTATGTAACTTCCAATTTTCATCAATCAAATGTGCAGTGAGACACAAATAATTTGGATTTTGAATGGAAGTGAGTGCGATCCTAGAATTAATCTTTCCAAAATAAGTCTTATGATAAGTTCCTTCACAAAAATAATTCATGCAATCTTTTGACACTGTAATATGTGATAAAATGTTTGAAGAGAGATTGTAACTCACTAACAAATGCATGAAATCTAACATGCTTAACCAAGGAAAAGGTCGTTCATCAATTATGATGAACCGAGTAAGCATTTTCCTACAATGTTCTTAATTAAATGACCATGTCGACAAGACGCTACCAGTGCTAAAATCTCCCCTTGCCTTGCTAGCTATGTCTATATTACACGGTGTAAAGAATCTTTGCTTCTTTTTAACATTGCGAGGAAACTTCTTGCACTTGATCAACTGCTTCCTCATTGTAGAAATACCGTTAGCAACACGAAACTTAAATATAAACCCACAATGAATGCACTTCACTTGATATGATCTTCCATCCTTATCATTGATTCTCGCATAATGATTCTAGCATTCGGATGTATATTTCTTATCACGAGGAAGAAGACAAGAACCAAGTATCTTATTTATGGCACTCATGATAGGGTATGGCTCTTCTTAATTTTCATCGCCAGACAATTCCAATTCCGTGATCGAAGTTATCTCCTCACATTCCTCCACCTCTATTCACATGTTATCTTGACACATTAACTTCACAGATATCGCTACAGAAGAAGTTACTCCATATTCACATATGATTGACAAGAAAGAAGAAATCACACGGGATGAAGGGGAAATGTCAAAGAATTGACCACTTGAAAGCCGCTCTTTTTAATTTCCAGTCAGCAGCAAGTAAGAAACAGAGAGCCTGTTTTAAGATAAGCTATATAAATAATAATCAAATAGGAGTATGTTGTGTCAAAAATCCTCATTGCCCATATAAGAGTTCACCATTTAATTCACGTTTAGCCTTGTTATAATTAAGCCCCTTAGATTCAAATAATGTCAAAGTAGGTAATAGCAACCACATTGTCAACCCTAATAAGCTCATGAGAACTTGAAACTAATCAAGCTTAATTTGATCAATAAACTGTGCTCAATGCATGGAGAGACCAGAATTATTGCTCCTGATGATACAAGATTCATTATGGGTGATGTCAGAATATTACTAATGAATCTAGGATTAAGTTTAGAGAAAAAAATCCACAGGCCCATCTAGTATCCATTATCCATCTTTGAAGAGAATGCTAAATGTAGAGTTTTGGGACACCTAGAGTGCCAAAACTTCAGAAATGTACACTTAAGTGCTAGTTTCGGAGTAAAGTGGATCACTTAAGTACCACTCCGGCCAAAATCTGGCGAAATGGCTGACGTGACAATTTTCCGGCAAGTTGGGTGCAAAACGGCATCATTTTGCACACTGACGTGGTGAGAAAATGCAAAAACGACGTCGTTTTGTGTATGATGTGTAAATAATTAATATAAAAATTAATTTAATTAAATTTAAACTTAATTTCATTTAAAATATTCTAAAAATTTAAAAACTTAAAATTTAAATAAAAGGAAGGGGGGCCGAAGGGGGCGTCTGAGGGCTGAGCCCTCGCCACCCTGGCCAGGGCTCGACGACCCCGGCCGATGCTCCCCCCATTATCGCCAGCCCTTCCCAGCGGCGGTAGGGAGGCATCGGCAACGAGGGCTCAGCCCTCAGCCGCCCCCTTCGGCAACCCCCCGCCCCCCCTTTTTTAATTTTAAGTTTTTTTTATTTTTTAGAATATTTTAAATAAAATTAAGTTTAAATTTGATTTAATTAAATTTTATATTAATTATTTACATATCAGAGCCAAAACGACGTCGTTTTTGCATTTTCTCACCATGTCAGCGTGCAAAACGAGGCCGTTTTGTACCCAACTCGCTGGAAAATTGCCACATCAACCATTTGGCTAGATTTTGGCCAGAGTGACACTTAAGTGATCCACTTTACTCCGAAACTGACACTTAAGTGTACATTTCCAAAGTTTTAGCACTTAAGTGTCCCTCCGTACCAAGTTTTGGCACTTGGGCTGTTCTTCAGCTAGTATGCATATAGTATATTACCACTAAAGGAAGTTAGGGAATTATATGCTTCTAAGCTGGTAATGATATATGATGAGGAAAAGCATTTATGCGGCCTTAAATCCTAAGGAAATGACAATCTTCTTGCGGCATAAAGTGAGAAGATCACCACATGATGCATATAGAGACAAAAAAATCAAAAAATGGACGGTCAAGCCCAACCCCTCCAAACTAGTTAGAAAACCATATGTTAGGTAATTAGCCTGCTTCTAAACCCCAAGCCTCAAGTAGACCTTCAACACAACCAAGCATGAGAGGGAGGGAGAGAGCATATTGCGAGGCTAGGAGCTCGAGAAGACGGAGGATGGAAGCTGAGGGAAGTGATGGGGCGAGCGGCATTGATTCGTCATCGAGGGCGTCGTTGAGCGGAGGGGAGACAAGTGGCGTCAAGTCGTCGTTGAGGGTGTCACTAAGCGAAGGGGGGACGAGCGACATCGAGTCATTGTCAAGAGCGTCACCAAGCGGAGGGGAGCGAGTGGCATCAAGTCATCGTCGAGGGTATCACCAAGCAAAGGGGGGCAAGTGGCATCATCGAGGACATCACCGAGCGGAGGAGGGCGAGTGGCAATGAGTTGTCACCAACTTTGAGGGCGTCGCCAAGCGGAGGGGGGCGAGCAGCGAGGAGTCGTCGTTGAGGGCGTCACCGAGCAGAGGGGGCCGAGCGGCATCTAGTCAAGGGCATCCTAGAGCAAAGGAGGGCAAGTGGCGTCTTGGGGGGGGGGGGAACGGCGTCGCCGAGCAAAGAGAGAGAGAGAGAGAGGAAAGTCATGAGTCAAGGTCGGGGGTAGAGCAGAGAGGGAGAGGAGAAACGAATTTGGAATAAAATTAGGGTTTTAGGATTAGGAACCAGAAATCGAACCGGGAAACTACCAATTCCGGAAAAAAAAAAATGAATCAGGAGCCGGAACCTCTCTCTTTGAAACAGGGAGTCAAGCCGAAGCCACCAGTCTAATTCTTCGGTTTTGGGTTCTACCGAGGAATTGCACTCGCCCCTTGTCATTATGACTGAATCACGAAAATCTGATGTCCTATATATTTTCTTATTCTATCTATTTAATTATTTAAACACTCACTTTCTGCAACATAAAAAATCCTTGAAGACAATTTTTTTAAAATTTTACAGCAACGACTATATCTTAATGACACAATACATAATATATATATATATATCTTTGATAGGTGCCACATTTAGACGATAAGATCTTGGGGAATATAATGAAATGCATACAACATCAAAACTACGAAAACAATAGACGATTGTCTATCTCTGGAAAAAGCATATGTGAATTTCCGTGAATGTTTGAAACCTAGTTCTTTATTGGAAGTTGGGCATGGTCAACAGTGAACCTCGACCCACTTGGTTCGTGAGAGTAGGATCTCCGCCTCCCAAGTCAATGACATCAAAAGATAAATCAATGCCGCTTCCCTGGATTCCAACGTCACTGATCTGCATATCCTCCACATCACAGCACACCAACTTCTCATCCCCCATGCGAAGCAAAAGTTTGCCATGCCTGGTAAGTCCCAAGGCCGCTCGGACCGTCGACCCTATCGGTAGCACAATGTGATGCTGCTTAGTCCAGGACGTGGCCACGCCATACTCCTTCATCACCCAAATGCCGCATTCCTCTCTGTTCCATATGTAGAAAGCAATCAAAGCCAGTGAACCGCATGACACTGAGAGCGTCGCTTTGCCTCTCGGATTTAGAGAGAATTGTGTGAGATTTTCCGATTGGGGCAGCTCGATGACTTCTCCGAATTTTTCCTCCTTCATATCGAAGGCTACAATTGAGTTGTAAGGTGCCTCCTCTGCAGGCGCCGCGAGCCAATGCGCGGCCCCATTGACAAATGCCCGTGAATTGCCACGAACCGTCCAAGTGAAATTGGGCCTGCCCAGGCTCTTCCATCTGTGACGGCCTAGGCTATAAACCTCGACAAGCGATGGCCTTATTGGAGAATCAGCCTCTCTCACACCGCCGCGAGAATAAGTAATCCTCACGACCTTGTAATCCCGGGCATTCGGCTCATACCCGAAACCATGGACAAGATATTGACTGCAACATGCTGAATTGTAGCCCTGAATTAGAGACTGGGTGCAAACGGGCCAACGGTGACAATGGACGCAACCCTTGTTGGGAAGGGCCTTGACTTCGCCTGTGGACGGGCTCCACAGGAGAACGGCTTGCTTTCTCGCTCGACGGTGTGAGTACGAAAGCCCGGACAAGCAAATCAGAGCACCATCGCTGGACGAACCGATCACGGATATCGAAAACCATTTGTCGCCAAGAAGCAGATTCACATTTTTCTTCCCGATGGACGCGTTTTTGAACATTAAAGAGCACTTGTTGTGATTTTCCCATTCCAACGGGACCACCAGAAGGGAAGTCCCGCTGCGATTCAGCCATACCGTCAGGAAGTACGGCTCGGACAAGAGTGAACGCCACGACTTTGAGACGCACCGGAACCGGACGAGAGAGCGGGCTGGTAAGCAAGCCAGGATTTCAACCACGACATTGGATGGAAAGATACCAGAGAGCGATGCCATGGTACTCGCGGACCGGTAGACAGATTGCTAGGAATTAAAGAGGACAAGAGCAAGAAGCAGGGGCAGTCAGACTCACTGATCTTGCAATTGGATAAAACTTGTGAGAAAATTTGTGGGACTTTGGTGAAGCAATACGGTATTTGTTTATGGTGATTGACAAGGAAAAACATGGAAATAGTTAAATAAGCAAAAGACGGCAAAAAAATTAAGAAAACTTACCGAATAAGGAAAAATATGGAAATTCTTAGAGTTATTGCTAGGACTCAATTGAGGGAAAAAAAATCTCAAACTTGGGTTGGTTTAAGGAAGGCAATCTGATTCTCCATTTACACAATACATGATTTTGTTGCCAATTCATTCCCAAATACGTCCGAACAAAAAGAACAACTGGTAATTAAGTCGTCGTTAGAATATGAGAAGGTATTTTGTGAGTTTGAAGAATAATGTGGCAGTGACACAGGACGTGTTAGATGTATGCCCTAAAGCTGTTATGTAATAGTTACATATTAGGGATTTCATTTGTACATATAAAGATTATGTTCCTTTTATTTTATTTTTTTAAAAAAGGAATTGATTAATTAATTATTTGTTCATTTAATTAATTAATATATATATATATATATATATATATAAAGCTTCATGCATGTGCACGAAGCACATGCATGAAACTTGGATGGTCAGCAACCGCTGACCATCATCCACGAATTCGTGCATGAACGGTCAGCAGTTGCTGACCATCATGCACGAAGTAGTGCATGAGCAACCGCTCATGCACGATTGTTCGTGCATGAACAACCGCTCATGCACGATTGTTCGTGCATGAGTGGGGACGATCAGCAACGGTTGCTGATCGTCCATCGATCAGCAACGGTTGCTGATCGGTTTATAACTTTAAAAGAGTTGTTTTTTTTTTAAAAGAAATGCGACACTTCAAAGGGTTGAAAGACAGAGAAAATAGAGCAAAGTGTGTGTGTGTGTTCTTGTGTCTTTGAGACGCAAGAAAGAAGAACATTATCTCGTTCGGGCCGTGACTATTATACATCAAGGATACGACGGTTTGTTTCCACGTGATTGCTAGTACAATCGAAGTGGTGAATATCCAAAATTCTTTCTTCCGTTCGACGTTCGTTGTTGGTGTGTCTGAGCTAGAGGTCCGACACTTGTGGGACTTGAACTGTAGAACATCCGAACCGACTTGTTCAAAGCGCGCTTCGAGAGGTAATTTGTCTAACTCTCTTTTTACATTCAGATTTTGATTAAAAACGCACGAACGACGTCTAAGGAGAATCATGTGTAAAATATATCTTTGTTTCCGCTGCGTTTATATTGTTAATTTTTCTTATACATGATTCATGAAAACACCAACAGTGGTATCAGAGCCAACCTTAGGCGTTTTTCGTGCGTTTAATTGATTTATAGTTCAAATATATTTTTGCGTTCTAATGGCCAATTTATTTTTTAAGAGAATTGGTTCTCTTGCTCTTATGTGGCCTATAGAAGTTGATTAATTTATGTGATATATTTAATCAGCCAAGCAAAAATTAGAACTAAATCAATTTTGAATCAAAATCCGTAACTTGTTATACTTTGTTTTTATATTCTGCAAATGATATGTAGAATTTTATGTATGCCTTCCAGAGCTTTAAATTTTGAATTTATGGCTCGTAAGGAAGGGTGGTGATCATGGAAAAATCCCCAATTGTTGTATGGATGAATGTATGATGATTACAGGTATTCATTTTTGGGGTTGTAATTATTAAATGGAGGCTGCGTCCTTCCTTTTATTTTATTTTAATTTTTCATGATATGTAATTATAGTATAGTTTAGTATTTCAATTGTTGATGTAAATACTACAAAAGAGGAGGAGCTATTGGAGGAGCCATTAAACCGGTGAGCTCTCTGGGCCCGGTCTTTGAAGAGTTCAAAGATTGAAGAAAAAGTGAAGAGCAAGTCCATATTATTAAAACATTAAAATGGCTAAATGGGTCTCTTTGGCTCGAGACCCATTGAACCATAATTCCATGATCACCACATAGGATAGATATTATGTGATATCTATTTATTTATTGTGTTTATGATATTATGCATGTTAAACCGGTTAATGTGCAAAGTGAGACCGTTAATAACGACCCAAATCTCCTTACAAAGAATATTAAGTCGAAACGGGTTTCGGACTCGTGGCCTTCCATTGTCGTGGTTTGATTCAATATTATTGTGGTTAACTGACCGGCTATGGATACATAGGGGTTAATTACCATTTATAATATTGGACCACTCCATTATACATATGATGTTGTGGGGTTGGAGCCAAATGATTTCTAATAACTGTTAGGTGAGGAAATCGTTTGTGTTTTCAATACTTGCATGAGACGATGGGCTAGACTTAACTATGATCATGATGCCAATAACTGTTAGGTGAGGCTTTCATGATCTAGAGGCCGAAGTTATGATTGGGACTCGCATATGATGCGTTGAACAAGTTGGTTCACTCACTTAGTTCATAGAACACCAATAACTGCTAGGTGAGGTGGACTTTGGACTAGTGGGACTCCAATCCCCACTAGTAATCTTTACCCAACAAAGATTACCGTTTCCCATCTTAAGGAGTATGGGATTTGAATATAAATTTAGTGGGAGGATCTATTTCATTTAAAGGCCAAAATGAAATAGTTATTTTGAAAGATACAACGGCTAACAATTTATTTTCTGCAACAGATATATTATTACTCTGAAAATGGTGACTACAAACCCACTCGCTTCTATACTTGACAAGAATTGTTTGACTGGACCCAATTTCACTGACTGGGTGAGGAATTTGAGAATTGTTCTCAATTCAGAAAAAATTGGGTATGTGCTTGATGAAATGATGCCAACCTCCTTTCCTGAGGGTGGGACCCAAGAGGAGCGTGTCACTTATGATAAGTGGCGTGACGATGACTTAAAAGTTAGGTCATATATGCTTGCTTCTATGAATAATGAATTGCAGAAGAAGTATGAATCTATGGAAGATGCTAGGTCGATCATTTTGCACTTAAAGGAATACTTTGATGAGAATGGTCGAACCTCTAGATATGAGATATCTAAGGCATTGTACCGTATGAGGATGGCTGAAGGATCATCAGTTAATGATCATGCTTTGAAAATGATTTGGCACATTGAAGAATTGGCTAGGCTAAATCTCGTTATGGACAACGAGTTAGCTGTGGATTTGATCCTCCAATCTTTACCCGATTCCTTCTCTGGTTTTGTCCAAAACTTCCACATGCATAAGATGGATAAAACTCTCGCTGAGTTACATAGTATGCTGGTAGTTTATGAGAAGGAAATGCACAACACGAGACCAAATGTAGTGGCTATGGCTAAGGCTTCTTCTTCAAAGGGTAAGACTGTTTTAAAGAAGAATAAATGGAAGAGGCCTGCCAAACCTGTTG
This sequence comes from Eucalyptus pauciflora, assembly GCA_007663325.1. Lineage (NCBI taxonomy): Eukaryota > Viridiplantae > Streptophyta > Magnoliopsida > Myrtales > Myrtaceae > Eucalyptus > Eucalyptus pauciflora. Next base: position 507,444 of record VMYD01000042.1, read on the forward strand.
TGCAACCAAAACCCAAGATTGATAAAGGGAAATGTCATTACTGTGGTGTCAAAGGGCACTGGAGGAGGAACTGTAGGAAGTACCTCGCGAGCTTGAAGGTCAAGCCCAAGGACCAACCTTATGAAGGTATGGTGTCTATGCTTATTGAAACTAATCTTATGGTTAGTGTTGAATCCAGCTCATGGGTTCTAGATTCTGCTGCAACTTCACATATTTGTATGTCTTTGCAGAATCTGGAAATAAGCAGGATGCTAAGGCGAAATGAGATTGTCCTGACGTTTGCCAATGGAGCAAGAGTTGCTGCATTAGCTATAGGGATTTTTCGTTTATGTTTGCCTTCTGGACATGTATTGGTTTTAAAGAACTGTTTGCATTATAAGAATGCTGTTAGGAACATCATCTCTATACCTCGTTTGGGTAAAGAGAATTATGAATTTTCTTTCGCTAATGATGTATGTTCTATTTATCATAATAGAACATGTGTTGGTTCTAGCTTATTAACCAACAATCTTTATACCATTACAATGTCCGGTAATGCGATTACCAATGTCAATAAGCAAAATAGAATTGATATAAATGCCATAACTAATAAACGCCCTAGAGACGGTCCAAATAAAAAGTATGTTTGGCATCTCCGATTAGGTCATATTGGAGAAGACAGAATTAACAAGTTGAGTAATGATGGGTACATTGATCCATCAAATTTTGAGTCATACTCGACTTGTGAGGCATGTCTTCTAGGAAAAATGACCAAAGTGCCTTTTGTAGGACAAAGTGCGCGAGCTGCTGACATATTAGAATTAATACATACAGATGTATGTGGACCAATTAATGAAACTGCTAGAGGTGGTTACAATTACTTCATTACCTTTACCGATGATCAGTCACGGTATGGTTATTTATACCTCATGAAGTATAAATCTGAATCATTTGAAAAGTTCAAGGAATTCAAGGCTGAAGTTGAGAAACAAACAGGAAAATGTATTAAGGCTCTTCGATCGGATCGAGGAGGTGAATACCTTAGTACTGAATTCCTGGACTATCTTAAAGAGAATGGCATTTTATCACAATGGACACCTCCTGGAACTCCAGAACATAATGGTGTATCTGAACGAAGAAATCGTACTTTATTAGATATGGTGCGATCTATGATGAGTTACACCGATTTGCCAATATCCCTTTGGGGATATGCCCTTGAGACAGCTGTATATATACTGAATAGAGTGCCGTCCAAATCCGTTCCAACTACGCCCTATGAGATATGGCATAGTAGGAAACCTAGTCTTAATCATATTAAGATTTGGGGTTGTCCAGCTTTCGTGAAAAAGTTGAAAATGGATAAATTGGAGGCAAGATCTGAACAAGGTCGCTTCATTGGATATCCAAAGGAAACTCTTGGATATTACTTCTATTTTCATTCAGACCAAAGAATTTTGGTAAGCAAGCACACTTCTTTTCTGGAGAATCAGTTCATCCAAGAAGGTGGTGCTGGGCGGAAAATAGTCTTACAAGAAGAAAATAATGAAGTACCAAACAACCGAGTTCAGATACCAATCTCTGATTCAGTGGGAGCTTCTGATACACAACCTCTTAGGAAAAGCGCGAGAATGTCTCGCCCACCTGCTCGTTATAGACACTCAGTTGATCATATTGAACCAATATTCATTGTGAATGATAGTGATCAACCTGGTGATCCTAAAACCTATGAGGAGGCGATGTTGGACATCGATTCTGGTAAATGGCTAGAAGCCATGAAATCCGAAATGGATTCAATGTATTCCAATGAAGTTTGGACCTTAATTGACCTGCCTGATGGTATTGTACCAATTGGCTGTAAATGGATCTTCAAGAGGAAGATGAATGCTGAAGGTCAAATTGGAACTTACAAAGCACGGCTGGTGGCGAAAGGATATCGTCAGAAAGAAGGAATTGATTATGACGAAACTTTCTCACCTGTGGCCATGCTAAAATCCATTCGGATTATGTTGGCTATAGCTGCACACCTGGATTATGAGATATTCCAGATGGATGTCAAAACGGCTTTTCTAAATGGTTTTCTCGATGAGGACATCTATATGGAACAGCCACAGGGTTTTGAATCCAGTAGTAAAAAACGAAAGGTGTGTAAGCTTAAGAGATCCATTTATGGACTCAAACAAGCCTCCAGAAGTTGGAACATCCGTTTTGATGAGGTAGTCAAATCGTTTGGCTTCATAAAAAATCCAGATGAACCTTGTGTATACAAGAAGATCAGTGGGAGTGCAATTGCATTTAGTTTTGTATGTCGATGATATACTTTTGATTGGAAATGATGTACCAATGATATCATCGATAAAAATATTCTTGTCACAGAAATTCTCCATGAAAGATTTAGGAGAGGCAACCTATATTTTAGGTATCAAGATCTATAGAGATAGATCAAGACGATTGATTGGCCTCTCACAATCTACGTACATAGACAAAGTGTTAACACGGTTTAACATGCAATGTTCCAAGAGAGGATTATTGCCTTTTAGGCAAGGGATCCGTCTTTCTAAGGAGATGTGTCCCCACACTCCTAAAGAAAGAGAGCGGATGGCGAAGATACCATATGCATCCGCTATTGGAAGCATAATGTATGCTATGCTATGTACTAGACCTGATATTGCGCATGCTGTAAGTATTACTAGCAGATATCAGTCTGATCCAGGAGAAGAGCACTGGATAGCAGTCAAGAATATTCTTAAGTACTTGCGAAGGACTAAAGATTTATTCTTGATATATGGAGAAGGAGAATTTGAAGTTGTAGCTTATACTGATTCCGATTTTCAGTCGGATCCGAATGATTATAAGTCTACGTCTGGTTTTGTCTTCACATTCAATGGTGGTGCAGTTAGTTGGAAAAGTTCCAAACAAAGTATAACTGCCGATTCCACCACTGAGGCAGAGTATGTAGCTGCTTCTGAAGCAGCAAAGGAAGCCGCTTGGATGAAGAAGTTTATTTCTGAACTTGGAGTCGTTCCTTCAATTGAGCAACCGATCACATTGTTTTGTGACAACAATGGGGCGATAGCTCAAGCTAAGGAACCAAGGTCTCACCAGAAGTCCAAGCACATTGAGAGACGCTTCCATCTCATCAGAGAAATTGTTGGGAGAGGTGATATCGCCTTGCAGAAAATTGCCTCAGCAGAAAACGTGGCAGATCCCTTCACTAAGGCCTTACCTCAGTCTTCTTTTGAAAGACATATTGACAAAATGGGTTTGAGGTACCAAACAAGTTGGCTTTAGTGCAAGTGAGAAATTGTTAGATGTATGCCCTAAAGCTGCTATGTAATAGTTACATATTAGGGATTTCAGTTGTACTTTCATTATTATTATTTAATTAGTGGCAATGACGTATTCATTCATTTGTCCAATTATTTTATATTGATGAATGATTCCATAAGATCAATTGCAACTAGACCTATTCTTGAGACGTCAAGAATATATGTGATGGGTTCATAGTTAGACCGAATCTTTAAATTGTTCCCGGTCGATGGATTATTGAGTGGATATTAATAATCCTGTTGAGACCGGTGTGTTCTTAACTTCGCCATTAAGTATTGGATACTTAAGGGAATGATGAGTCATATGTCATTGGGTATTATGATGCCTGAGTTAGAACACAGGTGTTTGTATTAGACAAATTCACTGAACGTGACGCATATAGAACGATTAGTGACATGGAAGCTTTTAGCGTGGTCAATGTCTAATTGTTCATGCTTTGGTCTTGTGTAAATAATCCTTAGACCTGAGGCACAGTGTTAACTTGTGTATTGAACAACTATGGTTCATGGGTGCACATAATGCCGGGTCGTTGATCCGTCTTTATACCTGATGGTCATAATTTGTTCATATATGAAGTTACACGTGTGCGCAATATGGAATCTGTCTCCTTGTTATATGCAAGGTATGATAATGATGTCCTATGCGATCTAATTGTGACACTACATTGAAATCCTCGGCCGGGGTTGTAATTGAGAATAAATTGTTTATGTCTCAAATAAAATGCATGTCAATTAGATTTGTGCATATGATCGAATTAATGACTTGACTAATATTCCATGGTCTTTGTTTGATCGGGACATAGTAAGACAGAGGGATTGAATTACACTGTAGCCAAAACTGACAGGTTCATTATGTTCTTAAAGTATTCACACTATCTGGGTAGCCATGACATATTGCTAGATGTCAATCATGGCTTGTAAGACCCAAAGTTTAATCGGGACAATTAATTCTTTTGGAAGTATTAATGTGTTAGTACAAGTCTTACTACCAGCTTAGTGATGAACCTAGCGATGTCACACACCATAAACAATTAGGATGACGTGGAACAAGAGAGAAATATTATTGCAAATGTGTTTGCAATTACTGCAATCGAATTGAGTCGATTTGAAATTAAATTAAATGAGATTTAATTTAATTTGTATTATAGTCACGAGCCTACTTGCATATGATGCACACGCATACCCAAAGTGGATATATATTAAAATACCAAACAAGTTGGCTTTAGTGCAAGTGGGAGATTGTTAGATGTATGCCCTAAAGCTGTTATGTAATAGTTACATATTAGGGATTTCATTTGTACATATAAAGATTATGTTCCTTTTATTTTATTTTTTTAAAAAAAGGAATTGATTAATTAATTATTTGTTCATTTAATTAATTAATATATATATATATAAAGCTTCATGCATGTGCACGAAGCACATGCATGAAACTTGGATGGTCAGCAACCGCTGACCATCATCCACGAATTCGTGCATGAACGGTCAGCAGTTGCTGACCATCATGCACGATTGTTCGTGCATGAGCAACCGCTCATGCACGATTGTTCGTGCATGAACAACCGCTCATGCACGATTGTTCGTGCATGAGTGGGGACGATCAGCAACGGTTGCTGATCGTCCATCGATCAGCAACGGTTGCTGATCGTCCATCGATCAGCAACGGTTGCTGATCGGTTTATAACTTTAAAAGAGTTGTTTTTTTTTTATAAAGAAATGCGACACTTCAAAGGGTTGAAAGACAGAGAAAATAGAGCAAAGTGTGTGTGTGTTCTTGTGTCTTTGAGACGCAAGAAAGAAGAACATTATCTCGTTCGGGCCGTGACTATTATACATCAAGGATACGACGGTTTGTTTCCACGTGATTGCTAGTACAATCGAAGTGGTGAATATCCAAAATTCTTTCTTCCGTTCGACGTTCGTTGTTGGTGTGTCTGAGCTAGAGGTCCGACACTTGTGGGACTTGAACTGTAGAACATCCGAACCGACTTGTTCAAAGCGCGCTTCGAGAGGTAATTTGTCTAACTCTCTTTTTACATTCAGATTTTGATTAAAAACGCACGAACGACGTCTAAGGAGAATCATGTGTAAAATATATCTTTGTTTCCGCTGCGTTTATATTGTTAATTTTTCTTATACATGATTCATGAAAACACCAACAGGACGAACCAAGTCGATAGCATGTGAGAATTTTGAATTCTAATACATACTAGGTTGCAAGGCACACCTCGGGGCCAATATGGATTATTTACACCACATTGGGCATGTAAACAATATGTAAAGTGCTCAAGGGAGATAACTCTTTAATTTGTCACAACTCAAGAATATGGAGATTCAGCCATACCGTCAGGAAGTACGGCTCGGACAAGAGTGAACGCCACGACTTTGAGACGCACCGGAACCGGACGAGAGAGCGGGCTGGTAAGCAAGCCAGGATTTCAACCACGACATTGGATGGAAAGATACCAGAGAGCGATGCCATGGTACTCGCGGACCGGTAGACAGATTGCTAGGAATTAAAGAGGACAAGAGCAAGAAGCAGGGGCAGTCAGACTCACTGATCTTGCAATTGGATAAAACTTGTGAGAAAATTTGTGGGACTTTGGTGAAGCAATACGGTATTTGTTTATGGTGATTGACAAGGAAAAACATGGAAATAGTTAAATAAGCAAAAGACGGCAAAAAAATTAAGAAAACTTACCGAATAAGGAAAAATATGGAAATTCTTAGAGTTATTGCTAGGACTCAATTGAGGGAAAAAAAATCTCAAACTTGGGTTGGTTTAAGGAAGGCAATCTGATTCTCCATTTACACAATACATGATTTTGTTGCCAATTCATTCCCAAATACGTCCGAACAAAAAGAACAACTGGTAATTAAGTCGTCGTTAGAATATGAGAAGGTATTTTGTGAGTTTGAAGAATAATGTGGCAGTGACACAGGACGAACCAAGTCGATAGCATGTGAGAATTTTGAATTCTAATACATACTAGGTTGCAAGGCACACCTCGGGGCCAATATGGATTATTTACACCACATTGGGCATGTAAACAATATGTAAAGTGCTCAAGGGAGATAACTCTTTAATTTGTCACAACTCAAGAATATGGAGATTCAGCCATACCGTCAGGAAGTACGGCTCGGACAAGAGTGAACGCCACGACTTTGAGACGCACCGGAACCGGACGAGAGAGCGGGCTGGTAAGCAAGCCAGGATTTCAACCACGACATTGGATGGAAAGATACCAGAGAGCGATGCCATGGTACTCGCGGACCGGTAGACAGATTGCTAGGAATTAAAGAGGACAAGAGCAAGAAGCAGGGGCAGTCAGACTCACTGATCTTGCAATTGGATAAAACTTGTGAGAAAATTTGTGGGACTTTGGTGAAGCAATACGGTATTTGTTTATGGTGATTGACAAGGAAAAACATGGAAATAGTTAAATAAGCAAAAGACGGCAAAAAAATTAAGAAAACTTACCGAATAAGGAAAAATATGGAAATTCTTAGAGTTATTGCTAGGACTCAATTGAGGGAAAAAAAATCTCAAACTTGGGTTGGTTTAAGGAAGACAATCTGATTCTCCATTTACACAATACATGATTTTGTTGCCGATTCATTCCCAAATACGTCCGAACAAAAAGAACAACTGGTAATTAAGTCGTCGTTAGAATATGAGAAGGTATTTTATGAGTTTGAAGAATAATGTGGCAGTGACACAGGACGAACAAAGTCGATAGCATGTGAGAATTTTGAATTCTAATACATACTAGGTTGCAAGGCACACCTCGGGGCCAATATGGATTATTTACTCCACATTGGGCATGGAAACAATATGTAAAGTGCTCAAGGGAGAACATAACTCTTTAATGTGTCACAACTCAAGAATATGAATGACATCGATCAAATAAACATTAGTAAGTGGTTCGAATATGAGTTCGTAACAAAACTAGTCAATAACTTCGATCAAATAAACATTAGTAAGTGGTTTGAATATGAGTTCGTAACAAAATAAGTCAATAACTTCATCAAGAAAGTTGGTAAGCACTTCAAATAAAGAGTAATATCATTAAAATAGTTGGTAATTTCAATATAATTGGTATGTCATTAGAGTATCTGGTAAATCCAAAACACCATAATCAATGTTGGTAACATAATAAGTGACTAAAATACAAATTGGTAATTTCAAACTAGTTGGTCACATAAGAAAATTAGCAATTTTATATGAGAGTTGGGGAAATAGTCTTAATAATAAACAATTGGTACGCTTACTAAGTTGTTAATAATCAAATAAATGTTGGTAATTTAATATAGGAGGATGCAAGTGTGACTTACTTGACTCTCAGCACAAAATCGTAGAAAGAAAGACATTCCACGAAGTGAAATTAATTTTGATGAATACTCAATCGCCACACCCATTTAACGAAATCCAAAGATCAACTTTTGGTGAAATGGGATAAGTCCCGATTTCTAGTGAAACACACACACATACAAGAAAATCTTAAATTTTGTAAGGCGTATTCGCATAAGGCACCGCAAGCCAATGCGTGGAACCATTACCAAATTCCCGCAAATTGCCAGAAACCATCCACGTGAAATCGGACATGGCCAGGCTCGTCCATGTGTCCCTCCCTAGGCTATAAGCCTCGACAAGCCACGGTCTTATCGGAGAATCAGCTCGCCTTGCAACACCACCCGAATAAATAATCCTCACGAACTTGTAGTCCCGGGCACTTGGCTCGTACCCGAAACCGTCGACATTATAATGATTGTAGCATCGGAATTGTAACCTTAAATTAGAGATTCGGAGCAAAGGGACCTACAGTGGCAATAGATGTTACCCTCGTTGCCAAGGGCCTTGACCTTGCCCGGAACGGACTCCAAAGGATAACGGCTTGCTTGCTTGCACCACGGCGTATGTAAGAAAGCCCGGTCAAGCAAATTAGAGCGCCGTCGCAAATTCTCCTTCCCGATGGACACATTCCAACACTAAAGATTACTTGTCGCGATTTTCCTATTCCAATGGGATCACCAGGAGGGAAGTCCCGCTGCGATTCAACCACTTTTCATAAAGTACGGCCGGGACAAGAGCGAACACCACGACCCGGAGACGCACTGGAATCGGACAAGAGACCAGGCTGGTAAGCAAGTGAGCATTCAAAAGACTTCTATTCAGCAATTAAAGGCACTCGACCATCTTCGGGATGGCAGAGTATTCTTATGGGCAGAGATGCTATCTACCACATTTACGCTGGTCAGTGGGTAATGGGAAAAATATTAGAATACAAGGTGATCGATGGTTACCAATGGGGATTCTACATGGACCAAAAACTAGAGAGGAACCATTAATGGTCACTGATCTTATTGATCCGATACACCATAATTGGAACCGGTCTTTACTCCTCAGTATCTTCGGAGATCAGATTACAACAGAAGTCTTCACTACACCATAATTGGAACCGGTCTTTACTCCTCAGTATCTTCGGAGATCAGATTACAACAGAAGTCTTCACTATCCCAGTAAGACCCCTAGTTACAGAAGATCAATTGGTATGGACAGCCACGAAGGACGGTCTCTATACTGTTAAAAGTGTTGGGAAAAAGAAATAATATTTGCGGATAATGCCCAGATAATTTTTCCCGCTACTATTTCTGTGAAATTAAATAGGATATTCAATGAAAGCAGTAAAGATGAAGAGTAAATAACACCAGAACTTTTAACGTGGAAAACCCTCCAAGGTGAAGGGAAAAACCACGGGACCGTAGTCCACTTCAAACTTCCACTATGATAAATAATGGGATACAACTTCACCCAAAGGTGGATCTCTCACTGTCTTCAATTTGTGGATCTGAACCTCTCACAAATTGGATAACTCTCAAAGATAACTCTCTTTCTTGGAAGAAGAAAACTGTTTCTTCCGCTACGCTGCTATGATATTCTTGCTCTGTGTGTCACATCTTCTCCATTGAGGAGGACCCCTATTTATAGGAGCAAATGCAATCCCAAATGGAATTGTACGATATAAAAAAAATCACGTAGATATATTCCCTAATCTCTCGTGATTTTGTAGATATGAGAATATCACTTTTTCCAATCTCCCTTGATTTTCTGGATGTGGAATATCACGTTGATATATCTCCCAACCTCTTTTGATATCTTCTTTTTCTTTTTTTCTTTTTCTCCTTTTTCTTTTTTTTTTTAAAACTTTTACACACTCACCACTATATATATTCTACTACAGATATACGTAATTGCGTTGGCCTCTCCAATTGGGAGTGACCTACTCAACAAATCTCCCCCTCACGAGCAATTTGGAGAAGGTGTCAAACCTGCAAAAGTTCGACAGGCTTGCATCTTCACTGTAGATAGAGATTTTGTCATCATATCTGAGCCGTTGTTGTCAGTGTGTATTTTCTTTAGCTGTAGGGCTTTTTCTTCCAACACATCACGTATCCAATGATATCTGATGTCAATGTGTTTGGATCTGGAGTGGAAAGTTGCATTTTTGCTGAGGTGTATTGCGCTTTGACTATCTGAATACAAGATATACTCATCTTGGTTGTGGCCCACTTCTTGTAGAAACTTCTTCATCCACAAGAGTTCTTTACATGCTTCTGTTATCGCAATATACTCTGCTTCAGCAGTAGATAGGGCAACACATTTTTGTAGTCGAGATTGCCATGAAACCGCTCCCCCTGCAAAAGTCGTTAGGTATCCCGATGTGGACTTTCTTGAGTCCATGTCCCTTGCCATGTCTGAATCCGAAAAACCTTCTAACACAGTTTTACCATCACCAAAGCATATACAGTTATTAGAAGTACCTCGAAGATACCTGAATATCCATTTGACTGCTGCCCAATGTTCCTTACCCGGATTGGATAGAAATCTGCTTACCACTCTAACTGCATAGGCGATATCAGGCCTCGTACATACCATCGCATACATTAGACTGCCAACCGCCGATGCATAAGGGACTTTTTCCATTTCCTTCTTTTCTGTCTCACTTTTTGGGCATTGCTCTAAACTAAGTTTGAAATGATTTGCAAGTGGAGAACAAACTGCTTTGGAGTTATTCATATTAAATCTTTCAAGAACTTTATTAACATACCGTTCTTGAGATAACCAGAGTTTGCGATTCTGCCTGTCTCGCGAGATTTCCATCCCAAGAATTTGTTTTGCGGGTCCCAAATCCTTCATCGCAAAGCACTTGCTCAATTCCTTCTTTAAGTTGTTGATCTTGCTTTTATCCTGGCCAACAATTAGCATGTCATCAACGTAAAGCAAAAGAATGAGGAAATTACCATCAGTGAATTTCTTGACGAAAACGCAGTGATCAGCAGTGGTTTTGTTGAACCCATTTTCTTCCATGAAGGAATCGAATTTTCTGTACCACTGTCTTGGTGCCTGCTTGAGACCATAAAGACTCTTCCTCAATCTACACACAAGATTTTCTTTGCCTTTAATTTTGAAACCTTCCGGCTGATCCATGTAGATCTCCTCATTTAGGTCTCCATGTAAAAACGCGGTCTTCACGTCAAGTTGCTCGACCTCCAGGTTCAAGCTTGTTGCCAAGCCAAGGATAACTCGGATAGAGGACATTTTAACTACAGGAGAAAATATCTCATCGAAGTCGATATCTTTCTTTTGAGCGAATCCCTTCACGACCAACCTTGCTTTGTATCGTGGCTGTGAGTTACCTTCTTCAGTCTTTAGTCTGAACACCCACTTGTTTTTGAGAGCTTTTCTTCCTTGTGGCAACTTGACTAAATCATAAGTATGATTTTCGTCTAAGGATTTCATCTCCTCCTGCATCGCTTTTAACCACTCCTCTTTATGCTTGTGGAATAAAGCTTCTTGGTAATTCTCCGGTTCTCCCCCGTCAGTGAGCATCACGTACTCATTGGAAGAATATCTATGACTAGATTGTCGTTCACGAGTCGATCTCCTCAATTGAGGTTCTGATGTGACCTGTTCAACAATAGGTTCAAGTTCAGTTGAAGTATTTTTACCTTCAATCCTAGATTCAGCTTGCTTGTTAATAGGAGGAGCGACTGGGCCAAGATCAACTGGGTATTCGTCTGGTGATGGAGATTTCTCATGCTTCTCGAAGTCCTCGATTGTCTGATCTTCAAGAAATACCACATCCCTGCTTCTGACTATTTTCCGGTTAACAGGATCCCAAAGTCTGTAGCCGAATTCTTCATGTGCGTACCCCAAAAAAATACATTGCTTTGATTTCCCATCGAGCTTTGATCTCTCATCCCTTGGAATGTGAACAAATGCTCTACAGCCGAACACCTTCAAGTGGCCATAAGAAATATCCTTACCAGTCCAGACACTTTGTGGTACATCACCGTTAAGTGGAGCTGAAGGTGATAGGTTGATTAAATCAACTGCTGTCCTCATTGCCTCACCCCAAAAGTGGTTTGGCAGCTTTGCGTTGGAGAGCATACATCTGACTTTTTCACATATGGTTCTGTTTATCCGCTCCGCGACACCGTTGTGTTGAGGTGTTTTTGGTACGGATCTTTCTAGTTTGATCCCAAGGTTCTTGCAATAATCTTCAAAAGGTCCTCGGTATTCGCCACCGTTGTCTGAGCGTACACACTTCAATTGCCTGCCTGTTTCTCTTTCAGCCTTCATATGAAATTGCTTGAAGATTTCCTGCACTTGATCTTTAGTTTTCAAGGCAAATGCCCACACCTTTCTAGAGTGGTCATCAATAAATGTTACAAAATAAAGTGCACCTCCAAGTGTTCTAGTTTGCATTGTGCATACATCAGTATGTATCAAATCTAGAATTTCAGCTTTTCTAGATGGTGGGGAATTGTGAAATGCTACTCTATGTTGTTTTCCCATAATGCAGTCGACACAAGTATTCAACGGTGTACCTTTCATTCCGGATAGAAGTTGCTTTCTAGTGAGAATCTTAAGTCCTTTCTCACTCATGTGTCCGAGTCGCTTATGCCATAACTCGGTGGTGACTCCTTTTCCAGTTACATTCACCTCTCCTATACACGGCTTGAATTGTGTGATATAGAGAGAGTTAGTCTTTTCTCCTTTGGCTACCACCAAATTACCTTTAGTGAGCTTCCATTTTCCATCACTAAAGAAATTGATGTAGCCTTCGTCATCAAGCTTGCCGGTAGATATAAGATTGAAGCGTATGTCCGGAACATGCCTCACATCTTTGAGTAATAGCCTACATCCAACATTAGTCTCCAAATAAATATTACCCATACCAATAATTTTGGACGTACCTTCGTTTCCCATCTTTACGAGTCCAAAATCGCCAGTGGTGTAAGATGTGAAAAGATCTTGACAAGCCGTGACATGGTAGGATGCACCGGTATCAACTACCCATGTCGAATCTTGGGATGCAAGATTAATGGAATCATCACTTTGAATAATGATCACCTCATCCGCAATATTTGCAGCGTCATTCGTCTGGTTCTCGTTAGCTTTGTTGACGTTATGACTTTTTGATTTTTCCGCCTTTAGCTTTCTGTATTCTCGGATGAAGTGTCCCAGTTTACCACAATGATGGCACTTCTTGTCTCGTCTGAAGTTGGATTGGGACCTTCCTCGTTGCTGATTCCGGAAATTTCGACTTTTGCTTCTCCCTCTATGTTCTTGATTTTCTTGTCGATTAATGACAAGAGCCTCAGATGTAGGGTTGACTCCACTTTCTTTTCGCCGGGATTCTTCATTCAACATTCTATCTTTTACCACGTCCATGGTAAGCTTGCCATCAGGAGCCGAGTTGCTGACCGACACAACAAGTGTGTCCCAGCTATTTGGCAAAGAGCTAAGCAGCAGTAATGCCTGCAATTCATCATCTAATGTCATCTTCATAGAATTGAGTTGGTCTACTATACCTTGGAACTCGCTCATGTGTTCCGAGACACTGCTCCCATCTTTGTATTTCAGATTCACGAGCCGCCGCATGTGATTTGCTTTATTTTGCGCCGTTGTTCTTGCGTACATTTTCTCTAATTTTTGCCAAAGAACACTAGCATCATGTTCATTAGCAAAATTTTGAAAAATGCTCTTATCAATCCATTGTCGGATTTGAGCGGCACACTTCCGATTGAGCACCATCCATTCGCTATCGGACATAGTCGTTGGTTTGCCACCAGAAGACGATGCCAATTTGGCTTCCGCTACAGGATCTGACTCCTCGGATGTTGGTACTGGCACCTCCATCGGTATCACAATTGGCCTCCAAAGATCTTTAATGTATAGCAGATCCTCCATCTTTGGTTTCCATATTGCATAATTGAATGCAGTCAATTTTATCATGTTGCCAAAATTTTCCTCCATTTAATTCTGCACAGAAAAATAATATATAAAGCAACCTGGCTCTGATACCACTTGTTGGGAAAAAGAAATAATATTTGCGGATAATGCCCAGATAATTTTTCCCGCTACTATTTCTGTGAAATTAAATAGGATATTCAATGAAAGCAGTAAAGATGAAGAGTAAATAACACCAGAACTTTTAACGTGGAAAACCCTCCAAGGTGAAGGGAAAAAACCACGGGACCGTAGTCCACTTCAAACTTCCACTATGATAAATAATGGGATACAACTTCACCCAAAGGTGGATCTCTCACTGTCTTCAATTTGTGGATCTGAACCTCTCACAAATTTGATAACTCTCAAAGATAACTCTCTTTCTTGGAAGAAGAAAACTGTTTCTTCCGCTACGCTGCTATGATATTCTTGCTCTGTGTGTCACATCTTCTCCGTTGAGGAGGACTCCTATTTATAGGAGCAAAAAGCAATCCCAATTGGAATTGTACGATATAAAAATATCACGTAGATATATCCTCTAATCTCTCGTGATTTTGTAGATCCAAGAATATCACTTTTTCCAACCTCCCTTGATTTTCTGGATGTGGAATATCACGTTGATATATCTCCCAACCTCTTTTGATATCTTCTTTTTCTTTTTTTCTTTTTTCTCCTTTTTTTTTCTTTTTACTTTTACACACTCACTACTATATATATTCTACTACAGATATACATAATTGCGTTGGCCTCTCCAATTGAGAGTGACCTACTCAACAAAAAGAAGCTACCATAATATCAAGCAGGCAGCACGCAATCCTTACAATAATAGTGCGTCAACGTCTCATCAGATTCCCAAAAATCAAAACATTTATCTAGGCAATTTGTCACAATGCACTCGCCACTAGAGAAAATTTATTCCATAGACACATAATTTCGGATCCCTACTGCAAAATGTGTCAACAGCACACATCTGAACCCTAGAGCATCTTTTTCTCTACTGCTCATGGACTCAAACCATATGGACTCACCCACAGATCAATATTCAGATTCAGCCTCACTCGATACATCATCTTGATACATGGTTAATAGATAGAGCATCAACGCCAAAACACTTACATGGGTTAGAGATCACAGCCAATGTCCTCTGGCAAATCTGGTGGATGTGAAATAACTTCGTGTTTTGCAATCAGCAACCGGATCCATATCTCGCAGTTGAATCGGCATTAGCTCAGATCAGATTATTCTACTCACCTGATATGACTCAATCGAGAACAAGGCAAGATACCCTGAATCTGGAGTAGCTTTGGCGGCCTCCAGACTTGGGAACCCTTAAGTGTAACATTGATGGTGCCTATCAACCAGGAAGTGCAGAGGGATCGATAGCATGTATCTGCAAAGATCACTAAGGCCGACTCACAGATTATTTTTCAAGACGAGTTCCGGCGAAATCAACTTTTGAAGCAGAGATTCAAGCACTTACCTTCACCCTTCAACATTTGTTGCGGCAAGAACTTCATGATGCCAATCTAGTGATTGATTCTGACTGCCTTGCCCTCGTCGAAGCTATGCGTGACGGGCGATCTGCGCCGTGGGAGCTTCGTCCTGATTGCCGAAGCTATCCTTTTGATTTCCCTTTTTCCTAACCTAACGCTGCACTACTGTCAACGAAGGCCAATATGGTAGCCGACTGGGCCACGAAGGCCCAGCACTCAGATTTTGCATCCCAAAACTGGTTCCTTTACCCCCCTGCTATTCTTCTT
Organism: Eucalyptus pauciflora; assembly: GCA_007663325.1. Lineage (NCBI taxonomy): Eukaryota > Viridiplantae > Streptophyta > Magnoliopsida > Myrtales > Myrtaceae > Eucalyptus > Eucalyptus pauciflora. The sequence goes on from VMYD01000042.1 coordinate 522,806, forward strand.
GACCTTGTATATGCCAATGCTTTAGCTTCAGGTTGTAAGTTTCCGTTAATATAAATACAAGTGTTTATTTTGTCCAAAAAAAAAAAAAGTAAGCGAGCATTTCAACCATAACATTGGATGAAAAATACCGAAGAGCAATGCCATGGTACTCGTGGACCGGGAGATGGATTGCTAGGAGTTAAAGAGGACGAGTAAGAAGCGGTAGTAGTCACACTCGCTGATCTTGCAATTAGACAAGCCTTGTGAGAAAATTTGAGGGGCTTTGGTTAAATAAGCAAAAGAAGGCCAAAAAATCAAAAAAAAAAATTACTGAATAAGTAAAAACGTGGATGTAAATAGGATACAGTGAAGGAAAAGAAAATCTCAAATTTAGGTTTCTTCAAAGGAAGGCAATCTGATTCTCCATTGACACAATACATGATTTTGTTCCCGATTCTATTCCAAATACGCCCGGACAATAAGAGCAACTTGTAATTAAGTCGTCTTTAAAAGATGAGTAGGTAGTTTGTGTGTCAGAGGTATCACGTGGCAATGCCGTGTACGAACAAAGACAATGACGTGTCAAAAATTTCAAATTCTAATGTATAGTTGGTTGTGAGGCACACCACATGGACAATGTGGGTGGTCACTCCACATTGGCCATGTCAACTATACGTAAAATGTTTCCTCAAAAAGAGATCATTACTTTTTAATTCATCACAGCTCAAGAATATGAATGACTTTAATCAAATAAATATTAGTAAGTGGTTCGAATAATAGTAGGTAATAGAAACTAGTTAGTAACTTCATCAAGAAAAATGGTAAACGGTTCAAATAAAGAGTAATATCATAAAATAGTTGGAAATTTTAATAGGATTGGTAGGGATGTCAACGGTTCGGTTTAGTTCGGGTTTTCTTCGGTTCAATTTGGGTTTTTTGAAAACCCAAACCAAACCATTAGGGTATGCATTAACTTTGGACCAAACTACACCTCAAACCAAATATAACCCAAAATGAAAACTTGGCTCGATTTGGTTTAGTTCAGCTTTTCCGCTTTCTTTTTTGAAATATTAAAAAGAGGTTTAATGAAAAAATAGAAAGATTGTGTAAATTGTAATATTAAGAAGATTAGCAATTTTTAGTTTAGTTAAATGAACCGAACCAAAACTATCTGAACTTGTGAGATTTGATGGAACCACAACCAACTGTTCTAAAAGCATAAGCTATTAGATAAATGCGTGGTTTAATATTTATATATTCTAACATTCCCCCTTACGCTTAATCTAGTCTTTTTTACTTAGTACTAGGCATGAAAATATTTAATTGGAAAAGCAAATGAGGCGTGATAAAATTTGAACTCAAAATCTCCAGTTCTGATATCATTTAAAATTGGTGGGACCATAACCAACCGTTCTAAAAGTTTAGACTGTTAGATGAAAGCATGGTTTAATATTTATATATTCTAACAAGAGAGAGAGAGAGAGAGATGAAAGCATGGTTTAATATTTATATATTCTAACAAAACTTAGATTAAGAGAGAGAGAGAGAGAGAGAGAGAGAGAGAGAGAGAGAGAGAGAGAGAGAGAGAGGGGTTATTTTTCATTATCCGAACCGAACTGAAAATGCATGAAAATTTGGATCGGTTCTACTTTCGGTCCTATTTGGACACCCCTAAGAATTGGTATGTTATTAGACAATTTGGTAATTCCGAAGCCACGTTGGTAACATGATAAGTGGCTAAAATATAAATGGGTAATCTCAAATTAGGTGGTGACATAATAAAGTTAGCAATTTTGTATGAGAGTTGTTAACTTCAACACATTGATATGTTGGGGAAATAGTTTTAATAATTTATTGGTAACTAACTAAGTTGTTAATAATTAAGTAAATATTGGTAATTTGATGTCGGAGGATGCGTGTGTGACGGTTGGTTGACTCTCAGCACAATAACAGTGTCAGACCACAATTTTTTTCTCAGGCAACTGGATTAAGCTATTGTTCAGGTGGCTGGAAGGATATAAATATAAAAATAATCAAGGGAAGAAATAGAAATCACGACAAAAACTAGAAATTGTTTGATTGGCGTTCAAATCATTTGCTAAATCTAGAAATTATTTTATTCACTTATTTCAAAGTTGATGGAAATAAATATTGGTTATTTATTGGAACGCTAATGAAGGTTTTAACAATTATAAAAATGTGGGTAATTTAACATAGGATGATAAGTGTGCGATGGTAACATTAACAAAAGATTGAACAAGAAGATTGAAAAAACGGGTGCGGACATTGCAAGTGCGAAAACTTGACACAAGAGGACACTTAAGTGCCAAAAGTTCCAAAATGTACACTTAAGTATCCAAATCAGAGAAAAATGGAACACTTTTAACATATATATTAATTAATTAGAGAGAGAGGAGGAGGAGGAGGAGGAGGAGGAGGATGATGCTACAGCTACGGCAAAGGTTTCCACGGCCCTTGCTAGAAATAGTCGGCGACGGTGGGGCAAGCATCAGCCGATGTCGCCAAGCCCTAAGCAATGGCCAGTGACCATGGCCGATCACCGAACTGGGCCAACCAACAACCAGCAACCTTTGGCCCCTCTAGCCGAGGGCCTACAAACCTCACCGGATCTTAGGCAAGGCCACAATCCTCACCCTAGATCTAGGTGAGGGCCTACAAGCCCTCGCCGATGGTTGGCCAAGGTTACAAACCACTACCCAAGGCCTTGTGACCTCGGCCAACCCTCGCCCCACCATCACCAGCCCTTTCCGGTGATGGTGTGGCAACGACGACAATGACTGCTGAGGAGGCCCTCGTAATAATCCTCATCGAACGCTGCTACCTCCCCCTTTTTTATAATAATTTATTTTTTTAATTTATTTTTTATTAATACTAACAAATTAACCATATCTTTGGAATCGACATGACGCCAATTTGCATGAGTAGAAAGATCGGTGTTAAGTTCGATTTAGTTATTAATGAGTCGCCGAAAATGAAAACACTTGTCAATAACCTCAATGATTGGTCGACAGTTATTACTCAACGGATTTAGCTAAGCATTGGAGGGAAAAGAGGAAACAAGGTAGAATGAAGACATCGACTAAAGATAAAGATGCCGAACAATAGATGAGTCCAGTGACTTGAGAAGTTGTAACCCCCATGGATAAGTTAATGTGCAACGATGGAGCCTAAGTTACGGAGATACGGTTGTAATCATCATTAGAATAGTTGCTGCTTGTTAGTGATTATACTTTGTAGTTTATAAAGCCGTGTATAATTGTTGTAAGACACGAACATCATCACAAAAACTTACATGTTGTTTCGGTTTATCAATATTTTAATTTCCACTACTTGTATTCCTTTCCTTAAGCCTTGTTGTTCTTGATTTTTGTTGCACAAGTTAATTCCCATCACAATCGCCACTAAACCCCTTTAACAAAAAACCAAAGATCAACATTTGGTAAAAGGTAGAGGTGGCAATATGAGTCATAAACCCATATTATGACCCATTTTTAGTTAAATTGGTCATATATGTGTCAAGTGAAAGTTAAATATTGGTTAAAATGGGTTTGAGAAAGTAAAGCACAAAAATAAATGGGTCTAAATGGGTTACTAGTAATAACCCATTTAGACCCACTTTCAACCCATGGGCCATGGCCTTCTTTAATTTTATAAAATATTTTTTTATAAAAAATCGTAATTATAATTATTTTTTATATTTCAATTTTTTTTCTTTTTCCTTTTTTTTTCTTCATCCCTTAGCCAATGGCCGACAAGGCGATGGTTGACCGCCGGCAAGCGATAGGCCAGGCGAGGCTTGAGCTTGCCGGCACTAAGCATCGTTGGCAAGTCGCCGACGACTGGCAAGGCTCGATCTCGCCGATCTAGCGAGGCCGAGGCCCCACCCGGCGTTAGGGAGGCTCGGCCTCGTTGACGACTGGTGAGGCTCGAGCTCGCCAACGCCGAGCGAGGCCTCGGCCTCGCCAGATCGACAAGATCAAGCCTCGCCCGACGCCGGCAAGCTCCATCTCGCCAGATCCGGCAAGGCTCAACCTCGCCGACGACTAGCGAGGCTCGACCTTGCCGACGATTGGCGAGAATCGAGCTCGCCAGCGAGCTCCATCTCCCCTATAGCCGGCTGAAGAAAAAGAAAAAAGAAAAGAGAAAAAGAAAAAATAATTATTAAAAAAATTTTAAAATAAAAATTATATTTAAAAAATAAAAGTTCAATTTTTTAAAAATAATTTAAATAGAATTATAAAAAAAATTCATTAAATTTTTGTTGCATAAAAATTGTTAAATATTTTGTATTGCATAAAAATGTTCTGTTGACACCTAAATTTTTGCCTAATCATTTAGTAATTAGTTGCATAAAAAAAAATAATAATAATAAAAAGAAAAAGTAAAATTGCATTTCATGTAGTCGCATTTGCATCGATACCAAAAGCCGACAAGATGTAGCAGCTCGTGGTCGATAATGTTCACAGAAGGGATGGTCTCTCTCCGCTTGTCCGAACGTGCAAAAGAGCGAAAGTAAAAAAAAAAAAAGAGAGGAAGGAAGTTCTTGCACGTCCGTTGTCTCTCCCTCATTAATGCATGCGCATGCACGCACAAATTCGGCGGGCGTGCGGACTCAAGGGCAAGCCTCGAAGAAGCAAAAGGAGCTCATGATATATTATAAAATATGCTCTATTTAAGTGCGGGTTGTCAGGAAGCGAGAAATCCGTTGAGCGAGGAAGCAAATAATAAGCAAGAAAAGTCCAAAGTTGCGCAGACGCCCGCGCCCTGCCAGCTTCCATCTGCCACGCCTCCTGCCGTGTAAGAAGCCCCAAACAGGAAGAAGATGGGCTAACAATTCTATTTTATTTTCCCTGCTGGACAGCAGAGTGCTGGCCGAAAGAAAGGTCTAAAAAAATAATAAAAAAAAAGCAAAGTTCAGCTTGGATTCTGGAAAAGTTGCGGCTGACATTAAAGTCGGCTATCTTCAAGAGGCAATGAAATGCCTATAAATAAGACCACAAGAAGCCACAGAAAAGGGGGGCGAAAAATTCTATCGTGAGCGAGAGTCTCGTTTAAAAAAAGCAAGAAAGGGGGAGGTTTTGTGAGAATTATTAAAATAAAGAGAAGAAGAGTGAGTTTGTCAGAGAAAGGAAACAAAAAAGAAAGGGGAAGTGTGAGAGGTTACGTGAGAGGGATAGAGGGGGAGAGTAAAAAAAAATAAAAGCTGTTGTTCATCTTCTCCGTTGCACCCCTTCGTCTCGCATCCACTTGAAGCTTCTGCTGAACTAGCCGTCGCGCCGCACCACTACCGCTCGAGGTCTCTGCTGCACCGGTCGCCGCGGCACCGCCGCTTGCCCGCCGAGCCGAGCCGCCTGCCGTCCTCAGCACCGGGCATCCTCGCCTCCGCTCCGCTGCACTTCTGCAAGCAGCCCGCGACGCCAGCAGCCCAGACCGATCGCCGGGCCGACACACACAAACCTCCATCTTTTCCTCTTTGGTTCGGCCGCACCCATCAATCAACGCCGCAGCTTCACTCGCGTTGATCTTCTCCGTCGTTGCTACCTCACGGCCTCGCGAATTCCACCGAAGCAGCTGCATCCTCTCCGTGCATCTTCAACCGCCAGCAAATCACTGAAGCCACACGTCCACCGCTTGCTGCCACCCACGTATCCGAGCTCCCCCTTGTTCGGTCAACACTCCCCACCGAGGCTCCTCTTTGTTGACCGCCTGGCCCCACACGGAGCTACCCACGCTCACGCTAACCAGCTCGAGCAAAAACCGGCGTCGTCGGCAACTCGACACCCGCGGAGTCCACTGCCAGCAGCTGCCGACGCCTCCCCTGCCTTCGTCCGCGCAACCACCCGAGCCACGAGCCTCCCCCTGCTGCCGAACTCACACCGCCGGCCACCGCCCCGGACACCCCAGCCCGCTCGCCACCGCGCCAGCAACCCCTCAGCAGCAGCCCGAGCCTCCTCCCGCGCCACCTCACCCGGACACTTCCGCCCCGGTTCCAGCCACCTGCATCAGCTCAAGACCTGTAACTCCAGCAGCAACGCTACACGCCGGAGTGAAGATCGCCGCCCGTCCGACGCCGTACCACATCACGCCTCCGCTCGCGACCGCACCGACCGTCCGCCCAGATCTCGCCGGAGTCCCAACGCCGACCGCCGGCCTTCCTCCACCCGACGCACCCCTTTGTCCCCGTTCGTTTACGTTATAGGTAGTTTTTTATTTTTACTTTTGCTTTTTACTTTGTTTACTTTTCAGCTTATTTTATTCTTTTTTTTATTTGTGTCTTTATTTTTCTGTTTGTTCTGATAGTTTTTTTAGTTTAGGTATTTAACTTGTAATATTGGATGTTAATATTTCGTGAACTTAGCATGCATTATCCGTAGGGATTTTGTCCGCAATTAATATAATTATTAATTCGGTCCGAGAGACATCGGATCATTTTTTAATTATATTAATTTTTGGGCTTTTTTTGGTAGAATTTCAATTGTTAAATCACGATAATTATTTAATTTGGTCCGTAAGACTTCGGATCAGATTTGTAATTATTTTGATCTCTTTGTCGTGATAATTAGGGTTAAAATGATCGTTAATTTAACCTGTGAGACAACAGGTTATTTTTTCGACTATTTTAATCCTTCCTTGGTTGATTTTGTTGATAGTTTAGATTTATCTAATAATTACTTGTCTTTAAAAAAAACTAAAAACTAAAAAATCAAAAATCAAAATCTTGCATGAGCATATAGGACACGTAGATTTAGTTTTTTGGATTATATTTTTAGAATTGCTTTTTTTAGATTTCTTTTTAAGATAGGTTAAGGTCATTCTTAAACAACCTTTCTTTTGTAGAGTCTTGCATAAAATTGGCATGTTTTTATATTCTCATTTAAAAAATAAAAAATAAAAAATAGTTTTCTAAGACATAATAGGGTTTAAGTCAAAAGTTAATCCCAAAAATGAATTAGAAAATTATTTTTTAGTTAACTTAATTAGGGTTTTTATTAATCTTGAATTTCAATAAAAACTACAAAAATACTAGGTGCATATTAACTAGTTTGCATAATAGGATTATTTAATTAGATTATGTTCATTAGTAAATTAGGTCATGAGGTGCATGTTAACTAGATTGCATATTAGGCCCATTTAATTTGAATTTGCATATTAGTAAAATCAGGTCATTTAGCTTAAAAAAATGCATTTTTCTAACTCTTAAGAAAACCCAAAAAAATGCTTGCTTTGTGTGATGCAATTTATTTATTTTCTTATTTGAATATTCAATAATGGTTGAGCACCCGTGTGATCACCTTTTGCATAGTAGAAGTCCAGGTTAAAATAAATCCAAGCTGCCTGCAAAAACATTTTAAAAAAAATAAAAACAAAAAAAAGAAATGGTACCGAAAGGGCATTAGAAAATTCTAGTGTAACCAAGTCCCCGTACCCTTAATCTCTGGTTCGTAGAAGTAAAATAAATCTCCCTTTATTTTACTTAGGTGTCTAATCGACCTACCGTAAACTGATTAGTGGCGACTCCTAGATAATGTTTTGCATGTTAAAACCCTAAGTCGCGATTTGGTATGGGCCTGGGAGAGCCTGAGCTAAGCTTAAAGGCTTAGTAGTCCATCAACCTAGTTTTAGGTGGCGAACCCGAAAAATTAGGTCGCGACAGCTTGGCGACTCCACTGGGGACTTGTGTTAAAACACTTAGTGGACTTAGGCCAATTTTCTTTTTGAAAAATATTTTTGTTTGGCAGCGAGGATCCCAGGTACGTCCCTAACATTTAAGGTGTTAAATGTTTTTGCAGATTGGGAGGCATAAGGGGAGTAGTCTTTGCTAATGTTTGTCTTGCAGGTTGGAGTGTGGGATGAATGATTTATTAGAAGTGCTGTTTGCATTTAAATTGTTGTGCATGCTTTATTGCTTTAGCACCACACTATCTGCACACACAACCTGCGGTCCGACCTAGGCTGCGATAGGATTTCTAGGATGGTGTTGAGAAGTATACTTCCTCTAAAGCGAGATTGCTATGTAGAGGTTGACCTTCTCTTCCCCGAAAGTTTTTCATGGTGTCGAAATGTGTTTTGTCCATATCCGCGAGACTGCGTGACTATTGGACATTCCATTCGACTGAGCCCGGAGTTAAGAGGACCTGACGTTAATGCGAGACTGCAACGGTCAGATCACCCTCTTAGCTCCACTTTGTTAAGCCTTTTAGATAGAAATCGAGCCTCACGTCTCATGCGATGTGTCTATGTGATTGTCATCTTCCCGATGAAAGTAAGTTGTCTAAACTGTTGCAATTTACTTACTTTATTGTAATTTTTGTCGGCCCATGACAATAGGTTTCGTCGTCAGTTTTGTTTTATATGCAATGGGGAAAACCGACGTACAATTCATTTCCACTCCCAAAAAAAGAGCTCAAGATGTGGTTGGACCAGCTAGATCAAGATGGCATGAGATATGTGAAAGCTAGGATCCCCCGACTTCTCCCACTGTTAGAGATCAACGTTCACTCTGGTGTAATACAAGCACTCCCTCACTTCTGGTGTCCACAAACTTCCACCTTCATATTTGGTGAGTTCGAGCTAACTCCAACGCTTGAAGAATATAGTGTTGCCATTGGAATGCCCCTAGAAAAGGAACTTGTTAGACCACCTATCGGTATAGATTCTATTTCTGAATTATCACAATTTTTAGAAATCGAAACCGAAAGAGTAAGGAAGGTTGTCAAAGCCAATTGTTTTGCATGCCCATTTTCATTTTTGGAAGAGTGTTTTGCAAGTCAACCAATGATTTCAAAAGCTAGGATCTTCATATTAGCATTTTTCGGACTAATCGTTTTTCCTTATCGAAGAAATGCTATTAATCCTTCAATTTCCGGGGTGGTTAATCGTGTTTGCAATGGGTTAAATTATGTTAATATGGTTTTAGCCGAAACATTCTTGTCATTGAACCGTTTCAAGCAAAATGAAGAAAAGACCATGCGCGCCCTCCCTGAACTTTTGCAAATATGGTTTTTCTCACACATAAAAGGTTTTGGGCACCTAATGAAACAATTTAAAATTGATGATTTAAGGCACCCCATACAAAAATTTGCTGTTTTGGAACGTTTTTCCCCAAATAAACAATATGCCCGTTGGGTTAATTTTTTGAGAAATCCTAGGCCCAAGGCATTCCTATGGCATACTAAATGGCTTCATGTTGAGGAAGCTCGTTTCTCTCACAAGTATGATGAGCCGATCCCGTTGCTGGGCCTTTCTGGTGCTACCTCCTACTACCCATATAGGGTGGCCCGTCAGTACAGAGCTCTTCAAGAAGTTCCTCCGCCCCTCAAGACGGAATTGTTCCAAGTTCGTTTTGTTCGTACGGACTATGATTATTTCAACGAGGTCCAGACGATCATTGATGCATGGAATGAATGCCATCTAGAAAAGATTTTGGTGCCCAAGAGACTGAAAGGCAAGGAGGAGGTCCACCATGCATCGGCATTCTACATCCAACAACATCGGATTCATGCTGCATTACGTCCGGTGGTCCCTGATGTGACTGAGAAGCCTACTCAGCGAGCACAAATTGAGCATCTTAAGTGGAAAGTGGAAATGCTTGAAGCTGAAAATAAGAAGCTTCGCAAGGCGTTGGGATCCCGAAAGCATATAAAATGAAATGTTTTGAGTTTTTGATGTTTAGGGATCTTTATTTCAATTTCCACTTCAATGCTTTCAATTTTTAGTTCAATGTTCAGGGAGTTGAATTTCAATTCTTAGTTCATTGTTAGGAAGTTTGACTTTATATTTCAAATAAATTTTTAATAAAATCAGGCGTTTAGACCATTGTCATGGGCCATTTTCCTATTTTGTCATTGGTTCTTACATTACCCCTTTTTATAGGTGGTAACGGATCCGCCACGTTCGCCTATTATTACACGATCAAGAGCTAAAATGGCTGACCAAACCGAGATGCGTGATCGTATTACCAGCATGGAAGATCAGCTCAAACAGTTGCTTACATCTATGCAACTTATGACTGCCCAAATCGAATCCCTCCGGGTGAATCCCGTTTCTACACCTGCTCTACCTGAGTTAATAATCCCAAAACAGGCAAGGAAGGTCCAGATGGTTGATGATGACATGCCTGAATTGGAGGATGACATACTTCCAATCACCGCCGAGAAAGCCAAGTCTGACGGCACTCCTAAGACGGAGCAAGGTGAACGCCTTGCGAAACTTGAAGAGAAAGTGAAACAATTGCAGGGATCGCAGAACTCACTTCCAATTGACCTGTCTGTTTATGAGAAGGTTAAGACGCCAAACAAGTTTAAAATGCCGGAGTTCGAGAAGTATGATGGTACTTCTTGCCCGAAAGCTCACCTGCAGATGTACCATGTAAGGATGGCTCAGCATGTCAAAAATGAGCCCCTTATGATCCAATCATTCCAAATGAGTTTGGTCGGGCCTGCACTGAACTGGTATATTATGAAAAACATAAACCTCCTCGACACTTGGAATGAGGTGGCCGATGCATTTCTCAAGCAATACAAGTTCAACATGGACATTGCACCGTCACGAGAGGATCTCGAACGAATGGAGAAAAAGAGGAGTGAGTCGTTTAAAGAATATGCCGTAAGGTGGCGAAATCTGGCCGCCCAAATCACTCCTGAACCCACGGACAAAGAACTGATGAAGTTGTTCGTCAAAACCCTCCCATTCGAGTTTCGTAATCGAATGGCCAGCACGTATGTTGAGAACTTCAATCAACTCATCCCAGTGGGTGAACAAATTGAGACAGGGCTGAGAGATGGATGGTTTAATGAACCAACCCCTATAGGCAAAAGATTTATTGCAAGGAAAGACAAAGAACCGACCACTGAAGTTAATGTTGCATATGCGCAAGCAGCCCCTAGTAAGCCTCCGATTGTTCGTGTCCCCGGGAATCAGCAAGATGGAGGCCGAATGCATGCACCACGGCAATTCCCCAAAAGGCAGTTCTCTCCTCTTCCTGGTCCTTTATCTCAGGTCCTGCTGATACTCCAGAAGAAGGGATTGATCTCCAACGAACCAAAGCGGCCCAATGCTGAAAAATTCTCCAATTATGATCCCTCCAAAAAATGTGAATATCATATGGGAGAGGTGGGCCATTCAACTGATGAATGCATGACTTTGAAGCACAAGATCCAAAATTTATTGGATACTAAGGCATTTTCTTTCCGTGCCACCCAACCAAATGTCAAGAAGAATCCGTTGCCAGAACATGAGGGGAACGTGAATGCAATCTTTGAGTTCAATGCTGGCAAAAAGATGAACTTGAAGATGTCTGTCAAAGATATCTACAACGGATTAGTTAGAGTTGGTTATTATCCGACAGATGAGAATCCTCCCTTCCCTACCATGAAGGAAAGGGTTCAAGAAATGGTTAAGGCTGGCATGATCGGGTATGCTGACCAAACTGGAGTAGTGTCTACTATCTCTCAAGTCATCATTGATTGGGAGAAAGAATTTGCTGAGCTAAGTACTGAAAAGAGTGAACCTGGTCCATTGATCGAGGACATGCCCCCACTTGAGGACGCCTCCGACCACGAAGGACTGTCAGTGGAAGAGCCTTCAACTGATGAGGAGATAATAATTGAGGTGCCCCAGTTGTATCAGTACAACAATAACAAAGCCGTCCCCTGGTCATACGAGCTAGATGTTGACCTGATTACAAGGTCTGGTCGAACCTATGCTCAAACTAATGCTCAACCTGCAAAGCTAGTTACTGATGAGGAGGCTAAAGAATTTCTGGCTATAATCAAAGCGAGTGAGTATAACGTGGTCGACCAGTTGCGAAAATTGCCTGCTCAAATCTCTTTACTTGAACTCTTGCAAACGTCTCCTATGCATCAAAAGTCTCTAATGAAGGTCTTGAGTGAAGTTCATGTACCGGAGACGATCGAGGTAAACAGGTTGGAGGAATTTGTAGGGTCGATCCTTCTCAAAGATCTAATAGCCTTTTCTGATGAAGAATTCCCTCTTGAGGGGAGGGGACATACTAAGGCATTATATATATCTGTCAAGTGCAAGGCTTCTCATGTGGCTCGAGTACTCATTGATAATGGGTCTGCCTTGAATATCTGTCCATTGGCGACTCTTCATCGCCTTAAAATAGATCCTGCAAAAATAAATGCTGCAAAGACCTCAGTCCGAGCTTTTGATGGTACAAGAAAGGAGGTGATAGGGGAGACCCACCTTGATCTACAAATAGGTCCAGTGATGTTCAACGTCCTTTTCCAGGTAATGGACATCCCTACTGGATTCAATTTCCTGTTAGGTCGTCCTTGGATTCATACTGCTAGAGCTGTGCCATCAAGTCTTCACCAAAGCGTGAAATTTGTTGTCAAAGGAAAGCTAGTCATTGTTCATGGCGAGGAGGATCATCGGATTTATCACGAGACAGCCATCCCCTATGTTGAGCCGGAACCTAGGGAGGAATCGAGTTACCAATCGTTCGAGCTCGTGTCCACTATTCATGCATCTCGAGGATCGACACCACCCATCCCTGATATGTCAAATGCAGCAGTTATGGTAGCAAGAGTGATGGTTGGAAATGGCTTTATTCCGGGTCGTGGACTTGGTAAAAAAGAGCATGGCATTCGGAATCCGATTGAAACCCCTCGAAGGTCTCGCTCCGCTGGATTAGGATACCATGGAAGAGGGGGAAGACATGAACAGGAGAGGAAAAACTCATTATTCCTCGATATTCGCAAGACATTCCCCGGCCCTGCTAGAATGATGCATGATGAAGGAGGAGTGATCGACACCCGAGGAATCGCGCCCGATGGATGGAGTAGCATGGATGACCCGACAACTTCAAAGACAGAGGATCCAGATAATGAGATGGAAGGGATCACGACCCTATTCGATGATCTCCTTATAGGCGCCATTGACGAAGAACCATCGGAGGAAATGGGTGCTAGCCCACAAGAGTAACACATTTGCTTTTCTGTACTCCCCTGCGCGGGAATCTTATCGCTTTTATTGTTTTCTAGGATTTGCTTTCGCTTTGATTGTCGCATTTTGCATATCGCTTGTTAGGAGTTGATGTTTGCTTTAATTGTCGTACTTTCCATTCCAACAAATGTAATTTGATTGATGAATATCGATTAAAATTACAAACTTTATTTTGAGGGCATGATGGGGTATACCAAACCAGCCCGGTGATGATATCCAACCAATGAAAGAAAAGAAAAATCCAAGGAGAATTCTGAGGCCTGGGCTCCATCATGCTTTCTCGTGTCAAGTGGTTTTCCAAATGTTTTGCCATTTTTTTTTTAAAAAAAGAAAAAATTTCGAAAAAAGGAAAAACCCTAAAAAGGAAGATAAAAAAGAAGATAAGACATCCATGTCGTTTAATCTTGTTTGTCTTTTTGAATTATCCACTTTATGTTTCAGGAGCAACCTTATGGTGGGCAAGGAGGTGAAATTGGTTCAATCCGATACCCTGAGTGATGACAGTGAAGACCCTGAGGAGCCAAATGGTGACTCCATTGAAGTACAGCATAGTTGGGAACAACATGAGAAACCCAAAGTTCTCACCCCCGAGCAAACAGTCACTATCAATTTGAGTGAAACCAAGGATCCCAAAGAGATAAAAATCGGGGCAAATCTTCCCAAAGATGAGGCCGAGCACCTGACTCAGTTGCTAAAAGAATATCAGGATATCTTTGCCTGGACGTATGCTGATATGCCAGGTTTAGATCCATCCATTGTGGAACATTGTTTGCCCACTAATCCAGACATGCACCCTAAGAAGCAGAAGCTTCGGAGGACTAAACCGGAGCTCTCAAAGAAGATAGAAGAGGAGGTAATGAAACTCCTCAAAGTGGGATTCATCGAAGTCTCGCAGTATCCTGAATGGGTAGCCAACATAGTACCAGTCATGAAGAAAGACGGTCGAGTCCGAGTGTGTGTTGATTATCGGGATTTGAACAAGGCCAGCCCAAAAGACGATTTCCCATTGCCACATATCGATGTTCTCGTGGATAGTACTGCCGGATTTGGATTATTCTCTTTCATGGACGGTTTTTCTGGGTACAATCAGATAAGAATGAAGGTTGAAGACAAAGAGAAAACAGCATTTATCACCCCGTGGGGAACCTTTCATTATAAGGTCATGCCCTTTGGACTAAAAAATGCAGGGGCAACTTACCAACGAGCCATGGTTACGTTGTTCCATGACATGATGCATGAAGAAATTGAGGTATATGTCGATGATATGATTGCAAAAACCCGACCCGGGAGAAGTCATGTCAAAACCCTCAAGAAGTTATTTGAGCGGCTCCGTGAATTCAAGCTCCGTTTGAATCCTGCCAAGTGTGTGTTCGGGGCAACAGCAGGTAAATTACTTGGGTTCATTATGAGTAGTAAAGGGATCGAGATTGACCCATCTAAAGCCAAGGCAATATGTGAGCTACAACCTCCATCGACAGTGAAGGAGGTCCGGAGTCTCCTAGGGAGACTGAATTATATTGCACGATTCATTTCTCAACTCTCTGAGACTGCGAAGCCATTCTTCAAACTCTTGAAGAAAAACGTACAAGTTGAGTGGAATGATGAATGTCGAGAGGCGTTCGATAAGCTGAAGCAATATTTGATGAGTCCACCCGTTCTTGTCCCACAAATATCGGGGCATCCTTTGATTTTGTACCTCACAATCCATAGTGAGTCACTGGGTGCGATGTTAGCTCAGAAAAGTCCCGTGGATCAGAAGGAACGAGCTATTTACTACCTAAGTAAAAAGTTCACTATCTCAGAGCTAAAATATTCTGATGCTGAAAAAACTTGTGCTGCGTTAGTATGGGTATTGCATAGACTGCGACAGTACACATTGCATTACCAGACGTTTCTCGTGACTGAGAACGATCCCATCAGGTATTTATTTAATCAACCAGCCCTGGTGGGAAAGTTAGCTAAATGGCAGGTCTTGATTTCAGAATTCGACGTGCAGTTCATACCACAAAAATCAGTTAAAGGCCGAGTAATTGCTGATATATTGGCCGAAAATCCTAGAACCATGAATGATGATGATTATCCCCTGGATGATCGTATTTTGGCCGTAAATGAAGATGCATGGTCCATGTTCTTTGATGGAGCTGTGAACTTGTCCGGTTCTGGTACTGGGGCAGTATTGATATCCCCAGACGGGCAACATCACCCAGTAGCCGCGAAATTGATATTCCCATGCACTAACAATATAGCTGAATATGAAGCTTGTATTCTCGGACTTCAAGCTGCAATTGGAATGGGAGTGGCCAAATTGAAAGTATATGGAGATTCTGCACTGATCATACTCCAGACCGTGGGTGAATGGAAGACCAGGGATGCCAAGTTACTGCCATATCACAAGTACCTCGAAGAGTTGGTGAAGGAGTTCGATGAAATCTCCTTTGACTACTTGGCTAGATCTCATAATCAGTTCGCCGACGCCTTAGCAACGTTGTCATCTATGTTGCAAGTTACTGATGGTTTAGAAGTTGAGCCTTTGAAAATTGAGATTTTAGCCAAACCTTCTTATTGTATGGTCGTGAATGAAGAGTTTGATGAGAAGCCATGGTATTACGATATCATGAACTATATTCAAAAGCAGGAATTTCCTGAAGGAAGCACTCCAGCCGATAGAAAATACATAATGAAGATGGCCTCAAAATTTTTCGTCAGTGGTAAGAATTTATATAAGAGATCTTACGATTCGGTTTTATTAAGATGCGTAGCTGAAGCTGAAGCTATCCAAATCATGCAAGAAGTGCATGAAGGAGTTTGTGGCCCACACATGAATGGGCACATGTTAGCCAAGAAGATCATGAGACTGGGTTACTATTGGCTTACGCTGGAAAGTGATTGCATACAGCATGTTAGAAGTTGTCATCGTTGCCAAATTCATGGAGATAAAATAAATGTTCCTCCAACGGAGTTACACCAATTATCTGAGCCATGGCCTTTCTCAATGTGGGGGATCGATGTGATTGGCCCAATAAATCCTAAAGCTTCAAATGGACACCGATTCATATTGGTGGCAATCGATTATTTTTCAAAGTGGATTGAAGCCGCATCATATGCCAATGTCACGGCCCGAAATGTTGTGAAGTTTATTAAGCGTGACATAATCGCCCGTTATGGTGTCCCTGAAGCAATTGTCACTGACAATGGGACAAATCTGAATAACAAGTTTATTGATGAGTTGTTCAGTAAGTTCAAAATCAAGCATTTGAATTCATCACCATACCGCCCACAAATGAATGGAGCTGTTGAGGCAGCCAATAAGAACATCAAGAAGATCCTGGCTAAGACAGCCGAGAATTATTGGGATTGGCATGATAGATTACCCTTTGCTCTAATGGCATATCGGACATCGATCCGAACATCTACTGGGGCTACCCCTTTCTCCTTAGTCTATGGCATGGAGGCAGTCTTGCCTGTGGAAGTAGAAATCCCCTCTTTAAGAGTCTTATCCCAAGTGGAATTGTCTGAGGCAGAATGGACACGACAAAGGTTCGAACAGTTGAACCTGATTGATGAGAAAAGGCTACAAGCTCTTTGCCATGGTCAGGCGTATCAACAAAGAGTAGCCAAGTCTTTCAATCGGAAAGTACGGCCGAGACACTTCGAAGTAAATGATCTAGTTCTAAGAAAGGTGTTGCCGATTTTTCCTGATCCTGGAGGCAAATTTGCTCCAAATTATAGAGGCCCATATATGGTGAAGAAGGTACTCCCTGGTGGTGCCTTAATCCTTACAGAAATGGATGGTCGTGAGTTTTCTAATCCTGTTAACTCCGATGCGGTGAAGAAATATTACCCTTGATAGAATTTGTTGTAAATTGAAGGTATTCATTTCTTCATTGAATTGTGTGGAATGGATTGAAAGAGATGAAAAGTAGGCCATGTTCCATACACATATCGAACTCATTTGATTCGGAATATCAGGCAGGTTGACCCAAAGTCAGTTCAATTAAATGAAAAAAGAAATGCCTTGAGGACACCACCAGCGCCTCGGCCTGGTGGCATGGGGAATGAATGGGTCCGAGAGCGACCAGGGTTCGATCCCTGGAAACGGCAGCAAGTTTGCCGAACCAAAAAAAAAAAAACAAAAAAACAAAAACATTTTTTTTTTTCTTCAATCCTTTTCTTTCTTTTCTGAGCTGCAAACTCTTTGTTTTCAAAGCTGATGAGTTCATGAAGTAATTGTGACCTTTCAAAGGAAATTTTTGCATTATAGTCTTACATGTTTAAATTACCAATTCCACTGAAGATTATCATCGCAGATCAAGATAATGAATGATTGTGAAATGGATTGAACATTCTAAATGAGACATGTCAGAATGATGAAAGGCAAGTCATATCCTATACACAGTCCCTTGCTCATACACCGGTGAGACGAGTGTAGGAAGTTCCATGTCTGTGAGGTAAAGAGTTCTCTCGCGAAAAGTACGATGATCGAAATGATGAGAGACGGTTCATTCTCTATCCCAAACACTACATGATCATCCATTGTTTAAACCCTTTTTAGACCACACATGTGGATAATTTTTAAATTACCCCTGTCAAGAATCACCCCACATTGGGGCATGCTGGAGGTAAGACGACATCATGAGGTGAGGAAATTGATAGGAATATTCTTGCTCTCACTTGCATCAATCTTTAGGTATTGCTATTACATTGAATTCATATGGTAATTTAAGTGCCTTAGGATGATGAAGAGCAGTTTTTTCTCTATCCTACACACTTTATCCATTGCATACCCCCTTGAGCCTGTAAATTCGTTTCATTTAAACCCAATTGGTGATCATCCCCCACGCTGGGGCAAGGCAAAAGGCAAATATTCAAGCAGCAGAGCCCAGAATGCCGACAAAAAATGAAAACTCCTCAAGAACCCAAATGTTGAAACATTACATGGTGATTCAATACATGTAGTGTGTCAAGAGTCATAAAAAAAAACAGAAGGAGCATGAAAAAGCAGTGTGCCTAGTAAAAGCAAGGCCAATGCCCATAGAAAATGAAAGAGAGGGTGAATTCCCAATGGAGTGGTACTCAAAGAACTCAAATGTCAAAGTTTTTATAGTACCTACGAGAAAATCCCAATGGTGAAGAAGAAGACCCGTGACAATGCCAAGATGAGCACCGATTCTCATCCCCCTTATACACATTTTGAGCCTAATGATCCATTCATTTCTTAACCTATGAACTTGACCTACGTTACGTCCCTTACAAAGTCTCTTCAGATTAGGGCACTGAAATTAATGTAGGAATTCATATGTTTATAAGCATCGCTCGAAGAAGTGTGAGCAAGACCATTTCTATCTCATTTCGCAAGTTACTTGACTTGTAAACCCTGAGATGATTGCAAAGTATTGTTCTTCCATTAGCCTGGACTCGAAGAGTCCCTCTTTGTTGAGCCATTAACCAAGCCCACATTACAGTCTTAATAAAGGCCTCTCGGATTGACAAGGTCGTACCTCTTGCGAGAATACTCGAACCCTCGTCGACATGAGGAAGGTAAGATTGAGTGATTCCTGTGATCCCACATTAATGGTTGGGACAAAATAACCTTCTTAATGAGAGTGAGTGAAAGTCCTTTCTAACTGAAAGTCTCTCATTTGGTATTCTTGAAAATCCATGTCATGAATGAAAATTGTCTTAAGTGATGATTCTCCCCAGTGGAAATTTGGTGGTGCGAATATGGTAAAACCATCATGCACAAATCTTGATTGAAAAAGAAAAAAAATAAAAATAAAAAAAAACTTCAGTGGACTTTGGAGTGTGCTGAATTGCTTAATTCTTTGGTGAATGCATGTAGTTTTGCTCTAATCATGTCTAACAGGTAATGTTTCCTTGAAGACCCAAGAGCTCCTGACATTCATGTTGCTTTTAGAAGCCTCGAGGTGAGAAACCTCCATGAATATTTGAAGTACATCCTTCATGTTCCAAAACTTCTTTCTACCAAGAGGTAAGTGACCTCCACGAATATCTCAGGTTTGTCCTAGGTATTCCCAAATTCTTGATATATGTCTCAAAAACTTCTTTGTTAAGCATTTCATTTTGAATATGAATGCTTTCTGATCTTTTTCGTTATACCTTAGTCTGGATCTAGGTATTTCGAGTCTTCTTAATCCAATATTCATCTCACCTAACATTGAGTGTCTATTGGTTGAGTCCCCAAAGATTTTTCTCCAAGTTGCAACGCCGGGCGACCGAAGAATGGTTCGATTCCTAGCCAAGCAAAATCTCCGTTTAGGCGACCGTAGAATGGTACGGGTCCTAAACAACATTTATTGCTCTAACAGGCGACCGTAGAATGGTACGGGTTCTGGAAAAGCAATTTCCCCATTCAGGCGACCGAAGAATGGTTCGGGTCCTGAAAAATCAATTTTTCGTCAAGGCGACCGTAGAATGGTATGGGTCATCGACAACACTTATTCTTTATTCAGGCGACCGTAGAATGGTACGAGTCCTGGAAAATGAATCCCCGTTAGGCGACCGTAGAATGGTACGAGTCCTAAACAAAACTTTTCTGCCGTACTGGGCGACCGTAGAATGGTACAGGTCCTAGGAAAGCAGTTCCTTGCAAAACTTTTCTGCTGTATTGAGCGACCGTAGAATGGTACGGGTCCTGAGAAAGCAACCCATTCCTGCCGTATTGGGCGACCGTAGAATGGTACGGGTCCTGAGAAAGCAACCCATTCCTGCCGTATTGGGCGACCGTAGAATGGTACGGGTCCTGAGAAAGCAGCTCCTTTCTGCCATACTGGGCGACCGTAGAATGGTACGGGTCCTGGGAAAGCAGTATTGTCACAAAGTCATGTTACTATTCTAGGCGACCGTAGAATGGTACGGGTCCTAGACAGGTAATACCCACTACCTCGAATTACTCTATCCTCCTCGAAGGTAAGTTATTCCAGGTAGGTTCATCTATCATTTGCATTAGTATTTCCATGCATCATTAAATTGCATTAAAAAATGGAATTCATGTTCCAACAAAAATCATTCATTGCATGAACATGACCAAAATTTAGGCCTCAATTTGTCTTTAAAGGCAACCTCTGCGAGCTCACCTTCAAAGAGGGGCAGCTGTTGACACCTAAATTTTACCCAATCATTTAGTAATTAATTGCATAAAAAAATTAAAATTAAAAATAAAAAAAATAGTAAAATTGCATTTCATGTAGTTGCATTTGCATCGATACCAAAAGCCAACAAGACGTAGCGGCTCGTGGTCGATAATGTTCACAGAAGGGATGGTCTCTCTCCGCTTGTCCGAACGTGCAAAAGAGCGAAAGTCAAAAAAAGAGAGGAAGGAAGTTCTTGCACGTCCGTTGTCTCTCCCTCATTAATGCATGCGCATGCACGCACAAATTCGGCGGACGTGCGGACTCAAGGGCAAGCCTCGAAGAAGCAAAAGGAGCTCATGATATATTATAAAATATGCTCTATTTAAGTGCGGGTTGTCAGGAAGCGAGAAATCCGTTGAGCGAGGAAGCAAATAATAAGCAAGAAAAGTCCAAAGTTGCGCAGACGCCCGCGCCCTGCCAGCTTCCATCTGCCACGCCTCCTGCCGTGTAAGAAGCCCCAAACAGGAAGAAGATGGGCTAACAATTCTATTTTATTTTCCCTGCTGGACAGCAGAGTGCTGGCCGAAAGAAAGGTCTAAAAAAATAATAAAAAAAAAGCAAAGTTCAGCTTGGATTCTGGAAAAGTTGCGGCTGACATTAAAGTCGGCTATCTTCAAGAGGCAATGAAATGCCTATAAATAAGACCACAAGAAGCCACAGAAAAGGGGGGCGAAAAATTCTATCGTGAGCGAGAGTCTCGTTTAAAAAAAGCAAGAAAGGGGGAGGTTTTGTGAGAATTATTAAAATAAAGAGAAGAAAAGTGAGTTTGTCAGAGAAAGGAAACAAAAAAGAAAGGGGAAGTGTGAGAGGTTACGTGAGAGGGATAGAGGGGGAGAGTAAAAAAAAATAAAAGCTGCTGTTCATCTTCTCCGTTGCACCCCTTCGTCTCGCATCCACTTGAAGCTTCTGCTGAACTAGCCGTCGCGCCGCACCACTACCGCTCGAGGTCTCTGCTGCACCGGTCGCCGCGGCACCGCCGCTTGCCCGCCGAGCCGAGCCGCCTGCCGTCCTCAGCACCGGGCATCCTCGCCTCCGCTCCGCTGCACTTCTGCAAGCAGCCCGCGACGCCAGCAGCCCAGACCGATCGCCGGGCCGACACACACAAACCTCCATCTTTTCCTCTTTGGTTCGGCCGCACCCATCAATCAACGCCGCAGCTTCACTCGCGTTGATCTTCTCCGTCGTTGCTACCTCACGGCCTCGCGAATTCCACCGAAGCAGCTGCATCCTCTCCGTGCATCTTCAACCGCCAGCAAATCACTGAAGCCACACGTCCACCGCTTGCTGCCACCCACGTATCCGAGCTCCCCCTTGTTCGGTCAACACTCCCCACCGAGGCTCCTCTTTGTTGACCGCCTGGCCCCACACGGAGCTACCCACGCTCACGCTAACCAGCTCGAGCAAAAACCGGCGTCGTCGGCAACTCGACACCCGCGGAGTCCACTGCCAGCAGCTGCCGACGCCTCCCCTGCCTTCGTCCGCGCAACCACCCGAGCCACGAGCCTCCCCCTGCTGCCGAACTCACACCGCCGGCCACCGCCCCGGACACCCCAGCCCGCTCGCCACCGCGCCAGCAACCCCTCAGCAGCAGCCCGAGCCTCCTCCCGCGCCACCTCACCCGGACACTTCCGCCCCGGTTCCAGCCACCTGCATCAGCTCAAGACCTGCAACTCCAGCAGCAACGCTACACGCCGGAGTGAAGATCGCCGCCCGTCCGACGCCGTACCACATCACGCCTCCGCTCGCGACCGCACCGACCGTCCGCCCAGATCTCGCCGGAGTCCCAACGCCGACCGCCGGCCTTCCTCCACCCGACGCACCCCTTTGTCCCCGTTCGTTTACGTTATAGGTAGTTTTTTATTTTTACTTTTGCTTTTTACCTTGTTTACTTTTCAGCTTATTTTATTCTTTTTTTATTTGTGTCTTTATTTTTCTGTTTGTTCTGATAGTTTTTTTAGTTTAGGTATTTAACTTGTAATATTGGATGTTAATATTTCGTGAACTTAGCATGCATTATCCGTAGGGATTTTGTCCGCAATTAATATAATTATTAATTTGGTCCGAGAGACATCGGATCATTTTTTAATTATATTAATTTTTGGGCTTTTTTGGTAGAATTTCAATTGTTAAATCACGATAATTATTTAATTTGGTCCGTAAGACTTCGGATCAGATTTGTAATTATTTTGATCTCTTTGTCGTGATAATTAGGGTTAGAATAATCATTAATTTAACCCGTGAGACAACGGGTTATTTTTTCGATTATTTTAATCATTTGTTTTGTTGATAGTTTAGATTTAATACTTATTTAATAATTACTTGTCTTAAAAAAAAAAACTAAAAAATCAAAATCAAAATCTTGCATGAGCATATAGGACACGTAGATTTAGTTTTTTTGGATTATATTTTTAGAATTGCATTTTTAGATATCTTTTTAAAATAGGTTAGGGTCATTCTTAAACAACTTTTCTTTTATAGAGTCTTACATAAAATTGGTGTTTTTATATTCTCATTAAAAAAGTAGTTTTCTAAGACATAATAGGGTTTAAGTCAAAGTTAATCCCAAAAATGAATTAGAAAATTATTTTTTAGATAGCTTAATTAGGGTTTTTATCAATCTTGAATTTCAATAAAAACTACAAAAATACTAGGTGCATATTAACTAGTTTGCATAATAGGATTATCCAATTAGAATATGTTCATTAGTAAATTAGGTCATGAGGTGCATGTTAACTAGATTGCATATTAGGCCCATTTAATTTGAATTTGCATGTTAGTAAAATCAGGTCATTTAGCTTAAAAAAAATGCATTTTTCTAACTCTTAAGAAAACCAAAAAAAATGCTTGCTTTGTGTGATGCAATTTATTTATTTTCTTATTTGAATATTCAATAATGGTTGAGCACCCGTGTGATCACCTTTTGCATAGTAGAAGTCCAGGTTAAAATAAATCCAAGCTGCCTGCGAAAACATTTTACAAAAAAAGAAATGGTACCGAAAGGGCATTAGAAAATTCTAGTGTAACCAAGTCCCCGTACCCTTTGTCTCTGGTTCGTAGAAGTAAAATAAATCTCCCTTTATTTTACTTAGGTGTCTAATCGACCTACCGTAAACTGATTAGTGGCGACTCCTAGATAATGTTTTGCATGTTAAAACCCTAAGTCGCGATTTGGTATGGGCCTGGGAGAGCCTGAGCTAAGCTTAAAGGCTTAGTAGTCCATCAACCTAGTTTTAGGTGGCGAACCCGAAAAATTAGGTCGCGACATGTTCTAACAATACTTCTTGTTTAAAAAAAAAATCATAAAAATAAGCTTTTTTAGGTTTCGTTAAAATTCTTTCATGTTACAGTTTTTAGTTATTCAATGGTATGTTCACTTCAAATAAGAGAAGTATGTGCATAGTCTTATTCTTTATAAATATTTCAATTTATAGGTTTTTTTAACTTTTTTTTTTATTTTATTTACTATTTTGAATTTAATTTGAAGTTTTAATCCAATTAGCATATAGTAGAAGTGGGTTTTTTCTAGACTATTAATAGGTTTTAGCAATACAAGTCGGGTCGGGTCGGGTCGGGCATGGGTCATTAGATTTACACTACAAGAATATGGGCCAAAACGGGTTAAATGGGTCAAATATGGGTCGACCCATTTTCGACCTGACCCATACCCGACCCGACCCGACCCACCTATTTGCCACCTCTAGTAAAAGGCATAACACTAATTGGAACTGGTCCTGATTTCTAATGAAACACACATAAGCGCCCGCGCATATATATGTATAAGTAAGTTTTTAGCTTTGTAATGACAACTATTTCTGACACATACAATTAAGTTTATTAATCATAATAATTCTTACTACGCTTTTGGTGATAGCTGCCGAAATTGGACGTTAAGTAAATTATAACAAAATGCACAGAAATGATAGATGATCATCTATTTTTGAAAAGCATATTCTAAGTTCTGTAAATGTTATGCAACCTAATTCTTTATTGGAGGTTGAGCATGGTCAATGGGGAGCCTCCACCCACTTGGTTCCTGAGAGTAGGATTTCCTCTTCCCAAATCAATGACATCAAAAGATGACTCACTGCCTCCTCCCCCGATTCCAACCTCACTGATCTGCATATCCCCCAAATCACAACACACCAAACTCTCATCCACCATGCGAAGCACAATCTTGCCATGCCCAGTAAGTCCCAAGGCCGCTCGGCACGTCAATCCGATCGGAAGCACAATGTGATGCTGCTTAGTCCAGGAGCTGGCCATGCCGTACTCCTTCATGACCCAAATGCCTCATTCCTCTCGGTCCCAGATAGTGAAAGCAATCAGAGCCAGTGAACCGCATGACACAGCGAGTGTCGCTTTGCCCCTCGAATGCAGAGAGTATTGCGAGATATATCTCTTTCGGGGCAGCGCCATGACTTGTTTAAATGATTCCTCCTCCATACCAAAGGCCACGATTGAGTTGTAAGGCGCATCCTCTGTAGGCGCCACGAGCCAATGCGCAGCCCCATTAATAAATGCCCGCGAATTGCCGCGAATCGTCCTTGTGAAATTAGGCCTGCCCAGGCATGTCCATTTGTCCCTGCCGAGGCTATAAACCTCAACATTCCATGGTCTTATCGAAGCAGCAGATCGCCTCGCAACGCCACGCGAGTAAGTAATCCTCACAATCTTGTAGTCCCGGGCATTTGGCGCGTACCCGAAACCGTGGACATGATACCGAACACAGCATCCTGAACTGTAGCCCAGAGTTTGAGATTCGAAGCAAAGGGGCCGCTGGTGGCAATAGATGTAATCATGGTAGCCAAGAGTCTTGACTTCGCCCGTGAACGGGCTCCAAAGGATAACGGCTAGCTTGCTCGCACTACGGCGAATGAAAGAAAGCCCGGTCAAGCAAATTAGAGCGCCATCGCTGGACGAACCGACCACGGATAACGAAAGCCAGTCGTTGCCCACTGGCAACCTCAAATTCTCTTTCCCAATGGACACATTTTCGAACACTAAAGAGCACTTGTCGCGATTATCCGATTCCAACGGGACCACCAGGAGGGAAGTCCCGCTGCGATTCAACCACATCCTCACAAAGTACTTCTCGGACAAGAGCGAACGCCATGACTTGCAGACACACCGGAACCGGGCGAGAGACTGGGCTGGTAAGTAAGCGGGGATTTCGACCACAACATTGGATGGAAAGATACTGGAGAGCGATGCCATGGTACTCGGGGACCGGGAGACAGATTGCTAGGAATTAAAGAGGACAAGAGCAAAAAAAAGTGCCGGTCAGACCCACTGATCTTGCAATTACACAACTTATGAGAAAATTTGTGGGACTTTGGTGAAGCAAACACTTGCTTTGTGTTTGTGGTGATTGATAGAGCCGTTAAATAGGCAGAAGACTGGCCCCAAAGTAAAGAAAAATTACTGAATAAGGAAAAACATGGATATAGACAGGATACTGAGAAAGAAAAGAAAAATCTCAAACTTAGGTTGGTTCAAAGGAAGGCAATCTGATTCTCCATCTACATAATACATCATTTTGTTCCCGATTCTATCCCAAATACGATCAAACAATAAGAGCAACTTCGTAATTAAGTTGTCTTTAAAAGATTAGAAGGAACTTTGTGCGTCAAAGATATCACGTGGCAATGCCACATACGATGACTTGTCAGAATTTTCAAATTCTAATGCATAGTTGGTTGCGAGGCACACCACGTAGATAATGTGGATTGGTCACGCCACGTCAGCCATATAAAAGATATATAAAATGCATCCTAAAAAGGAGAACACATAATTAGATAAATCTAAAACAACGTAATCAATGTTGGTAACATGATAAGTGGCTAAAACAAAATTGGTAATCTCAAACTAGTCGATAACATGATAAAGTTACTAACTTCGCATGAGAGTTGGTAACTTCAGCACATTGATATGCTTAGGAAATTATTTTGATAATTCATTGTTACGCTAACTAATTTGTTAATAATTAAGTAAAAATTGGTAATTTAATATAGGAGGATGTGTGTGTGATAGTTCCTTGACTCTCAACACAAAAATAGTGTCAAAACACATTTTTTTTCTCAAGAAAAATTCCAAATAAGCGCCTAAAATGATTTTCTCAAATAAGGGTTTGAAGTGAACTTTATTTGAATAAGGACATGAAATAAACATATTAATATCAAAGAAGAACCTGAAGCAATCATGGCTATTTTAAATAAGGGCCTAGCCTCGCTGGCCGACAAAATATCCTAGCCGATCAGGGATATTTTCTTCTAAACATAATTTAAATTTAAATTAAACTATATTAAAATTTAATAATAATAATAATAACAACAACAACAACAACAACAACAACAACAATAATAATAACAACAACAATAATAATAATAATAGTAATAATAATAATAATAATAACAATAAAGGGCCAACAAGCCCTCACTAGAAACGGGCGCCGACAACCCCGCTGGATATCTTCACTACCCATCAATAATGGGGTGGTGGCCATAAGCAAGAGGGAGCTCTCCCACCCGTATTTTTGCTTTTTTAAAAATTTTAGTTTTTTTGGTTTTCTTATGAAAATAAATAGTAAGAAAAAACAAAAAAATTAAAACATAAAATTTCCCTTCACCAGCTAGTGATTTCAAACCCTTTTTTGAGACTAATATAGTCACTTCAAAACTTTATTTGAAACAAACTCCATTTTATGCATTAATTGAGAAAATGATAGCACTTCGAGCCATTATTTGAAACAAGGGTTAATACCATGAAAAACCCCAAACTGGTACACATGTGACAAATTTACCCCAACTATTTTTTTGACCACCAAAAACTATAAACTGATATACCTTTGACAAATTTACCTTAAACTGGTACACTTATGACAAATTTACCCTATGTTAGTTTTCTTTAAATTTTACCGTCAAATTAATAAGTTAAAAAAACACGTGACAGTTGACCGGTATACTAATTTGGGATTTTACGCTCCGTTTGTCACAGTTTACAATTTTTGTGATTTTTTTGCGATCGAATAAATTAGTTTGGGGTAAAATTCTCATAAATGTACCAGTTTGGGGTTTTTTATGATTAGTCGGAGTAAATTTGTTACAGGTATACCAGTTTGGGGTTTTTCATGGTCAAAAAAATAGTTTAAGGTAAATTTGTCACATGTGTACCAGTTTGGGGATTTTCGGGGTATTAACCCTTGAAACAATACCTTATTTGAAAAAAATGGTGGCACTTTAGGTCCTTATTTGGAATTTTTACTTCTTTTTCTTTTTCTTTTTCTTTTTCTTTTTTGCAATTGGATTAACCTATCCCTCCAATGGTGAGAAAAGTTTGTCCCGAAATTGCCATAATAAATTGATGTAGATGTAATATTGCAGCAAGAAAGAGACTTCAAACTAAGATTACTTTAATGAAACAATGGATATAAATATAAGAATACTCAAGGGAAGAAATAGATAATAATATCACGATAATAACTAGAAATTGTTTGATTGTCGTTGAAATGATTTGCTAAATCTAGAAATTAATTTTTTTGAGAATAGTTATTCATTTACTGCAAAGTTTGTGGAAATAAATATTGGTAATTTAATGGAACGCTTACGATTGTATTAATAATTAAATAAATATTGATATTTTAACATAGGAAGATAAGTATGGCATTATTCTCAGCACATTAACAAAAGATTGAACAAGGAGATAAAAAAAACTATTCCTAGTTTCTCCATGAATTTGATTTGCTCATAAAAAAAAATCACTAAGCACTTCGGCTCAATTTTTTTCGTTGAGAATAAATAATTTGCAAATATTTTTTTTTAAAATGATTGTTTTATATCACTAAAAACTGAATAATATGTTTAGACATAAATTGATATCAATGATGAAAATATTTTTTATTAACTAATTATTTTAAGATAAATAAGCAATCATTTTTAGAAAAATATTTTTCAAACGATTAATTTTTCATGAAAAAAACAAAGGCTTTGATGAGACCCTAGAGATGAACTTTTACCACCTAACTAACAATTTCTTTTTAGCAATAAATCAAGATAAGACAGATGAAAATATAGTTTAACTTTAAGTTAATACCACAAAAAATCTCAAATTGGTATACCTATGACAAATTTATCTCAAATTAATTATTTTTACCATAAAAAACCACATACCAATACACCTATGACATATTTACCCTCAAATTAATTTTTTGACAATTAATAACCTCAAACTAATACACTTATGATAAATTTACTCCAAATTATGGACTATTAATGTAACAATTCCAAACTAGTACATTTATGAAAATTTACCTTAGGTTAGTTTATGTTAAATTAGAATAATATCACGAAAAATCACAAACCGATACACTTGTAACAAAAGGAGGGTAAAACTCCAAACTAGTACACCCGTCAACTACCATGTGCTATCAAACTTAGTATTTTGACGATAAATTTTGACATAAACTAACAGAGGGAAAATTTTTTCATAGATATTCCAGTTTAGGGTTTGTTTTGGATAAATTTATGACAGATAAAATAATGTAGGGGATTCGACCAAAAAAAAAAACTAATGTGGGGTTTTTCAATATATTAACACTTTAACTTTATCTTACTTTACTTATATCCTCAAACAAACAAAACTTTCTCATCTATTAATATTGGGAGGATGAAATAATCGATAAACACTCGATCAATGGAAGAGATGGCGGCAAGAAACTAACAAGAGGGGATGAGTTCCTGATAAGTATCTGAAAAACTATCCATAATGAGAAGAGAAAACTAAGGAAGAAAAAAGGGTGAGAGAGAAGACAGGCATACCAGTATTGCCCATTTTTAAAATTTAAAAAAAAAAATGAGTGTTTTTAGCCAAAATGAGTGTACAAAGACTTGTACGGAGGTTGGATTTGGTACATTAGTTTTAAGAACTCGTCTATGTAACTCATGAGCCGCACTATAACAAATCACATTGAGGTAAGCTTTTGTCTTTTAATGTCCAAGAGTTCAAATACTTTATGCGTGAATATTTTCAAGATTACCATATAAAAATAAAATCGGTCCAAAATAATTGAAAATTGGCTATCTTGAAGACAGTTAATTTGCATAGGCGCATTGTCATTCAAGATGCCAATAAATTAGATTTCTTGGGCTCATCTCAAGAACACATGAACTCACTATCATTTTGAATGGGACAATTACAATAGGATTCCTAAGACTTTTATCAATTCGGATCTTGAGCCTTCAAATTTTTATTGCGTCCTTTTAAGTCTTAAAATTCCCGTCATCCTCCCCACTAGTTCTTCCCTTAGCTTTTTTCACTTTTGGTGATGGAATGCGGCCACTAATAAGCAGATGGAATTAGTTTATTGTCGAGTGAAAGTGTGACGGGCGTTTGTGATGGATTTAATTATATGGGCCTAAGTTGGCCCGGCCACGATGGGCCTAAGTTGGCCCGGCCCACGGGAATAAGGCCCGTGGAAGGAGGGACCTATAAAAGGGATGAGAGAGAGAAAGAACACACCTTTTGGCATTTTGTACGTACGTTCTCCTTCTCTTCTTAAGAGCTCTCTCTCTCCAAGACGAAGAACAAAGTCTACTAGCGACGCCGTCTTCCCTTAACGGCGAATTGTCGACATTAGATCGAACGGGACTGAATTATCTTCCTCTTTACGGCATTGGTGTCTAATCTGTGGCTAACAAGGTACGCTCGAATCCGTGGTGTGCTTTACGATCGGTGATACGTGACTTTTCCCGGGCTTATCTTCCGCATTGATTTAGGGGTTCGGTTTTAAGTGCCGAATCCATTTTCGGGGATCCGTCGTTCCCAACATTGGTATCAGAGCCTTAGTTCACGTTTTTCCCAACTTATTTGATGTTTATGATTGTTTTTTCGCAAAAAGCATTTTGGCTGTACGGATCAGGGCGACAAATCCCGACACCCGAGCATGTTCGCCCATTTTTCCGATTTTTCGTAAGTCGAAATCGAAATCTGATGGCATAGGGAGGAAGGCGACGTCGAGATGAATCCGGCGACATGTCGCGCCACCGGGGGACGCCGCACGCGCCCACACGCTCGACCAGAAGCTACTGCGTGTGGGCACGACGCGCCCAGACGCGCTGGTTCGTCCAGCACGTGCGGCACATGCACCGGTGACGAACCGACGCATGCGCACCGCCGGCCGGCGAATCAGCACGCGCCGGTCCACGGACCGACGCGTGGTGACGCCAGCATGACGTCACCCAACGGTCGGTAACCGCCGGGGTGACGTCAACGCCGACGTCGGTTGGTTGGGCGGTCACCGGCCGGCGACCCTTCCGACGACCCGACCCGACCCGACCCGCGGAGGCCAAGTCACACGTGCGACACGTGCCGGCTAACGTCAGCATGACGTCAGCCCACACACGTGCGCGGCGTGTGGCGGATGACGTCTGCATGACGTCATCCCACGCACGCACGCGGCACGTGCGTTCGGTCGGTCCGACCGACGCGACCGGTCCGACCGGTCCGATGTCCGACGACGTTGACCGTTGACCGTTGACCGACGACCGTTGACCGTTGACCCAAAAAAAAAAAGAATTTGTTTCTTTTTCAATTATGTCTAAGTGGATTATATGTAATCCATTTTTTTTTGTTCTGCATTTGTTGCAGGAACAATGCCTCCTCGTAAGCCGCGGGCATCTGTGCGCACAATGTCAGATGAACAAAAGGAAAGGCTTGCAAGGTTGATAGCCGATTTGAATGGTTATCGATGGGAGAGTGATGACATAATTGATCATATCATAGAGGTCAACAACAAAATTCAGGAAGTCATTTGGAACGGTTATCCCATGCCAGATTTTCAGATGATGCGATTCTTTAAGAACACTCTTCCACTAGAATGGCAAGGAGTATGAATCGCCTATGGGAGGTCAAAGGATTTACTAGCTATAAGGAGCTAGTAATGGCATTCATAGATGAATATCATCGGGTTGGAGCCACAAAGACTGCGACCCAAGGAATGACTTCGATTGGGCCAGGACTGAATGTGCGTAGGAGAAATCCTAAGGGATATCCGTCTGTTTTTTCCATGGCTGTCAAGAATACCTGAAAATTTTACAGAGAAAAAGAAAAAGAAATTGGACCATGTAGCAGCTTTCCCAATTAGTTGTATGATGCATTGTTTTTAAATGTTATGGCTGTTTTTTAATTTAGTGTTCTTGGTGGACATCTTATGTAAATTTAACTACCTGATTGTTGTTATTGTAGCAACCTATATGTTAGCCATATTATGTGAAAGCACTATTATTTTATTGTATGTCAATTATCTGTTGCTTTCTGTGATTGCTGATTGCTGTGGGTAGTTATAGAAATTTTTGTAACTTCATAGAATTGATTTTGTATATGACAATCATATTAATAATAATTTTTAAGTTAGGATTTTTTGGAGGATGATTGGAAACATAGTGACCTTTTGATTCTGAAACCTTACTTAAAATTATTAATTAATATGATGGGTTTGTGCAAAATAGATGCATAAGTGATAGGCATTAATAACTCGTGCATATATGTCTAATGTGTTCAGATCAATGGCTTCAGCCACAAAGAGCATAGTTGCCGAGCTGAGCAAAGGTGAAAAGCTCAAAGGTGACAACTATGAAATTTGGCAAATGAAAATTCAATATGTGCTGGAAAAGCAAAAAGCACTAAAAGCTCTTGACCATGTTATGGAAGATCTAGAGGATGCTGTGCGCCACCTTGAGCTTGCTGATCATCGCCTCAAGGCATTAGAGCAGGAAACATATATTTTCTGTGTTGCTTTAAGCTCATAAGGGGCTTCATGCTCTAAGTGCAAGCGCATAGATTCATTCAATATGTGGAAATGCAAGGGATCAAGTCCTCCTTGCAAGAAACCAAAAATTAACCAACAAAAGAGAGGAAAATGTACTCATGTGAAGAATATCTCAAGGGTGAAATGTTACAACTGTGACCAGAAGGGTCACTATGCCCGCGATTGTCGCGAGGCAAAAAAGGTACACACCCTTTGTACAATTGGGAACTTTGCATATGTGTCAAGTTCTGTATTCTTGACTGAATCTAATCCTCTGTGGACTGTGGATTCAGGAGCGACAGACCATGTAGCGAAGGATAGAGGATCCTTCGTGGAATTCCGACGAGTACCTACTAGAACTAAGTGGATCTATGTGGGAAACATCTCCAAAGCTGAAGTGAAAGGAATTGGCACATGCCAACTGAATATGCGTGATGAACGCACTTTGTTCCTTCATGATGTGTTGTATGCTCCGGAGATTCGTTGAAATTTAGTGTCTATTTTAGTGTTGGTTAAATTAGGTTTTAATGTGAACTTCCATAATAGAGGTGTAGATTTGTATTTGGATATAAACTACTATGGTCATGGTTATTTTCTGGATGGTTTCATTGTATTGATATTGACTATGTTAATGCAAATGTTTGTTATTCCCTTCTCACATCTCCTAATTCATATGATAATGATGTGAATGTGTGGCATGCTAGACTTGGTCATATTGGCCAACAGCGTATGAATAGACTAGCCAAAGAGGGCTTGTTGGGCAATATTGAAAAAGTCGATTTGTCCATCTGTAAGCATTGCCTAGAAGGGAAAACGACAAGGAAACCATTTGGAAAATGTAAAAGAGCTGAATTTCCTCTGCATTTAATCCATTCTAATGTCTGTGGTCCAATGAATGTGAGAGGAAGGCACGGGGCTGTTTATTTCATCACTTTTATAGATGATTATACTCGATTCGGATATGTCTATTTGATTTCTCACAAATCTGAAGCAATAAGTTGTTTCAAAAGGTTTATGAACCTGGTAGAAAATCAATTAGACAAGAAAATAAAAGTATTGAGATCTGATCGAGGTCGAGAATATTTATCTGATGAGTTCAGAAAATTATATGATGAAAAAGGAATAGAAAGACAGTTGTCTATTCCTTATACTCCTCAACAAAATGGTGTTGCAGAGAGAAGAAACAGAACCCTACTGGAAATGGTTAGGTCCATGATGGCGCATGCTAACTTACCTATCACCTTTTGGAGTGATGCGTTGTTAACTGCTGCCTATATACTTAACCGAGTGCCTTCCAAATCAGTTACTTCCACTCCATATGAGTTATGGACAGGTAGAAAACCGGACTTAAGTTTTCTTAAGCCATGGGGTTGTGCTGCCTATACACATGAGTCCTCTCACAAGCTTGGGAAAATGGGTCCCATAGGAAAGAAGAGTATTTTCATAAGATACTCGGAACACTCAAAATGGTATGTGTTTATAGGTGAGTAGGAAAGTGGGAGTATAACTGAATTTGAATCACGGGATGTCACATTCTTAGAGGATGAATTTCCTAAGAAGGGCGAAATAGGGGAAGACAACTCCCTATTTGAAACCTCGGATCAAGATAATGATCTTAGTAGAGTTCGTCCAAGTGGGAGTAATATGAGAAGTGATGAATTGAATTCAACTCATTCTCAATTGCAACCACATAATGAGACGACATCATCATTATCTAATCCCAGTGGGAGCATAATGGGGAATGATGTGCAAAGTGTACAAACTCTCATACGGCGAACAAGTCGCCAAAGTATTCCCCGTCGACGTTTTGACATTGAAGGGGAAACTTTTATGGTTGCTCCACAAGATGAGGATGAGCCTAGAAATATTAATGAGGTTCTGAATTGCCCTAGTAAGGAAAAATGGATTCATGTAATGGAAGAGGAAATGGAGTCAATGAAATCAAACCAAGTCTGGGAACTAGTTGATCTTCCAAAAGGACGCAGAGCTATTGGGAACAAGTGGGTTCTCAAAATAAAGCGAAAGGCTGATGGCTCGATAGAAAGGCATAAGGCTCGTCTTGTTGCGAAGGGGTATAATCAACAGGAAGGAATTGATTATGAAGATACGTTTTCTCCTGTAGTGAGATTTACCTCGATTCGCATTATTCTGGCAATAGTATCTAGTATGGATCTTGAGTTACATCAGATAGATGTAAAGACTACTTTCCTCAATGGAGAATTAGAGGAAGAAATATACATGGAACAACCAACTGGTTTCATAGTGAAAGGCCAAGAAGAAAATGTATGTCGATTCTTTTGAGATCGATATACGGCCTTAAGCAGTCATCGAGACAATGGTATATACGTTTTCATAATGCCATAATGGCATATGATTTTACAATGATTGATGAGGATCATTGCGTATATATCAAAAGATCCAAGGATCACTTTGTGATCATATCATTATATGTTGATGATATACTGATTGCCGGAAGCAATATGGAGTTTGTTCATACTGTTAAGAGTTGGTTGTCTTCCAACTTTGAGATGAAGGATGTGGGTGAGGCTGCATACATTCTTGGAGTTAAGATTTCAAGAGATCGTTCGAAGAGATCGTTGTCTCTTTCGCAAGAAACATATATAAATAAAGTTCTTGAACGATTTCGTATGCAAGATTGTAAACCCATAGACACTCCTATTGCAAACGTTGAAGGATTGAGCCATAGACTGTGTCCGAGGACTCCACAAGAGAAGGAACAAATAAAACATGTTCCTTATGCTAGTGCAGTTGGGAGTTTGATGTACGCTATGATGTGTACAAGACCCGACATATGTTTTGCAGTTGGAATGGTGAGTAGATACCAATCCAATCCAGGTCCAGCACATTGGAAAGCCGTTAAGAGAATACTGAGGTATCTAAAGGGAACTGCTGATTATACGATGAGTTATCAAGGAAAGGATCTGCGACTCAAAGGCTATTCTGAAATTGATTAGGGAAGAGGTTTAGACGAAAGGAAATCTACCTCTAGGTTTGTTTCCTTATTGAATAATGGCACCATATGTTGGAGCAGTAAGAAACAAACGTGTATAGCCTTGTCCACGATGGAAGTTGAGTTCGTGGCATTATCAGCAGTAATATAAGAAGTAGTTTGGCTTAAGAGATTTTTTGGATCATTTAGGTGTTATTGAGAAAGCTGCAAATCCATTATTAGTTAATTGTGATAGCCAAGCAGTTATAACGTACACCAAAGATCCAAAATATCATGGCAAGACCAAACATATAGATACCAAGTATAATTTTGTCAAAGATATGGTTGCACGAAAGGATGTGAACTTGCAGTACATATCTACGCATAGAATGGTAGCAAATCCTATGACAAAGCCAATACCTAGGGATGTGTTTTGTGGTCATGTAAAATCTCTAGGATTGCGTAGAGTCTGATGTACTGGATATTGTAATTTCCCTGAGCTGTTCACATTTAATGAATTTGTGTTTTCGTCATTAATGCCTATGAATCTTTTGTTTGATCTTTATGCATCTTAATGCTTAGTGCATTATATTATGTTGAGAAAGTATGTCGGACAGATAAGAGATTAGCCCACTCACACATGTAATCGCCTCTATTTACTATGTGATAGATAAAGATTATACTATTTTTAAGCTTATTATCTAGGTGATAATCGAGAGCTCAAGCTTAAAATAAATATGTCGCATTAACAGAGTGTTAAGATGAGGACGTAGTACTTACGATGTCCGAAAGTAAAATAACCCACATATTTTACTTTATCTGTCTAAGATGCCATATGTGAGTTCTGATGAATTTTGTGAATGAGTAAATACGTGAACTCAAGTTAGACATTGGGTATGTCTGAACTATCATCTGTACGGTATTGATTGCGTAGACATACACTCCATGGGAAAGGAGTTAATACCGTAATACGTATTTCATACTACGTATGCATGAGACGACCTATAAGAGTGGCAAAAGTTTGATCTCAACTTTTATAACGTGTGAGACTCTCGAGGAATTGAGTTTCTCAATTTTAGTGCCCTCATGACTCTTACTTATTCTCAAGATTTCTATTTAGTGTTTGCTATCTTAGAATGTTGCCAATGGTCATGAGTTGATTCGATCTAATGGGACATTTCTAGAAAAGCAAGTTGAACTGAAATTGAGAGTTTGAAGGAAAGAGGAAGATCGGATTTGTAGAATCACATTGTGGTTTTGTATTCACAAGTCAACCAATTATGACTGTCTTTGGGATAATCATAATTGTGAATACAATATATATATCATTGTTTAAATGAGATTAAAAGAGATATAAATGTGATCGATCGATCTAGGGTACTGCATACTAAATTTACTCGGAATGTGATGCCCATTATGAGCTGCTATATATTCCTAACAAATGTATAGTAACGAGCTCTCAAAGTATGCTGGTCGCACGGATTATTCACCGGTATGAATGTTGAAAGAGGAAAAGAGGATTCTGTTCGGCCCAGCATGCAAGTGGGAGTTGATGGACCTAAGATGGGCCTATTCGCCCATGTTGGTTTTGGCCCACCATGTGCGAGTGGGAGATGATGGATTTAATTATATGGGCCTAAGTTGGCCCGGCCACGATGGGCCTAAAGGCCCGGCCCACGGGAATAAGGCCTGTGGAAGGAGGGACCTATAAAAGGGATGAGAGAGAGAGAGAGAACACACCTTTTGGCATTTTGTACGTACGTTCTCCTTCTCTTCCTAAGAGCTCTCTCTCTCCAAGACGAAGAAAAGTCTACTAGCGACGTCGTCTTCCCTTAACGGTGAATTGTCGACATCGGATCGAACGGGACTGAATTCTCTTCCTCTTTACGGCATCGGTGTCTAATCTGTGGCTAACAAGGTACGCTTGAATCTGTGGTGTGCTTTACGATCGGTGATACGTGACTTTTCCCGGGCTTATCTTCCGCATTGATTTAGGGGTTTGGTTTTAAGTGCCGAATCCGTTTTCGGGGATCCGTCGTTCCCAACAGTTTGAAATGAACAATACGAGGAAGAACAAAGTTTGATTGCAAAGGAATAAATTTCTATAGATCGTCCTTTAATTAGGAGATAAATAATTAATAAATAAACTTCTGGTGCGGACACAAAAAGGGTACAACATATTCATCCTAAGAAAACAAATTTGACCACCAATAGGAAATAAATTGCATTATTTCCCGTGACATTCACGGTATAAATGTGTGTGTGTGTATATAAGAGAACTTACAAATTTGCGACGACAACTACGTCTAAATGATGCATAAGAATACATAACTTAATTAATCATAATAACTCTTACCATAACTTAATTAAGCATAATAATTCTTACCAAACTTTTGCGGATAGGTTTCAAAATGCGCACAACATCAAAACTACCAAAACAAAAACTAGAAAATTATCTAATTTTGAAAAAGCATATATAAATTTTCTGCTAATGTATGGAAACCTAATTCTTTATTGGAGGTTGGTTATGGTCAACATTGAACGTCCCCCGGCTTGGTTCCTGAGAGTAGGATCTACTTCTCCCAAATCAATTACATCAAAAGATGAATCAGGGTTGCCTCCCTGGATTCCAACCTCACTCATCTGCATATCCTCAACATCGCAACGCACCAAGTTCTCATCCACCATGCGTAGCAACATCTTGCCGTGCCTGGTAAGTCCCAACACCGCTCAGACCAGCCCCATCGGCAGCACAATGTGATGCTGCTTGGTCCACAACTCAGCCACGCCGTACTCTTTCATCACCCAAATGACGCATTTCTCTCGGTTCCATTTGCCGAAAGCAATCAGAGCCAGTGAACCGCATGATACCGAGAGTGTCGCGTTGCCTCTTGGGTGTAGAGAGAATTGGAAGAGATCTTCCGATCGGGGCAGCCAGATGAAATCTCCAAATAATTCCTCCTTCATATTGAAGGCCACGATCGAGTTGTAACACGCGTCCACATAAGGCACCGCGAGCCAATGCACGGAACCATTGACAAATGCCCACGAATTGCCACGAACCGTCCAGGTGAAATTCGGCCTGCCCAGGCTCTTCCATTTGTCCCTGCCTAGGCTATAAACCTCGACATGCCATGACCTTACCAGAGTATAAACTTGTCTCACATCGCCGTACGAATAAGTAATCCTCACGACCTTGTAGTCCCGGGCATTCGGCTCGTACCCGAAACCATGGACGACATATCGATGGCAGCATGCCGAATTGTAGCCCTGAACTAGAGATTCAGTGCAAACGGGCCACGGACGGCATTGGACGCAACCCTCGTTGCCAAGGGCCTTGATTTTGCCCATGTACGGGCTCCACAGGATAACCGCTTGCTTGCTCTCGTGACGGCGTACGTACGAAAGCCCGGTCAAGGATATTAGAGCACCGTCGCCGGATGAACCAACCACGGATAAGGAGAACCATTTGTTCCCAAATGGCAGCTTCAAATTCTTCCCTCCTATGGACACGTTTTCAAACACTAAGGAGCATTGATCGCAATTTCCCCATTCCAGCGGGACCACCAGGAGGGTTGTCCCGCTGCAATTCATCCACATTGTCAAGAAGTATGGCTCAGACAAGAGAGAACACCACAACTTGGAGACGCACCGGAACCGGACGAGAGACTGGGCCAGTAAGGATGTTGGAAGATATGCAGCTTGACAGAATATTTATTGATTCAGATATGATTTGTAAATATCAATTAGGATTAGAAATCTAGAATAGACTAATTCATAGGATCATTAATTTCCTTGTCTATTCATACTCTTGCATTATAATTATAGAATATGTACATCAATTCTTTAATGAAGAGAATACAACATAGAAAATTCTTCTCTCCATTCTTGTATATCTCTATTTTTCTTTATCTTCTTACATGGTATCAGAGCAGTAGAGGATTCTAATTTGCTTCCGCCTTCTTCACCTCATTGCTTTTGTCGAGTTCTTTTCCAGCATTCCTTTTTCTTCTTGATCTCCATCGAGACTGTCAATTTTGCATTAAATTTCACATCTCAGTATCTTTTTCAACATGTCAAAAAACATACCTTCAATTTCCGGTGGACCTCCGCAGCATGAAGCACAGAAAATCGGGATACTATCTCCACTGCTGAAGTCACCAGATCTCTCAAACCACCTGTTCGAACTCAAGAAATTCATAATCTTCTAGCTTAATCACATCTGGGGCAACCTTCAAATCTGGGGCAACCTTACTCGGTTTAGCCTATTCCGGGCCAACCAATAGCAAGCCATCCTTACCAGTGGCCATTTTTTCAGATGCAGCCCAACCTGTGGTTGTTTGGGCTTAGCCCGAATACATCATCGCCAGGAAATCAAGGGCCGTTGGCCTCTGGTCAACCCGACGGCAGCCCACCAACCATAAGCACCGCAAGCATGACCGACGGGACAAACCAATGGATCCAACGGTGCGGGTAATGGAGGAAATCCATCCCCGACCAATTTCAATGCGGGTTATGGAGCCGGTTCGAATCCGAGTATGGGAGCGAATCCCTACCCGGGTTTCTCGCCTGGATTTTTGCCATTTCCAGGATCGATTTTCACCGGACGGCTAGAATCCGGCGACCCCCAGTTCGTTTCCATCGCCGACAGTCCTAAACTGAAGTTAAACGGCCAACAACTTACCGGGCACGAAAATTAGTCCAGGTGGTCGCAGGGATTCCGGCGCACGCTGGTGACTAAGGATAAACATGGATCCTCAACGGAACCATCATTGTTCCCACAGATGAGCGTCTGGCACGACACTGGAGGAAATGCAATCAGCTTATCCGAACCTGGATCAGCAATTGCATTTCTCTAGAAGTCGCGGCCGGACTTCCACCCACAGAAGACGCTCAGAGGATGTGGGAGAATATCAGAGAAATGTATGGCAAACTCGACCGTGCAAAAAAAATTTCACTCATGCAGGAATTGAGCAATCTAAAGCACGGGAACATGACAGTCACGGCTTGTTTTAACAAGCTATCGTCACTGTGGAACGAACTGGAGGCCGTCAAGGAAAAGCTCGAAGGACCAGAGTCCACGTTAAAACAATATCGTTCCATCAAAGACAGGGAAAAAGCAACTCATTTCTTACTAATTTTGAATGAAACTTACGGCACTTTTCGATCAGAGATTCTGGTAATGGAGCCCGTTCCTCCGATCGGACGAATCTACCAGTTGGCTATGCAGGAAGAAAGCCAATGTCTCACGTCACCGGAGCATGCAAGGAACGGTGACAGCATCGCCCTCGCAGCCCGCGGGGAATGAAGAGACGGACCTGCGAAAACCCTAACCCTAAATCGAGAAAGAAGAGGCGGATTAGGGTTCGTAGGGTTCGGAGGAGGAGACATCGCCCGAGCCTTTAAAAGGGATGGCATCAACGGTCGAGATTACATGCGTGGATCCGACAGACCAGATCGTGGGCACGGAACGGACAGTCCAAATCGTGGACGCGGATCGAACGGCCTTGATCGTGGACGCGGATCGGACGGCTTTCTTGGTTTTGAAAGCGCAGATGGATCCGACGATGGATACGAACCCGCGACCAAAGGAGTGGATGGCCAAATTTTTGCCACGTCATCAAACAAATTTCAACCTAATTTTAAGGCCAAAGGTAAAATGTTTTGCGATTATTGCAAATGTTCTAACCACTTGATTGACAGCTGTTGGAAATTACATAGAAAACCAGGAGAAAATGAGAAAAAAATATTTGCTGCCTATCAAGTGACTGGACCTACCGGTCAGAGTGCTGACCAACCTATATCTTATGGTCAATATCAACAATTGATGCATGCTCTACAGAAATTGAAAACCTCCAACAAAGGAGGAAGTTTCTCAGGTATTTCACATTGCCTCATTAATTCAATTTCAAGGAAGTCATGGATTATTGACTCAGGTGCAAGTGATCACATTATTTGTGATAAGGGATTTTTTACAAGTCTAAATGAGGAATTAACTCTTCCTGTTACGATACAATTGCCCAATGGAAATATCACACATTTGAATGTGATAGGAAAAGTGCAGCTTAGTTCTCAAATTACACTTGAGAATGTTCTTTATGTCCCGGAATTCCAATTTAATCTTATTTCTGTATCAAGAGTATGCAAGGAAAATTCATGCCGGGTATTCTTCGATATTGACACATACTTCTTTCAGGCCCTTTCAACTGGCAGACTGATGGGCTTGGGTAGCCTTTCTGAAGGCCTCTATTTCTGGACACATTTCCCAAGTAATTTCAGCTTTTCTAG
This sequence comes from Eucalyptus pauciflora, assembly GCA_007663325.1. Taxonomy (NCBI): domain Eukaryota; kingdom Viridiplantae; phylum Streptophyta; class Magnoliopsida; order Myrtales; family Myrtaceae; genus Eucalyptus; species Eucalyptus pauciflora. The sequence continues at coordinate 563,964 of VMYD01000042.1, forward strand.
CACATCTTTCAATAAGACATCATTGTGTAATTTGACTACCAATGAAAAGAATTTCATTATGCATTTAAGGATAGGACATAGCAATTTCTTTCCCTATGCACAATGCTCCATATGCCCTCTTGCCAAACAGTCACGTAATCCATTTCATTTAGGGCAGACTTGTGCAAATGAAATTTTGTCTTTAATTCATGTGGATATCTAGGGGCCTTACCATATAACAAATCATGATGGCTGTCGTTATTTTCTCACTATAGTGGATGATTGTTCTCGTGCAACATGGATTTTTTTAATGCAGTCTAAAGGTCAAACTTATTCTCATTTAAAGGCGTTTATTGCTCTTTCAAAAAAATCAATTCAGAAAGTCTATTAAGAGAATCTGAACTGATAACGGAAGGGAATTCTTCACCCATGATTGCATTTCATTATTCTCATCTCATGGGATTCAACATGAAAGCTCTTGTATACACACCCCACAACAGAATGGGGTAGTTGAGCGCAAACACAGACACCTTCTAGAAGTTGCTAGAGCTCTTAAATTTCAAGCAGCCATTCCAGATGAGTATTGGGGACATTGCGTTCTTACAGCAGCTTATCTTATTAATTGAATGCCTACTCAGGTACTAAATGGGAAGACACCTTTTGAGGTATTATTTGGCAAAGCTCCGGAGCAGACACACCTCAAAGTCTTCAGTTGTCTATGTTATGCAGCTATAATGGGTCCCCAAGACAAATTGGATCCTCATGCACGTCACTGTGTATTCATGGGGTACCTTAATTTACGGAAGGGATATAGAGTTTTGGAGCTGTCAACAAAGGAATTCTTCGTAAGTAGAGATGTTTTATTCCATGAAAATGTCTTTCCTTTCAAAACATTCTCACATGAAAAATCGGCTACAGTCAGCATTCCCCATCAACCTATGACAGATGATACAACATATCAGGTTCCTGATTATATACCATTAGAAATACCTACTCATGATCATCATATGTCAATAAATCCTCCAGTAGCAAAATCTATTTCTGATGAAGATCAAGTTCCGATGAATGTCTTGGGAGCAGACTCTTCCACTAATAAAATACTTGAAGAAATCCTTCCTACATCAGCAGGAGAAACAACATCTTCACCTCCGAGTGTAGATCCTCCACGACGTTCTAGTCGAGCTACACGACCTCCTACCTGGACCAAAGATTATGTATGTGCTGCTCTTGATTCACCAGGTATTAAGTATCTAGTTTCATCCTATGTTTCTTTTCAAAATTTATCACCAGAACATAGGTGTTGTATCACTAAATTATCGGAGGATAAGGAACCTACTAGTTATAATGAGGCATCTGCTGATCCAAGATGGCAGAAGGCCATGGAGGCAAAATTACAGGCATTAATTGCAAATAAGACCTGGGATCTCATCACATTGCCACCCAATTATAAACCAATTGGTTGTAAATGGGTGTACAAGATCAAATATTGAGCTGATGGCTCCGTGGAATGATTTAAAGCACGATTGGTTGCTAAAGGCTTCACTCAACAGGAAGGATTCGATTATCACGAAACATTCTCACCCGTCGCCAAGGACGTCATAATACGTTCTTTCTTAACAGTTGCAGCTGTTTGTGACTACACCAGATGGACATTCATAATGCCTTTCTCCACGGAGATTTAGATGAAGAAATATATATGGACGTTCCTCAGGGATTACGGAGACATTGAGAGAAGAAAGTGTGTCGCCTCCGAAAATCCCTTTATGGGTTAAAGCAAGCATCCAGGCAATGGTATGCCAAATTTACAAGCACTATCACAACGGCAGGCTTCCAACAGTCCCGACATGATTATGTATTATTCACACGGACTAAAGGTATGTCATCTATTTATTTGATGATATATGTTGATGACATTCTTATTACCGGAAATGATGAAGCTGCCATAGAAGATTTTAAGAAGTATCTGCATGCAATTTTTCACATTAAAGACTTAGGAGCACCTAAGTACTTTCTTGGCATTGAAATTTCTTGTTCTGAACAAGGGATTTCGCTCAGTCAGTGAAAATTCATATTGGAGATTATTTCAGAAACAGGTTTGTCAGGTTGCAAGCCAGCTGTGATTCCCATTGAATAGAACACAAAATTGACCACCACAGATTATGATAAGGGAATTTCCCAAGAAGATGACCTTATTTTGAAAGATCCTTCCAACTATCAAAGGCTTGTCAGAAAACTCATATATCTGACAATGACAAGACCTGACATCACTTATGCAGTGCAAACTCTTAGTCAGTTCATGCACAGTCCGAAGCAATCACATCTGAATGCTGCATTTAAAGTCGTGAAATATCTGAAGAAATGTCCAGGTCTTGGGATACTCTTGTCCAGAAAATGCAACATGGAAATGACAGCATATTGTGATGCAGATTATGCAACTTGTCCCATGAGTCGAAGATCTATCACTGGATATTGCATCAAGTTGGGAGATTATTTACTCTCCTGGAAGACTAAAAAACAGCCCACTGTTTCTCTATCTTCAGCTGAGGCAGAGTATCGAGCTATGGCCAAAACCACTTGTCAGATAGTGTGGATCTGGGGTCTCCTTAAAGATTTTGGAATATAGGTACAAGGGGCAACAAAGCTATTCTATGAAAATGATGCAGCTTTAAAACTTGCAGCAAACCCTATAGTGCATGAAAGAACCAAGCACAAAGAGTTAGAGTGCCACTTTACTCGAGACAACATCTTAGAGGGAGTCATCGAAGCAAGAGGGATTTGGACAACAGAACAGCCTACAGACATCTTCACCAAACCTCTATGCCAAAGACAACACACATATCTTCTTCGCAAGCTAGGTGTCTTAGACATATACAAGCCACCAGCTTGAGGGGGAGTGTTGGAAGATATGCAGCTTCACAGAATATTTATTGATTATAATCTAATTTGTAAATATCAATTAGGATTAGAAATCTAGAATAGACTAATTCATATGATCATTAATTTCCTTGTCTATTCATACTCTTGCATTATAATTACAAAAGATGTACATCAATTCTTTAATGAAGAGAATACAACATAGAAAACTCTTCTGTCCATTCTCGTATATCTCTGTTTTTCTTTATCTTCTTACAAAGGAAGCAAGGATTTTCACCAGGATATCAGACGGAAGGATATAGGAGAGCGATTCCATGGTACTCGTCAGACTGGGTGACGGCAATAGGAATCAAAGAGGACAAGAGCAAGAAACAGTGTCAGTCAAACTCACTGATCTTGCAATTAGGCAAAACTTGTGAGAAAAATTGTGGGACTTTGGTGAAGCGTATAGTTGATATATGTCCGCGGTGATTGATATTGCCGTTTAGTTAAATAGGTGAAGGACAGCCCAAAAAAAATTTAAGAAAAAACAAACTGAATAAGGAAAAACATGGATATATATGTTCAGAATTATTGCTAGGATGCTATGGAGGAAAAGAAAAATCTCAAACTTAGGTTGGGTTAAAGGAAAGCAATCTGATTCTTCATCTACTTAATAAATGATTTTGTCCCTGATTCTATCCCAGATATGCCCGAATGATATAGGCAACCTGTAATTAAGTTGTCCTCAAAACACGAGGTGTTTTGTCACACCTCGATCCTCGAACGCGTGCCCATCCCTCACCTAGTCGATTAATAGCGACATCTCTGGACACATCGCCGACCCTTATAGTTTAATACGCATGTGGAAGCAAATATACAATCTCCAGACAATAAAACAATGGGATAGAAAAGTATGGCCATATTTTTCACAACTGAAAAACCACAACCACACTTTTATACAAAGCAAACTCATAGTATATAATACAACACTATTAATAAGTTAGATCTATCATACATCGGATCACAACTCAAAGTTTGCCAAAAATGATGGGGTCTCAGTCCTCATCCCGGTCATACTCTAGATGTGACGGCCCAAGCGCGGGGGCACGTCTCCTGTCCCACATCGCTTAGGGGGGAGTCATGGGGTAAGTTTATAAGGCTTAGGTCCCTCTAATCTATGTGACACGTTTTAAAGTCGTGAGGACTCAGTGTCCAAAGCAAACAATATTACACAATAGGGCCCGGGTCGTTACAAATGGTATCAGAGCCGACTCCCGACCAAGTGTGGGGCCACAGAGAGGACATTATGCTCCCAAGGGGGGGGAGTGTATAACAGCCCAAGCACGGGGGCACGTCTCCTGTCCACATCGCTTAGGAGGGAGTCCCGGGGCTAGTTTATAAGGCTTATGTCCCTCTAATCTGTGTGACGCGTTTTAAAGCCATGAGGACTTAGTGTCCAAAGCGGACAATATTACACAGTGGGGCATAGGTCGTTACACTAGATCATCCTCGGGATCCTCCTCTGGCTCCTCTTCTGGCTCTTCATCTTCAGATTTCTCCTCTGCAGGTTCTTCCTCTGGCTCTTCCCACTCCTTATCCTCCTCCGATCCCTCCTCTTGCTCAACTAATCCCCTTCCTCTTCACTCCAGTTAACACCTTCGGCTGAGTATACAAGTGACTTAGGATCGCCCTCGAGCTTGGGATCATTGGCATCCACTACCAACCCATCCTTAGGGTCTACCGTCCTCAACTCGAATGCTGCCTCCAAAACGTACAAAGGCACATCACCTTCTGAGATGGGACCCTCTCTTCGTCCATCATGGTAGTGATGATACCATGATCGATACTCGTGGGGTACCAATTCGTTTCTATTCACATCAACCCAGACCTTGGACTCTATCAACACATACTCTAACCCTTCTAGGTGGTGGAATATCAGGATGTGGTATCCTACCTCAGTGATCTCTTCAAGGATACCATAATGCATTGGAGGACGAGGAGGTGGAGATGCTGCCATCTACAAGCCTGAAATGTTATCCCACATTGGGATAAGACTACATCTCAGCAAGTTCTATCCCACTAAGACCCGATCAGGAAATCAATATGCCGTAAGGGCTGCCTATGCACAACATGGGTCAGAAGACTTACCTTGGTCTCAGTTCCACCCTGCAAATCAATACAGTTCGAATAGGCACCCAATCAATCAATTCACCACGTCAGATCAAGTCATTAATCAATCGACCTAGTCAATTACATGTCACAACGACCCTTTCTTGGTTGGCTCATCTCATACTATCTATAAGTCCACCCATAATAGGACTGCTCACTCTAAGCTAATAAATAGATAGTATAGCTCACGCTAAGCTAATAAATAATGTACTACTTGCAATCTAAGCTGACATATCAGAGCCCTTAGGATGATATAGTACACTAACAATGCTCCCTCTAAGCTGATAAAGTATATTGCTTGCAATCTAAACTGACATATCAGAGCCCTTAGGATGATATAATATACTATTAGTGCTCTCTTTAAGCTAATAAGGTATATTGCTCGCAATCTAAGCTGACATATCAGAGCCCGTAGGATGATATAGTATACCAGTGTACTGCTCGCAATCTAAGCTGACATATCACCCGTAGGTCAATATAGTACACCACACCCAACCATTCAAATCAATTCTTCAATTTTATCATAGGTATACCGCTCACAACCTAAGCTGACATATCAGAGCCCTTAGGATGATATAGTATACTGGTGTACTGCTCGCAATCTAAGCTGACATATCGCTCGTAGGTTGATATAGTACACCACAGCCAACCATTCAAATCAATTTACCATTTTTATCATCCCCGATAAAAATACACGTGTGTGGGTACAAGGCCGACCTTTGCCAAAATACTATAATTTCTTTTCTACAAATCCCACCATTTTCTAGAGTTCACCAAAAAAAATTTGGCGCTATCAACCGACGCCCGGTTATTTTTCAATTAATTACCAAAATTAATTAATTTAGGAAATAAATCCTAAAATCACCAATAAAACAATTCAGCACAATTTAGCACTAAATAAATTAAACAGACTGTAACGCGAAAATCAGCATAAAATTCTGATTGTCGACCATCCTAGTCTAATTTCAGAAAAATTAAATAAATAATTAAATAATTACGAAAATTAATTATTAAATAGCAATAAATCCAACTTAGGCTCGTAATACCTAATTGGACTCCGAAACAGACCCGAAAAAATTTCAAGACTCGTTCAATAATTACCCGAGCCTATCTATTCGCTAATTACACTAACCATTCGCCTAACATGCATAGGTAAATCCCTAATTTAATTATTCTAATCTTATCTATCCACCTAATTGCACTTAATTAAATCTAATCAACCCCTGAGCATCATTAGTCTACTAAGTAAGGATTAGTGAGTTAAACTCACTTGCTTAACGAGCTGAGCAGTTCCAAACATCGGGAATGCGAAAGGGGTTACTTCTCTCCAAAGCGGGCAAAGGTTTTGAGGTCAGGATTGACCTCAAAACGGGCCTTGAAGCCACTGCGATACCACAAATTCCCTCTCTGTTTTGAGCTGCAAAATAAGGAAAACAAAGCTGGTTTGGCGAGGTATTGGCGACGGTGGACCGGTGGATGGCTTGGCGAGGCAACCGGCGGCCAAACGGGGTTCCACGGCAGCCGAACGGGCTCCAGCCTAGCTCGAGCAGTCCTGGTGTCATCTCGAGGTCACGATTGTAAGGACCCGAGCCCCACTGTGTAATATTGTCCGCTTTGGACACTGAGTCCTCACGGCTTTAAAACACGTTACACAGATTAAAGGGGCCCAAGCCTTTATAAACAAAACTAGGACTCCCCCCCAAGCGATGTGGGACTAGAGAGGGACCCCTTCCTCTTCCTTGTGCACATCCGGGGACCGAGACGCAGACGAACCGCGATCCCTCCTCCCCGCACACCGTCGCTTGGGCTGTCATACTCTCCACCCCTTAGGAGCACATCGTCCTCACTGTGGCCTCACACGCGGTCGGGAGTCGACTCTGATACCATTTGTAAGGACCCAGGCCCCACTGTGTAATATTGTCCACTTTGGACACTAAGTCCTCACAGCTTTAAAATGCGTTACGCAGATTAAAGGGGCCCAAGCCTTTATAAACAAGCCCAGGACTTCCCCTAAGCGATGTGGGACTAGAGAGGGACCACTTCCCCTTCCTTGCGCACGTTTGGGAACTGAGGCGCAGACGCACTGCCATCCCTCCTCCCCGCGCACCATCGCTTGGGTTGTCACAACAGTGGAGGCAAAGCAGCGAGTTGGAATGGTGGCGTGAGGAGGTGAATGGCAGCGTGCGCGCGAGGAGGTGAATGGCAGAGGCGGCAGCATGCAGCTCCGGCGCGATGGTGAGGCTTCTTGGCTGGTCTTCGATGGCTTCTCTAGTCTCTCTGGTCTTCGCACGGCAAGGAAGGAGAGAGAGACTTGGCTGGTTGGCTTGAGGAGCAAGAAGAGGAGAGGATAAGGAGACAAGGGACCTACCATGCTTATTTTCCATTCAATTGTCCCCCTTAACCAATACCAGCCACATGCTCTCTTCCTTGGCCTCCATTAGGCCACCAATGCCTCCCTTTGGAACCTTGAAATGGTCCAAAGACCATAGGCAAAGGGGGCACACGAATTTCCTAAGAAATTCCTCCAATTGGACACTTGTTCTTTCTTAAATCAACACCAATTGGCTTCAACAAATTCAATTGACTCATCATCGGTCATCTTGGCATTTTTCCTTACTAATATATCCATCATGCTTCTCAAATTTGTGACCAAAACGATCCCTACCATTTTTCTGCACGAAAACGGCCCTATGCCTACTTTTTTCTCAAAAAGTCTCGGATTGCAGAAAAATCTTCTGAGACTAAGTCGACACTCCTAGAATCTATAGTGACATGACAGAATCTTCAATTTCTGAAATCGGACTCGAATTCGCGGTTAATTTCCATTCAGTGCGTTTTTAGCGTGACCTAGGCTACCGAGTAACTTTCAAAACTTTTCAATACAAATGACCCGTGGTCGATTTTCTTTGAGCCACAATGAACCCATTCGACTCATTGGGACTCTCGGTTATTGTGAAAATCTTGAGGATTCAAATACGGACACAGGGTACCAAAACAATAAATAAATAAAAATCAGTCTAGTGCCGGTCAATGAGAATTTTCTAATTTAGTGGTGTCACCCACGATTAGCAACACATCTCAGTCGAACTGATCTATCTCTGATTTCAAATCGATTTTATACTATGCCATAATGGCCTCTAAAGATGAACACAGTCGAGAAGCCGATTCCTGGTCGAATTCTCAAGTCTATTTACCTTAAAATCCTTAATGGTTTCCCCAAATAGTCTAATTATCTCGAGAGTGATCAGCTTTGATAACAGCCCTATAGGCACGTCAATGAAATGCCCGATTTTTTCAGTAGAAAAAATGGTTGAAAGTTTGGGATGTCAAATGTTTCATGCCGAAGGTCATCGCATGGCAATGTCACGTGACGAAGCAAGGTGATGTATGAAAGTTTTCAAATTCAATGCATTGTTGGTTGCAAGGCACATCACGCAGACTATGTGTATTAGTTACATTGTGTGAATTGGGTAAACAATATGTAAAATGCTTACTTGAAAGGTGGACACTACTTTTTGATTCGCCACAACTCAAGAATATGAATGGCATTGATCAAATGAAAAGGAGTAAGTAATTCGAATATACATAGATAATCAAAAACTATTTGATAACTTCATTCGAGAAAAAGATCTGGTAAGTATTTAAAAATAATTTGTTGATACCATGAAGGAAATGGTAGTTCCAATTAGGGGTGAGCGCGGTTCCTAGTTCTTAAGGGACCGATTCCGGTTCCTGATTCCCCTTTTCTGGGAACCAAAACCGGCACCGGGAACTGGAACCGGACCGGTTAGGGCTCAAAAAAATCCCCAAATGACTTTCACATTTCACAATTCATAGTTTCACACGACACTTTCTTCTTTCTTCGCCCATTCTCCGCCTCTGCTCAACGCCACCTCTTGCCCTTGACACAGCCACTGGTCGCCCTCGACGCCACCGCCGCTGACCTCTAGCTTGCTGACCTCCGCTCAAAGTCACCACTGCTAACCTCTGGCTCGCTGACCTCTACTCAATGCGACAGCCACTCGCCCTCGATGCCACCGCCACTGACCTCTAGCTCACTAACCTCTGCTCGACGCTACCACCGCTCGCCCTCGACGCCACCACTACTAACCTCTAGCTCGCTGACCTCTGCTCAACACCCACTACCCTTGCTCGAGGCCACCTCCGCTCGCCCTCAACGCCACCACCGCTAGCCTCTGGCTCGCCGTTTGCCCTCGACGCCACCACCGCTCACCCTCGACGCCACCACTTGCTGACCTCTGCTCGACCTCTGCTCGACACCACCGCCGCTCACCCTCAACACCACCGTTGACCTCTGCTCGGCAAGCCACTACTTCCTCTATAGGGAGAGAGAGCGTCGTTACAGGTGCTCGGCTCTTCCTTCGAGAAGAAGGAGAAGAAGAAGAAGGTGCATGTAGCGTGTCCTGTCCGTTGCTCTTAAGGTTTCATGGTTTCCCAACGCTCTCTTTTCCCCCCATCCCATTTCACGTTTCCATTTTTGTTGAGATCCGTGCGTTTCCATGTCTCTCTGTGCAGAGCTCGAGACCATTACAGGTTCGTCCCCGTTCTCTCTGGCTTTCTCCTCGAACTGTCACTCATGTCCTTGTCTCCTTTGTGATCTTCTTTTTTGGCGGTGGATCTGTGTTTGATCTGCTCTGTTATTACCTTTGCTTGAGTTCTAATCTCCTGAGTTAGGCTTGCGTGTGGTGATGGCCTATGCGGTTGGTGTCGATCTGGCGAACATGCATTATTTGGTTTTGTTCCTAGATCTATTTATGCAAGCACATGGGAATTGTCTCTAACATAATTACACTTGAAGGAGCTACGACACTTTGATTACTACTGCCCAAATTGTGAGGCCAAGACCAATTGCAAAAGGCCAAACTTACAGAAATTGGAGCCAAAAGAGAAGTATGCTCAGAGATACGTTACCTGTTTTGGTCAGTTATATAGTCTACTTGCATGTGTGCTCATGCGTACGTGCGCATATGCCTTTATGGTCAGGTTAGGACTTGAACGAGATTGCTTGAATTTGCTTGAAACAAGTTGGTGGAAAACAAGCAAGCTCCTTTGCCTGACAAGGTTTCTGTGGTGTGCATTGGCATGGAAGGGTCATATATTCCAAAACTTCATTTGTAAGCCTTCAGTACTGCAGATTGAATTTCGTATAATGCTGCTTCATCTTTTCTGTCCTATCCACATTTTTCTTTTCGGCTTTTGTAGATTGAGCTTCTTTCTTTTAGTTATGACTAATTAACTTAGCTTATTGGCTTTTACGGCATAGTTAGTCTGTTGTCTACTTTGGAATTTAAGTGATCCAAATGGTGTGTGTTGAAGACCTTTTACTATGGAAAACCTGCATTACTTGTTGATAAGCCATCTTGATTTCATTTGTCTTTGTAGAATTGTGTGCAAGTGTGGCTCGTGTGGTTCAAAGATGCAAACACCTAGTGAATGGGAACAACACACAAGTTGCAGAGCCAAAAAGTGGAAGTACAGTGTCAAAATCAAGGATACGAGAGAACCACTAGAGAAATGGGTCGGTACACTTTTCTGTGACTTCACGGCATCACTTGCGCTCTTTGCTCATCTGTCAACTTATACTAGACTTGCTTATCTAATCTGCTCGATTCTTCTTTTTATAAATAATCAATCATGAACTTTGTTTGAATATTTCCAGCGTCAAATGTACTGATAAAGTAAACACCATGGAGTAACTTTTCCTTATACAGCTCATGGTGTTGTGTGGTGTCCATGATTTATACTTTGTGTGCAGATTTGGTCATTAACATATAACCAACTACAGGGGGGCATGGGTTTGTACATTATGAATTGCATACCATGTTTCTGGAATCTATAGTCTTGGTCATCTTTCAACACACATCATTTGAGTTTATGTATCTCCTTGATTTAATGTTTTTCTCACGTGGAAGATTTCCACTTAAAGACTAAATATATTCTCAATACTCAGGTGGGAAGAAATCATGTTTAGGTCAATGAGGTAGACATACCCAATTTCATTTGAGGGTCTGAAACTATCTTTTGCAGCCTTTTCATGTGATATAATATCTCTTGGCAATGATTGTATGTATTGTATATGTGGTGCTTATACTTTGCGTGGCCAAAGTGCAGTTTCATGCTAATCTTATGTAACATCAGCTTGCATAGTATGCCGCACTTGGTTCTAATCCTTTGAAGTTAGACAAGCAGCAGTTGATGGATTTCTTGAAAGGGAGTTCTTGCATTCACCATCAAAATATTCACTGAAAGTTTTCATGGTATATATGGTACAATTGCATCTTCATTGAAGTGATGCTGCATCCCAAACAGGAAGATGCTTGGGGATTTGGTGGTTTTACTAGAGCGTTTGTAGCTTTTGACTTATGGTTTTAAGTTTGATTTTTTATTTTTTAAATGTAGTGCTCGAAAGTTGTTTACATTCGAATGGACGGATATTTTGAAAACAAAAGCTAGAGGCTGAAGTTTGCGAGCAAAATTCCCCCTGCTGCGAAAAAAAAAAAAATCTTAGTGTTTGGAATGAATGAAGTGCTTTATTATTTATTTATCTTTTTGGCAGAGAGTTATGTGCCTATTTCTGCTAAATGGACGATGGAAAGGTGTGCCGTATGTAGATGGGTTGAAGATTGGGACTATAACAAAATGATAATCTGCAACGGGTCTTACATCTTTTCAGGTAGCATTTGTCCACCTTTTTTAGGGTATTTGAATCAAAGGTCACCAGATAGTTGGTCTTCTTCTGTAAATGAACTAGATTCACTCTTGATTGCAGGTGTCAGATAGCTGTGCATCAAGAATGTTATGGAGTAAACAACGTCCAAGACTTCACTTTATGGGTTTGCAGGGCATGTGAAACGCTTGATGTGAGGAGGCAGTGTTGTCTTTGTCCAATAGAAGGTTAGATCAGTGAAGAACTTGTAATCGATGCCACAAATAAAGGGAATATAGCTAGGCTAACTAATCATTCAGTAAGTTCCAATAGAAGCATTTTTTTAACTAAAAATGAAAAAAAAAATGTTGGAACTTGGAACTAACCCCGGAACCTGTGACAAGGTAGGTTCCAGGTTATTGGTTTTGACGGGTAGGTTCCAAGTTCCAAAAAATGAGGAACCTATACCCGAGGGTAAGGAACCTTGTTCCAAGTTCCAAGCGAAATCTGTAAGGAACCGGGAACCGCTCACCCCTAGTTCCAATAGAATCGGCATGTTATTAAAAAATATGGAAATTGCAAAACAATACAATTAACATTGGTAACATGATAAGCAGCTCAAATAAAAATTGACAATCTCAAACTAGTTGGTTATTTTATCATGAAAAAATCAGTAGCTCTCTCAAATTAAGATTAGTAATTTCATATTAGAGTTGGTAACTTCGACAAGTTAATATATTATGGAAGTGAACGTTGGTAATTTATTGGAACGCCTAGTAAGTTGTTAACAATTGAAGATAAGTCAATAATAGAAATTTTTTACCATGCAACTAGATTGACCTATTGTTCCGATGGCAAGAGAAGTTTGCCGTGAAATTGCCATAATAAATTGATGTAGATGTAGTAATGCGAAGGAAAAGAAAAATCTCAAACTTAGGTTGGGTTAAAGGAAGGCAATCTGATTCTCCTTCTACTTAATAAATGATTTTGTCCCACATTCTATCCTAAATATGGCCGGACGATATAGGCAACTTGTAATTAAGTCGTCCTTAAAACATGAGGTGTTTCGTCTGCCCAAGGTTATCACGTGGTGACGAAGCAATGTGACATGTGAAAGTTTTCAAATTCAAATATATTGTTGGTGACATGCATACCACATTGATTACATGGATTGATTACACCACGTCAGCTGTGTAAACGATATGTAAAATGCTTTCTTGAAAGGTGAAAACAACTTTTTGATTTGCCGCAACTCGACTATGAATTACATTGATCAAATGAAAAGAAGTGAGTAATTTGAATATAAGTAGACAATCAAAAACTATTTGGTGACTTCATTCGAGAAAAGAGCCGGTAAGTACTTTTAAATAAAGTTGTTGATACCATGAAGGACATGGTAGTTCCAATAGAATTGGCATGCCATTAGAGAAAATGGTAATTGCAAAACAATACAATCAACATTGGTAACATGATAAGCAGTTCAAATAAAAATCAATAATCTCAAACTAGTTGGTTACTTTATCATAAAAAAATCGGGAGCCCTCTCAAATTAAGATTAGTGATTTCATATAAAAGTCGATAACTGGATACATATTGTTCCGGTGGTAGGAGAAGTTTGCCATGAAATTGCCATAATAAATTGCTGCAAATGTAGTACCGCAGCAAGAAAGAGATTTCACAGGCGGAGATTTTTTTGTTTTGTTTTTTGGTCGAAAAACACATTTTGCATTTAACATAACGTAAGTTTACAACCTGACAGGAAAGCATCAACGGTTAGTAGATCAAGTAAAGCCGATGGAGGAGATAGTAAACAGTTATGGGCCAAAACTGATGTGTGGGCCTTCGCAGCCCAGTCGGCAACTAGGTTAGCGTCGCGCCGGCAGTGTTGCAACTTTAGGTTAGGGAACTTGGAAAGAAAAGCGGCAGCTTCATCAATCACCGATCAGAGCTCCCACGGCGGCAATTGCAGACCTTGTACGACTTCGAAAAGGTTGAGACGGTCAGATTCAACCTCTAGATGTGCTTCATGGAGACGTCGTCGGAGCAGATGTTGAAAAGAAAAGGTCAAAGCGTGAATCTCTGCTTCAAACACAGAGTGTGCCAGAACTTGTTGCGTGTAAATATCAGTAAAGCGCCCTTAATCATCTCTACCAGTACAGGCTATTGAACCTTCGGTGCTACCCGGCTGATAGCTTGCATCGTTATTACATATCAAGGTGCCTTTTGCAGAAGGACGCCAGAGGTGTGCTCAATCGGTGGATTGAAGATCAGATCTCGGTTGGGATGAGGCTAAGTGGAGCTGATACGCAGTCATGTGAGCCACAGCTGTCTATACTACGAGGAAGGGATCCGGAGTTTGATTTCGAAAGATGAAGTTGTTCCGCAACCGCCAGATCTGCCAAAGGATGTTGGCAACAAGAGCTAGGCCAGGTGAGTTCTAAGGTACTTTCGCCCTTTCTGTAAGCCATGCATCAAATCGATTACTTGTGAGCGTCGACGTGTGGATATTAATCTGGGGGTCAGTCCAAATAGCATGAGTCCATGTGCATTGTAAAAATACATGCTCTAGGGTTTCTAGAACATGCTGTTGACATAGATGGCACAGAGGATCTGCAATGATATGCCTCTGAAAGAGGTTTGCTTAGGATGCTAGGGCGTTGTGACAAGCAGACCATAGGAAAATTTTAATTTTCGGTTCTATTTTCATGGCCCATATACTTTTCTATAATACCGACGGGTTCTAGTAAGATGTAGAGGCTCTATTATTTTGTTGAGTGCTGAGTGACTACATGATAGAATGATAATTGCTGCGCACAATATGGTTGCTATCAGTGGTGGCCGACCAAATCAATTTGTCTTCTAAACGAAGAGGTCTTACTAGGATAGTGAGAACCTCTACAGTGATATGTTCTCTGAAAAATTGTTGTAGCAGAGAAAGATTCCAATTATGATGGAGGGGGTCAATAAGATCTACCACCATAAGAGGTTCTTCTCTAGATGTAGGTCCATGGAGAATGCCCATTGGTAACCATCGATCTACCCAAATTCTGATGTTGTTACCGTTACCAACTGACCAGCGAATATGTGGTAGAATAGCTTCACTGCCCAGTAGTAAGCTTTGCCATTCCCAGGATGGTCTAGTGCCTCGACTAGCAGATAGGAAATCTGTCAAATGGAAATACAAACCTTTAAATAAGTTACTCCATAATGACTGAGGTTGTTGTATCAAACACTAAGCCTATTTTCCAAGCATCGCTTTATTAAAAGCTATTAGGTCTCGAAATCCCATACCTCCTTTCTCTTTTCTATCTTTCATAAGGTCCCACTTCCACCAATGGATACCTACTCTATTCTGATCATTCCTCCACCAAAAACGAGCAATTCGTTGTTCAATAGATTTGCAAACAGAAAGAGGCAGTTTAAATATAGACATTGCATAGTGTGGAATAGCCTGAACGACAGATTTAATGAGAATTTCCTTACCCCTTTTTGATATAAATTTCTCCTTCCATCCCTCCAATTTAGCATTGACTCTTACAAGTATCCAAGAAAACATTTCCTTCTTCGAGCAGCCCCATTCTAATGGTATGCCCAAATATTTGCCATAGCTTTGCAAGATAGGAGTTCTAAGTTCCCGAGACATATTATCCTGGAGAGAAATAGGGCAGTGTTTGCTAAAAATCATACTTGATTTGTTACGATTAACTAGCTGTCCAGTAGCTGAGCAATACAGGTCTAAAATGTTGGCTAAGTTCTGACATTCTGGTATTGTTGACACCTAAATTTTGGCGGCTCATTTAGTCATTAGGGGTTAATTTTATCTTTTAAAAACTGTTATAATTCAATTGCATAGCATATATTGTTAGGTGCATTTGTTTTTATTTTACATGTTTTGCATTTTTATTTTTAGGACTGGTGTTGGATGGGTTCGAATTAATATTTTCTAAGCTTTAGTTCGGCAAGTCGGGCTAGGCCCACGAAAGGAGATAATTAACCCAAGATTTTATGCAATATTAGGATAATTTTTTAAAATTAAAGAAATCGCGTTATAATCTTATCTTTATCAATAGATGAGGAAATCGGAGGAGAATATTGATTGAGACTAGGATTCTCGTGATTCAGAGGTTATAGGGAATTTTCGAAATAATTTAAAAAGATCACGTTTGGTTTCGCTTATAAAAGGTGCGTACGGAATTAATTTTTCGGGGGGGCTTTTTGGTTCAATTTTTTGGGGCTTTTTGGTTTTCTGGGAATCAAAGAGAAAAAGAAAAAGAAAAAGTCAAAAAGTGAAAGAAGAGAGGGAGCCATCCGTGGAGTCCTCGAGGAAGGAGAGAAGCACAAAAAGGGAAGAAAGGGGGAAACAAGTAAAATAAAGTAAAAGGGATAGAGGTGATGGGACATTTACTGTTCATCATCTTCTTCCTTTTACCAATTCTCCCTTCTTCCTGCCAGATCTGAGTCCGCCCCATCACCGCCGCCTCGCCGGACTCGCCCCCGCGCCGAACGCCTCCTGCTGCTCCACGACCCGACGAGCACCCCACGACAACCCAAGCTCCGACCAGGAGCCCACCGTGCTGCACACCGCCGATTGCTCACCTGCAAGTCATCCCTGGACGAGCCCCCTGCTCCGCGCCGACGCCTGAGTTTTTTTTTTTGCCGTGCTGCTGACCTCCGCTGCGCTGGCATCCGAACACCGAAGGCTGCGCCAATCTTCCTCGCCTGGGTGACACCGCGCCGATTGCCTGCCCCGCGTCCTCTGCCTCCACCAGCATCTGCGAAGGCTGTGCCGATCCGCCTCCGCCTCAACCTCTGTGCTGCTCTCGTGCCTAGAAGCCTCGAAGACAGCCAAGAGACCGCCGCGCAACCCCTGCAGCACCTCCGTCCGCAACTGCGCCTAGCTTCGCCCTCAAAGCCGCGCCGATCGCCGCCCCGAGGCTAGCCGCGATCGCCGCGAAGCCGTGCCGATCCGCCTTGCCTCTACCCGAGCCGCTGCCGCCCAGATTTACCCGAGGCCCTTGCTTCGCCGGTCCGCTCGCCGCCGCACCACCCTCGCCGGAGCTTTGCCGGTGACTCCCTTGGCCGGACCAACGAACGTGCTCCCCTCCATTTTTCCTTAGGTTGCTTTTCTTTTATTTTTTATTTTTTATTTTTATGATTTTATGTTATTTTACTTTACTTTTAGTTAGTTTTATTATTATTGCTTAAGTTGAATATTGGGAGGTGACTTTTAGGTTGTAGTTTTCTTCTAGGCATTATCCATAGGATTTGTCCCTAAGGTTTATTGTAATTATTAATTTGACCCGTAAGATTTCGGGTCATTTTTTTAATTGTATTAACTCTTGGGGTTTGTTTATGGTGTATTAATTATTGAATTAATTTAATTATTAATTTGATCCGTAAGATTTTGTGGCACCCCCGACACCCGGTAGGGTCGCCACAGAAATTTGAAATAACAAATAACAACGAAGAAAGAAAGATTCAAGCCAACGCTTAGGCGTAAAATTTTTTCTTTTCTTTTCCTTAAAAAAAGTTTTAAGGATTTTGCGCAGCTCAGCGGAAATTAAGAGGCGAGTCTCACCAACACTTGCTTCCCTCACGACAACACAATACACACCAACTATCTTTGATTAAATGAAAGCACGAGGCCGAACCACTTTTATTTACATATATAATTACGAAGGGCTACACGGGTTGGTACAAAAGGGTAGGCCAAGACTCATCTATGCTCGGCCTTCAACCCCAAAAAGAGACACACGACCCTAAAAAAGAAAGCAACGTGTAACGATCTCCCTTCGGACTACTCGTGGCGGCCAATCCAAAAAGTTGCTAACCCCCACTCCACGCGCGCAGGCCATCACACCCAACCCGGTACATCAGGCGGTGGAGGTGGCAGCATCCCCATCGAAACACCGTCACGACGGATGTGGACGGAGACGTACTCCTGGATGACTGGGCCTCCAGATAAGCCCACGTCATACGATACGATCGCGCGAACACCCAAAAAGGTCAGTCTCGGCAGAGTGGGACAATCTATCTCGGTCACCTCGACCTCCACGTCAGATGGTAGGCCATAGAACACTCCCCGTGGAACAACAGGGATAGGCATCGCACTAATCTGAAATGTTGGTCCCCAAAAGGGGTGAGTACAACCACTCAACAAGTAAATAGATCCAATCATCACTCAATGCATTAAACAATACATCAGTTCCAATACACATGTCATTCATACATTGTAATGTACTTACCTCGAAGCCATGTACGTGCCATCATACCTCATCATCACAAACATAGTATATATATAGCATCAATCACAAATGATAATCATCATCATACCATAGTGCACATACATGTCATCATCATACCATAGTGCACATACATGTCCTCATCATACCATAGTACACATGCATGTCATCATCATACCATGGTGCACATACATGTCATCATCATATCATAGTACACATGCATGTCATCATCATGCCATAGTGCACATACATGTCCTCATCATACCATAGTGCACATACATGTCCTCATCATACCATAGTGCACATACATGTCCTCATCATACCATAGTACACATGCATGTCATCATCATGCCATCTTGGTACACATACATGTCATCATCATACCATCATGTCACTATATCAAAAGTGGTTATCATCACATCACATCACATATATGCATGATTTAATTTCCACTTTAGTTCTCAATTGATCAACACATCACCCTTTCTCGGGATCATCCATCCCATACTTTACACTCGCACCCTCATTCGGGTCTCACGAGAAGAACCTCTGGAATTACGCCAATCATGGCCACCAGGCATCCGGCACCCCCAACGCTCCAGGCATCTCGCATCCCAACTGGCATCACGAGGTATCCCCTCGGACAAAGACCTCCGAGGCTTCCGGCACCCATCTCATTCCAGGCATCCTGACACTCCCAGGGACATCCGGTCATGTATCTCTATACATTTCCGGGCATCCGGCACCCATCTCATTCCGGGCATCCTGACACTTCAGGGCATAATCATCTGCCATGAACAACTTTCCCATTTAACATTACACATGTTTGCCAATTTAGGTCTCAATATTCCATACACATGATGCAATGACAAAACAAGCTCACCTTTGTTCTTGCACGTGCATCATCAAACAATTGCATACATAGAGCAATTTTAAACACCCATAGTAATTAAGTTCTTATGGAATTATATGCAACTAAAAACAATGCACTTACCAAATGCATTTAGAAATTATTTAAATTCCAATTTATTCCATTTTACAATTAATTAAAAAATAATTAATCACATAAATCCAAAATTCATGAAATCAAAGCATATAATAAATTAATGCCATAAAATATAAATTTCTTCAGAAAACACATGGCCAAACAATTTCTACACGAAAACCAATATTTCCACAATTTCAAGCATAATTTTCGGACAAGGGCAGAATGCACAGTGTTCTTGGTAATTAAATTAAAATATTCATATGACCTCAGAAAATTATGAACTTTTACCAGGTTATATTTAAGACATTAAACTAGACTTTTCATGAAGGAACCTAAGCCAAAATCATTATAGATAAATTATTACAGATCCACGAAGCTTCTGGTTAAGTTACCGAAATTCACAGGGCACTATGTCCGAAATATGGGTCTTCGACCTACCTACACTTCTTCGTTTTCTCTGATATTTGGATATGTTATACTCCTAAGGATCCTCTACAACTTTCATGAAGGAACTTAGGCCAAAAAACGAAATGAAGACCTTCAAATGGTCCCACGAAGTTTCTGGTAACCCACATCGCAACTCCAGTTTCATCGTCTTCAAGATCAGGTTGGTTACCTAGCCTAAACTTGTTATTTTTGCTTCAAATTTGAGTATGTTCATACTTAAGATGTGCTCTACAAGTTTCATTAAGAAGTCGAAGAGAGATTCTTAGTAAAAACCCAACATGCAACCACAAACTCACCTCAAGGGCAGAAAAACAGTTCTAGATCTAGGGTCTCCGAAATATGAAGCTTTGACCCCTTAAATCTCCATTATTTTTCACGATATTTCAGTATGTTATTTTTCAAGGTGTTAGCTACAACTTTCATGAAGAGATCCAAGCCAAAATCGAACTCCAAGCACATATCCAAGCCCTCACAATTTTCTGACTTCACTGGATCATGCGAAAACAGCATGCATTTTCAACAACCAAGCATCCTAGCTTCGGTTTTCTAGCTTCCAAGCACCCAAACAAATCAACATCCACACAAAACACACATGCAAAGAGAGAAGATGGATCCTAACTTGCCTCTAGCCAAGAAAAACAATGACGAATGGCGGCGGACGGCGGCGTGCGGCGGACGGACGGCGGTTCACCCCCTCCTCTCACGCGAGCCTCCTTCCTCCTTCTCCTTTCTCTCTTTCTCTCTTTCTCTCTTTCTCTCTTGCACGACACTCTCTCTCTCTCCCTCTCCCTTCACACGGCACTCTCTCTCTCTTCCTCTCCCTTTCTTTCCTCTTTTCTTCTTCTCCCCTAATCATTTCTAAGAAGACCTTAAGCATGTATGCCAAGTGGCATACACACTAGGACACTTGGGGAGGGGCATGCAAACCCTCCCCCTCCTTCCTTCGCACGGCACTAGGCCTATTGGGCCTTATGGGCTTGGCCCTCATGGCCCACCCATAGGGCCTCCAACCATGGGCCTAAGTCCATGCTAATTGGGCTTAAGGCCCAATCCAACTCCCTTCTTTAATTTAAATTAAAACTAACAATTAATTCCACCTAATTAAAATTCTATAACAAACAATCTATAACAAACAATCTATAACAAGCATGGCAACACAAAATTTTATCTTTAATAAATTACCTTATAGCTTAATATAAATTAGAAACAAACAAGGCACAAAGCACAAAGCCTTAAGAAAGAATTAAGGCTAAAACACAAACAAATAGGTAAATTCATTACCTATTTAAAAGCTCTAGGGCACCTTAGGACATGCCCTTAATTTCTAGGATGCCACAGATTTCGGATTTGATATTTAATTATTTTGATTTCTTGTCATGATGTTCAGGGTTAAAAGTAATCGTTAATTTGACCCATGAGATAACGGGTTATTTTTTCATTTATTTTAATCCTTTATTTGTTGGATATCTTGTTTGTTTAGATTTAATGTTTGTTTTAGAAAATCACTAAGAAAAATAAAAAAGATATTTGAATTAGGATTTCAATTGGTTTTAGAATATTTCTTGTTATTTTGCATATCTAGAATATAGATTTTATTTTAGATTTAAAAAAATATAAAACAAAAAATGCATTCATTTAGGATTTTAGTTTTTGTTTAATTTAAGTTGCATGTTTAATTACGTGGCATTTTTAAGTTTCGAACATTGTTAAAAATAAAAAAATATCATGCATATGTCATGTAGAATTAGGGCATGCTCCGCACGTCATTGCATATTAAATAGATTGCATGTTAGGTTGAGATAATGTCTTAATTTAAATTAGGATTTAATATGACCTAATCCTTATTTTAAATTAGATAGAATTTTAATCTAGCTAGATCATTTTTGCATTCGAATTTCATGAAAGAAAATAGAAAATTTGTCTTTGCATAAGTTAATTTCAATTTTTAGTATAGATTGCATTTTTAAAAATGTGACATATAGCTTGCATATTAAATTGCATGAGACATGTCATTTTAGTTTAAATAATTTGGTATGTCATTGCATCGCATTGCATGTCATTATAATTAGATCATTTAGATTGCATTTAATTATTGCATTTCTTCATGTCATATAGTTTAGGTCATGTCACCATGTCAGATTATTAGTATGCATTGCATGATTTTTTCATTAAATAAAGTGAAAACAAAAAATTGAAATTGTGTGTTAATTAGAAATCATATCTAGGATTATCTATATGAATTCTGATCTAACAACGCAGATGCTTTCATTGCTTTAAGGTATTTTTTTGCATTATTTAATTATTTTCTTGAGTGTTAAATTGGTGGTATGCGCACATGTATGATCACCTCATACGTTAGGAAAGTGAATTACAATCAAATCAAGCTGCCTGCAAAACATTTTTAAAATTAAAAAGAAATGGTACCGAAAGGGCACTAGGATAGTCTAGTGTAACCAAGTCCCCATACCCAAAATCTCTGGTTCGTAGAAGTAAGATAATCCTCCCATTATTTTACTTAGGTGTCTAATCGACCTACCATAAACCGATTAGTGGCGACTCCTAGATAATAAGCTTTTGCATGTCAAAATCCCTAAGTCGCGATTTGGTATGGGCTTGGGAGAGCCCGAGCTAAGCTTAAAGGCTTAGTAGTCCATCAACCTAGTTTTAGGTGGCAAACCCGAAAAATTGGGTCACGACAGGTATACTACCATTTAGGAAGAATATTGCATCGTCAGCAAAAAAGAGATGGGATAGAGTAGGACACCATCTATTTAACCTGAATCCTTTGAGATGTCCTATACTGACAGATTGTGTAATTAGAGTCGATAAAACATTAGCCATCAGAATAAAGAGATATGGTGATAATGGATCCCCCTGGCGAAGGCCACGAGATGGATGGAAATAAGGCAATTGTTCACCATTAAACTTCACACTGAAAGCTACTATAGTAATACATTGCATAATCCAACTAACCCATATTGGATGGAAGCCCAATTTAAGGAGGTAATCATTGAGAAAATCTCATTCTACTCTGTCATACGCCTTTGTCATGTCCGTTTTTAGTATTGCATTGAATTTACATGTCCTCTTTCTCGTTCTAAAGTGATGAAGAACCTCTTGGACGATGAGAATATTATCCTGGATCTGTCGTCCTTGCACAAAAGCTTACTATTCTTTAGAAATAAGAGTAGGTAAGCAAGGTTTGAGGCGATTCGCAAGTACCTTAGAGATGATTTTGTATGCAAAATTGCATAGGCTGATGGGGTGATATTGCTCGAGCTTCTCGGGTTGAGTTGTCTTGGGAATCAACGTTATAATAGTATGATTCAGACCTATAGGCATTACCCCTGACGTCAAAAAATTCTGCACTAGGAGGAAAAGGTCGTCTTTAACAATGTCCCAGTGTTGTTGATAAAATAACCCATTCAATCCATCAGGACCAGGTGCCTTAGTAGTTCCCATCTGGAAGGTAGCTTGCCGAACCTCTTCCATCGTAAGTGAGGCAATTAGCTGGTCATTCATTTCACTGGTGACCACCTGGTTACATTGATCAAGTAAAGGTTCATAGTTCCTATAACCATCAGTTGTATATAGGCGTGAAAAGAAAGTGGTGGCCATATCCTTAAAAGTAGGGATATCACGAATCCATTGATGATCCTCGGTTTGCAACATCGTAATTTGGTTTCGCTGCTGGCGCTGGATTGTAGTGGCATGGAAAAAACGTGTATTTTTGTCGCCCCATTTCAGCCATTGAATTCTGGAGCGTAATGCCCAATATTGTTCTTCCTGTTTCCAAGTCCGAGAAATTTCCTCTTTGATTTTGGATGCCTCTACCTTGTCATAATTGAGATGTGGCTAGTTCATTAGGTTCTTTAATTGATTTTGTAAGCTTAGCACCCTGTTGTGTCCATTAGAAAACTTGTTCCGATTGCATGCAGTCAGAGCTTTTGTAACCCACTCCACTTTTGTAAGGAAACTGGGATGTGATTGACAATGCGAATTCCACGCTCGAGAGATAACGTCATGGCATTCCTCATCCTCGTTCCAATAGCTCTCAAAAAGAAAAGCTTTCTTGGTGCGACGATAACCTGCTGAGGTATAAATTAGTATAGGGCTACGGTTAGACCCCACAGCTGGAAGTGCATACACTTCTGCCCCTGAAAACAAGAAGCGCCATTCCATAGTACACATCACCCAATCTAGTTTTTCCTTCACAAGCTCCTCCCCCTCTCTATTGTTCATCCATGTATATTTACAGCCATGGCTTTCTAGCTCGGTAAACTCACAATCATTAAGAACAACTCTGAAAGACAGCATCCTAGACTGGTGAGCAGGACATTTCCCCATCTTTTCCCAAGGATAAAGGATCTCATTAAAATCTCCAGCACATATCCAAGGTAAAATGTTGCTAGCATGTATCTGTCTGAGCTCATCCCACAAAAGTTGACGTTGGTGATAGTTAGTAGGAGCATGAATAAAAGTAATACTAATAGGTCTACCTCTCTTCCCCTTACTACCACTGATATGAAACAGGTATGGATTGGAAAGGAGAACTTGTAAGTAAACCAGCTCATTCCAAAACAACACTAAGCCACCAGCAAAACCAACTAGGTTAAGGATATGAGCATTTTTGAACTTTAATCTGAGCTGAATACGTTGAAGCCTTACTTCAGGTTGCTTATTTTCCATTAAAAACACTACATCGGGCTTATCTTTGGCCGTTATGGCCTTGAGAGCTTGAACTGTCAGGGGATTGCCCAAACCCTGATAGTTCCAGGATAGTATTCTCATTTGTGTGCGGGTGGCTATTTGGGGCCAGCCACCAAAGCCTAGACTCTTGCTTCGTCTGCTGTAAATATGGGAGTGTCCATAAAATGTGAATCATTATGTTCCTCTATCGTCACACCTTTTGTTTCATGCGGTTTATATCTTTGTTGTTTTTTTGCCAAACCCAAAGTTGGTTTCGACCTGATATTCTTGACCCTCTTTATTGCTTGAATATCCATCGACTCAGCCTGAATGCCTTTCAATTTTGTGTCTGCAGGTATAAGTGTTGTATGGACAGGGGGCTGGATCATTACTGAGTGCTGAAGAAGTTGCTGGTCAGATTCAACTACAGATTCCTTGGATTTGAAACCTGTATGAGATGTACTTGCTGCTGAAACTAGTGGTGGTGGGGGCAATAAGCGAACCGTAGGAAGCTGTGAAGGTGGAGTCTTAGGTACGACAGCTTCGGTTTGATCTAACTTATCTTGTGTGTCATAAAATGTATGCCAATATGGACTGTTTTCCTTGACTTCGACACAGAGCCACTGGCCATATGCCATCTTCTCTCCGCCCTCATGTTTTGCCTCATTATATGGTATGTCTTTGTAGTACGTTACATAGTGACCAAGTTTGCCATAGGAGTAGCAAAAGTGCGATAGCCTTTCATAGCGAAAATCGAGCCAAAAAGGTTTGCCAGCTATCCTTATCAACTTTCCTGTTTTGAGAGATTCTTGTAAATTTAATTCATCTCGAACTTGACCTGCTCTTGACGATGTTCCATCCTTCGAATCGACCTTGACTTCTAGTACATGGCCCACCTGCTGCATTGCCCTTATAAGCATACGCTCAGAATACCATTCTAAAGGTAAGCCAAACACTTGCACCCAAAAAGCACAAGTAGAAAAGTCATAGCAATGTAATGGTGTGTTCAGAATCCAAGGTTTGAAAATAACTAAATTGCCCGAGAATAGCCAAGGGCCACCTTCCAGAATTCTCTGTTTGTCAGCTTGTGAGTGAAATTTTGCGATGTATATACCTTCCTTTCACTGTGAGATATCCACTAGATCAGTTCTCCAAGCTTTTTTCAGTGTGCTTTAGAAGGCTGGAAAGTTGATGGATGGATTGGAAAGGATTTTACCAATAAGGGATAACCGGCATTCCTCTAATGTTTCAGGCAAAGGTTCCTCATCCCAGTCATCGATGATCTGTTCGGTGGTGAGGCAACCCAGTCTATTACAAAGAGCTGCCAGATGCGATGAATCTGCAATGTCTTCCGACGCCATCCAAGATAACCAAAAAAGGTGGGAAAAGGTACTTGTTAACCCTCGTGAAAGCAAGACATCGTGCCCAAATACCCAATTCATAAAATAACGAAACAAAAGAGAGCCAGACAATAAGAGATGGATAATGACTACCCCTCGACTAACAACATATCCACAATTGCAGGTCAATTTGATAATAATCGGAGACATGCAAAGCAAACCATGAAGAATCGCTGAGGAAGAGCATGTTCCAACCTGACATCGGAAGCCGATGGGGTGAGAGGCACAAAGAAAGCGACCAATTTCCGAGCAAAAAGGGAGGTGGAGGTGGAAGAAGGTAGGGGATTAAACGAAGCGGTAGGGTTTAGAGAACTACCAGATGGTAGAAAGGACTCTACATAACGAGAGAATATTTCGCAAGCGGAGATTACTTTAACGAAACACAGGATACTGACAATAGAAACGCAAGTAATGACTGAATCTAGAATATTTTCTTTGGAATTATGTATTTATTTATTTAAAATATGTCCGGGGCGACTTCTATTTTCAACTCTAGCCCTTCTATAAGTTTTTCGAAACTCCCGATTCGACGTATATTCTATGTAAGAAATACAAAGGTATATAAGTGAGAAAAAATTTTGAGGCTTCCAATCGAAATCTATTAATTTTGGGAGTTTAATCTCCTGTTTTTTTGCTTTTTTCTTCTAGCATTATGGATTTGCATTTTATTTAACGATAGGTTTTTAAAAAAATTAATTACCTTTTAATTGAATTTATGTCATCCTAATTTAGCAAGATTTGTTGAAATCATGAACAACAATTCTCATATAATCGACCAGAATAGAAAAGCTGAAATCAAATGAACAAACTGATTATTGCTTGCGCCAAACCATTCCTAATAAATCAGTAGGTTCACTAGGCAAGCCAAGGGCAAAGCAACCTCAGCTACCATTGGAGGAGCAACTGGTTCCCATCAGCATAAGTGTCACACCCTCCATCATCTTCCTCAACAAGAAGCCGGCCTTCTCCCGCGCCCTCGCCGACCCTCGGACTAAAAGATCGGCCAAAACGGTTGAGAACTCCAGCAATCTCAGAGCCTCTCGAGTGCAACCCTCGCTCTCGCCGAAGAGACGGACAAGGATCTCGGCCGCACCTTCCTTGCCTAGCATACACCTCCCTTTCAGCACGTCCGTCATCGGACAGCCAGGGTGCAATTGCCGTGGAACTGCACGAGCTCAGCCAGTGAGCTCAGCAAGTGGTGTGAGGCCGCGCTGTTTGGGCCAGAGATTGCCTTGATTAATGCTTGGACGGTCCTGCAACCCCAAACTTGGCCTTGTTCTTGTCGAGCATGGTGAGGCTGCAAACGAGGGAGGCAGCTAGCCTGCTGGATTCAGGGGAGCTAGGAGATAGGATGATGGAGTTGAGACGGTTGATGATCTCCATGTCTGCCAGGGGCCGCTTGAGGTCTGGGTTGAGGGAGAGGTTGAAGAGGATGGGGAGCGACAGGGCTCGAACAATGGATAGTTTTCACATATTTTGTAGTAGGAAAAGTGATCTCCTTCTTGATATAAAGAGAAGTCATGTTTTCCAAATCTAAACACCATATAATCAATTAAAATTCATTGTTATTGACCCTAATTATATCATCTGAGTCGTAAATCAACTTATTATCGATTTTGCGACATCTAACTCCCGTATTGCCACTATCACAAGACAAAATAAAGCTAAATAATAATTTGCATACTATGTAATCGAAATTACGTTTACTTATAATTATTGTTTAATTTCACCCATGTTAAATAAGTCGAATAAATCTTTAGCTCAATCTTATAGTTATTCGTCGACGATGAGATAAGTACATTTTCAACAAGAGAGGACTCTTGTATGGAGTTGTCAAAAGAAGGGAAAGACCGAAAGCCGGATGAAGCATGGAAGCCCCGGACAGTTGGTGAATCCTCTTATTAGTTCAATGCAGACTTCCAAAAGAGAGACAACGCAGAGTATGAGAGGTAGACCAGTAGTAATTAGTAGCAACCAGAATGTGTAGGGGTAAAATATGATCACTCACCAGCCACGGCCTCAGCCCGTGTATTGCCGAGAGTAAGACTAGGTTCTCCTTCTTCGCCGGAATCAATGACGCCGAATCGTGACCACGAGCCTCCCCAGACTCTGACCTCGCTGACTTGCGTATTTTCTACATTGCTAAAATCCAGCCTGTCATCCTCTCGGTGAAGTAAAGCCGTACCATCTCCCTTTGTTACCATAAGTCCTGTTGGTAGCACAATGTGATAATGTTTGCTCCAGTATTCATCCTCGCCACTCTCTCATCACTCAAATGGCGCAAACGTCTCCATATTGTGATACAGAAAAAGCTACAAGAGCCAGTGAATCTCGCGACACCGAGAGCGTCACTTTGCCTCTTGGATCTAGATGGAATCTAGAGAGATACTCGGAAACTGGTGTCGTGACTTGCCCCAATACTTCCTCCTCTGAAAAAAGGGACACTACGGAACTAAATCTCGCGTGCTTTAATGCACTGATCCTTAACAGATGCTTGCAAATTGCCTAAAACTAAGCACATAAAATCGGGTTCCACCAAATTTCTCCGTGTCCCACCAAATTTCTCCTTATGTCCTTTATTAGACTATAAATCTCGACATCATATGTTCTCAATTGAGCATAAAGTCCCCTTGCATTTTTGCAGGAATAAGCAATCTTCATCATTGATGTATTTTCTTACAACGTTGACAATGAGTCATAAATTCTTTTAATATTCATGTGGTTTCTTTTCACTTATTAACTTAAGCTTTTGAGTTGCACTTTTCTATATGGTATCAGAGTTAGAGATCCTCAATGCAAATTTTTCCAGTATTAGGATGCATACACGAGTGAGTTGTGTTAGATAAATCCCACATTGGAGAATTGATGTGGTGTAGAGTAGTTAATATATCTTAGTTGGCTCATAATTCATTGGCTAAATTTTTTAGTGAATGTGGGTCTAATTTGATATGTTAACAGACTCGGACTTAGGCTTTCGCTTGGCGATCTCCCGTATTGAACTTTTGCTATGCACTCCAAACAAATTGTATCAAAGCCTATGGCTGC
Source organism: Eucalyptus pauciflora (assembly GCA_007663325.1). NCBI lineage: Eukaryota > Viridiplantae > Streptophyta > Magnoliopsida > Myrtales > Myrtaceae > Eucalyptus > Eucalyptus pauciflora. The sequence goes on from VMYD01000042.1 coordinate 592,446, forward strand.
GCACTCCAAACAAATTGTATCAGAGCCTATGGTGGCGGTTTCCCGACAGGTGGGCATTGTAGTGTAGCAATTTAGGCTCGTAAGAAGTTGATTCAAAAGGATGCCTAAATTAAGGATAAGTGGATAGGTGAGCGTTGTGGTATAGCAATGTAAGCTCGTAAGAAGTTGATTCAAAAGGATGCCTGAATTAAGGATAAGCGGGCCTAACATTAACCTCACACGTGAGGGGAAAATTGTTAGAATCCACGCGTGATCGAGTTGTATTATAGAAATCCACATTAGAGAACGGATATGGTATAGAGCAATTAATATATCTTAGTTGGTATAAGCTTTTGAGTGAACTTATGTCCAATTGGATGTGTTAACGAGCTTGGACTTGAGCCCCCTCTTGGGAGTCTCCCTAGGTGAAGGTATCAAACTTCTCTTGTGCACTCCCAACATCCAGGCCCCAATTTGCTTCCCCAATTACATATTTCTATACTTTAGCCTTAGACCAAAGGCCAGCCTATATGTAAGGGAGAGTATTAGAATATTTAGAAAATAGTTTAAGCTTTTAAAACAATTAGTAGTGGTCTCATAAAAACATAACATAGTATCAGAGCTAGTGTTATCCCTTTCGCAAATGTGACTAGTCAAAAGTTCACATGTCGCTCGTAATCTAGCTTTGTATGTGAGAGGAGGTGTTGAAATATTATTCTACATCACTTGATAACCTAAATTCTTTTAATATATATACGGTCTCCCTTCACCATTAGTTTAAGTTTGTGGATTGGGCTTCCTTACCCTCATAATTTTGTAACCCTCAGGAATCAACCTATACTTGAAACCATTCATAAGACATTGACCGCAGTACCCCCTGTGTAGCCTTGAATAAGAGATACGGTGCAGCTAAGGCCAACTGCGATTGGCGTAACCTTCGTTGTCAGGAGTCTTGAATTTGCCAATAGTAACAACTTGCTTAGTCATGCAATCGCCTTCAGATGAGAGCTTGATCAAGTAAATTAGGGCACTATAATTTGATGAAGTCTCCAAAATAATGGATCGGCAGGGACCTTGGTAGCAAACGGGATTGTCGGAATTTTTGGCCCCATTTGCACTTCTGCGCATACAAAAGAACACATTCCATGTCGGGATGTACTTGACTGGATTGCTAGGAGACCGCTTCGTCCGCGATCCATCCACAATGTCGCAAAGTATGGTTTGGACGAGGGAAAAAGCCACGCCTTAGAAATGCACATGAATTTATGACGGGAGACTTGACTGGCAATGACACGAGTAGTTTACCGATAACATCCGGCAGAAGGATATGGGACAGCGATTCCATGGTATTCGAATGGATCGGGAAATAACAAGGACAAGACCTAGAAAAATATCTTATGATGTACGGAAGCCAAACATATATGATGATATGTTTTGCACCAAAACTGAAGACCTTTCTATGCGTAATGCCAGCTCAGTCGATTAGGGTTAGATTGTGCTGTGTTCTTCGCCAGTTTCATTTGACTTTTCAATTTTAGTCTTGTCTTTAATTTTAGCCACGCAGATTTTCTGTCCGAGAAAAATCGACAAAGTTAAATTTAAATGACTCAAAAAAAAAAGTTCATGAATGAAAGTGACTAATTAGCCCATGACTTAGAACTTCCACCGTCATCCTCCGGTGATATGTCCTATTGTATGTACATGTTGATTCATTTCAGACAATAAGATATGTTCTTCATGAAATGTAATTAGTTTTAGGGTCGAATGAAAGTGTAACCAGTGAACAAATTGATAATTCCAAAGTTTGATGACAAAGTAATAAACTTTTATAGATTGTGCCTCCGTCAAGAACCAAATGAAAGAACTTATTGTACTGACAGAGAAAAGGTATAACATATTCATCCTCAGTCTAGAAATTTGACCATCCATAGGAAATAAAATTGCATATGTCCTTGACATTCATCAGTTTATATAAAAAAAATATTAAATATGTCTCAAGTTTAAGCTGTTGAAAGAACTCAATCTGAATTGAGTTGTGGATAAAACCAAATATCGAAAGAAAAGAATCCAAGGTCAAATTTGGGAAATCAGTTTTCTTAGTATGCTTTGGGGCCTTCGGCTACTGAGGTTGGAAAGTCCAACATGCACTTTGAATTTGACAATGATCCTGCCAGGTCAAGAAGGAGAACCATGTGTTTCTTGTTTGACTCGTAGACTTCAACTTTAACCGACCCAATATATACTTTCTAATGGCGGTGGGCCGATGGCTTATATATAAATTGTTGATGCGAAGTCTTGAAGGGCCGCTTGTGTATGAGATTTGGTGTGCAAAGAGGTGCAAAGGAAACTCGTGAATTACATTCATAAAATTAGTATTCAATTCAATTAATTTTTTGTCATAAGAACTTGTGTATAATTCCCTCATGAGATTAAGAGGTTATTTTGTAAGGATTTACAGGACCAAACATTGCGTGAGTTATTGAGACTTGGGAAACACTACAAATGTTTGAGTGACTCGAGTGTGGTAGTAATCTCCATTGTATCACTTGATTTATAAAGGGGTTCATTGTTGCTCTCTCCGTAGATGTAGGTCACTGATAACTCTATAAAAATAGAGTTATTTTATATATTTTACACAATGCAATATATATGAGAAAATATTTGGATTTCCTTCTAATTATACAATATAATGAGATATAGAGAAGATTAGGAAAAAATTGGCAAAAATTATGAATTCAAATCAGAAAGTGTTGGAAGGTGGATATCAAATCAGGGAATCCTTGATTTTGTTCCCTAATTTTACCTGCAAGTATTGGAAGATAAATATCAAATTAAAGATTCTCTGATTTACTCCCTATTTTTATGCGCAAAATAAACAATTATCTAGATATAAGAGTCTTGGATGTATCCTATGAATAGGACAACATTGAGAGCTTAGAGGGACAACTATATTTTTATTTTCATATTGTTTTTCATTGTTCTAGAGTTTTTTCAAATATTTTGAAAAAAAAAAACAAAAGTGGTAACAAAATTATTATTCTTTGATTCAAGATATTAGGTTTAATTTACATTTTCATTTCTTCTTCTACAATATTCTAATTTTCTTTTATTAGGGCTATGATGTAGCTTAACTATGATGATATGAACTTCATAATTTTTGTGCATGCAAGTGATTTCATTCATGTGAGTTATATATTATTGTCCTTAATACTTTTAAGTGACTAGCCACCACTTGAATAATTCAATATATATGTTTGAGACTGAGAAATAATCATATGCAATTGCTCCTTATAATATATAACTATGAATTAAACGTGGATAAAGATACATAACGTTATTTGTATAGCTTTCAATGATAAGGTGATCCAAAAGACTCATTGTAAGTCGGAAATATTCATAGATTTTAATGCAATTATGTTTATTTAAATTCACATAGAGATATAATGGATAAATAAATCAAGTAGGCTTGCTATACTTATAGATAGGATAGTAAATATATTAGGAAATTCCACAATCACAAGCTTGATATCGTTCTTGTACACGTAACAATCTAAATGTGTATCTAGTGGTTATGATGAAACTGAATGATTTAACATATTTATTTGATTGATTTATTACATTTAGTTCCAAAATTTTTCTTTTGTGATTTTTAGTTTTAATTTATTCTCCATTTTAATTTGATCAATTAGATAAATTTCAAATTTTATATTTTTAATATTTAATTGGTCTACTATTCATCAATCTCTATTCAATGATATTTTTTTTTTCTCATTATTGTATTACTTGTTTGACACATTCACTTGCACTTAAAATTTTACAAACAGTCATTATTAGGGGTGAGCGGTTCCAGGTTCCTTATAGATTCTAGCTAGAACCTGCAACCTTTCCTCGGGTATAGGTTCCTCATTTTTTAGAACCTAAAACCTACCTATTAGAATCAAGAACCTAGAACTTACCTTATCACAGGTTATAGTGTCAGTTTCAAGTCCAACGGGTTCTTCTTCTTTTTTAGCTAAAAAAGAAAATGAATACAACAATAATAAACAAGATTGCCATTCAACTAAATTATCAACAAAGGAAAAGAAATTCTTGGCAGAGAATTCAACTAGATAAAAGAGAGAAAATGGAACAAAAGTCTGCATTAAAACGGAACAAAATTCACTAGACCATAAATTTTGTTTTGGAACTTTGTATTAGGGAATTTATGACACAATAGAACAAACTAGACCATAAAAAACAAGAGCATTAAAATTGCAGATATGACATTAAAAGAAAGATGAGTTTGAGTCCTCAAACATCCATAAACAATCGTTCCAAAGTTTGATCAACCGAAATCAAAAGAAACAACAATTAAAGTTAATAAGTTAATAATAGCTATAAATTTAAAATTAAAGTGTCATGAATCGGTTATTTGCAATTGCAACTACAACATTTTCTTTGCAATTGAAAGCTCACCATACGCAGGGTAACCCAGCATTGCAATTAAAGTAAGTGCTCCTTGGACATGATGAGACTAACATCTTTTGGAGCATACAGAAAATAGCATAGCACGATGCTCAACTTGACTATATAATCAACCCATATATAAGAACTAAAGTCATCAAATGGAAGTGTAACAAGAAAGGATAGTAAACTAAAATAAGTATTAGATGCCTTACCACATATATTCATTCCGCTTTAACTAGTAAACTCTATTTACCAATGATAATCTCCTCATTAAGACAATCTACATCTAAAAAAGAAAAAAACAGAGATATACAGACAGCTCTCAATCAATTTTGAGTGCAAATCAAAACTTCCACTACTTTAGGAGTTAAAGAATTTCGAAAACCATCAAGCATACAACCCAATTTACCGAAAGTTGACTCTAAAGCAACAGTAGTCACGAGAATAGATAAAATATCCCGAACCATCAAAGAACTTTTTCATTCTTTTTTTTGAAGATACTCATCAAGCTCGGATTTGTTGTCATCGTACCGTTGTTCGTTCAAGTGCAAAAACATTTTCTTCCAAGCTTGGGCGTCATACTTCTTTCTACCTTCATTACCACCCACATCGGTATTGGAATCACTACTACTTGCTCTCAAACTGTGGCTACCAAAATTTTGATCACTTGAAACAAGAGAAAATTGCTCATAAAATTCATACAAATGCCCCAATGCGTCTTTTACCTTGTAATGCATCCTTTTAATTTTCAACTCATCATCATAAATTTGTCCATACAAGAAACTCACATAATTCAACTTGGCTGTAGGATCTGATATAACCGCAATCAACACCATCATGTTCACTTTATCCAAGCTTCCATAATATTTGTCAAATTTTCTTTCATTTTTATACCCATAACTTGAAACTTAGAACCCGAAACATCCGTCGCATCTTTCAAATATTTATACAAAAGAGCTATCCCTTCAAAATAATCATTTGAAGTAATATATGAACTCTTCGACATCCGATTGGTGGCATCATAGAATATTTTTATAAATTCCGAAAGAATAATAACATTTTCCTAATCATCATCTTTAGGAATTTCATGGTTAAGCTCACTTGCCAAAGATTTATCATATTCTTCCATTATTTCAAAAGCTTTTTTGAACTTCATGGCGATATCTAATATGAGATAAGGGGAGTTCTATCTAGTGGTAACATCAAGAATAACCGAATCCTTATAAGTGATCTGTTCACTCTCAATGCAAGATTGAAATGCTTTGGCTCTCGTGAAAGAAGTCCTCACATATCTAACCACATTTTAGATATGTGCAATAGAGTCAAGCACTGTAGTCAAGTCATCTATCACAATCAAATTTAATATAAGAGCTGTGCACCTCATGTGCAAAACACTACCATCTAATATCAATAACTTCTCTCTTAAAAAATTTTCCCTTAAGTAACCGATTGCAACATCATTCGAATTAGTATTATCCACAGTGATTGTGGACACATTTTTTTCTATTCCCCAATCCTGGATGCATTTCTCCATCATTTTCCCAATCTCCCTACTCCTATGACTATGCATCACCACAAAATTGATAATTGTTTTATGTAACTTCCAATTTTCATCAATCAAATGTGCAGTGAGACACAAATAATTTGGATTTTGAATGGAAGTGAGTGCGATCCTAGAATTAATCTTTCCAAAATAAGTCTTCTGATAAGTTCCTTCACAAAAATAATTCATGCAATCTTTTGACACTGTAATATGTGATAAATGTTTCAAGAGAGATTGTAACTCACTAACAAATGCATGAAATCTAACATGCTTAACCAAGGAAAAGGCCGTTCATCAATTATGATGAACCGAGTAAGCATTTTCCTACAACGTTCTTAATTAAATGACCATGTCGATAAGACGCTACCAGTACTAAAATCTCCCCTTGCCTTGCTAGCTATGTCTATATTACACAGTGTAAAGAATCTTTGCTTCTTTTTAACATTGCGAGGAAACTTCTTGCACTTGATCAACTGCTTCCTCATTGTAGAAATACCGTTAGCAACACGAAACTTAAATATAAACCCACAATGAATGCACTTCACTTGATATGATCTTCCATCCTTATCATTGATTCTCGCATAATGATTCTAGCATTCGGATGTATATTTCTTATCACGAGAAAGAAGACAAGAACCAAGTATCTTATTTATGGCACTCATGATAGGGGATGGCTCTTCTTAATTTTCATCGCCAGTCAATTCCAATTCCGTGATCGAAGTTATCTCCTCACATTCCTCCACCTCTATTCACATGTTATCTTGACACATTAACTTCACAGATATCGCTGCAGAAGAAGTTACTCCATATTCACATATGATCGACAAGAAAGAAGAAATCACACGGGATGAAGGGGAAATGTCAAAGAATTGACCACTTGAAAGCCGCTCTTTTTAATTTCCAGTCAACAGCAAGTAAGAAGCAGAGAGCCTGTTTTAAGATAGGCTATATAAAGAATAATCAAATAGGAGTATGTTGTGTCAAAAATCCTCATTGCCCATATAAGAGTTCACCATTTAATTCACGTTTAGCCTTGTTATAATTAAGCCCCTTAGATTCAAATAATGTCAAAGTAGGTAATAGCAACCACATTGTCGACCCTAATAAGCTCATGAGAACCTAAAACTAATCAAGCTTAATTTGATCAATAAACTGTGCTCAATGCATGGAGAGACCAAAATCATTGCTCCTGATGATACAAGATTCATTATGGGTGATGCCAGAATATTACTAATGAATCTAGGATTAAGTTTAGAGAAAAAAATCCACAGGCCCATCCAGTATCCATTATCCATCTTTGAAGAGAATGCTAAATGTAGAGTTTTGGGACACCTAGAGTGCCAAAACTTCGGAAATGTACACTTAAGTACTAGTTTCGAAGTAAAGTGGATCACTTAAGTACCATTCCGGCCAAAATCTAGCCAAATGGCTGACGTGACAATTTTCCGGCAAGTTGGGTGCAAAACGGCATCATTTTGCACACTGACGTGGTGAAAAAATGCAAAAACGACGTCGTTTTGTATATGATGTGTAAATAATTAATATAAAAATTAATTAAATTAAATTTAAACTTAATTTCATTTAAAA